>OV884006.1:957363-1634724 GCA_930367185.1 Myathropa florea
GAAATCGCGTCGGAAACGCGTGGGATAACGCGTTGAAATCGCGAGCGAAACGCGTCGGGATAACGCGTTGAAATCGCGAGCGAAACGCGCCGGGATATCGCGTCGGGATGACGCGTCGAAAACGCGTCGGAACCGCGTTGAAATCGCGAGCGAAACGCGCCGGGATATCGCGTCGGGATGACGCGTCGAAAACGCGTCGGAACCGCGTTGAAATCGCAAGCGAAACGCGCGGAAACGCGTAGCAAACGCGTCGGGATATCGCGTCGAAAACGCTCGGAAACGCGTGGGGATATCGCGTTGAAATCGCGAGCGAAACGCGTGGGATTAACGCGTTGAAATCGCGAGCGAAACGCGCCGGAAACGCGTAGCAAACGCGTCGGGATATCGCGTCGAAAACGCGTCGGAAAACGCGTGGGGATAACGCGTTGAAATCGCGAGCGAAACGCGTCGGGATAACGCGTTGAAATCGCGAGCGAAACGCGCCGGAACGCGTAGCAAACGCGTCGGGATATCGCGTCGAAAACGCGTCGGAAACGCGTGGGGATAACGCGTTGAAATCGCGAGCGAAACGCGTCGGGATAACGCGTTGAAATCGCGAGCGAAACGCGCGGAAACGCGTAGCAAACTCGTCGGGATATCGCGTCGAAAACGCGTGGGGATAACGCGTTGAAATCGCAAGCGAAACGCCATGGGATAACGCGTTGAAATCGCGAGCGAAACGCGTCGGGATAACGCGTCGGAAACGCGTGGGGATAACGCGTTGAAATCGCAAGCGAAACGCATCGGGATAACGCGTTGAAATCGCGAGCGAAACGCGCCGGAAACGCGTAGCAAACTCGTCGGGATATCGCGTCGAAAACGCGTCGAAACGCGTGGGAATAACGCGTTGAAATCGCGAGCGAAACGCGTCGGGATAACGCGTCGAAAACGCGTCGGAAACGCGTGGGATAACGCGTTGAAATCGCGAGCGAAACGCGTAGCAAACGCGTCGGGATATCGCGTCGAAAACGCGTCGGAAACGCGTGGGATAACGCGTTGAAATCGCGAGCGAAACGCGTGGGGATAACGCGTTGAAATCGCGAGCGAACGCGTCGGGATAACGCGTTGAAATCGCGAGCGAAACGCGTCAGGATAACGCGTTGAAATCGCGAGCGAAAACGCGCCGGAACGCGTCGGGATATCGCGTCGAAAACGCGTCGGAAACGCGTGGGATAACGCGTTGAATCGCGAGCGAAACGCGCCGGAAACGCGTAGCAAACGCGTCGGGATATCGCGTCGAAAACGCGTCGGAAACGCGCCGGAATAACGCGTTGAAATCGCGAGCGAAACGCGCCCGGAAAAAACGCGTCGGGATATCGCGTCCGAAAACGCGTCGGAAACGCGTGGGGATAACGCGTTGAAATCGCGAGCGAAACGCGCCGGAAACGCGTAGCAAACGCGTCGGGATATCGCGTCGAAAACGCGTCCGGAAACGCGTGGGGATAACGCGTTGAAATCGCGAGCGAAACGCGCCGGAAACGGTAGCAAACGCGTCGGGATATCGCGTCGAAAACGCGTCGGAAACGCGTGGGGATAAACGCGTTGAAATCGCGAGCGAAACGCGCCGGAAACGCGTAGCAAACGCGTCGGGATATCGCGTCGAAAACGCGTCGGAAACGCGTGGGGATAACGCGTTGAAATCGCGAGCGAAAACGCGCCGGAAACGCGTAGCAAACGCGTCGGGATTATCGCGTCGAAAACGCGTCGGAAACGCGCCGGAATAACGCGTTGAAATCGCGAGCGAAACGCGTCGGGATAAACGCGTCGGAAACGCGTGGGAATAACGCGGTTGAAATCGCGAGCGAAACGGTCGGGATAACGCGTCGAAAACGCGTGGGGATAACGCGTTGAAATCGCGAGCGAAACGCGCCCCGGAAACGCGTAGCAAACGCGTCGGGGATATCGCGTCGAAAACGCGTCGGAAACGCGCCGGAATAACGCGTTGAAATCGCGAGCGAAACGCGCCGGAAACGCGTAGCAAACTCGTCGGGATATCGCGTCGAAAACGCGTCGGAAACGGCGTGGGAATAACGCGTTGAAATCGCGAGCGAAACGCGTCGGGATAACGCGTCGAAAACGCGTGGGGATAACGCGTTGAAATCGCGAGCGAAACGCGTCGGGATATCGCGTCGAAAACGCGTGGGGATAGCGCGTTGAAATCGCAAGCGAAACGCGCCGGAAACGCGTAGCAAACGCGTCGGGATATCGCGTCGAAAACGCGTCGGAAACGCGTGGGGATAACGCGTTGAAATCGCGTCGGAAACGCGTGGGGATAACGCGTTGAAATCGCGAGCGAAACGCGTCGGGATAACGCGTTGAAATCGCGAGCGAAACGCGTCGGGATAACGCGTTGAAATCGCGAGCGAAACGCGCCGGAAACGCGTAGCAAACGCGTGGGGATAACGCGTTGAAATCGCGAGCGAAACGCGTCGGGATAACGCGTTGAAATCGCGAGCGAAACGCGTCGGGATAACGCGTTGAAATCGCGAGCGAAACGCGCCGGAAACTCGTAGCAAACGCGTCGGGATATCGCGTCGAAAACGCGTCGGAAACGCGTGGGGATAACGCGTTGAAATCGCGAGCGAAACGCGTCGGGATAACGCGTTGAAATCGCGAGCGAAACGCGTCGGGATAACGCGTTGAAATCGCGAGCGAAACGCGTCGGGATATCGCGTCGGGATGACGCGTCGAAAACGCGTCGGAACCGCGTTGAAATCGCGAGTGAAACGCGTCGGGATATCGCGTCGGGATGACGCGTCGAAAACGCGTCGGAACCGCGTTGAAATCGCGAGCGAAACGCGCCGGAAACGCGTAGCAAACGCGTCGGGATATCGCGTCGAAAACGCGTCGGAAACGCGTGGGGATAACGCGTTGAAATCGCGAGCGAAACGCGCCGGAAACGCGTAGCAAACGCGTCGGGATATCGCGTCGAAAACGCGTCGGAAACGCGCCGGAATAACGCGTTGAAATCGCGAGCGAAACGCGTCGGGATAACGCGTCGGAAACGCGTGGGAATAACGCGTTGAAATCGCGAGCGAAACGCGTCGGGATAACGCGTCGAAAACGCGTGGGGATAACGCGTTGAAATCGCGAGCGAAACGCGCCGGAAGCGCGTAGCAAACTCGTCGGGATATCGCGTCGAAAACGCGTCGGAAACGCGTGGGAATAACGCGTTGAAATCGCGAGCGAAACGCGTCGGGATAACGCGTCGAAAACGCGTGGGGATAACGCGTTGAAATCGCGAGCGAAACGCGTCGGGATATCGCGTCGAAAACGCGTCGGAAACGCGCCGGAATAACGCGTTGAAATCGCGAGCGAAACGCGCCGGAAACGCGTAGCAAACTCGTCGGGATATCGCGTCGAAAACGCGTCGGAAACGCGTGGGAATAACGCGTTGAAATCGCGAGCGAAACGCGTCGGGATAACGCGTCGAAAACGCGTGGGGATAACGCGTTGAAATCGCGAGCGAAACGCGTCGGGATATCGCGTCGAAAACGCGTGGGGATAGCGCGTTGAAATCGCAAGCGAAACGCGCCGGAAACGCGTAGCAAACGCGTCGGGATATCGCGTCGAAAACGCGTCGGAAACGCGTGGGGATAACGCGTTGAAATCGCGTCGGAAACGCGTGGGGATAACGCGTTGAAATCGCGAGCGAAACGCGTCGGGATAACGCGTTGAAATCGCGAGCGAAACGCGTCGGGATAACGCGTTGAAATCGCGAGCGAAACGCGCCGGAAACGCGTAGCAAACGCGTGGGGATAACGCGTTGAAATCGCGAGCGAAACGCGTCGGGATAACGCGTTGAAATCGCGAGCGAAACGCGTCGGGATAACGCGTTGAAATCGCGAGCGAAACGCGCCGGAAACTCGTAGCAAACGCGTCGGGATATCGCGTCGAAAACGCGTCGGAAACGCGTGGGGATAACGCGTTGAAATCGCGTCGGAAACGCGTCGGGATAACGCGTTGAAATCGCGAGCGAAACGCGTCGGGATAACGCGTTGAAATCGCGAGCGAAACGCGTCGGGATATCGCGTCGGGATGACGCGTCGAAAACGCGTCGGAACCGCGTTGAAATCGCGAGTGAAACGCGTCGGGATATCGCGTCGGGATGACGCGTCGAAAACGCGTCGGAACCGCGTTGAAATCGCGAGCGAAACGCGCCGGAAACGCGTAGCAAACGCGTCGGGATATCGCGTCGAAAACGCGTCGGAAACGCGTGGGGATAACGCGTTGAAATCGCGAGCGAAACGCGTGGGATTAACGCGTTGAAATCGCGAGCGAAACGCGCCGGAAACGCGTAGCAAACGCGTCGGGATATCGCGTCGAAAACGCGTCGGAAACGCGTGGGGATAACGCGTTGAAATCGCGAGCGAAACGCGTCGGGATAACGCGTTGAAATCGCGAGCGAAACGCGCCGGAAACGCGTAGCAAACGCGTCGGGATAACGCGTCGAAAACGCGTCGGAAACGCGTGGGGATAACGCGTTGAAATCGCGAGCGAAACGCGTCGGGATAACGCGTTGAAATCGCGAGCGAAACGCGCCGGAAACGCGTAGCAAACGCGTGGGGATAACGCGTTGAAATCGCGAGCGAAACGCGTCGGGATAACGCGTTGAAATCGCGAGCGAAACGCGTCGGGATAACGCGTTGAAATCGCGAGCGAAACGCGCCGGAAACTCGTAGCAAACGCGTCGGGATATCGCGTCGAAAACGCGTAGCAAACGCGTCGGGATATCGCGTCGAAAACGCGTCGGAAACGCGTGGGGATAACGCGTTGAAATCGCGAGCGAAACGCGTCGGGATAACGCGTTGAAATCGCGAGCGAAACGCGCCGGAAACGCGTAGCAAACGCGTGGGGATAACGCGTTGAAATCGCGAGCGAAACGCGTCGGGATAACGCGTTGAAATCGCGAGCGAAACGCGTCGGGATAACGCGTTGAAATCGCGAGCGAAACGCGCCGGAAACTCGTAGCAAACGCGTCGGGATATCGCGTCGAAAACGCGTCGGAAACGCGTGGGGATAACGCGTTGAAATCGCGTCGGAAACGCGTCGGGATAACGCGTTGAAATCGCGAGCGAAACGCGTCGGGATAACGCGTTGAAAACGCGTGGGGATAACGCGTTGAAATCGCGAGCGAAACGCGTCGGGATAACGCGTCGTAAACGCATGGGGATAACGCGTTGAAATCGCGAGCGAAACGCGTCGGGATATCGCGTCGGGATGACGCGTCGAAAACGCGTCGGAACCGCGTTGAAATCGCGAGCGAAACGCGCCGGAAACGCGTAGCAAACGCGTCGGGATATCGCGTCGAAAACGCGTCGGAAACGCGCCGGAATAACGCGTTGAAATCGCGAGCGAAACGCGCCGGAAACGCGTAGCAAACTCGTCGGGATATCGCGTCGAAAACGCGTCGGAAACGCGTGGGAATAACGCGTTGAAATCGCGAGCGAAACGCGTCGGGATAACGCGTCGAAAACGCGTGGGGATAACGCGTTGAAATCGCGAGCGAAACGCGTCGGGATATCGCGTCGAAAACGCGTGGGGATAGCGCGTTGAAATCGCAAGCGAAACGCGCCGGAAACGCGTAGCAAACGCGTCGGGATATCGCGTCGAAAACGCGTCGGAAACGCGTGGGGATAACGCGTTGAAATCGCGAGCGAAACGCGCCGGAAACGCGTAGGAAACGCATCGGGATATCGCGTCGCAAACGCGTCGGAAACGCGTGGGGATAACGCGTTGAAATCGCGAGCGAAACGCGTCAGGATAACGCGTTGAAATCGCGAGCGAAACGCGCCGAAAACGCGTAGCAAACGCGTTGGGATATCGCGTCGAAAACGCGTCGGAAACGCGTGGGGATAACGCGTTGAAATCGCGTGCGAAACGCGTCGGGATAACGCGTTGAAAACGCGTCGGGATAACGCGTTGAAATCGCGAGCGAAACGCGTCGGGATAACGCGTCGAAAACGCATGGGGATAACGCGTTGAAATCGCGAGCGAAACGCGTCGGGATAACGCGTTGAAATCGCGAGCGAAACGCGCTGGAAACTCGTAGCAAACGCGTCGGGATATCGCGTCGAAAACGCGTCGGAAACGCGTGGGGATAACGCGTTGAAATCGCGTCGGAAACGCGTGGGGATAACGCGTTGAAATCGCGAGCGAAACGCGTCGGGATAACGCGTTGAAATCGCGAGCGAAACGCGTCGGGATATCGCGTCGGGATGACGCGTCGAAAACGCGTCGGAACCGCGTTGAAATCGCGAGTGAAACGCGTCGGGATATCGCGTCGGGATGACGCGTCGAAAACGCGTCGGAACCGCGTTGAAATCGCGAGCGAAACGCGCCGGAAACGCGTAGCAAACGCGTCGGGATATCGCGTCGAAAACGCGTCGGAAACGCGTGGGGATAACGCGTTGAAATCGCGAGCGAAACGCGTCGGGATAACGCGTTGAAATCGCGAGCGAAACGCGTCGGGATAACGCGTTGAAATCGCGAGCGAAACGCGTCGGGATATCGCGTCGGGATGACGCGTCGAAAACGCGTCGGAACCGCGTTGAAATCGCGAGCGAAACGCGCCGGAAACGCGTAGCAAACGCGTCGGGATATCGCGTCGAAAACGCGTCGGAAACGCGTGGGGATAACGCGTTGAAATCGCGAGCGAAACGCGTGGGATTAACGCGTTGAAATCGCGAGCGAAACGCGCCGGAAACGCGTAGCAAACGCGTCGGGATATCGCGTCGAAAACGCGTCGGAAACGCGTGGGGATAACGCGTTGAAATCGCGAGCGAAACGCGTCGGGATAACGCGTTGAAATCGCGAGCGAAACGCGCCGGAAACGCGTAGCAAACGCGTCGGGATAACGCGTCGAAAACGCGTCGGAAACGCGTGGGGATAACGCGTTGAAATCGCGAGCGAAACGCGTCGGGATAACGCGTTGAAATCGCGAGCGAAACGCGCCGGAAACGCGTAGCAAACGCGTGGGGATAACGCGTTGAAATCGCGAGCGAAACGCGTCGGGATAACGCGTTGAAATCGCGAGCGAAACGCGTCGGGATAACGCGTTGAAATCGCGAGCGAAACGCGCCGGAAACTCGTAGCAAACGCGTCGGGATATCGCGTCGAAAACGCGTAGCAAACGCGTCGGGATATCGCGTCGAAAACGCGTCGGAAACGCGTGGGGATAACGCGTTGAAATCGCGAGCGAAACGCGTCGGGATAACGCGTTGAAATCGCGAGCGAAACGCGCCGGAAACGCGTAGCAAACGCGTGGGGATAACGCGTTGAAATCGCGAGCGAAACGCGTCGGGATAACGCGTTGAAATCGCGAGCGAAACGCGTCGGGATAACGCGTTGAAATCGCGAGCGAAACGCGCCGGAAACTCGTAGCAAACGCGTCGGGATATCGCGTCGAAAACGCGTCGGAAACGCGTGGGGATAACGCGTTGAAATCGCGTCGGAAACGCGTCGGGATAACGCGTTGAAATCGCGAGCGAAACGCGTCGGGATAACGCGTTGAAAACGCGTGGGGATAACGCGTTGAAATCGCGAGCGAAACGCGTCGGGATAACGCGTCGTAAACGCATGGGGATAACGCGTTGAAATCGCGAGCGAAACGCGTCGGGATATCGCGTCGGGATGACGCGTCGAAAACGCGTCGGAACCGCGTTGAAATCGCGAGCGAAACGCGCCGGAAACGCGTAGCAAACGCGTCGGGATATCGCGTCGAAAACGCGTCGGAAACGCGCCGGAATAACGCGTTGAAATCGCGAGCGAAACGCGCCGGAAACGCGTAGCAAACTCGTCGGGATATCGCGTCGAAAACGCGTCGGAAACGCGTGGGAATAACGCGTTGAAATCGCGAGCGAAACGCGTCGGGATAACGCGTCGAAAACGCGTGGGGATAACGCGTTGAAATCGCGAGCGAAACGCGTCGGGATATCGCGTCGAAAACGCGTGGGGATAGCGCGTTGAAATCGCAAGCGAAACGCGCCGGAAACGCGTAGCAAACGCGTCGGGATATCGCGTCGAAAACGCGTCGGAAACGCGTGGGGATAACGCGTTGAAATCGCGAGCGAAACGCGCCGGAAACGCGTAGGAAACGCATCGGGATATCGCGTCGCAAACGCGTCGGAAACGCGTGGGGATAACGCGTTGAAATCGCGAGCGAAACGCGTCAGGATAACGCGTTGAAATCGCGAGCGAAACGCGCCGAAAACGCGTAGCAAACGCGTTGGGATATCGCGTCGAAAACGCGTCGGAAACGCGTGGGGATAACGCGTTGAAATCGCGTGCGAAACGCGTCGGGATAACGCGTTGAAAACGCGTCGGGATAACGCGTTGAAATCGCGAGCGAAACGCGTCGGGATAACGCGTCGAAAACGCATGGGGATAACGCGTTGAAATCGCGAGCGAAACGCGTCGGGATAACGCGTTGAAATCGCGAGCGAAACGCGCCGGAAACTCGTAGCAAACGCGTCGGGATATCGCGTCGAAAACGCGTCGGAAACGCGTGGGGATAACGCGTTGAAATCGCGTCGGAAACGCGTGGGGATAACGCGTTGAAATCGCGAGCGAAACGCGTCGGGATAACGCGTTGAAATCGCGAGCGAAACGCGTCGGGATATCGCGTCGGGATGACGCGTCGAAAACGCGTCGGAACCGCGTTGAAATCGCGAGCGAAACGCGTCGGGATATCGCGTCGGGATGACGCGTCGAAAACGCGTCGGAACCGCGTTGAAATCGCAAGCGAAACGCGCCGGAAACGCGTAGCAAACGCGTCGGGATATCGCGTCGAAAACGCGTCGGAAACGCGTGGGGATAACGCGTTGAAATCGCGAGCGAAACGCGTGGGATTAACGCGTTGAAATCGCGAGCGAAACGCGCCGGAAACGCGTAGCAAACGCGTCGGGATATCGCGTCGAAAACGCGTCGGAAACGCGTGGGGATAACGCGTTGAAATCGCGAGCGAAACGCGTCGGGATAACGCGTTGAAATCGCGAGCGAAACGCGCCGGAAACGCGTAGCAAACGCGTCGGGATATCGCGTCGAAAACGCGTCGGAAACGCGTGGGGATAACGCGTTGAAATCGCGAGCGAAACGCGTCGGGATAACGCGTTGAAATCGCGAGCGAAACGCGTCGGGATAACGCGTTGAAATCGCGAGCGAAACGCGCCGGAAACTCGTAGCAAACGCGTCGGGATATCGCGTCGAAAACGCGTCGGAAACGCGTGGGGATAACGCGTTGAAATCGCGAGCGAAACGCGTCGGGATAACGCGTTGAAATCGCGAGCGAAACGCGCCGGAAACGCGTAGCAAACTCGTCGGGATATCGCGTCGAAAACGCGTGGGGATAACGCGTTGAAATCGCAAGCGAAACGCATCGGGATAACGCGTTGAAATCGCGAGCGAAACGCGTCGGGATAACGCGTCGGAAACGCGTGGGGATAACGCGTTGAAATCGCAAGCGAAACGCATCGGGATAACGCGTTGAAATCGCGAGCGAAACGCGCCGGAAACGCGTAGCAAACGCGTCGGGATATCGCGTCGAAAACGCGTCGGAAACGCGTGGGGATAACGCGTTGAAATCGCGAGCGAAACGCGTCGGGATAACGCGTTGAAATCGCGAGCGAAACGCGCCGGAAACGCGTAGCAAACTCGTCGGGATATCGCGTCGAAAACGCGTCGGAAACGCGTGGGAATAACGCGTTGAAATCGCGAGCGAAACGCGTCGGGATAACGCGTCGAAAACGCGTCGGAAACGCGTGGGGATAACGCGTTGAAATCGCGAGCGAAACGCGTAGCAAACGCGTCGGGATATCGCGTCGAAAACGCGTCGGAAACGCGTGGGGATAACGCGTTGAAATCGCGAGCGAAACGCGTGGGGATAACGCGTTGAAATCGCGAGCGAAACGCGTCGGGATAACGCGTTGAAATCGCGAGCGAAACGCGTCAGGATAACGCGTTGAAATCGCGAGCGAAACGCGCCGGAAACGCGTCGGGATATCGCGTCGAAAACGCGTCGGAAACGCGTGGGGATAACGCGTTGAAATCGCGAGCGAAACGCGCCGGAAACGCGTAGCAAACGCGTCGGGATATCGCGTCGAAAACGCGTCGGAAACGCGTGGGGATAACGCGTTGAAATCGCGAGCGAAACGCGCCGGAAACGCGTAGCAAACGCGTCGGGATATCGCGTCGAAAACGCGTAGGAAACGCATCGGGATATCGCGTCGCAAACGCGTCGGAAACGCGTGGGGATAACGCGTTGAAATCGCGAGCGAAACGCGTCGGGATAACGCGTCGGAAACGCGTGGGAATAACGCGTTGAAATCGCGAGCGAAACGCGTCGGGATAACGCGTCGAAAACGCGTGGGGATAACGCGTTGAAATCGCGAGCGAAACGCGCCGGAAACGCGTAGCAAACGCGTCGGGATATCGCGTCGAAAACGCGTCGGAAACGCGCCGGAATAACGCGTTGAAATCGCGAGCGAAACGCGTCGGGATAACGCGTCGAAAACGCGAGCGAAACGCGTCGGGATAACGCGTCGAAAACGCGAGCGAAACGCGTCGGGATAACGCGTCGAAAACGCGTCGGGATAACGCGTCGAAAACGCGTGGGGATAACGCGTTGAAATCGCGAGCGAAACGCGTCGGGATAACGCGTTGAAATCGCGAGCGAAACGCGCCGGAAACGCGTCGGGATATCGCGTCGAAAACGCTTCGGAAACGCGCCGGGATAACGCGTCGGAAACGCGTGGGAATAACGCGTCGAAATCGCCCGCGAAACGCGCCGGAAACGCGTTGCAAACGCGTCGGGATATCGCGTCGAAATCGCGAGCGAAACGCGTCGGGATAACGCGTCGGAAACGCGTGGGAATAACGCGTTGAAATCGCGAGCGAAACGCGTCGGGATAACGCGTCGAAAACGCGTCGGAAACGCGTGGGGATAACGCGTTGAAATCGCGAGCTAAACGCGTAGCAAACGCGTCGGGATATCGCGTCGAAAACGCGTCGGAAACGCGTGGGGATAACGCGTTGAAATCGCGAGCGAAACGCGTGGGGATAACGCGTTGAAATCGCGAGCGAAACGCGTCGGGATAACGCGTTGAAATCGCGAGCGAAACGCGTCAGGATAACGCGTTGAAATCGCGAGCGAAACGCGCCGGAAACGCGTCGGGATATCGCGTCGAAAACGCGTCGGAAACGCGTGGGGATAACGCGTTGAAATCGCGAGCGAAACGCGCCGGAAACGCGTAGCAAACGCGTCGGGATATCGCGTCGAAAACGCGTCGGAAACGCGCCGGAATAACGCGTTGAAATCGCGAGCGAAACGCGTCGGGATAACGCGTGGGAATAACGCGTTGAAATCGCGAGCGAAACGCGTCGGGATAACGCGTCGAAAACGCGTGGGGATAACGCGTTGAAATCGCGAGCGAAACGCGTCGGGATAACGCGTTGAAATCGCGAGCGAAACGCGTCGGGATAACGCGTCGAAAACGCGTCGGGATAACGCGTCGAAAACGCGTGGGGATAACGCGTTGAAATCGCGAGCGAAACGCGTCGGGATAACGCGTTGAAATCGCGAGCGAAACGCGCCGGAAACGCGTCGGGATATCGCGTCGAAAACGCTTCGGAAACGCGCCGGGATAACGCGTCGGAAACGCGTGGGAATAACGCGTCGAAATCGCCCGCGAAACGCGCCGGAAACGCGTTGCAAACGCGTCGGGATATCGCGTCGAAATCGCGAGCGAAACGCGTCGGGATAACGCGTCGGAAACGCGTGGGAATAACGCGTTGAAATCGCGAGCGAAACGCGTCGGGATAACGCGTCGAAAACGCGTCGGAAACGCGTGGGGATAACGCGTTGAAATCGCGTCGGAAACGCGTCGGGATAACGCGTTGAAATCGCGAGCGAAACGCGTCGGGATAACGCGTCGAAAACGCGTCGGAACCGCGTTGAAATCGCGAGCGAAACGCGCCGGAAACGCGTAGCAAACGCGTCGGGATATCGCGTCGAAAACGTGTCGGAAACGCGTGGGGATAACGCGTTGAAATCGCGAGCGAAACGCGTGGGATTAACGCGTTGAAATCGCGAGCGAAACGCGCCGGAAACGCGTAGCAAACGCGTCGGGATATCGCGTCGAAAACGCGTCGGAAACGCGTGGGGATAACGCGTTGAAATCGCGAGCGAAACGCGTCGGGATAACGCGTTGAAATCGCGAGCGAAACGCGCCGGAAACGCGTAGCAAACGCGTGGGGATAACGCGTTGAAATCGCGAGCGAAACGCGTCGGGATAACGCGTTGAAATCGCGAGCGAAACGCGTCGGGATAACGCGTTGAAATCGCGAGCGAAACGCGCCGGAAACTCGTAGCAAACGCGTCGGGATATCGCGTCGAAAACGCGTAGCAAACGCGTCGGGATATCGCGTCGAAAACGCGTCGGAAACGCGTGGGGATAACGCGTTGAAATCGCGAGCGAAACGCGTCGGGATAACGCGTTGAAATCGCGAGCGAAACGCGCCGGAAACGCGTAGCAAACGCGTGGGGATAACGCGTTGAAATCGCGAGCGAAACGCGTCGGGATAACGCGTTGAAATCGCGAGCGAAACGCGTCGGGATAACGCGTTGAAATCGCGAGCGAAACGCGCCGGAAACTCGTAGCAAACGCGTCGGGATATCGCGTCGAAAACGCGTCGGAAACGCGTGGGGATAACGCGTTGAAATCGCGTCGGAAACGCGTCGGGATAACGCGTTGAAATCGCGAGCGAAACGCGTCGGGATAACGCGTTGAAAACGCGTGGGGATAACGCGTTGAAATCGCGAGCGAAACGCGTCGGGATAACGCGTTGAAATCGCGAGCGAAACGCGCTGGAAACTCGTAGCAAACGCGTCGGGATATCGCGTCGAAAACGCGTCGGAAACGCGTGGGGATAACGCGTTGAAATCGCGTCGGAAACGCGTGGGGATAACGCGTTGAAATCGCGAGCGAAACGCGTCGGGATAACGCGTCGTAAACGCATGGGGATAACGCGTTGAAATCGCGAGCGAAACGCGTCGGGATATCGCGTCGGGATGACGCGTCGAAAACGCGTCGGAACCGCGTTGAAATCGCGAGCGAAACGCGCCGGAAACGCGTAGCAAACGCGTCGGGATATCGCGTCGAAAACGCGTCGGAAACGCGCCGGAATAACGCGTTGAAATCGCGAGCGAAACGCGCCGGAAACGCGTAGCAAACTCGTCGGGATATCGCGTCGAAAACGCGTCGGAAACGCGTGGGAATAACGCGTTGAAATCGCGAGCGAAACGCGTCGGGATAACGCGTCGAAAACGCGTGGGGATAACGCGTTGAAATCGCGAGCGAAACGCGTCGGGATATCGCGTCGAAAACGCGTGGGGATAGCGCGTTGAAATCGCAAGCGAAACGCGCCGGAAACGCGTAGCAAACGCGTCGGGATATCGCGTCGAAAACGCGTGGGGATAACGCGTTGAAATCGCGAGCGAAACGCGCCGGAAACGCGTAGGAAACGCATCGGGATATCGCGTCGCAAACGCGTCGGAAACGCGTGGGGATAACGCGTTGAAATCGCGAGCGAAACGCGTCGGGATAACGCGTCGGAAACGCGTGGGAATAACGCGTTGAAATCGCGAGCGAAACGCGTCGGGATAACGCGTCGAAAACGCGTGGGGATAACGCGTTGAAATCGCGAGCGAAACGCGCCGGAAACGCGTCGGGATAACGCGTTGAAAACGCGTCGGGATAACGCGTTGAAATCGCGAGCGAAACGCGTCGGGATAACGCGTCGAAAACGCATGGGGATAACGCGTTGAAATCGCGAGCGAAACGCGTCGGGATAACGCGTTGAAATCGCGAGCGAAACGCGCTGGAAACTCGTAGCAAACGCGTCGGGATATCGCGTCGAAAACGCGTCGGAAACGCGTGGGGATAACGCGTTGAAATCGCGTCGGAAACGCGTGGGGATAACGCGTTGAAATCGCGAGCGAAACGCGTCGGGATAACGCGTTGAAATCGCGAGCGAAACGCGTCGGGATATCGCGTCGGGATGACGCGTCGAAAACGCGTCGGAACCGCGTTGAAATCGCGAGCGAAACGCGTCGGGATATCGCGTCGGGATGACGCGTCGAAAACGCGTCGGAACCGCGTTGAAATCGCAAGCGAAACGCGCCGGAAACGCGTAGCAAACGCGTCGGGATATCGCGTCGAAAACGCGTCGGAAACGCGTGGGGATAACGCGTTGAAATCGCGAGCGAAACGCGTGGGATTAACGCGTTGAAATCGCGAGCGAAACGCGCCGGAAACGCGTAGCAAACGCGTCGCGATATCGCGTCGAAAACGCGTCGGAAACGCGTGGGGATAACGCGTTGAAATCGCGAGCGAAACGCGTCGGGATAACGCGTTGAAATCGCGAGCGAAACGCGCCGGAAACGCGTAGCAAACGCGTCGGGATATCGCGTCGAAAACGCGTCGGAAACGCGTGGGGATAACGCGTTGAAATCGCGAGCGAAACGCGTCGGGATAACGCGTTGAAATCGCGAGCGAAACGCGTCGGGATAACGCGTTGAAATCGCGAGCGAAACGCGCCGGAAACTCGTAGCAAACGCGTCGGGATATCGCGTCGAAAACGCGTCGGAAACGCGTGGGGATAACGCGTTGAAATCGCGAGCGAAACGCGTCGGGATAACGCGTTGAAATCGCGAGCGAAACGCGCCGGAAACGCGTAGCAAACTCGTCGGGATATCGCGTCGAAAACGCGTGGGGATAACGCGTTGAAATCGCAAGCGAAACGCATCGGGATAACGCGTTGAAATCGCGAGCGAAACGCGTCGGGATAACGCGTCGGAAACGCGTGGGGATAACGCGTTGAAATCGCAAGCGAAACGCATCGGGATAACGCGTTGAAATCGCGAGCGAAACGCGCCGGAAACGCGTAGCAAACGCGTCGGGATATCGCGTCGAAAACGCGTCGGAAACGCGTGGGGATAACGCGTTGAAATCGCGAGCGAAACGCGTGGGGATAACGCGTTGAAATCGCGAGCGAAACGCGTCGGGATAACGCGTTGAAATCGCGAGCGAAACGCGTCAGGATAACGCGTTGAAATCGCGAGCGAAACGCGCCGGAAACGCGTCGGGATATCGCGTCGAAAACGCGTCGGAAACGCGTGGGGATAACGCGTTGAAATCGCGAGCGAAACGCGCCGGAAACGCGTAGCAAACGCGTCGGGATATCGCGTCGAAAACGCGTCGGAAACGCGTGGGGATAACGCGTTGAAATCGCGAGCGAAACGCGCCGGAAACGCGTAGCAAACGCGTCGGGATATCGCGTCGAAAACGCGTCGGAAACGCGCCGGAATAACGAGTTGAAATCGCGAGCGAAACGCGTCGGGATAACGCGTCGGAAACGCGTGGGAATAACGCGTTGAAATCGCGAGCGAAACGCGTCGGGATAACGCGACGAAAACGCGTGGGGATAACGCGTTGAAATCGCGAGCGAAACGCGCCGGAAACGCGTAGCAAACGCGTCGGGATATCGCGTCGAAAACGCGTCGGAAACGCGCCGGAATAACGCGTTGAAATCGCGAGCGAAACGCGTCGGGATAACGCGTCGAAAACGCGAGCGAAACGCGTCGGGATAACGCGTCGAAAACGCGAGCGAAACGCGTCGGGATAACGCGTCGAAAACGCGTCGGGATAACGCGTCGAAAACGCGTGGGGATAACGCGTTGAAATCGCGAGCGAAACGCGTCGGGATAACGCGTTGAAATCGCGAGCGAAACGCGCCGGAAACGCGTCGGGATATCGCGTCGAAAACGCTTCGGAAACGCGCCGGGATAACGCGTCGGAAACGCGTGGGAATAACGCGTCGAAATCGCCCGCGAAACGCGCCGGAAACGCGTTGCAAACGCGTCGGGATATCGCGTCGAAATCGCGAGCGAAACGCGTCGGGATAACGCGTCGGAAACGCGTGGGGATAACGCGTTGAAATCGCGAGCGAAACGCGTCGGGATAACGCGTTGAAATCGCGAGCGAAACGCGCCGGAAACGCGTCGGGATAACGCGTTGAAATCGCGAGCGAAACGCGTAGCAAACGCGTCGGGATATCGCGTCGAAAACGCGTCGGAAACGCGTGGGGATAACGCGTTGAAATCGCGAGCGAAACGCGCCGGGATAACGCGTTGAAATCGCGAGCGAAACGCGTCGGGATAACGCGTTGAAATCGCGAGCGAAACGCGTCGGGATAACGCGTCGAAAACGCGTCGGGATAACGCGTCGAAAACGCGTGGGGATAACGCGTTGAAATCGCGAGCGAAACGCGTCGGGATAACGCGTTGAAATCGCGAGCGAAACGCGCCGGAAACGCGTCGGGATATCGCGTCGAAAACGCTTCGGAAACGCGCCGGGATAACGCGTCGGAAACGCGTGGGAATAACGCGTCGAAATCGCCCGCGAAACGCGCCGGAAACGCGTTGCAAACGCGTCGGGATATCGCGTCGAAATCGCGAGCGAAACGCGTCGGGATAACGCGTCGGAAACGCGTGGGAATAACGCGTTGAAATCGCGAGCGAAACGCGTCGGGATAACGCGTCGAAAACGCGTCGGAAACGCGTGGGGATAACGCGTTGAAATCGCGAGCGAAACGCGTAGCAAACGCGTCGGGATATCGCGTCGAAAACGCGTCGGAAACGCGTGGGGATAACGCGTTGAAATCGCGAGCGAAACGCGTGGGGATAACGCGTTGAAATCGCGAGCGAAACGCGTCGGGATAACGCGTTGAAATCGCGAGCGAAACGCGTCAGGATAACGCGTTGAAATCGCGAGCGAAACGCGCCGGAAACGCGTCGGGATATCGCGTCGAAAACGCGTCGGAAACGCGTGGGGATAACGCGTTGAAATCGCGAGCGAAACGCGCCGGAAACGCGTAGCAAACGCGTCGGGATATCGCGTCGAAAACGCGTCGGAAACGCGTGGGGATAACGCGTTGAAATCGCGAGCGAAACGCGCCGGAAACGCGTAGCAAACGCGTCGGGATATCGCGTCGAAAACGCGTCGGAAACGCGCCGGAATAACGCGTTGAAATCGCGAGCGAAACGCGTCGGGATAACGCGTCGGAAACGCGTGGGAATAACGCGTTGAAATCGCGAGCGAAACGCGTCGGGATAACGCGTCGAAAACGCGTGGGGATAACGCGTTGAAATCGCGAGCGAAACGCGCCGGAAACGCGTAGCAAACGCGTCGGGATATCGCGTCGAAAACGCGTCGGAAACGCGCCGGAATAACGCGTTGAAATCGCGAGCGAAACGCGTCGGGATAACGCGTCGAAAACGCGTGGGGATAACGCGTTGAAATCGCGAGCGAAACGCGTCGGGATAACGCGTTGAAATCGCGAGCGAAACGCGTCAGGATAACGCGTTGAAATCGCGAGCGAAACGCGCCGGAAACGCGTCGGGATATCGCGTCGAAAACGCGTCGGAAACGCGTGGGGATAACGCGTTGAAATCGCGAGCGAAACGCGCCGGAAACGCGTAGCAAACGCGTCGGGATATCGCGTCGAAAACGCGTCGGAAACGCGTGGGGATAACGCGTTGAAATCGCGAGCGAAACGCGCCGGAAACGCGTAGCAAACGCGTCGGGATATCGCGTCGAAAACGCGTCGGAAACGCGCCGGAATAACGCGTTGAAATCGCGAGCGAAACGCGTCGGGATAACGCGTCGGAAACGCGTGGGAATAACGCGTTGAAATCGCGAGCGAAACGCGTCGGGATAACGCGTCGGGATAACGCGTGGGGACAACGCGTTGAAATCGCGAACGAAACGCGCCGGAAACGCGTAGCAAACGCGTCGGGATATCGCGTCGAAAACGCTTCGGAAACGCGCCGGAATAACGCGTTGAAATCGCGAGCGAAACGCGTCGGGATAACGCGTCGAAAACGCGTGGGGATAACGCGTTGAAATCGCGAGCGAAACGCGTCGGGATAACGCGTTGAAATCGCGAGCGAAACGCGTCGGGATAACGCGTCGAAAACGCGTCGGGATAACGCGTCGAAAACGCGTGGGGATAACGCGTTGAAATCGCGAGCGAAACGCGTCGGGATAACGCGTCGGAAACGCGTGGGAATAACGCGTCGAAATCGCCCGCGAAACGCGCCGGAAACGCGTTGCAAACGCGAGCGAAACGCGTCGGGATAACGCGTCGGAAACGCGTGGGAATAACGCGTTGAAATCGCGAGCGAAACGCGTCGGGATAACGCGTCGGAAACGCGTGGGAATAACGCGTCGAAATCGCCCGCGAAACGCGCCGGAAACGCGTTGCAAACGCGAGCGAAACGCGTCGGGATAACGCGTCGGAAACGCGTGGGAATAACGCGTCGAAATCGCCCGCGAAACGCGCCGGAAACGCGTAGCAAACGCGTCGGGATATCGCGTCGAAAACGCGTCGGAAACGCGTGGGGATAACGCGTTGAAATCGCGAGCGAAACGCGCCGGAAACGCGTAGCAAACGCGTCGGGATATCGCGTCGAAAACGCTTCGGAAACGCGCCGGGATAACGCGTCGGAAACGCGTGGGAATAACGCGTCGAAATCGCCCGCGAAACGCGCCGGAAACGCGTTGCAAACGCGAGCGAAACGCGTCGGGATAACGCGTCGGAAACGCGTGGGAATAACGCGTTGAAATCGCGAGCGAAACGCGTCGGGATAACGCGTCGGAAACGCGTGGGAATAACGCGTTGAAATCGCGAGCGAAACGCGTCGAGATAACGCGTCGAAAACGCGTGGGGATAACGCGTTGAAATCGCGAGCGAAACGCGTCGGGATAACGCGTTGAAATCGCGAGCGAAACGCGTCGGGATAACGCGTCGAAAACGCGTCGGGATAACGCGTCGAAAACGCGTGGGGATAACGCGTTGAAATCGCGAGCGAAACGCGTCGGGATAACGCGTTGAAATCGCGAGCGAAACGCGTCGGGATAACGCGTTGAAATCGCGAGCGAAACGCGCCGGAAACGCGTAGCAAACGCGTCGGGATATCGCGTCGAAAACGCGTCGGAAACGCGTGGGGATAACGCGTTGAAATCGCGAGCGAAACGCGCCGGAAACGGGTAGCAAACGCGTCGGGATAACGCGTCAAAAACGCGTCGGAAACGCGTGGTCATAACGCGTTGAAATCGCGAGCGAAACGCGTCGGGATAACGCGTCGGAAACGCGTGGGGATAACGCGTTGAAATCGCAAGCGAAACGCATCGGGATAACGCGTTGAAATCGCGAGCGAAACGCGCCGGAAACGCGTAGCAAACGCGTCGGGATAACGCGTGGGGATAACGCGTTGAAATCCCGAGCGAAACGCGCCGGAAACGCGTCAGGATAACGCGTTGAAATCGCGAGCGAAACGCGTGGGGATAACGCGTCGAAAACGCGTCAGGATGACGCGTCGGAAACGCGTGGGGATAACGCGTTGAAATCGCGAGCGAAACGCGTCGGGATAACGCGTTGAAATCGCGAGCGAAACGCGCCGGAAACGCGTAGCAAACGCGTCGGGATATCGCGTCGAAAACGCGTCGGAAACGCGCCGGGATAACGCGTTGGAAACGCAAACGAAACGCTTTGGGATAACGCGTCGAAAACGCGAGCGAAACGCGTCGGGATAACGCGTCGGAAACGCGTGGGAATAACGCGTTGAAATCGCGAGCGAAACGCGTTGGGATAACGCGTCGAAAACGCGTGGGGATAACGCGCTGAAATCGCCGGAAACTCGTTGCAAACGCGTCGGGATAACGCGTCGGAAACGCGTGGGGATAACGCGTTGAAATCGCGAGCGAAACGCGTGGGGATATCGCGTCGAAAACGCGTGGGGATAACGCGTTGAAATCGCGAGCGAAACGCGTCGGGATATAGCGTCGGAAACGTGTGGGGATAACGCGTTGAAATCGCAAGCGAAACGCGTCGAAAACGCGAGCGAAACGCGCCGGAAACGCGTAGCAAACACGTCGGGATATCGCGTCGAAAACGCGTCGAAAACGCGTCGGAAACGCGTGGGGATAACGCGTTGAAATCGCGAGCGAAACGCGCCGGAAACGCGTTGCAAACGCGTCGGGATATCGCGTCGAAAACGCGTCGGAAACGCGTGGAAATAACGCGTTGAAATCGCGAGCGAAACGCGTCGGGATAACGCGTCGGAAACGCGTGGGGATAACGCGTTGAAATCGCGAGCGAAACTCGCCGGAAACGCGTCGGGATAACGCGTGGGGACAACGCGTTGAAATCGCGAACGAAACGCGCCGGAAACGCGTAGCAAACGCGTCGGGATAACGCGTTGAAATCGCGAGCGAAACGCGCCGGAAACGCGTAGCAAACGCGTCGGGATATCGCGTCGAAAACGCGTCGGAAACGCGTGGGGATAACGCGTTGAAATCGCGAGCGAAACGCGCCGGAAACGCGTAGCAAACGCGTCGGGATAACGCGTGGGGATAACGCGTTGAAATCCCGAGCGAAACGCGCCGGAAACGCGTCAGGATAACGCGTTGAAATCGCGAGCGAAACGCGTGGGGATAACGCGTCGAAAACGCGTCAGGATGACGCGTCGGAAACGCGTGGGGATAACGCGTTGAAATCGCGAGCGAAACGCGTCGGGATAACGCGTTGAAATCGCGAGCGAAACGCGCCGGAAACGCGTAGCAAACGCGTCGGGATATCGCGTCGAAAACGCGTCGGAAACGCGCCGGGATAACGCGTTGGAAACGCAAACGAAACGCTTTGGGATAACGCGTCGAAAACGCGAGCGAAACGCGTCGGGATAACGCGTCGGAAACGCGTCGGAAACGCGTGGGAATAACGCGTTGAAATCGCGAGCGAAACGCGTCGGGATAACGCGTCGGAAACGCGTGGGAATAACGCGTTGAAATCGCGAGCGAAACGCGTCGGGATAACGCGTCGAAAACGCGTGGGGATAACGCGTTGAAATCGCGAGCGAAACGCGTCGGGATATAGCGTCGGAAACGTGTGGGGATAACGCGTTGAAATCGCGAGCGAAACGCGCCGGAAACGCGTAGCAAACGCGTCGGGATATCGCGTCGAAAACGCGTCGGAAACGCGTGGGGATAACGCGTTGAAATCGCAAGCGAAACGCGTCTTGATAACGCGTCGAAAACGCGTGGGGATAACGCGTTGAAATCGCGAGCGAAACGCGTCGGGATAACGCGTTGAAATCGCGAGCGAAACGCGCCGGAAACGCGTCGGAAACGCGTGGGGATAACGCGTTGAAGTCGCGAGCGAAACGCGTGGGGATAACGCGTCGAAAACGCGTCGGAAACGCGTGGGGATAACGCGTTGAAATCGCAAGCGAAACGCGTCGAAAACGCGAGCGAAACGCGCCGGAAACGCGTAGCAAACACGTCGGGATATCGCGTCGAAAACGCGTCGAAAACGCGTAGCAAACGCGTCGGGATAACGCGTTGAAATCGCGAGCGAAACGCGCCGGAAACGCGTCGAAAACGCGTCGGAAACGCGTCGGAAACGCGTGGGCATAACGCGTTGAAATCGCGAGCGAAACGCGTTGCAAACGAGTCGGGATAACGCGTGGGGATAACGCGTTGAAATCGCGAGCGAAACGCGTCGGAATAACGCGTCGAAAACGCTTGAGGATAACGCGTCGAAAACGCGTCGGAAACGCGTGGGCATAACGCGTTGAAATCGCGAGCGAAACGCGCCGGAATCGCGTTGCAAACGCGTCGGGATGACTCGTCGGAAACGCGTGGGGATAACGCGTTGAAATCGCGAGCGAAACGCGTTGCAAACGCGTCGGGATAACGCGTTAAAATCGCGAGCGAAACGCGCCGGAAACGCATTGAGAATTAAGGCCACCTCGCAAAAAGTGGAGTTATTTCCCACCTCGCATGAGCAGTAAGTCCACCTCGCAAAAAGTGGACTTATTTCCCACCTCGCATGAGCAGTAAGTCCACCTCGCAAAAAGTGGACTTATTTCCCACCTCGCATGAGCAGTAAGTCCACCTCGCAAAAAGTGGACTTATTTCCCACCTCGCATGAGTACTAAGGCCACCTCGCAGAAAGTGGACTTATTTCCCACCTCGCATGAGCAGTAAGTCCACCTCGCAAAAAGTGGACTTATTTCCCACCTCGCATGAGCAGTAAGTCCACCTCGCAAAAAGTGGACTTATTTCCCACCTCGCATGAGTACTAAGGCCACCTCGCAGAAAGTGGACTTATTTCCCACCTCGCATGAGCAGTAAGTCCACCTCGCAAAAAGTGGACTTATTTCCCACCTCGCATGAGCAGTAAGTCCACCTCGCAAAAAGTGGACTTATTTCCCACCTCGCATGAGTACTAAGGCCACCTCGCAGAAAGTGGACTTATTTCCCACCTCGCATGAGCAGTAAGTCCACCTCGCAAAAAGTGGACTTATTTCCCACCTCGCATGAGCGTTAAGTCCACCTCGCAAAAAGTGTACTTATTGCCCACCTCGCATGAGCAGTAAGTCCACCTCGCAAAAAGTGGACTTATTTCCCACCTCGCATGAGCGTTAAGTCCACCTCGCAAAAAGTGGACTTATTTCCCACCTCGCATGAGCGTTAAGTCCACCTCGCAAAAAGTGGACTTATTTCCCACCTCGCATGAGCGTTAAGTCCACCTCGCAAAAAGTGTACTTATTGCCCACCTCGCATGAGCATTAAGTCCACCTCGCAAAAAGTGGACTTATTTCCCACCTCGCATGAGCGTTAAGTCCACCTCGCAAAAAGTGTACTTATTGCCCACCTCGCATGGGTATCAAGTCCACCTCGCAAAAAGTGGAGTTATTTCCCACCTCGCATGGGCATTAAGTCCACCTCGCAAAAAGTGGAGTTATTTCCCACCTCGCAAAAAGTGGAGTTATTTCCCACCTCGCATGAGCAGTAAGTCCACCTCGCAAAAAGTGGACTTATTTCCCACCTCGCATGAGTACTAAGGCCACCTCGCAGAAAGTGGACTTATTTCCCACCTCGCATGAGCAGTAAGTCCACCTCGCAAAAAGTGGACTTATTTCCCACCTCGCATGAGCAGTAAGTCCACCTCGCAAAAAGTGGACTTATTTCCCACCTCGCATGAGCAGTAAGTCCACCTCGCAGAAAGTGGACTTATTGCCCACCTCGCATGAGCAGTAAGTCCACCTCGCAAAAAGTGGACTTATTTCCCACCTCGCATGAGCAGTAAGTCCACCTCGCAAAAAGTGGACTTATTTCCCACCTCGCATGAGCAGTAAGTCCACCTCGCAAAAAGTGGACTTATTTCCCACCTCGCATGAGTACTAAGGCCACCTCGCAGAAAGTGGACTTATTTCCCACCTCGCATGAGCAGTAAGTCCACCTCGCAAAAAGTGGACTTATTTCCCACCTCGCATGAGCAGTAAGTCCACCTCGCAAAAAGTGGACTTATTTCCCACCTCGCATGAGTACTAAGGCCACCTCGCAGAAAGTGGACTTATTTCCCACCTAGCATGAGCAGTAAGTCCACCTCGCAAAAAGTGGACTTATTTCCCACCTCGCATGAGCAGTAAGTCCACCTCGCAAAAAGTGGACTTATTTCCCACCTCGCATGAGTACTAAGGCCACCTCGCAGAAAGTGGACTTATTTCCCACCTCGCATGAGCAGTAAGTCCACCTCGCAAAAAGTGGACTTATTTCCCACCTCGCATGAGCAGTAAGTCCACCTCGCAAAAAGTGGACTTATTTCCCACCTCGCATGAGTACTAAGGCCACCTCGCAGAAAGTGGACTTATTTCCCACCTCGCATGAGCAGTAAGTCCACCTCGCAAAAAGTGGACTTATTTCCCACCTCGCATGAGCGTTAAGTCCACCTCGCAAAAAGTGTACTTATTTCCCACCTCGCATGAGCAGTAAGTCCACCTCCCAAAAAGTGGACTTATTTCCCACCTCGCATGAGTGTTAAGTTCACCTCGCAAAAAGTGGACTTATTTCCCACCTCGCATGAGCGTTAAGTCCACCTCGCAAAAAGTGTACTTATTGCCCACCTCGCATGGGTATCAAGTCCACCTCGCAAAAAGTGGAGTTATTTCCCACCTCGCATGGGCATTAAGTCCACCTCGCAAAAAGTGGAGTTATTTCCCACCTCGCAAAAAGTGTACTTATTGCCCACCTCGCATGAGCATTAAGTCCACCTCGCAAAAAGTGGACTTATTTCCCACCTCGCATGAGCGTTAAGTCCACCTCGCAAAAAGTGTACTTATTGCCCACCTCGCATGGGTATCAAGTCCACCTCGCAAAAAGTGGAGTTATTTCCCACCTCGCATGGGCATTAAGTCCACCTCGCAAAAAGTGGAGTTATTTCCCACCTCGCAAAAAGTGGAGTTATTTCCCACCTCGCATGAGCAGTAAGTCCACCTCGCAAAAAGTGGACTTATTTCCCACCTCGCATGAGTACTAAGGCCACCTCGCAGAAAGTGGACTTATTTCCCACCTCGCATGAGCAGTAAGTCCACCTCGCAAAAAGTGGACTTATTTCCCACCTCGCATGAGCAGTAAGTCCACCTCGCAAAAAGTGGACTTATTTCCCACCTCGCATGAGCAGTAAGTCCACCTCGCAGAAAGTGGACTTATTGCCCACCTGGAATGAGTACTAAGGCCACCCGCAGAAAGTGGAGTTATTTCCCACCTCGCATGAGAATTAAGTCCACTCAGCAAAGTGGACAAAAAGCCCGACTCGTTTCCGACGCGATATCCCGAAGTTATCCCGACGCGTTTCGCCCAGAAATTGTAGCAAGTATATTTTTGCCGATGTGCTCGCTTGTAACGGAGGGACGCAGGAAAGAAGTAATGATTACTTCGTCTTTAAGTCAGCGCAGAAACAAACAGTAATAAGGAAATAATACGTCACCTGTTGCATGTCCGATCAAAAATTAAATGAAAATGCATTTTCCACATATACAATTCTTTTTGCTTTAATTTACCTTTTTAAATTGTATTTACTTATAGGAAAGACGTTAACATTTCTTAATTTGTATAATTTTCACTTTAAAAATGTGTTATCCCATGTAATGGTAGGCAATGACAAAAGGAATACATAACAAAACTATGTTTCTTGCTGTAGTTCTATATATTTTGAACGTTCATGCGTAAATCAAAGACACAACGGCCAAAACAACTTCAGCTTGAATTTTTTATTTTTTTTTGTAATACAAAGAAAATAATGAAAATAAAACGAAAACGGGTTTATAGTCTCGTCTACAGCACAGAAGACTGTTGTTGCTAGTTTTTTTCTTTTTCTTTTTAATAGGAGAAACAAGGGAGTATACATATAACTATACAAAAAAAAAAAAAAAGGAACGAGTTGATTTTCCTCAGTTCTTGGCAAAAATACGATTATGATTTTTTTTCTCATATTAAAAACCAGAGATAATAATAATACATAAATGATTTGTTTCTTATTTTGTTTTGTTTTGGTTTTTTTTGGAAGATAATGTGAGTGAAAAATGTATACAGGTATATACACTTTTTGTTTCAACTGTTTTTGTTCACTTTTTAGACTAAAAATGCGTTAATTTCATTTTCCAAAGTTTTATCTATAAGATTTATTTTTTCATTATTATTATTTCATAACGTTTAACTATAAGGTGTCACCTTTATGTCCTCACTTACGGAGGAAGAGAAGGAGATCCAATGTTTGCTTTAAATTGCTACTTTGAGGAATTTTTTTTGAATCTTTAACAAGATTTTTTTTTTTTGTTTTGTTTTGTTTGTAAATGATTTTGGAATTTCGACATTTGGAATTGTTGGTTGTTTGACAAAATTACATACACACAATCGTTTTTTTTTTTTTTTGATTTTTTTTTTGTTTTTTTTTCTTTCTTAAGGAGTTTTTGGAGTGTAAACAATTTTGGATTGTGGATTGAATTTGTTAGGATTTGTTTTCCTTTTTGTTATTTTTTTTTTCTCATTTTGTTTGTTTGTTTTCATTTACATGCTGATTTTTGTTTATTCATTAGTTTGTATATCTATCATTGATGGTTGTGTTTTTTGTATCTTCATCCATCTTGTGTTTTGCACTTAAAGTAAGACGGCCACAATAAATGTTGAAAATGTACTTAATGGGATTTGATCTGCTTAGGTTTTGCTTTTGTTTCGTTTCTATTTTGCATCTTTCTTGCGTTACTTCAAGAAAACAAAAGAGTTAAAAGAAATCAAAAATGTGTGGTGACGTTAATTGGATGTTTTTGTCGCGCTCTCTCTCTCTCGGATTCAATGGATTAGTTTGTTGTTGTTTACAAATTATTGATATTGATTTAATAGATGTGTAAATTTATTGTAGATGATTTATAGGAGGACACAGATTGATTTTTTCTTCTGTTTCTGTTTCTTCTCGGGTGATTTTTTATTAATTTGTCGTACTAAATCATAGAAAATCTGAAAGAAAAAACAAAAAAGAATGACATTTTACGATTGACGAACCAGGGGATTGTATGTAGATGGTCGTATACTCACATCGTTAACATTAATTTTTGCTTTGGCAGATGTTTCCATAAATGCGCAATTGAATTGAGTTGCTAGACTTTTCCCCAATTCTTTACCAACTACGCGTTCGTCTTCCAAATCACATTTGTTCCCTACCAGTACCATTGGAACATCATCTGTATCCTATTGTATGCGCAAAAGAATACAAAAAAAACAAAAGAACATACATAATATATTGAGTTGGCAAAACTTTATTCAAAACTACGAACCTTTACTCTCAAAATTTGTTCCCGCAGATCTTGCAGATCATTAAATGTTGATTGTGCTGTTATTGAATAGACTAAAACAAAACCTTGACCGTTTTTCATGTACAAATCTCTCATGGCGGTAAATTGTTCCTAGCGCGAGTTTTATAATATGAGTTAAATAAGTGTTTGTTTTTGTTTTTTGTTTTGTTATAATAAAAAAGAAATATATGTTTATAAAATGAGACTAATTAAGATGGGCATACACATTTAACGAGTAAGATCTTATTTACAGACGTACAGGAACATACAAGCGGGGCTCTAACACCTAAGTTTGGGTGAAGTATCTGATCAGTCAGTTCAGTGATATCAAATGACCATATACAAATAGTCAGAACAGAGAAAAAGGGTCTGACTACTGAGAAATCGCGTTCGTCTTTTAGTTGAATTTTTTTCTGATGTACTAGTCGCCCAGAAATTGTAGCAGGTATATTTTTGCCAATGTGCACACTTTGACTTTGAATTTCTCTGGAACAGGAGGACGTAGGAAAAAAGTAATGATGGGAGGCTGTAGGTAATGACTTCGTCTTCAAGGCACGGAAAGCTAGAAGTCGGAAATCGCCTGATTTGTGTCGAATTTCTGGGAAAATATGTTTCGTTTTTGGAAAAAGCGCAATATCTCGGAAACGGTGCGTCCAATCGCAATTTGGCTTTTGATTAAATCTTTTTTTCAAACATACACCACCGGATGACGCAACTTTTAAGCCAAAAATCACGGCTCTAGCTATTATAGAACCCCACTTTTGGCCAAAAATAAGGTGGTGTTCGACCAAAAAACCGAGGCTCCGGAGGTGCATACTTTGACTTTGAATATCTCGGGAACGGGGGGACGCAGGAAAAAAGTAATGATGGGGGGTTGTAGGTAATTACTTCATCTTCAAGGCATGCAAAGTTAGAAATCGGAAATTGCCTGATTTGTGTCGAAATTCTGGGAAAATATGTTTCGTTTTTGGAAAAAGCGCGATATCTGGGAAACGGTGCGTCCAATCGCAATTTGGCTTTTGATTAAATCTTTTTTTCAAACATACACCACCGGATGACGCAACTTTTAAGCCAAAAATCACGGCTCTAGCTATTATAGAACCCCACTTTTGGCCAAAAATAAGGTGGTGTTCGACCAAAAAACCGAGGCTCCGGAGGTGCATACTTTGACTTTGAATATCTCGGGAACGGGGGGACGCAGGAAAAACGTACTGATGGAGGGTTGTAGGTAATTCCTTCATCTTCAAGGCATGCAAAGTTAGAAGTCGGAAATCGCCTGATTTGTATCGAATTTCTGGGAAAATAACTTTCGTTTTTGGAAAAAACGCGATATCTCGGAAACGGTGCGTCCAATCGCAATTTGGCTTTTCATTAAATCTTTTTTTCAAACATACACCACCGGATGACACAACTTTTAAGCCAAAAATCACGGCTCTAGCTATTATAGAACCCCACTTTTGGCCAAAAATAAGGTGGTGTTCGACCAAAAAACCGAGGCTCCGGAGGTGCATACTTTGACTTTGAATATCTCGGGAACGGGGGGACGCAGGAAAAAAGTAATGATGGGGGGTTGTAGGTAATTACTTCATCTTCAAGGCATGCAAAGTTAGAAATCGGAAATTGCCTGATTTGTGTCGAAATTCTGGGAAAATATGTTTCGTTTTTGGAAAAAGCGCGATATCTCGGAAACGGTGCGTCCAATCGCTATTTGGCTTTTGATTAAATCTTTTTTTCAAACATACACCACCGTATGACACAACTTTTAAGCCAAAATTCACGGCTCTAGCTATTATAGATCCCCACTTTTGGCCAAAAATAGGTGGGGGTTTGACCGAAAAAACCAACATAAGCAGAAACAAAAACAGTCTTTCATATAAGTTAGTTACGAAGGCCCAGACAACTCCATTCGATTATCTAATCAATCAATTACTTCTTTATTCGTACACGCCCCCTGTTACAACGACAACGAATGACCACCATTTTTTCCACCCAAATAAATGTTATGTGTGCGCATATAGCAGTCGTAATCTACTCTCCTGTGACCTTTTTTGTGACTGGTTGTGACAAGTCATAACGTAGGGAAGAACTGTGTACAGGCCAACCACCTTCAAACAACCCTTGTCTGTCATATTTGCATTACGCGTTCATTGTTACGAAAACGTTGCTAGATAAAGCGTAAAAAACTAACCCAACCAAAAGGAACCGACGTTATTAAGAAATGGGGGTCAGTTATGGTGACAGTGATTACGTTATACAAGTAAGTATCTTTTGCCAACTCCTCTCTGCATGGTTTATTAATAAACTCCATTGGTATCTGTCTGGCTGGGGTACGAATTGATTAAAATCCAATACACAAACAAACTGAACGTGGGTACGAACAACGGAGCTGAGCAACAACAGCAAAAAAAAATACAAAAGAAACGATTTGAAGAAATCAAAATGAAGAACACAAAAAGGATGTTGGAATTTATATGGAGCAACAGGGAGAAGAGAGTCAAAATAAATAAAAAAAAAAGAAGTTAATAAAGTGTTTTTCACTTACGGTTCCAGCTGTGTCCAAAATTTCTAACATACACTGTTGCCCGTCCACCTCAACCTGTTTTCTGTAACTGTCTTCAATAGTGGGATCGTACTTTTCAACAAAAATACCCTGTAAACAGAAGAAACGCGGGGGAAATTTACATTTTTTTTAATGTACAAATGATGCGCTTGAATAAATCTTAAATGTGATATCAAAAAAATGCCAACTTACTTGAACGAATTGCACTGTTAAGGCTGATTTACCGACGCCACCACTGCCGAGCACAACAATCTTGTATTCACGCATTTTGTATTTGTTTGTTTGCTGGTTATGTTTGACTTATTTTTACTAATTTTTTGTTCACTTATAACTTAAAGTTTGTATAGAACTTACGGTAATTTTCGGAATAAACGTGTATAGATAGAGAAATATATATATACCTACATAAATATATTTGTATATATTAATTCCTGTATACAAAAAAGGGCAAAGCTTGTAAAAATATACGATAATTAAGAAGTATTCAACTGTTCCGTATGGTTTACTGTTTTCTTTTAAGTCCTACCGAAAATATACACAATCTCTCAGTTGGAAAGTGTTTCCTTTTTCTTTTGTTTTTTGTTTTGTTTTGTTATCCGAAGGAACGTGTGCGACTCTTTTCAGAATGTATATCTTACAAGTGCTCCGGGTTATTGTTCTTTTTTAAAGAAAAACAAATTAAATAAAAAAAAATGTCATATATATGTAAATGTATATATATGCTAAATACTCAAAATGTAATCTACTCTTATGTTGTGCTCTAGTAACAACGACGACGGTTGCTCTGTTGAAAACTTGTGTGGTTTCGAATATTGCTGCAAATAGACGAAAGAATAAATATTTAAGTAAGAAAAATATAGAAACAAACAATAAAAAAGAATGTGCACGTGCAAAATGTATGTGATGTGGTAGAATAGAACCCTCCTACTGTCAAGTCATTACAGAATTCTGATTCACTGAGACTTCGCTGAATAAGCAGCAGATCCCTTTTCACAACACAACATGCTTTTGGTGACGAATTGATTGAAGAACATACTCGTACATATGCATATTCACTTAGATTCCTAAGATGGTGTAGTACGGGGGTATGCCTACACCGTATGCGTCACACGTTGGGTGATATCATATCAAGGCTACCTAGCAATCAAACAATTCCAACGAAATTACATTTCCAGCACAGTGAACAAACTTCGGATGATGATATACGTACGTCTCACTGGCAGATGGTATTTTGTTGAATGTATCATCAGTTGATTTGTATCGAATGTGACATCCTTACACACGGGGGCATACGACACACAGGAAATGTATATGCTGCAGTGTCACTTTCACTATCCCACCCTCCCAGCACTGAAAATGTGTTAATCATTCCATCAGGTATTGAAATGAATTCCCTCAACACTTTCTTTGGCACATCGGCCACCTCTCTTCGAAGGGAAACTAAAATTAATCACCACCTGTGCAACTCTGCTCTACCCTTACGTGCAGTATGATCTAATTCTGTATTCCCTCATCTGATATTGAACATCTTTATAGTTCCGTTCTTATAACAATCACATCGCCACCACCATCATCACCTCTACACTCTACATACACACAACCCTGTGTCCATCACACCGGATGGTGGTGGTGATATTCATTTGAGCGTTAAGTTAACTGCAAGAAACAAAGAATAGGTCAGTTTGTAATCCACACCCGTTTGCAGATACATCCCTGCTACTACATATTGTCACAGTTAATTATACTTTGCGCATCACTTCCGCTGGACAAGCAGACCATACAGCAACTAAACAAGGTTACCGCTCTTCGGATGGACAAGTGGAAAAAAAAAAGTATTTATGATTGAATCTACACCAAAGAAAGATTCACGAACAAAACGCGGGGAAATGAAAATCCTTGTGCTGCTCTCATTCTCTCAACCGTATTCTAAATATAGCCCACATGTAAAATAATTGATGTTAACCTTTTCCAAGTTCCTTCACTCTGCCATGGTGAGAGGAAAGTGTTAAAGAAGTTATCTTCGAAAGTGGCAGACAACCTTTTTCCCCCCGATTTCATATTTTAAAGTTTTCCAATTCCATTATCGGATGGTACACACAACTTGTCTGAATGCCCCTTTGTTTTGTCAAGTCAGATATCAGAGCCAAGCGCACAAGCATCTGTTCATATATGTGCTCTGTTGTTTGGGCAGTCACAAAAACCCCCAGAAACTATTAAAGAATCCCCATAAAAAAGGGGGGTCGTTGTGCAGCCTGCAGTGTGCACTGTCTGTATCAGACCAACACACACGCACACACACGGAGTATGCAGCACACATTCCAATTGTTGAGTGAATTATCCAATTGGAGATAAAACCTCTTTGGCAAATGCACTTCTTCTGTAGCCAGGAAATTCGAATTTCATGGAATATATGTCAGACGCAATTTGTCATTGTCAATTTAAAACACACACGCATGAAACTGAAGAATTCAATTATCTTAGTGTTCCAATTGCGGAGTATGTCAAGTCAATTCAATGATTTATTCATTTTCTTTTTTTTTTTGTTTCTCTCCCGTCGTTGTTGCGCGTCACGATAGCAAGCTGAAAGGACGTGTTATTGTTTTAAGAGGAAGGCACAGAAATGTATATACACCGACATCCTGGTGGTGGGAGATTTCACATAAGTCTATATTACTTGTTGCTGGGAACAATGATTTTGTAGCATTGTTTTTGAGTTCTCTGATAAGGGAAGGAAGAGAAGGTAACCTAAAAGCCCCTTTAAGATTTTGAGGTTAGATTTGATGGAACACTGAGGTTGCAGAGAAATGTTGGAGTTATGTTTTGTGACCTTTGCCAAGTAGCTGCCAACGGTTGACTAAAGTTCAACTGTGTTCTTACCCAGTGCATGGAGTAGCTTTAACCCAAGAGATTCCCCTAAACCGGTGCAAACAGAGGTGTATCCTCCGACGAACTTGGGAACAGTTCTAAAACCGAATTGAAAAAGAAGAACCCCTCCAAATATCGTCAAACAGTCAAGGGGCCATGTGAGTGAATACGATTTAAATGCAAAAAAGATGACTTCCTTGGATAGACTTCTTCTATCCAGTGATGCTAAAAACAATCCACTTTAACACACTTATTGATGCAAGAAAAAGACAATTTTGCTTTAACAAGATACCCACCAATCACAGCAAACTTTAAGATTGATTATCAACTGTTTCACTTGAATAATCACTGCTTACTGTTCCTTGAACATACACGTAAGGACACTACGCAGGCTTTCACAGAAATTCATTCTCAATAATTATACACTATCAACCATGGTACACTCTGTCAGTTCAAGCACACTTGTAAAGCGTTTGGCTTATACTGAATTCAAGCACACACTTGTGGAGTAGAGCAGCTTTATGTGTCCTCCTTTGTGGGATTTATTGAGATACCTTCATGTTTTCGTTAAATATAAACTACCAGTAGAGAACAAATGTTGTGAAAACCATTTGAGCATGCGAGAATTGCATAAAAATAAAAACTGCACAAAACGCTTTTTCCAATGTGTACATACACACACTGTTCCCGAGTCTATGAAAACAAGGAGAACTTGGAAAGTAAATCATGCATCGAACGGAATCATGTTCAAAAAAAAAACTCTAACACACACAAAAATACCCAGAACAAGAGACTACATTTTTTTTCCAGAATTACTACATAAAATTGAGTGAGTCATAAGTTGGTAAGAATAGAGTAAAAAAAAAACTAACTATTGATTTTGAAGTGATCAAATGAAGAACAAAAGCGAAGAACAACTATTCGCGTGTGTTTACCAGGAGGCAGGTGGATGAGGATGACTTGGGGGCTGTGGTGGTGGCTTTGTTGAGATAGTTTTCGGGTATTTTCGATTCAATTACACACACTTGCATACGAGAAAGTTTTGCTAAAAGCTGAATTATTGATATCCCCCCATTAAGTGAAAAGTTTCAACAGACCACTTTGCTTTATGTACACAAAATATTTCCTTACCAAAAACTGAAACGGATCCATGAATAAGGTAGCGCGCTGATATGAAGTTTCACTTTATCTCTCACCTACAGAGTACTCGTATACTACGCAGTTGAATAGACGCGTACATTTCCGACGCTAGAATTTGAGATAACAAGAGTTAGTTGTACCCACTTCACTTAAATTTTCTTTTTTTTTTTCAGTTCAATTTTCAAAGCAAATAAATTGGAAATTGATCATTGGCCAGATGTTGGACTGTGTCGTTTGGTGTTGAGAAGACGACAGACTTTTTGGATGCTAACCGTGACAGTAATGCCAAACAGACCATTGAAACACTGTACTATGGCTACATTTGTGTCATGCACTTACGCGTGGGTCACGTAATGTGTGTGTACGTTTTTTTTCTTATCTAGTGGCAAGTAGCCCTTGACGTAATCTCACATTTAACAGACTGTGACTGATATTCGGTTAGTTTCCCTTAATTCTTTAGTTGCTCACATCATGATGCACAGATACAAGAGAGATGAGAGATGAGAGATGAGTTTCAGAGTTCAAAGAAGTCACTATACAGAATTGACAGTGTTTTGAAGATTGGAGCCGTTTCCGCCGTTTTGTGAGTGGTGACTATGGAGAGAATACATGTGTAGCATGAGATGTGGAGTGCATATTCTAGGTTCATGTTGAATTATGGATGACGCCTATAGAGTTTAAATACAGACGTCATCGCACAAAACAGCTCAAGTCATACTTGAGCAGAAGATACCAAATGATATGGAAAATGCCACCGGTGTTTTGAAAGCGCCTACATGTACCACCTACGTCGCGCCCTTTTGAAGACATCCAAATCTGCATAGTCGCAGGCAATTTGCTTCACAGAGCACCCTTTTGAAGACATCCAAATCTGCATAGTCGCAGGCATCTTTGCTTCACAGAGGATAACATTCCCGATAGAATAACAAGAACAGAGTATGGTTTCAGCTGCAGACAAAAGCGTATAGACTTTCGGAACATAGTCTTGGATTGCGCCGCAAAACAACACAGCAAGTGCAGCAGCAGATGGTCAACAGAACCTCTTCTTTGATCAGGAAATCGAAAATGCTTCCGTGACGTCACTTGAAAACACAATCAGGAAATATTCAAATGAGACTAAAACAAAATCTTCAAACAAATACCTTCTACAAAATCTTCAAATAAAAACTTATGACCGGTAATTAGAAGATGAGGAAAAATTATAGTTTGAAAGTGAATTAACACACACGAACAAAGGAACTAGAATGCCACTCCCTTTCCGTTTTTTCTTCTGAAATGACGAATGGTGCCACCCCACAGCTCATTTCTTGGAGAACACCCCTCTCCATTCGTCTGCAAACAAGCACGATTTACAACCAAACATTTACATCCAATTGAGAGAACGTTAATCCATTAATTGACAAAGCATATAAAACTAAACTAATTAATAAATGAGCAGACGAAATAAAAAAAACAGACAACAGCGACAACACCCTATCCATGATGATGATGATGATGATGATCACCACCAGGCACCAGCAGAGCACAGCACAACACAGCATTACTCAAATTTCATTCAGCCAGCAAATTCAGCGGGAGAAATACTTTATTAGAAGGCGTGTAACACACAAAAAAAAAAAAAAAACGGAACGAGGAGGTGGCATACACACATATCACAAGACCAAGAAATTCGCCTTCAAACATTGACCGATACAAACAACCACACCAACAGCAACATGACCTGACCCTACATAAAATAAATATCCTTCTCAACCAATAGCCCTCCCTCACCTAACAAAAATAAAACGAAAAACATCACAAAAGTTCATTCATTCTATTTAAACATGATCCTCTCCTGGCAATGAATCAAAAAAGAAGACCACGCGACCAGGGGTGAACTTCTTTAGGACAGTAGATAAATCTATTAGATAAGCCTTCAACTTTGTATCGGTTTGTTGCTTTGATGGTAGTCTTCAGCAACTGTCTTCTCCCACTATCAGGGAGCGAATGATGATGATTTTGAGGGATTAAAACAGCGATTTGGATCAACTATTTTCCATTCCCTGATTTCGAGTGCTGAAGGGAAGCGGAGGAAAAGGTGGAGGAAGAAGTGCTTTAACCCAAATGTCAACAAGTAAATGCAAGAAGGAGAGGGAACGAATCGTCAATTTAAAAAAGCAAGTAAGACAGACGAAAACATTACCAGCATGACGAGCATGAAGGAACAGAAAAAACGTTCACCTTTGGACTAGCCTTAGCCATACAAAAAATTTCAAAGAAAGCCGTAAAAAGAACAAAAAGGGTTTTTTCCTTTTTTTTTGTGAGGACTGAATGGGGAGTTTTTCGAATCGTACACAAAACGATCCACAACTCAGGGGGCATCTTTAAAAAAAAAATAATATAATTACCTTCTTCGGTATAGGCTCCACAACGCTTAGCCAGTGGAATGCGTTCTTCTCTACTAGTTCTTGTGTTCTTTTCCAATTTTTTTTACAATTTTTTCAGACGATTAAGAAACGGAATTTTTGGAGTGTACCTCTTGGCATTGGATTCGAATTCGTGTTTTTTCTGTCATTCAGTTGCTGACCGTTCTTTTCGTATATGTTTCTGTCTCTTTTTTTCTGCAATTAATGAATGTAATGTGAAATGCCAATTGCATTTGTGTGTGTGTGTAAGGAGGAAAAAAATCTAAAGATGGGGCAATATCCAATATTTGAATTCTTGCTCAGTTCTTTGTGATATCACTTGGGATTTTATTTTCTCTCAATTAATTAAACTTTGTTTCGTCAAATTCCAGAGACACTTTTCTTTTTTTTTTTAATTTTTTCTACACTAGACAAAAAAAAACAAAAAAAAAACTTGAAACCCAACAACATACACTGTAAGCACACCCCACACTGCTGAATTTCACTTGAAACGAGAGAACAAATAAGAGCACAGATGAATGAACCACACGCAGCACTCACACTCACACTTTGTGTAATTAGATGTCAAAAAAAAAAAAAAATAGAAGAATGTTGGAAATGGGGAATTTCTAAAAATTTGAGAACAAAAAAATGGACACCACCGAATAAACGAACAGCTTAAGAACCGGATAAACTTTGTTCTCTTGATTCTCGACTGAATAACTGATATCTGACGAGATTATTGTTTATTCGAGAGTTTCGCTGGGAACGCTCAACTAAAACTGCGTGTGGATTGAGGAAATTGAAATCTAAATATCGACGAAGGCAACAATTTGTAATTTTGCTTCGAAACGAAGTGCTTTCTCACAGTTGGCGCTGCTATCTCGTACTACGAAAATGACAAAACATGAGCGCGACATTGACACATGCTTTCCTATACGAACATTCTGTGCTGTACATGAGTTTTTTTTTTTCCTTTTTTTTTTTTTCTTATGAGTTTTCTTATTTTTTCGGCATTCGGCGTGGTGATGTTGTACTGGGTTTTTCGAATATTCTATTACATTGTTGCATGGTTTTTTTTTCTGCTTCTGTTTTGTCGAAGATTGCTTTTCGAACAGAGTGGTGAGGTTGTCTCAACAGGGACGTTCACACTTATGGTTTAATTGGTCCAATTTGCATGACAGACACTAATTTGATTACGCACGCTGCGTGTCAAAACACGTCTGATCAAAATATTTGTTGTATTTTTCTTATTTGTCAGTCAAAATTCGATGTGGAACATGAATACACAAGTCAAATAAATTGTTAAGTGTGAACTCCTCTCATAGCTTGTATTCTTGTACCATGCGCACAATTGATAGAAATTCCCACTCGCCATCTTGTGGTTGGATTATCTATCTACTTCGAAGGAGAAAGCCGACAAGCATCAAAACAACAAGTGCGAGCAAGAGACAACTTCGAAACGAGCAGATTATCTCACTCTAACTCGCATTCACCTCATTCAATTTCCTCCCAGAAGAGAGCTCGGCAACTCACCATTACAGTTTACACTTCGAAGTTTTGTGGCAACTTGTGTTGACTTGAATTCCTACATTATTGTACATTTCTCTTATGTATTCACCGCCTAAATAATTATCACAAAATATATTCGCCCATAACAAGCAATAACAAATCAAAAACAAGTGACACAATAATCTACCATCGAAGTTTACCTAATCGGGACTGATTCGAGAGACAAAATATATCACAAATAAAAGAAAAAAAATTAATCTAATCATAAAATAACGATATGGGCCTTTCGAGCCTTTGCATAAAATTGTAAATTTTCAAATTAATTCCCGTATGATATAATCAATGAATTGAGCAGATGATATATATTTTATTTGATTTTGGGCAATTCTGGTGCGATAATGTTGCGAGGATGAGTTGCAAATGAGAGAGATTAAATAAAAGGATCAATTTGCGAGTGGATGCAGTGAAAAAGAAATAACATTTTTTTCTTTCCAACATCTTCTGTTAATTATTTTTGTCCTTGCTGTGTTGCTCCTCCTTTTGAACGTGCTGGTGTTTATATATGCGTTTTTGAAGAATTTTATATCATAGATATATATTGTGTTGTGGTGTGAAACATATATTTTGATATATATACTTTATTTGAGAGAGAGAAAATATTGAAAGATAAAAAATTTAATTAAGAATCGGAAAGAAAGGTGAAGAGATGTATTTGTGAATGTTTTTGGTTTACTTTTTTTTTTTTTTCTTTTTCTTTTATACTACACCCTCTTTTTTTTTTTTTGTCTTACCTCTTTATGATTTACGTTTCGTTTGAAAGTGTGGCATATTTTAATTTTATAAAAATTTTCTTGATATTTAGCTGTTTTCTTTTATTTAAAAAAAAAAATATATGTTCCCTCCCCCTTGAGAAAAGCAATCCAGAAAAGGATTCAAGCCATTTTGAATGATGGTGTGCAATTTGAGAGAAAGAGAGCATTGCCCGAGAAAATCCAAATGTATCCATGCCAGAATGAGGTAGATAGATGATGTCCGCGTGTGTGTTTAGTTGGAGGGTGCTTTAATCCCTGTTTATTTCGTTCGAGAACTAAAACGAAACGAGGTTACATTCAGAATTTATTTGTTTGTGATCTACGCAATTCGAAAAGTTATTCGGTAACTTGTATCGTCCTCAAACCGTTCTGTTGGGATATATAATCCTTATCAGTCAATACATAGTAGGTATACATTGCTTGGGAAATCTCATTGGTTCCTCTATCAATAACTCGGGTTGGATTTTCATTCACGTTGCGAGTTCCATTCGCAGTTTATGCTATAGTTACGCGTTAGTTTTGTGGTTACATATTTATTCGTCCCATCGAAAGTTTAAATCAGTATCAAGGAGTGATATTCCTTTTCCCCACCCCACCCCAGTTAATGTCCCATTCTGTCACCCTGGTTTACCTAACAAATCCTGACTACATCTCAATATCATTTTTGGAACTTCTATACCTACACGAGTCTGGGATACCATGCGAATCCCACTCCGCTGGTCAAATCGACTGTCTGTCAATTATCCGAACGTAATCGTTCATAAACAGAGATTCAAAGATTCTAGGCGTTGGCTGTGGTTGAACTACACAGTTTCCAAAACTCAGTTGAATAACTACAAGCAGCCCAATTGGAACGACAGCAGAACATTGTTATTAAACGACTGCCGGTAGCAAGTTCTTTTCTCGTTTATCTAATCCCCATCTGCAGGTATTTGTGCTCAGGTTTCGGTGTTATAAAAGTGCGGTGAAATGTATGTGTATATATCAGAGAATGCTAGTCTAATTGTAATGCACTTAAGAAAGAATCAAAATCTAAGAAACACATTAACCTCGTCGCTGAATGATATGGTGATATGTACAAAAGCGCTGTTTGATCTTTTAGAATCGCTAGCAAAGAGTGCATGGCTTGTGAACAAATGAAACATGAAAAGAAGCAACGAAAACAAGGGCATCATTTTTATTTATTTTGCTTCCATATTATTTTGTGTATGTTGTTATATAGACTAAGCCCCAACCCACCCCCTATCCACTTGTTTGTTCTGTTTTCAATTAATTTTCCATGTCTACTCTAAATACGAGCTGTGTATCTGGAAATGAATTATGATTTGTGCCGCATTAATAGCAAATTTTGCATCAATCATGTGCGCCAAGAGTGTTTGTTAAGATTTATTTTAGATTTTTTCTATTTTTTTTTTTTTTTTTTTTTTGCAAAATACCCTTTGGTGTGCAGATGTTGCGGAAAGATCTAAAGCTGAATTTGTTTTAATTTCACAGAATTGATTTAGTGCATCAATGGATTTCGTACAAGTTGCCGAAGATGAAGGCGAAGAGCCAATTGAATTGCCAACCGAAGAAGATGGAACCCTATTGCAGTCCACACTTCAGGCACAATATCCTGGTTCCTGTGGCCTGAAATATCGCAGTGAAGATACAAAAGCTGTCCGCGGAGTTCGCTTGAATGAGGGACGATTCTACCCCCCATCATCGGACAACGGATGGGGCAGTCAAATATATTTTTGCGTATTTCCGAAAGGTAGGAGTGTTATAATGGGACGGTTTCTTCACTAGCACCTTACGACGTTAGTTTGCTTTCCAGAGAATAAGCGCAAGAGCGATGATAATCTGGAGAATTCAACGGCAAAAACAAAACGCGTTGAGACAAGACCACGTTGCACAGATTTAATTGTCCTTGGACTACCATGGAAGACCACAGAGGAAAGCCTGCGCGAACATTTCGAAGAATTCGGAGACGTTCTAATGGCACAAGTGAAAAAAGATCTACAATCGGGGCAATCAAAGGGATTCGGTTTTGTCAGATTCGCGTACTATGAAGCACAAAAACGAGTTCTATCGACAAGGCATTTAATCGACGGCAGGTGGTGTGAAGTTAAGGTTCCAAATTCCAAGGTAAGTTAAAATAATTCAGATCGTAAGTCTAGGCCCTGAATAATAGAGATCCCTCCGACAGCAAGGAATGGTTCATCAAGTACCGTGTAAAGTATTTGTCGGACGTTGCACAGAGGATATGACTGCTGAGGATCTTCGTGAATATTTCTCCAAATTTGGCGAAGTAACAGATGTTTTCATACCAAAGCCGTTTCGTGCATTTAGTTTCGTTACTTTTCTTGATCCGGAAGTGGCACAGTCGCTATGTGGGGAAGATCATATTGTAAAAGGTAAAACTTGAGGTTAACATCACATTCTCTTCATGTTTTATGTTTCATCCATTCATAGGAGTCTCCGTCCATGTCTCGAATGCCGCTCCGAAAACCGAACAGAACCGAAACAATGCAAACCATGGCAACTACGGAAACTTCAACAACTACAACGGCAGTCCCAATCAGGTTGTAGCAAGCATGCATGGATTGTCCCCACATGGACGTGGGAATCCGAATAGCGGTGTGAATGGTTATGGCAGTGGAATGAATGGTGTTGTCGGTAGTGGTTTGAGTGGAGGCAACGGATTGGGAGTTTCACCCAGCGGAGGTATGATGGGCAATGGGCTGGGAAGTGCTGGCATGGGTGTTGGTGCGATTGGCAATGGTTCAGTCGGTGGCGGAAGTAATCCGAATAATGGTGGTTTGATTGGATCCTCGAATTCGGCATCGAGTGCTATGAGCAGAGAGACGAGCATGCAACAGAGTTACAATTCACAAAATCGCGGTGGAGGTGGCGTATACATGCAAAATCAGGCAATGCAACCGCAGCAACACAACGGGGGATGGAACACACAGAATCGAGGCAATTTAGACATGCCAAACTTACAGGCACTTGGCATAAATCCACAGGGTCAGAATCCATCAAATCAAGGTCAAAGTCTTAACAATCCACTTGGCGTTGGCTTGAGCCTCAATACTCTTCCAATGAATCCCGCTATTGTTGCAGCGGCACTGAATCAATGGGGATTGATTGGAAATCTACAAAATCAATCACAGGAGCAGGTATGTGTCACAGACAATGAGAGAGAAGGAAAATATGAAATGGAACAATTCTGCATGATATGATGGATGTTTTCAGGGTTTTGGTGGCGGAAATGGACAGAATAGTCAGAGTGGTTCATCAAATCAAGGTGGAGGCTTTCTGTCCTGGATGACGCAAGGTGCAGGAGCCAGTGGTGCGAGTGGAGGTGGACAAGGCTCTGCGACTGCTGCTGCTGTGAGTAACGATACGCAGCAGGTAAGAAGAAGAAACCTCATCGAGTGAATTTTGAAGTTAGTATCTATTGATTTTTTCTTAATATGTTTTTTCTTGTTGTGTTTTGTTGTGCTTATGATTTGGGTATTTGTCCTGTCCATTTGTCTAAAGTATCCAGTATTTCATTTTTTTTTTCGGCACGTCAATGTCTAAAGCATCAACAGCATTTCTTGTCTGGAACTATTCCATTTTCAGTTCTTTTAAATGTCTCCTTAGTTTTTGTATTCTCGTCTATTTTTTTGGTTGACTAACATTTTGTATGAAGAAATTTGTGGGGCATTACCTTACTAACACCATTTACCATCAGTTCTCAGAGTGGAATTTAGACTAATCAAAACATGATTTAATTATTTTCCCTTTCAAGGCCGCCCATCAAGCCTGGCCCCGACAGAGTAACAGCTCAGGGACTGATGGCATCGATCAAAAGCCAAATTTGATATAAAAAACAAAAACAAAAACAAACAACATCCAACACACTTGACTTAATTTCTTTAAAACTAAACAAAATCAAAACCTACTTTGTATACACCTGAAATGATGAGAACAAGAAAAACAAAAACAAAAACAAAAAAAAAACGCACCTTCAGCTCCAACTAAAATAAATAAAATAACAATGAGTAGTTTTTACAGAAATCAAATGAAAACCGATCGCAAGTCTTCTGACGGCAGTTGGGAAAGAGAACGATTTATATGAATATATAAACCCTATGCAAAGCTTAAGGATTTTTATCTCCAAACTTAATTTAATATTGAACCCAATACAAAAACAAAAACAAACAAAAATATCTATGTACTCAACTACATATATAAAGGGATACACTTAAAGTCAAACTAAATATAGAATCTTTTTGTAAATATTGAGAAGTATTTCATGTTCGTGCTCGTAATAACGGTGTTTAGCAAAGAAACTGTTTATTCGGAAGGTCACCTGAATTCATTTTTGATTTGATTTGATTTTTATTTAATTTTGTGTTCATTTTTTTTTCCTTCTCCAAGTGTCCACAGCTTTCCGAATGACATGAAGTCTGGAGATTCGTTTGGATCATAATAATATTTGCTTTTTGTTGCATTTGCAGCTTTTATTTTTTGATTTTAAGTGATTGTAATACTCTCACCTTTGGATTCAGAACTTATTTTTCAATTCCTTTCGTTTTTTGATCACACCGTGAATATGAATTTCCGTTAATTTAGTTCGTTTATTTTCTCTTTGAAATCGATTCCAAACGAGTCGGTTCTGAATATATGAGTTGTACAAGTACAATAGCAGATATAATATCTCCATTTTTATCTTTTTAAATCACGAAATAAAAATATTTCCTAATGTTAAAAAAAGTATATATATATGAAATTAATGAAACGAGTCTTTGTTGTGGAATAAATGTATAAATGGATTAAAAGTGAAATATATATGTTTGATGTGTGAATTAATTTGTTCAGACGATGAAAATAAATGTGTAAATGTAAAACAAAATAAACAAGAGCTTGTCTTTAATTTGTTTGGGTTATCTATGGTTATGTTGTACTTCGGTAAGACCTTTTATTGCCTTGGCAGGTCGGAGCACTCTACATGGTCTAGCCAACTTAAGCAATGGATCCGTGGAAGACTGACGACGAACGTATTGTCATTACCTACCACCCCCATCATTACATTTTGCCTACGTCTCTCCGTTCCCGAGATATTCAATGCAAAAGTATGTACATCTGCAAAAATATATACCTGATACCATGTTGCACCACACGTACTGTGTCGCACCACATGTACCATGCTGCACAACATGTTGCACCACCTGAAACACATGCACCGTATGCACCGCATGCACCATGTTGCACCATATGGATTATGTTGCACCACCTGCACCGCATTGCACCACATGCACCACATTGTACCACATTGCACCACATGCACCATATATGAGGGGGGTGGTGGGTGGTTGTCCAAAAATATTTACCTCCGATGTGAACACCTCGACGACCAAACACAGACTGAGCTTTGTTCCCCTGCGAGTCACCCCCTTATATAGTCTCGCTCTCCCCTCCGAAAAAAATTCAATTTTTTTCGTTTTTTTGAAAATTTCTCCTAATTTTTGTATTTTTTCGACTTTTTTTTGCATTATTTTGCATTTTCTTTTGATTTCTTTTATCAGCGCATATTGGAGCCGATGGCTAAGGGCTTATATGAAGTTAGTTCAGCCGCCAGAGGCACTTAAAGCCCGTTTTGGGGTGATTTGGAGGTCCTCTCGACATATTTTGGTTTATTTTCGGTCAAACACCTACCTATTTTTGGCTAAAAGTGGTGTTCTATTGCATTGGGCTTAAAATCTGCGCCATTCTGTCGTGTATGTTTGAAAAAAAGCTTGATCAAAAGGCAAAATGCAATCAGACACAGTTTTCGAGATACGGCGCGTTTTTAAAAAGAAAAATTCATATTTCTGTACACTTTTTATACAAAAACATTAAGCGGAGGTTGATCTGCTGGGCTACAGTTAAATCTGTCTGACTCAGCAGGTCTTAGTATCCTCCAACATTCAAAGTCAAACCAACCACAAAAAGTCCTTTTCAGGACTACAGCTAAGGCTTTCTTTGATTTTCAGAGTCACAATGAAGTTCGATTTTAGCGAGCCACCATAATAAGAGCAGAATCACCAGGCCCACAGGATTTTTAGTAAGTGTTCTACACTTGATTTGTCTTGTCTTCTCACCTTTTCCAAGATATGGCGTTTTTTTCAAAAAACGAACGGTGTTTTCCAAGAAATTCGACACAAATCAGGCGATTTTCGTATACTCAATTTGCGTGCCTTAAAGACGAAGTCATTACCTACGAACCCCCATCATAACTTTTTTCCTGCGTCCCCCCGTTCCCGAGATATTCAAAGTCAAATTGAGCTCATCGGCAAAAATTTCTGGGCGGCTAGTACATCAGAAAAAATTTCAATTAAAAGACGACGAAATAGTACTGACCGTTGCTTTGTTGCTTTTTTCGTCAAACACCTACCTATTTTTGGCTATAACTCCGGTTCTATTGCAGCTAGAGCCATGAATTTTGGCTTAAAAGTTGCGAAAGACCATCGCGCATGTTTCATATAGAGAAGCAAAATCAACGCCAGATGTACCGTTTTCGAGATATAGCGGGTTTTTTCCAAAAATGAACCACTTTTTTCGTCCTTTCTGATCCTGGTTTTTTGGCTATATCTCGGAAACTATTGGACGTAGATCCACAATTTTTGGCTCAAAATGTTTGTATTGAACGCTGCAAGGATGTCTGAAAAGGAGACCGACGAAAGATTTCTGTATGAGAAATGATGTCCTTTTTTTGATCCTGTATTATCCTGCGACAATGAATCCTTGCAAATTTTTGATTTTTCCTCTAACTACACTCAACCCTACGATATCTACCCATTTTCGCATCAAAATTTGGTAAAATTTTGAAAATTTCAAAAATTGCATGGTTTCACCGAAAAAATGCAGTCAATTGCGAAACTTTGGGGTCGACTTTTCCGCTGAATTTGTGTCGATTTTTTGAAAATTGAAATTTGGATAAAATTCTTTTGTGTTTTGAGTAGAGATACCGTTGCTGATGGTAAATTCGAAATTTGAACGATTTTGGTCCACAGGATAATGCAAAAAGTTGAAAAAATCCTTGATCGGAAAACGTACATAACCTCGTCCTGATGTCATTTTTTGGCTATATCTCGGGAACTATTGGACCTACAGACACAAATGAGGCATTAAAATGCTCGTATTGAACGCTTGCTTAAAAGCTGTTATGATTGATATTGACAGCAGACGCACCGTTTTCAAGATATGGCATTTTTTCCAAAAAACGAAACTTATTTTCCCAGAAATTCGATACAAATCAGGCGATTTCCGACTTCTAACTTTGCATGCCTTGAAGACGAAGTAATTATCTACAACCCTCCATCAGTACTTTTTTCCTGCATCTCCCCGTTCCCGAGATATTCAAAGTCAAAGTATGCACCTCCAGAGCATACTGGTTTTTTGGTCGAACACCACCTTATTTTTGGCCAAAAGTGGGGTTCTATTGCAGCTAGAGACATGAAAATTGGCTTAAAAGTTGCGTCATCCGGTCGAGTATGTCTGAAAAAAAGCTTGACCAAAAGGCAAATTGCGATCCGACGCACCGTTTCTGAGATATTTCGTTTTTTCCAAAAACAAAAGTTATTTTCCCAGAAATTCGACACAAATCAGGCTATTTCCGATTTCCTAACTTTGCATGCCTTGAAGACGAAGTAATTACCTACAACCCCCCATCATTACTTTTTTCCTGCGTCAGTCCGTTCCCGAGATATTTAAAGTCAAAGTATGCACTTTGGCAAAAATATACCTACTACAATTTCTGGGCGCCTAGTACTCCAGAGAAAATTTCAACTAAAAAGACGACGAATGACAGTACTCACAGCCTATGGGTGGCTATGTCTCCACCCCAAAAAGCATGATGAGCTTATACTCCCGAACCCACGAAGACAGCGATTGGCAAGGATGCGACTGTTGGGTTGACCTACGTTTTGATAATTTTTGTTGTTGTTCGGAGCCGTCCCTCCACACGCCGCACAACACGAGAGGTTGCCCACCCATCTTGGACTCTAGCCCCACAATTTTCTGATTATCCTCGTCGTACAATTAAAACACAAGAAAGTGGAGACAAACAACACTGAAAACGACATTTATTGAATTCATATAAAATATATATAGTATATTTATAGAGCAGCAGTTTAAGTCCTCAAGTATTGTTCGTTTTTTGTTGTTTGATACAGTACATACATATATAAAATATACAGCTATAAAGATATTTAATGTTTATCATTTAAATTTGGCAATATATTGTGTTTAATTCATTTTGTCTTTTAATACATTCATTTAATGACATTGTACATCAATTACTGAATATGTTCACGTGTGTATACACATGTATGTAAGTACATAAAATAAATGGATCTTTGTTTTTTTTTGTTTGGCTCTAAAGGTCTCGAAATGTTGCTTCTAGCAATTCACTTCGAAAGGGCGTAACCCCTGCTTAAACTATGGATATACACATATATATAGCACATGTATGGATATATGTAAATGTATTTATTATGTAGATATATATTTGGCCACTTTTTCCAATGGATCTCTTTGGGAACTGAATGGTTAATACAAAAAGTACTTTGATCTTGGCAGTTGAACCTTCTTCATCTTGTCGGTACCTACTTGCTCAGACCGTATATATGTACATTTTGATTTATCGATTAAAATTAGATACTATATGTTTTCGAACTATTCACTAAGTCATGGATTCACTTAAGTGTTCAGTGGATTTGATGCAATTCTTTTGATTATCCGTACTGAGCCACGAATGGTAAGTGATTACATGGGTGCGTGTGCTAATGATGTTCAAATAAAGAGGCACTCTCCTCTAGCACAGTTATAAAAGCTAGGAACAAGTCGCACTAAACAAAAACAAAAAACTCCCCTATCTTCATTGGGATGTTCCGACTGTACGCCGGGACTACAAATAACGTTAAAAAATCAAAAGTTTAAAAGTATCTTACGGGCTAATTGCCGCAGAGCTTAGTCGCATCTGCTTGTGGACTTTAATTCTAATTCTTGGAAAGATATTTGTGACTTCATTTGAATTTATACATTGTTTTAAGGCTCTCATTTCATTCCTTAAGTGATTTGCTTTATAGCATATACGTGAAGTTACCTTCCATCATGGGATTGCTCGTGGCCTGTGTAAGGGTTGCTGTTGCTGATGTGACCGTACAAGTTCTGGCTGATGTTCGCTTTCGAGCGGTCCGTCCCATAAGGGTGGTGGCTACTGGAGGAGCAGCCTCCGGCAGTAATATGTCCGGTGCTAGGGATTGTTTCTTCTTCCTGGCGGCATCCTTAAGTTGCTTTGGCATTGGGAACTTTGACTTGATGTCCCAACGTTTCATCCAATTGCGAAGGGTTTTTCGTGGAACTTCGTGTTGACGTGATGCTCTGAAAGGACAAAACAAACGAAAGACCAGGTTGTGTATGTATAACAAGTTCTATTGGTGGCGTTTGTTACCTGTAAATACTCTCTCCATGCTTGACAGCCATTAAAGCATTGTAGAGGTTATCAGTGCTGTAGTGACGCGGCTGATTGCATCGTGGACTTCTGAGAATCACTGTCTGTGGGGAATGTGATTCGTTCTCCCTCTTGTGAGAATTCATTTCGTCGCCAAATGAAATATTATTTGCAAAAGTGGTGTTTAGACTCTCTTCGTCTGTCTTTTGGGGAAAGTAAAAATGCTTCGATGCCTGAGTGGGCGACATCACAGACAGTGGCACCGTATTGGGTAAACACTGGAATGGGTGAGGTGAAGATTTTGGCATCAAAAAGGATTGAGTTGTTTCGGTCGTTTTCTTGGACTTGTATTGCCTCTTCTTTGTCTGCTTCTTTGCCTTGGTTTTTGTTTTCTTTTCGTCTTCTTCAACGTCAATGCCGTATGTTTCAGCCACAAGGCGATCATAGTCAATACAGACTCCAGCTTCGTCATCGTCACACTCATAGTCGTCTTTAATATCTTCATAGTCATCATAGATGTAGGAAACGCTTGGTTGGCAGATGATGTCTTCAGCTTCGGCTTCACTCATTGTGGTTACTGTAGCTGTTTTGGCATTGACAGCTTTAATAGGTGCTACATCGATAGCAGCTGATAGCCCTGCGGTAAAGTTAGCAGTTTTCATGGTAGCAGCAGGCTCCGACTCTGTCTCAGCGACGGCCTCAACATCAAGCTCTTCATCATTTTGTTCATTGGTTTGAACTCCCAAATCGTCTTGTTCCTTTTTAATCATGGCATAGAACATGGGAAAGTCAGATTGTCGAACGACGGTACCTCCCACTGTGACCTCGCAATCGTCTTGTTCAGATTTGAGATTGATTTCAATTGGCTCCTGTGTCGGTGGTGGAGATGGTCGTGGAGATGGTGGTGGAGATGGCGGAGGCGGTGGCGGTGCTGCATCGATGACTTTACCTGATGACGGCTGTGGCTTGGATATGTTATCGGTCTCCTTCTCCAAGGCCATGTTAACAACCTTGAGCTTCTCCTGCTTGTCAGTGCGGTCTAGATTCTTCACAGATATCTGCATGGAGCTACTGTTGAACTTCAAGAATGATGTGATCGGTGCTGGCTTAAGTGCAGCGGCCGGAGTTAAATGAATGGGACTAGCGATGTAAGCTTGCCCTGGACCTAACTGCGGCAACGGTTGGTAAATAGTCCACGGGGTTGCAGTGGTGGATTTGGGAAGAATAGGTCGCTTGATCGTTGGTTTTAGTATATTTTGTCGTACCTTTGTCTTCACAGTTGGAATGTGTATGTATGTCCAGGGAATTGGTTTTGATGGTGCCTGGGTTGTGGCCAAATTCATTTGTGGTGGTTTGGCTGGTTGCCGGCTTGCTGCTGCTAGTTGAAGTAGATTTATCTGCTTCACACTCTCCTGTACATCAACCTTTGGGATTGTTGACAAGATGTTGCTGGTACTCGGCTTGTTTTGGCCCAGCTTAATGCGAGTGGCTTCTTGAAGAATGGTCTCGTTATCGTTTGCAATAAGGGCGGCGGCTGTGTCGCTATCTTTTGAGTCATTGTTGATCGTGATTTCCGAATTTGTCAAGGTGAAAGATTTATCATTGGCTGTGATTGCATCTAAGGGGAAAAAAGAGAGAGAGAAAAATACAGACACACGCGGTAATCTGGAGTACGATCTTACCTAAGATTTCCGAAGGAAAATCTTCACTGTCTTCGATTTGAATAAATTGTATGGCATCCTCTTTTGGATTTTTTTCACTTGGCTTTGTCACATTTGGCTCTGTCACAATTGGGTTTGTCACAGTTGGTTGGTTAACTGCTGATGCTGATGTTGATGTAGACTGCTGTGATTCGGGTGTTTCAGAGACAAGCGATTCTGTCTGCGTTGCACATTCTGAGACGTGATTTATTTTGAATTGAAATGTTCTGAAACGTTTGTCAATTCCTTCAGGTTCCTCCTCCACCTGATCATCATCAACTTCAACGAAATACTCTCGAATATCTGTGTTCGTATCAAATATGCCAGCAACTTGAAGTATTTCGGCGCTTTCTGCTAGCTCCGAAAGGCCTGCTTTAGTCACATTCGCTTCTCCTGTGTACATAAAGTCAATGAGGGTCTTAATGGTGGATGCCTTCAATCCCATTGGCATAATAACGGTTGGATGATATGTCGGATTATCCACCAAGAGATCCTCGAACAATGGAGAAGCAGCTGCCAAAATCAAACGGTGGCATCGCAGCTTTTGTCCATCGCAAGCAAGGGTTACATCGATTAATCGATTCATTGAGAGTAGCTATAGCACCGACAAGGAAATATCATAGGAGACTTAACAAAATATTAAGCTGGTCTTACCCGATGAACAGCGGAGTCCAGATTGATGGCGTGCATCCCAGAGCTCACCTTGTACTTTGTTACTCTCATTATGATGGCTTAAGTTTTTTTCTATTCCTGGAATTTAATTCTTTGAGGACATTACCGCCTGAAATTTGACAAAATTGTTTGTATCAAATGGTGATCAAAGATTCTAGATCATTTCAACAGAAAAACAAATACGGAGTAAAATAAATTTTCTCGGAGATCAGTTTCTTTGCGAGCGATTACTGGTAAACTAAACACAATTTCTCAAAACGCACGCTAATTATATTTGAAACGATGTAACGGACGCGCTGACTTATGAAGAAGTGCCTACTTGATTTGAAATTCTCACAAATCACACGCAAAATCTTTCACGACCGAGCAAGTCCATAGACAAAATTTAAATGGCTACTTAGACCTCTTCAAATTTACAGCGTCGTCGTACAATAACGGGAAAGCTTGCGCACCTTCAGATGCTGTACATATGTGTGTGAAAATCCTGTAGCTTTTTCCTATTTCATTTGAATAGGTCAAAGCACACACTGCCCCGTCCGAGTATATGTACCTGATGAACTGGATGCATCCTGGTTGTGAGTGAATATATCCACACACACACACAAACGCAAAGCTTTACCACCCGCACAACTGCATTTTGAAAGGGAATAAGAAAAAGTATTTTGAACACATATGGATGGACTCATAAAATTAACCGATGACCGCGCACACGCAGATATTGTTCCTAATTGCCACCACCTCCTGTTGAGGCAACCCCTTTTTTCTCTCCCCGATTCAGGGGGATGATGTTAATGGGCGCTTGTCTGGTTTGAAATTTCTTCTCTTAGCATTTCACCACCTTGACGCAACAAATGTATAAACATTTACCAAGAAACAAACAAACAAACAAAAAATATTCACAAAACCACACAAGATGATGGAACCATCAAGCTAAATTTGTAGCTCAAAAGATGTTCGTTTTAATTTACCACCAAATTGTTGAGGATTGACGGTTGGGAGGGGGAGGGGTTTTTGCCTTTCAACACTAAGACCGCTGTCGTCGGGTCACAGCGTGACTGGTACCCATGTCGGGGTTCGAATAATCAAAAATTTGCACAAATCTTTCGCATAAATAAACTTACACAAAACTATAAATAATAAACAGCAGAACCGAGAATGAACAAGACGATGAATGAAATCAAATCACACGAAGCTAGTTCAATTGAAAGGTATCTTATCCGTGTGTGTGCACTCCGTATGCGGTTAATGGCTACTGAGACCATGGATAACGTCGGCGGATATACATCCTCGGCCGGGTTCTTGCGCTGTGCCATGAAGTGTTTTGCTTCTTTATTTTTTTTTCATTCTGCGCTCCAGAATGAGTCTCTGCGAGAGTGAGAATGGGATGGATGATATCGATGTTACGGGTCCTCTTATGGCTTTTGGATGTTTTGGTTGATGTTTGTGTCTCATGCTAGAGACTTCTGAGTTGTCGTTATTGGTGGATTTTTTTTTTTGGTGCTACCCCAAAAGTGGGAGTTGATGCTTAGACCATACCTCCAAATGATGACCTTTATTCCCTATGGTCACAGCTTTGGTTTTGAATAGAAAAACAAGGCCTTTTCACAGTCAAGCCACCCCTCCAGACAGGTTCCGGGACCCGTAAAATCAGACGCAGAACACCGAATTTCCCCTTAATCTTGCCATTCTGCGTATAAGGTCACAGGTCTCCTCCCACTTCACAAGCAAGGTCTCCTCCCACAAGAAGTGTAATCCCTCATTCGTCCAAAAAAATGACTACTTTCAGGTACTTTCCAATACCTTCGACTACGCTAGTCAAACATCCCCATTCAATCCATACTATTTTAAGGGCACACCAGCAAGGGGTGAAGAACACCATCATTCATCTACATCTGTCCACTAGCGAGAAGGATAGACCTACACGAAACATCGCAGATAGTTGGAGTTTGCCCAGTGGAGCTGTGAGCCCAGAGGGTTCAGAGGAAATCCCAGCCGAGGGCTGTTTTGCAAATGATTTGAATGTGTGTTACATATACAGGGTCAGCTAGAAGTCAGAATCTATTTACGTTGTGACGTTGTACATCTCTCTATTGAGGTCCGTTGCGAGGCGATGAGAGAATGAATATGGCACACCCGAGGGGGTGTGAGAAAATCAATAATTCGTTCGGCTCTCTTTCCGCACAGACCTTTAGCGGCTTCATCGTTCTGTTCTGAAAATAATATCGCTCACCATATGTGGGGGGTTGAGGGCAAAAGAGCCATTCAAGATGAGGAGGTACGAGAATGTTTATTGCACGCTAGCACCACAATACCAATGAATGCGCTCTATTTCGAGGCAAAATGTAATCGAAAAACCGAAAATAAAGCAAATAAAATCCCTTATCCACAGTATCCACAGTCCAAAGGCGAGTGTGTGTGCGTTGAAAAAAAAAAACGAACAAATTCGAGACCTCTATGAATAGATGTTTAAAAATAGTCCGAAGAGTTGGGGGTCTGTCTGTTGGGCGAAGGAGAAAGATTCTTTGAGTTTTGTGCAACTTTCTTGGCACTCCCAGAAATCATAGGAGTGCCCGGGAAACACAAATGTGTCTTTGTGCATTTTGTGGGTCTTTTCGGGGGTTCAGGGTGCACGATATGAGCCGTAGATGTGTGTGAGTTTGTTTGGTGGGTGGATGGCGTGGCGTGTTTCCAGGAAATCTCTTTTATATTTCCTTTTTTTTTCCTGGGGTTTCGGTCGACAGCATTTGGTGAAAATTGAGATGGATAATGTCCCTGGTGTGTGTATATTTATTTGTGTATCGAAAAATCATTTACCTAGGAATTTCGTTCTAAAGGTCTTATGAATGACATGGTGTGGGTGAAAGCTTTCATCAAAAGCTACGATGCCAATGTATTGAAGGAAAGTTTGAGAGACCTGTGTTCGGTGGCGAAAGAAAAACAACAAAATCATCTAGAGGTTTCATATGAAAAGCCACAAAGGGTATATTTAAACGAAGATTGACAGATTAAGGCACTCTTTATGCTTCCTTTTTTTGTTTTTATGCTTCCCTAAGACTGCACAGAGACTGTGTACAGCATATTCAATGAACTTAACCACCGGTCTGCATGAAAACAGACCATTTTCCTATGCCTCTTGAGACTTTATCCTTACTGTATATTTTTTTCTTCTTTCAAACTCAATCTTTTATTTAGCTCTTAATTTATCCAACTGGAATCACTTCTTTTTCATCCACATTTCATCAGATTCTTCTATGGTGTTCGGGAGCACCGATGACAAAGTCTCCGGGAGGAACAAAGTGACTGTCGCCGCCAACAGCAACAACCCTGCCATAATCCACAATGCAACACATGCTGGCATATAGAAAGTCTAGGATAAAGCCAAGTTAAAAATCGCGTTGAATATTTGCTCAATCAAATGTCATACAAGCTGCATTAGCTGTGGAGCTAGCAGACTACCACACCGTGCAGAGAAGCCACAAAGTCCCAACGCCAGGCCACGGCATACAGTGGGAAACAGTTCACTGCAGTAAATGAACATCGAACAGAAGCAAGACACCGCGAATCCCTTGGCAATCAGGGCAATAATCACGAGGCTCCAGCCTGAAAAAAAAACAGATATGATTATGAGGTAATTAAAGACCTAACCTCTCACTTTTCAAAGGAGTTCCCTCTGGAATTATGGTTATTAATCCAATCAAAATGAGCAGCACTGCATTCGTGTACTGGTATACTGCCATGGGGATCCTTCTTCCGAATGCAGAGAGTACAAAGTAACCCAAGATGTAGGCTCCTACTTCAACGCCAGCACCCAAAAGGAAGTTAAGATGTCTCTCCCCCGCGAGGTTGGGCAAGAAATACAGGATCCCATAGTAGGACAGTGTCACGCTGAACCTGTGAATGCAGACGAGTGTAAGAGGGTGGAAAACGTTGGTCATTACACCCACCAGATGTCGATCATTGAGAAGAGATGTTTACGCAGCACTGAATTTTTGACAATGTCCGACAAACGTGGGCTCCTTTCAGGTACATTTGCAGTCTGTTCGTCAAGTTTGGCCAGCTCCTTCAGATCCATCGAATTGCATTTCTGAATAACTTCGTAGTTCCCATTGTAGGTGGCGATCTTTTGGAGAAGTTTAATAGCCTTCTTCTCTTTCTTCTTAGCATACAACCAAGTTATGGATTCTGGAAAGACCCTGAGAGACCAAGTTTAACTAGCATCCATCACTCAAATTGTAAGGTCTCACCATGAATAACCCACACTAATGAGCGTCGGAATTATTAGGACTAGAGTGAGAAGTCTCCAGTCTCTGATGAAATATGATGCTCCGCTTAGGATGGCCAAGCCAATGGCCCAATTTATCTCCCAGACTGTTGCGGCCATCGTTCGGTACTTCGAAGGGCAGAACTCCAACATGAGAGTGTACGAGCACGTTTGGAGGCCTTGAATGAAGAAACCTTGCAGCAGCCGGAACAACATGAACATCTCTAGGCTGGCCGCAAAGTATTGTCCCAACGACATCACGGCCTGTGTGTAGAGACACACGATCACAAGTTTTTTGCGTCCCCATACATCACAGAGTGCGCTGCAAATCAGAGCGCCAAGGGTCACACCTATAAAATAATTCGAGTTCACGAGCGGACCAAGCCACTGTTTCGTACACACCAGTGACCACTAAAAATCCAAAAATAAGACCGAGAACGCACTCTTCTGACGCACTGTAGCTTACCTCGACGACTATGGACTTCGCATCAGCCTCATCGAATGAATATCCATCGGGGCATTCTGTTCCGTTCACAGTCACATCACATGTCCTATTGAGATCGTTCTGAGGAGAAGAGAAAGGGGGCGATAACAGAGGATGGTTTACGAATTGTTAGAGGGGCTCATAAAGATAAAACGGTCTGTCTCCAAACAGCTCCAATGTATAGCCACACTGCGAACGCAGATTTCAATTGCCTACTTGGAATTCCCATTATACGAAAAGTCATCATCCGATTGCTCTACTTGCCACTGAACACATTCTGCATGTTCATGAATTGATAAGTGCCAAGTAAAAGCAAACGTAGCCACCAGCAGCTGTTATGGTGGCCTTCAAAAGTTTAAATTTATTCAAATTGTACTCTATCCGGTATAATTAGCTTTGTTACGTCAACGCGTTGGGTTTAGCTAATTGAAACCAAAAAAAAAAACTGCACTGCAACTGACCGATATACTAAAAATACCACAGACCGACGCACCTCCAGCCCCTCTGCGCTCTGCGAAGCCTTTAATGAGGATCCCCTCTGTCAGACACATGCACAAACAAAAAGGAAATCAAAGCGAATGTCTAATCTTACCCGACAGAAGAAGGCTGGCAAATATGTGTGAAATGTTGTAACTGTATGATTGATTCCGACAGAGATACTATTCAAACTCAACAACAAAATTAGAATCCACTGAAACTTGCCCCCTTGTTCAAGGAATGCATGAATTGTTTCTGACACCGAATTTTCTGATCTAGTCGCTTTTGTTTTAGTCACTTGGGTCGTTGACTGTATTGTCGCACTCATTGTGTTTTTGTGTCTTTGAAAGGAATCAATGAGGAAGGAATCTGTACAAGTTCGTCCCAAGAAGAGTTGCCTGGGAACACTGATTCTAGAAAAATTACTTGCACGGCTGTTCGGCTCGTTGAAAAATTACAAGATCAGCACTTTTCAAAGTTCACAAAAATGCATTCAATTGTTGCTTTTTTTTTCTCTACTTTTTATCAATTACATCGCGGGAATCAGAGGGCAGAATGGACTGAGTTCCCAAATGAGGCGTATTGTGTCAGCCTTCTTTACTTAGTCAGCACCTCTAGGGGATTGACGAAGATACTACATTTATTTGAAAATGCTCAAACGCCGGTGTGTCAGAACGCAAGCGCCTTTCAGAACGCGTCGAAAGTAACTGCGAATAAGTAGTTTGCGGTGAGGTTTAGCTTTATGATAACAATGTTTAAAAATTTCTCAAATGCGGTGATCCTTATCAGCTTGTGCAGAGATCCATTATGAACAAGCACGTTCATGGTCATTCCTTATCGCTGTGGAATTCGTAATTGAAATGATCTCTTGTCCCCACTGAGCAGGTAAAAGGGGAACTTGAGAGAGCAGAGGTTTAAGGTCGGGTATTTATTAATTTTGATGTGGGGCATTAAAGTTTTGTATTTTTGTCTTGTTTTTGTTGGTCTTTTGGTACGAAATCTTTGCCGTCTTATGCGCTTGAGTGTGCTGTTCAGCTTCTATTGACATCAAGCATTTTCTGTGGCCTATTTGAATCCTTTTCGAGGGATATCTGAGGACATTTGCATCTGCATCCTCTCTCATCGCTGGCGAAAGACAGAGAATGAATGAGCGAAGAAAAAAATTGTCTTAACCATTCGAACAGGCAAATCCAATGCATATTCTTACCGAATGAATCGATTAAAGAATATCCTTAAAAAAAAAGATAAAACAAATTATAGACTCATTGACGGATTTATTTAAAAACTTAGTGGCATCCCGCATGTGCAATAGACTTCAAAATTCTCGCTCGCTCTCAGCGCCATCTCTCCGTTAAGTACTCCACTACAAGGCAAGTAGCTTCTTCAAGCAAGAATCTAACGTCTTCATGTTCTCCTCTGTGTTATCCTTCGAATACTTCTCCAAAATATGCCAATAGGTGTTTTTCACACAAAAAAACCGTGGGAGTGAGCCACCTTCCCACCTTACATTATTCTTCATGTACCATCGCCAGCCAACAATTCAACAATCAACCGACCGACCGACCAGCCGACCGACCGGCCAACCAACCAACCAACCATCACCATCGGCCATATTGTATTTTTTTCCAACCATACTTCATTCACTTCAATTTGTGTGGCTGCGACGTACGGTGTGTTATCGATAATAGAATTCCGTTATTCAATTTGAGAAAAGAGAAGAAATAACCAACTAATCAGAGAATTTCTCGACGCATAACCTCAAATAAAAATAATATTCAATTCTTTCAATTAAAGTGAGATATTAAATGAAATTGAATTAAACAAAAAAGTAATAGTTGAAATTCAGATTTTTTTTTTCTCTCTTTTGCTTCTAACATTCACTGACTGTGACATTTCGTCGAGTATCGAGAGAGTGTGTCCACTGTTATCTCCCTCTCTCGTTCTCGCTGGTTCCATCTCTGTCATTCTTTCTGATTATTTGTCTCTCTTACTCGCACGCGATAGCTAATTCAATAGCTCACTTGCGCTCGTTCTATGTGAAATATTTTGCATAGACGAAGAAAACCTACGTAGACGCTGCTACCTCAGCTAGCCATCTTTGTTCCTCTGTGTCAAAAAACAAGAAAAAGAAAATAAGTGAACCGATTGTGTTTTCGTGTTGATCTGCTTGAGACAATTTTTTCTGTGATCTCGTGTCGTTCGTGCGTGTTCTGCTTTTTTTTGTGTTAAAGAAATTCAGAGAAAAAAAGAAAAAAAAAACGTGTGCAAAAATAAATATAAATTTGTACTAATCAACTCTCACAAAAAAGGTTGCTGCTTCATTTTTGAATGTAAGATAGAAATTTTATGCTTTGATTTATGAGATAAGTATTGACAAAAAAAAACGAAAAACGAGTAGGAAGGACAAGGGCTCTGCATAGAACATACCACACATCGTGGTCAAGTCCAAGCCCATGTCTCAGATTCAATCCAATTTGATTCCTATAGCCGACCGGTCCTGTACGCATGGTTTTTCTTTTCATTTAAATTATCTGATAGATTTCTTCTCAAAGGAACGACTGAATAGTGCAGAGTAATAATTAATTTTTGCTCACTTACAAGAATTTTCCGGGGGAGTGGTGTGGTTGAAAATTGAGAAAATTTTCTGCGTTCTGTTGCTGTGATGTTGGAAAGAGAAGGCCGTACCTAATGGAATTTATTTTTAGGATGAAGTAATACACAGCGGGGAGAGTGGAGAGAGTCTTATACAAAAAAAAAAAAAATGTATATATGTATATGCGAAGACAAGGACAAGTGTAGGAAATAGGTCTCCATTTTTGTTCTTCCCTCCAATCCGCCCTCCTGTGCAACGACAATCACTGACACACAGCCCACGAAAAGTAGTGTACGACGATTCCATTACAAATATCATTCTTTCATTTTCTGCCTTTTTGAAATCTGGTGAAGAAAAAAATCCTTATTGGTGAGATCGGGATTCATCACGAATTAATTGTAAGCCATTCGATATCGAGTGTTTGTAGATAAAATTTGCTTTTGCCTGCTCCCTTAACTGAGGACATAATACGTGGACGTTTGTACGTTTGTACGTTTTTTCTTTTCTTTTTTGTTTCTAAAGATACTATTCCATATGTATTTTTATTTTTTTTTGTTCGTCTTTTTTATTAATTCTTCAACTTCCTATGGCTATTTTCTTCCAACACATGGTTGATCTTATGTCTCAATTGTGTGTGGTGTGTTCTGTGTTTTGCCTGAAAGACTATCATGTCGAGAGAGGGAGAGAAGAAAAAATTTAAGAGGAAAAGAAAAAAAAAAACGAAATGCTGACGGGTCGAATGTGGTTCAATTACTACGTAAGTACCACGACCCTTTTTGATTGTGATAATCCTCTCCCCTCTTCTCGTATGATAATAAATTTTCTAAAGTATTTTCTATCACTCCCGATGGGTAGCAGAAGAAATTGATGAAATAAATTAATTTTTGGCCAAATCGCAGTCTCAAGTGTGTTCAACTTGTGTTCTTCCTCGTGCTTCACGTTCTCCCCCTCCCCGCAAAAAACTACGTGCCCACATTCTTCTTTCGGGTATCGACATTTTTTTTTTCCTCTTTGATTTTTGTATTATTTTTTTTTCTTCTGAAGTTAAACATTTATTTTTTGGAGCTCACAGAGCGAGAGTATTTATTTATTTGTTTGCCGCATCAAAACGGGGGACACCGAATGTGATATTGCATAACATTTCATTTTAATTTGTGAGAGAATGAGGATTGCTCATCGTTTTAATTTTGTGATGAGACATTTTTGTGTCGTAGTCATTGTCGTGGCCATTGAATAGGCAAGATACACAGCAAATGAATATTTTCTTCTTTGCGGTCACTTTTTCTTAATTAGGAGTGCACAATGTGTTTTGCACAGGCATCCCTTGAGAGCTTCATTCAATTTAGCGAATCAGAAGAAAAAATGATTAAATAGATCAGCCCTCAGCTTGTGTCTGTCCAGCTGGTGATGATTTCTGTATTTCTTTTTTTTTTTTTTTCATTTTCTAGAGAAAGAAATTTGATTTGTAAGAAGAAATACCAATCAAGATGACAGATTCAATGAAATTCGGACCGGAATGGCTACGAAATATGGCAACTGATACCACAAGCAATCAATTAGGCTCGGGTGGTGGTGGTGGTGGAGGTGGAGGTGCCAGTTCATCGACATCTTCAACATCATCAACAAATTCAAATGCAAACAATAATGGTTCATCTAATAGTTTCCCATTTGGACAGCAGCAGCAGCAACAACATCAACAACATCAGCAGCAACAACAACAGCAGCAGCAACAGCTGCAGCAGACATCATCCTCATCACAATTGCCAATTCGTAATCTATTTCCAGAGTTTCGATATGGCAGAGAGGAGATGCTGTCATTATTCAATAAGAATTGCAGTATGCCAGAATTGTTACCGACTTTTAAGAATCTTTTCATTGAAAAGGTACAATATCCTCTCGCTCTGACTCCCAGTACTGAAGAGGAGCTCTTCCCATCAGTTGCACCACCGCCAACAGTAAGTTTATGCTATCAATTCATTCTGTGTATTTGTTGTCTTTCGTTGAAGTAGATTTCACACTAGTTCCTTAATCTTTAGCAGCTCCACTCATACATGAACTAAAACTGTGTTTTGTTGTTGTTTTCTTTTTCCTTAAGCAGCGTCCACAGTGGTTGCAACGAAGTCCAGTTGCATTTAATGCAGCACCACGGGGTAATGGTCGTGGTGGATCAGTAGATCGTGGACGTATGCGGGGTAAATCGATGTATCATCCAATGTTTTCGCGGCCGACACCAATGTTTGAGGATGATGCTCGCAATCCAAAGGTAATCCATAAATCCCTTCATCTCCCACATTCTCCCTTTCTGGAATTTTCAATGTTTTTTTTTTTTGACAGTCGGAGAGAGGCTGGTCCGAACGAAATGGTGGTGCCGGTGAGAGTTCCTCAGTGGGTGTACCTGATTGGACCATATCACCATCGTCGAGTCCAAGGAAAGATTTCTCCAGTCATGCGGCTAAGAATCTTGAGAACTGGCGTAGGAATCGACATGACGAGGATGGTGTTGTTAGTGGTGGACCCCCAGGTGGAGCGAATGCCAATAGTGGCCTTAGTGGTGGTGGAAACAGCGGCAGTGGTGGTGGTGGTGGTAGCGGTGTGAGCAGCACCGGTGATGGTAGTGCAGGTGGCGATGGATGGCGAGGATCCGGGTCAAATAATTTCGGCAACAGTCGTTGGGGTAACAATAACAAAACACACTCTTTACTTCCATGCACTCACTCATACTGTAATTTTCAATTTAGTTCGTTCAACCAGTTGGCGTGATGATGACGGAGGGAATGGTGGCTCCGAATCGAACGCTTACAATATTCCACCTATGCAGCGATCGTATTCAACGATCGCAACAACAGAGCGAACTTATTTCTCGGGTCTTTCGAAGAGCTCTTCCCTAACGTCGGCCAATGCTGGCGGTGGTGGAGGTGGCTCGGGCGGGGGTAACAGTGAAAATGTCAACAAGACCAGTGCACCTAGTAGCAACAATCGTCATCATCATCAGAACTCTGGCAATCATCAGTGGGAAGCAGATGATATTTTGCCAGAGTGGGCTATGGAGAATCCAACAGACAGTGGTGGAACATTTGATGCCACTGGCGCCTTCCACGGTTCGGTTGAGGAGGATGAGGAGAAACGACGGGGCGGCGGAAGTGGTAGTTCATCGACGTCGTCGTGTACTTCTTCATCGAATAATAGAGAGAAATCCAAAAACGTGCGGATACAGGATGGAAGCAATCATCGAACCATCAGAAAACCCTCGCGAAGAGAAGCTGAAAGTGAAGAGAATAGACAACTGGAGCAGGACAGGGTTAGTACAAATGAAGAGGAGCCCGAATCAAACGATCCCGAGCAACGAGCATTTGAAGAGGAGAATCCGCAAAACAACACAGTTGTGGACAATCCCAGTCAATCTACGGCAGAGGTTTCGCCGTCAAGTAAACTGGAAACCAGTGAGGAACACCTCTCGGATTCTCCTTCATTGAACAGCTCATCACCTTCGCAGTTGACGTCGCAGACGACGTCCACTCCGAACTCCTCGAATGTAACAGCAATATCATCAATGTCATCATCGCACAAGATTCACACAGAGCTATCGGACAGGATGCAGGAGGTTGCCGACGATATGGTTGAGAAGCTGATCATGGACGATGACAATGTGGCTCAGAATAGCAGTCAAAAGCAACACTCTGTTACTCCGGCTGCTAGTTCTGTAGCACCATCGGCACCAGTTGCTCCTGTTAAGCTGCCAACGAACGTCTTGAACATGCCCTCCTCAGCAGTGATGCCAAATGTGCTTAAAGTAGCAGCCATGTATAATAATCCAACGCTCCCAAGCAAACCAGTGTTCCTTCCAGTTGTAGATCCCATACTTCATCAGCGTCATTTGCAGGACCAGGCGGCCGCTGTGGCAGCAGTTACCGCTGCAGCTATTGGCACTGGAGTAGCACCACCTGGCGCTAGAATAATACCGCCAATCACAAAGCCCAGCAATGAGCTGTGGTACTACCGCGATCCACAATCCAAAGTGCAAGGTCCATTCACCGCCATGGAAATGATTGAATGGTACCGAGCGGGATACTTTAACGAGAACCTCTTCGTTCGACGAATGTGCGACAATCGATTTGCAGCATTGGGCGACCTAATCAAGATGTGCGGTCAGATGCCATTCCAATCTTCGCATTTGATACCACCCCTTCAGTCCACAGAAATTCCATCAATTCCCAATCCAATTCCAATCATGCCCATTCAGCCCCACGATCAGGGCCATCAGATCAAGGATCCCGCTGCCGTTGGCATGGTTAACGTCCCTAACATGAATGCCGATCTGAAGGGCAATGTTACGGCGACGGCTGATGCACTGAGTGCCGCGGTCAAGAACATGATGAATCCCGTTGACATGTCCCAAATGTTGAACGCACATTTCCAAATGCTACAAGAGCAGTATCTTCGTCATCAGGAAATGCTTGTCTTGTCGGAGTACTCCACCAAAGAGACATTCAACCGACTAACTCCGAGCGAGAAGGCAAACATTGTTCGCCAGAAGGTTCATATGATGGGCTTGCCAGAGTATTTGACCAGCTTGTCTGGCCTCAGCAACTCGCTGGCATCGTTGAACCCCGCTGCTGGGATACAGTTGTACGATGTGATTGCTGAGTGCTCCAAGAAGGACGCATACGGGATGTCGCCACTTGAGGCCCAGTTGCAGCAGTTCCAACAACAGCATCTCCACCATCAACAACAGCAGCAGCAACAGCAGCAAGCACAACAACATCAAGTACAGCATCAACAGACTCAGCAACAGCAAGTGCAACAGGTGCAGCAAGCTCAGAATCCATACCTTGAGGCTGAAGACTACCTTCAGCAGCAGCAGCAACAGCAGCAACAACAACAGCAGCAGCAAGTCAATCAACAGGCGGGAATGTTTCAGAATGTACCTTATCGAGCGGGATTCCCACAAATGGACGCGACCGGAAATGCTACTCCGGGCGAGGAACAGCTCAACGCAGATCTTTTGAACGAATTTAACTTGCGGATGATGCTGAGGCAGGGTGGGCTTAGAGCTGGTCGTGAACAGGGTCAGATACCTCCACCGTTAGGTGCTGCGCCAAATGACTTTGGAGCTGAGCTCCTTGCTAGGACAGGTCCACAAGTCATGACCCCAGGGGTGGTTAATATGATGTCCCAATGGCCACCACATATGATGCCGCACGGACAAGTGCCACAGCAGCCATCCCAGCAGCAGCAGCAACTGCCACCGCAACAAAAACAGAACACACAATCTCCATCAGTGTTACCGAATCAGTGGGCAATTATGGGTGCAGTTCCTGTGCAGCAGATGCAGTCAGCAGTTAGCAAGCCTCCTGCTGCAATCTGGGCAGCTGCTGAAGCTGGAGCACAGTTGCTTATTCAGCAACAACAACAGCAGCAGCAGCAGCAACAACAACAACAGCAGCAGCAGCAGCAGCAACAACAACAGCAGCAGCAACAGCAACAACAACAGCAGCAGCAGCACCAACAGCAGCCGCCACCGCCTCAACCGCAACAACAACTGCAAGCTGAGGCAATGCATTCAAAAGTGGACACTAGCTATGCGCAAGTTCAAATGCAGCCAACTCAGCAGCCGCCTCAGCAATCACAACAGCGGCACGTAGACGCCAACAGCAACAGTATTGGCAAGCTGGCCAAGTTTGAGGCAGATCTAGAGAAATGTGTTGTTGGCGCCTCCACTGCGGCTACACTCCGCAGCATAGGTTTTCCGAATGTCTCTGTCGCTTCAACTCCGTTCGCAAACAGCACCGAAAGCAAAAACAAGAACGAGAAAACCAAGTCATCTGACGATGTCCAGGCTCCACTTCATATCAACAGCAAGCAACAATCGGTTGTCAACAGTAGTGCCAATGGCCCTGTCAATGCAAACGCTGCAAATGTCACCAATGCAGCTGCGAATAACGTCAACAACAACAACAATAACAACAGCAAACGCATTGGCAAACAAAAGTCCAACGAAAAACCAATTGAAACGCCCAAGAACAAGTCACAACAGCATCTACACCAAGCTCCAATACCGAACGAAGAAGACCGTCGCAAGGAAGCTGCAGAGGAGAAGCGAAAGCAAAAAGAGGAAAAGAAACGTCAGCAGCAAGAGGATGAGAAGAAACGCCTTCAATTGGTTGAAGAGGAGAAACGCCGACAGGCATCCGAGGAGAAGGAACGTCAAAAGGAGATTCATGCTCATCGCCGCAAAGCGATGATGAGCAGCAGTGGAGGTAGTGGAGGTACCCAAGGGTCCTTAGGATCGAACTCGAATTTAGCTGCTAATGGAAAGTCAGCAACTTCTAATTCCGGAAGTACAATGTTAAAGCAGGAACGCATGCAAACATCAGTTGCTCCATGGTCGACTAATACCCATGCGGCCACCGCATCGGTGAACATTGCTGAAATACAAAAGGCCGAACGACGTGAAAGGCGTGCCGATCAGCAGCGTCTTCTAGAAATGATGGAGAAGCAAATGCGCATAGCAGCCGCAGCTGAATTCAATGATAACGTTGTCAAATGGAACGCAGCTCCGGTTCCAGTCAAATCACTCACTGAAATTCAAGCTGAGGAGGCAAAACGCTTGGCCAGCGAACAAGCTGCAAACGCCGAGTTACAACGCCGCAAGGAGCAAGAGCAGGCTGCAGCTGCAGCAGCTAACAACATAAATTGTCCAAATCCGTTTTCGGTTATTTGGAGCACCCCCAAGGTGTGGGGCACTTCGAATAGCACTTCGGGTTTCTGGGAGGAATCTGTTAAGTTCTCAGCTGCAGCCGCATCTGCACCAAATAGCTACGCACCAACAGCAGCATCGATCGTGGCTAAAGCAGTCGGTCAGACCTCCACCATCGGTGGAGGCAGCAATAGTAGCGCAACCAGCAAACAAAGTGCCTCTATTATGTCTGCATTGACTGTAAATACACCGTCTTCGGCTGTCACCGTCATTGGTGGCAATCGCAAAAATCAAACAGTATCGAATGCGGTAAGCTCTTCAAGTTGGGTCAGTGTCAACGCATCAAACAATCTAACGCATAATAAATCACTGCAGCTAATCTCGTCTACCAAGCAGCAACAGCAGCAGCAGCAGCAACAGCACGGCCACACTTCGGCAACTGACATCAATAACAGCGCCAATCCCAATAAGGGCAAGAAAGGCAACAAAAACACTGCTGGTTCTTCGAACTCAACCAATTGTGCATCGTCCAATACTGTTGCAACAGCAAATGTGACAACCAATCATGTAAACAAGAACGACGACTATCGCAACGAATTCACCGGTTGGTGCATGAAGAGCTTAAACAACATGAACACTAAAGTTGATGGTGAGTCAATCAAAACAAAAATCAATCCCCCCAGGATTCACCGTTTCCTTCTTTCAGTGCCAACTTTTGTGACTTTTCTGCAAGATCTTGAGTCTCCCTACGAGGTGAAGGACTACATCAGAATGTATTTAGGTGAGCTGAAATGTTTAGTTCGATTTTTCGATTGGTTTCTGACTGGATTTTGTTCTGTTTTGTCACACAGGCGAGAGTAAGGAGTATACTGAATTTGCTAAGCAGTTTCTTGAACGAAGGAGCAAATATAAGAATTTGCAACGAGCGCAGAATGCACACATTGATGACATGTGCAAGCCAGCACCGGCCATTAATCCGTCCGGTAATGACTCTTTTGATAATAAGGTAATTAGTTTTTGGTTTGCTTGGTTGGTTCGAATGAATGGGGCTTTCGTATGCGAAAGAAAAGATTCAGATGATTTGAATGCATGCCATGGGGGAATGAATGGTGAGTTTTTGATGTCACGTGATTGTTATGAGTTGTTCTAGCAGACGGTGCAGCAAGTGACTGAGGAATGATTGAGGACGTCGAATGATCGCAGTCAAAGAGTGTGTGTGTGTGTGTGTGTGTGTGCGCGCGCGATGAATGAATCCATATCCGCTTCTTTTTGGTTTTTGTTTGACTCAAAAATTAGATGTTCTTTTTCTGTTCAATTGTTTTCGGTCATGTTTAGGATATATATACATTTTTTTTTTCTTTTGGTTTTTGTTTTTGTTTTTTTTTGTTTTATGTTGATGTTGGTATTGTTCAAATTTATATGTTACACGCTCCCACGTGTGTATGTGTGTACATACATGAGAAAAGAAAATCGCAACAAATTTCTAAAATTTCAATTTACAGGGAAAGCAGAAAAAGGTAAAAAAAAGTAAAATGACCAAATTGGATGCACGTATCTTGGGATTCTCTGTGACAGCTGCTGAGGGTCGGATTAATGTTGGAGATCGTGACTACGGCGATGCTTCATAAAACCTAAACAAGAAAAAGAAAATCATCATTAAAAAGAGAGAAAAATGAAAAATAAAAAAAACAAAACAAATAAATTTAAACACATATACACATATATATATATATAATGAGACAACTCAACACAAATACTTAAAAGTGAAGAAACAAAAAACGCAAAGCAAAAAAAATAAAAAAAAAAAAACCCGAAAAAGAAACAATGTTTAAGGAAACACAAATATGAACTAATTTCAAGAGAAAAAGAGAAACAAAAACAAGAGGAAATATATATTATATATATTTAAAATGAGAACAACAAGAAAAATTAATAATAAAGCTATTTAACTTTCTTTTTTTATTATAGTTATAAATACTATTATTACTATTATCATTATTATTATTACTATTATTATTAAAATAAATCGTTGAATTTTAATAAAAATGAAACAACCTGCAAACCACTGTAACCCCCGGTCATGTTGTGTGCGTTCGCGAGAAATGATTTACACTTTATTTTTTGCAGATTCACTGAGTCAGATTGATTCTGTCACTGGAACACACATTTGACCACTTGGCATTTAATTTCGGTTCACTTAGGTAAGTATGTGGTGGAAGCCACGTCTCACTTAGGCCCTTAAGGGCCCATTGTGATGCCTGATTGGGGGTTGGTATCCCCTTTTTTCCCTGCCCTTCTCAGTTCTTAAGCCATTCCGATTCAGCGCCCGTTTTTATCACTGGAACACACATGTTACGGCTTGGCATTCGATTGCGGTTAACTAAGGTAGGTATGTGGTGAAAGCCACGTCTAACTTAGGTCCTTGTGATACCCGATTGAGGGATGGCATCCCCTTTTTTCCCTTGCAATTCTCAGTCCTTCATTGTTCCTTAGCCATCCCGATGCAGCGTCGGTTGCTGTCACTGGAACACACATGTGACCACTTTCACTTAGGTAGGTATGTGGGTAGACGGGAGGAAGCCACTTCTCACTTAGGTCCTTGATGATGGCCAATTAAAGGTTGGTATCCCCTTTCTTCCCCTGCCGTCCTCATAGTCCTTCGTTATTCCTTGCCCATCCCGATGCTCTTAAGTACTTTATTTTTCTTGAAATTTAGCTGATGACTCCACAAGACATGAATGAAATCAAAGAATTTCTGCAACACAAACAGAGGTGATGTGTCCACACCGTCTCGCATCAAATTCTAGACTCAATAGACGCCTGGTTAGACTCATGCCGCTGTACAGTTCGTGGTTGAATCTTCTCCAAATCCCATGAACACAAACATTGAACGCAGAACCTTTCTCTCGAAAAGACCAAAGCTTCTTCTTGTGATTGTTCATGTCTCCACGTCTTAGAGCAGGACAGGGATCATCCCTAGGTGTCTGGTTAAGTAGGTTAACGTGGCTAAGAAGTGTACTTAAGCCAGGATTGATCCATTGTGCCGCCACATGCATTCACTGTGTCCCTGGTTAAGGTGGCTTAGAAGTGGCCCGTGCTGTGTCTTGATTCCGGACACTTAAGGGTATTCGTAACTCCTTTTGCGCGCGCAAATTAAAAAAAAAAAAAAAAAGTGCACTTAAACCAAGGTTGATCCATTGTGCCGCCTTGAATATGTCGTAGAAGTAGGCCCCTGAAAATTGGCATCGAAGGGACGCCACCGTCCTTGGTAGGTGCAGAGATGTGGAAGGCTCTCCACAGAAGACGCATGTAAGTATGTTCCCCCCACTTATTCACACAGACTTGTCTTCGTTCGGTCCTTAACCTTGAGCTGTGTTACCTTTGTCACACTGACAGGTTTGTCTTGGGAAGTTTCCTCGACTATTTCCCCAAAGAAACGCCTTCAAAATGAACCATTACACGCCAACGCATCAACACCCTCGCTCTTATCATCGAATTCGCTTAAAAAAAGAAGAAAAAATAGTCATCTGAGGCTAACACTTTTGACAATCAAATGTGACCAGCAATCACAAATCGCAATAGCCGATTCCACCCCTGCTCTTATGCCAAGTCAGACTTCTCCAGAAGCTGCAGAGACAAAGAAGAAGAGAAAGCATCTCCTCTGCACTTGAAACGCTCTTTCCACCTACAGGAAGAAACACCTTGGAGGCTGCAGAGACGAAGAAGAAGGAGAAAACATCTCCTCTGCACTTGAAACGCTCTCTCCACCCGCAGGAAGAAACCATTTGGAGCCTGCAGAGATAAGGAAGAAGGGGGTAGCATAATGAACTTGTAGCGCTCTCTCCACCCGCAGGAAGAAACACCTTGGAGTCTAGTTCTTCAACAAATTGAGTGAACTACGACGACGACGGCATCAATCAACTCAGAAGCTTCGTGGCAAGCGCCAATTGATTTGGTGGATAGGAAACAACCGAGACGACCGTCCATGTTGTCCTAAGTATGACTGCTATCGGCCACACAAACCTAAACTAACCCGTGCCTAGTCAGAACATTGAATACTCCATCAGTCATCCACACTTGTTGCCTTCAAGCAACTACAACAAATGAGTTTGGATGACGTGGGTAATCTACTCGCAACCAACCTTTGACCCTTGATTTTGAAGGGACAACGTTCAAGAGGATTCACTTACAAACGATAAGACGAACTGCCTTGGTGGGCGGAATTTGTTATGCTTCGGCCAATGCCCAGCCTTCAGATTGCCAAGATATTCTCTCCCGATTAGAAAAACCCGACAAGTGGTATGTTCGTTTAGATATTTCAAGGGCATCGCAGTCTGATACCCAAAAACCTTGCTCCAACCTTTGAAAATAAAAAAAAAATACATTTTTAATCTCGGAACAAAAGAAAACCTGTCCAGCTTCCCAGAAACCATTGAAATGTCTGTGTATTTAATAGAATTCCCTTCGTTCGATAAGAGAACACTGTGCGAGCGGTGATTCTCAGAGGGGGAGTACGTCAAAATTGTCAGATAATGCTCCCCATCACTCTGTGTAGCTGCTAGTGAACACACTTAATTCCATGAGCCGATAGAGAGAAAGTATATTCACTGGGCAGTGACACTTCGGTTGGTGAGAGTTGTCTATGCGGTTTGCGAGCGATTGTTGTCGGTTTCTTTTGAGTAAAATTATTTTTCGTTTTTGTTTTCCTTTTCTCCTTTTTTTTTTTTGTAATTTACGCCTCAATCAAGAGAGTATCGCAGTCAATCTTCTTGTTTTCACTCAGGGAACTCGTTTTATGAATTTGGATAAGCTTACGCAAACTTGAAATTCTTAGTATTTGTTGATTTCCCGTTAATAATGCTGTATCATCTGGGGAGTAAGTGCTCAAAGGTGACCGGTGCCGGTGCCCAACTGAGTCAACGTATCATTCGCCAGAAGACAACCACATCGAACCAAGTTTGCTACCAGTACTTGCATAAATCGAAACTGCCAACGCTTTACTTCCAGCAGTCGCTGCCCCGGCTGCCAATTCCACTTCTTGAGAAGACATGCGAGCGGTATTTGTCAGCGGTTCAGCCCATACTGAGTGCCGATAGTTTCAATCACACAAAGGCCACGGTTTCGGCATTCGAGAGTGGAGTCGGTCAGGAGTTGCAGCAACTGCTGAAGAAGAGTGACAATGCTAACAAACACACGAGTTACATTTCTCAGCCATGGTTTGATATGTACCTGAGCGATCGGTCTCCTCTCCCCATCAACTACAATCCGCTGCTTGTGATGAAGCACGACCCCAGGCCGGAGTACAATGCACAACTCACACGTTCTGCCAATCTGGTGGTCAGTTCGCTGCGGTTTATGCGATCGCTGCAGTCAAATCTCCTCGAGCCGGAGGTGTTTCACTTGAATCCAGCGAAGAGTGACACTGACAGATTCCGTCAGATAACAAGAATTGTTCCAAGTGCAATAGCGACCTACGTTGCGTATGCATTCAAGGCATTCCCCCTCGACATGAGTCAATACAATCGGCTGTTCGGTGTGTCGCGAATTCCCCAGGTTAAGAAAGATCGCATCTATCAGGCTACGGACTCACGTCATATCCTCGTCATGAGGGGTGGAAAATTCTACGCAGTGAATGTGATAAACGACGAAGGCGATATCGAGTCTCCGAATGTCATTCTGGGCCGTCTGAAGGTCGTATTGGAACAAAAGACGACTGAGAAGAATCCCCTTGGTGTGATGACAGCAGCGAATCGTGATGTGTGGGCGAAGACACGTCAATACATTGTTGACATCGGAAATGGCGAACAAATGGAGCTGATTGATTCAGCACTATTCTGCTTGTCCTTGGACGGTGACGATGTGAGGTACGATGAAGCGAATCCTGTGAAGCTGCTGAAACATTTCTTAGCCGGTGATGCAGTCAATAGGTGAGGCACATGTTTAATCTTTATTTTGTCCTACTTCTGACCATTCATGTCCAGTCTAAGAGCTAAGAGAAACTTGATTTTTTGCTTGCAGGTGGTTTGACAAATCGATATCACTCATAGTCAGTACTGATGGAACGGCAGCCGTGAACTTCGAGCACTCTTGGGGAGATGGCGTTGCTGTGCTGCGTTACTTCAACGAAATCTACAAGGAAACCATTGAATCTCCACATATTCATCCGAATACGATACCTTACTTACCTCACAAGGGCGACAGCGTGGTCCGTCTGATTGAACTTCAGCTCGACGACCGCATCTGCGACGACATTTCGAAGGCACGGAAGCAACACTGGGAAACCGTAAGCAGTCTGAACATGGAAATCTTGCGGTACAAAGGGGGTGTTAATAAGGTCGCTTGCAAGCGGAATAGTGTTAGTCCAGATTCCGTCATGCAATTGGCATTCCAGTTGGCTTATCGGAAAGCATTTGGAAACTACGTTGGAACCTACGAGTCCTGCAGTACAGCTGCATTTAGACATGGTCGCACTGAAACCATCCGTCCGTGCACCATGGCCACGAAGAATTTCTGTGAATCGGTCTTGGGGCCAGCCGACCGGAGATCAGATCTCGCCGAATTGCGAGCAATGATTCAGACGTGCTCCAGTGTGCATGGACAACTGACGAAGGACGCCGCGATGGGACAAGGATTCGATCGGCATTTATTTGGACTTCGTCACATGGCACAGCTGAATGGCATTGAAGTTCCAAGGCTGTACTACGAGGAAGCGTATAAGAAGATCAACTACAACATCATCAGCACAAGTACACTGTCATCGCCCGCCCTCCTGGCTGGCTCATTTGGACCAGTTGTCCGGGATGGAATTGGCATCGGGTAAGAATTACTGATGCGAACTACTCGTGACAGATGACTTGACTGCTCGCCAAATCTCTCTCTCCCACAGATATTCAATTCAGGACGATGAATGTGGGGCCATAACGACCACATACGAGGGGCAACGTGATGGCAAGCTATTCATTGATAGCCTTGACGATGCGTTCAACACAATTCGCGACGTACTGAAGAAGACGGTCTAGGCGAATGAGGGTCTCATCTCATTCCCATGCGGTGCGGCAGTATCATCTCACTGCCTCTCGATGCTCTCATGAATTTGTAGGGTTCATTCATTGTTTTTGTATTAATTTCTGTTAGATATTTGTGTACATTTATGCGCGTGGATGTGATGCTTTATACGTGGCGAGACGGATGAAGGTACGAATTATTGTAAATTAAACGATTCAAACACTAATAAAAGCATAAACTCTTGTGGCTTACCACTCGTATTTTATTTCGACTCTACGTGCAAGATATAATTAGGATCTACCATTTCACAAACAGAAACACCACGACAAATACTAGGACCTGCCAGCTGCGAAGGGGCATCGTTCCCGATGTCGAGAACGCAATGGGCTGCGGCTCACACAACCCATCGATGTCCTTTGCGGGGCCCATGCAGCCGGCGTAACTCATAACGAATGCCACGTGGTTTTGTTCGAACACTCCTCGGAAAAGGGAGGAGCCAGGACCACTTGCAAACACAGCCACATCTTCGCCACCATGGGACTCGTCCTCCAGCTGAAAAGTGGCCAGATGGGGATAGGTCGGCTGCAAGCGTTCAACGCCCAATTCGTGGACGGAGATCCATGTCGCTTCGCTGTTGACTGATGCCATCTCGGTGCTGTTTCTCCGATGGTAGTCGTAGCCAGGACCATTTGCATACGTCAGCGTCTCGTAAGGGGTGATCTTCGTTGTCTTGTTGGCAAAGCCCAGTATGTCATTGCCACGCATAGGATAACCGTTGAATGTCAACGAATGCGAGTGATCAGATGTAACGATGATAAGCGTCTCCTCCACGTTCGTCATGCGCAGCGCTGAGCTGACAGCCTTGTCAAGCTCTAGCACTTCGTGCAAAGCCGCACGTGCATAATTCTGATGATGCGCTTGGTCAATGCGTCCCCCTTCCACCATCAGCACATAGCCTGCGGATCCAGGACGGTCTAGGACCTTGATGGCTTGCTGCACCATTTCGTAAAGCCTTGGTTCCCCCTCTTCAGCCGCTATCTTGTAGGTGATGTGATTGTTCCTGAACAACCCCAACACGTAATCAACATCACTCGTATTCATACTCTTGAGCTGGTCTCGTGTCTGTATAAAGCGCCGTGTGCCGGCTGATTCCAACCCCAACCACTCGTCTGTAAGGTTCCTTCCATCTCCGCGAGCACAAATGGTTTCTGTGTCACCGGAGAAAGTCACAGTCTTCACTTCGGATGGGTTCTCATTCCCCATTGGCTTCAGTCCACCGCCCATGATAACATTCAGTCGTTTACCAGGGTTTTCCTCCACCAATTGACGAGCTATATCAACATGCAGTCCTTTCACATCTCCCGGAACTTCAGTATCACATTCCCAATCGCGATTATAGATTCCAGCGTACGTTGCCGCTGGTGTGGCATGGGTGATGCGCGTAGTGGTGACTATACCCGTTCGCTTTCCCTCAGCCTGTGCCCAGTCCATGATTGAAGTCACCCGACCCTGCTTACGGTCTGTTCTACTGCGCGTCGCATCCAACCCAACAACACCATAGAGAGTTTTCACCCCAGAAAACATTGCTGTTGCAGTTCCAGCTGAATCTGGAACTTGTTTGTCCACGTTGTATGTCTATAAGCAGACATAAAATGGGATTCTGATGGGAGGAGTAATCTTTATCATCAACACACATACCTTTGCCAGTCCAGTGTGAGGGAAATCATCAAAAACCAATGCTGCTTCTTCTCCCGTTGCTCCACTTTGCTGTCCCTTGAAAATTCGTCCAGCGGTTATTGTTGTCATCCCCATACCATCCCCCACGAATATGATAATATTTTTCGCCTTAAGATCATTGGGATTCTTCGGTGTTTTACTTAGGATTTGCTTCAGTTTGCTTAGTCCAATTTCCTGCCAATATGACGCATCTGGGAAAACAAAAACAAAAAAATTTATTTTGTAAGAAAACAATTTTTTTGACAGAAATAAAATTGAAAAAGAAAACCCAAAAACAAATTGTTTAACTGTTGCAACAACCATTTCAGCTGAAATCACTAAATACAACAACCATTGGCATGTGTTTAATGACATTTCACCCATTTTAGATTAAATCATTAAATACAACAACCATTTTGATTGGTTGTGATCAGGGTATGCATTATGCTGGATAAAAATGTATAAAACTGTATTTAAATGTATAAAAGGATATAAAAGTGTATTAAATGTATAAAAATGTAAGAAGTATCCAAAAATGTTTACAATTTTACAAGTATCAATAATAAGTGCCTATTCACTATGCATTTCTTTGACTTTTATACATTTTTTTCAGTTTTATACCTATTTCTTGCTTTTCTTCTTCTACCTTTACACACCAGCAATAATTTTTTAGATGTATAATACACACTTTTGTATACGTAAAAAAGTGTGTATAATACATATTTTATAAACGTAAAAAAAGTGTGTATAATACGTCAACAACCCTGGTTGTGTTTAATGACATTCACCCATTTCAGGTTAAATCATTAAATACAACAACCATTGGTATGTGTTCAATGATATTTCACCCATTTCAGGTTAAATCATTAAATACAACAACCATTGGTATGTGTTCAATGATATTTCAGCCAATTCAGGTTAAATCATTAAATACAACAACCATTGGTATGTGTTTAATGATATTTCACCCAATTCAGGTTAAATCATTAAATACATAAACCATTTTAATTGTTATGTGTTCAATGATGGCGCCTCTATGACAGATAACGTCGTCGATTGATAGATGGAGCATTATCTTCGTGCTGTTTAAATTCTTTCATCAGGACATTTTTTCCTTGATTTTTATTAATTTCGGTCAGTTTTGTCGAATTTTTGTTAGAAATTATGGCGGATCGTTAAATGCTTCGATATCAATTATTATTTCGATATTTCGTTGTATTTTATTCGAGAAAAGGTGAAGAAATTTGCTATGTTTCGGTTATAACTGCTCGGTTTAAATATTTGAATTTTTGATACGAGTTTTCTTCTTTTTTTTTCAGCACGAAACTGATTTGTTGTTGAGAAATGTTTAAATGAAGCAAATTGACCGACTGATGGTGGATTATTTTCTGATTAAATCTTCAAGATTATTGCCACGTTATAGGAAATGCAGTATTTTAATGGTTTCATATTTCGAGATGAAGCAGAAAATCGAAGAAGACTCTTCAACGTCTAGAGATCGGTGTCTAAATTTGAAAATTATTTATCTGAGGGTGACCTGATTACGTTTATCTGTCTGAAAATAGCCAGGTTAACTTCGGACAGATAATTCTCAAATTTTTCAATGACTTCTCAAAATCGATTAGCTGCTGTAACGTGTGTCTGTTTCTGTTTGTTTTCTGCTTCATATCTACTCATGCCTCATACCGTCATTCCAAAAGTACATATTAATCACTTTAACACGTTGAATGACACCATACAATCCGAAAAACTGTCCCCACAGGCCACAGGGTTTTTTTTTTACTGACACTTCTATTTTAGGTATTATTTATTCGCGTGTTTATACTTGCATTTTACTGTTGTTTTATTGCGATGACATATTGGTTTCATACTGCCACCAGGTGTGTAGTAAATTCCCAGGAGCCGCATGATCCCAATGTGTCACCGCAAGTTCCAACGGGAGAAAACGGAGTAAGTCTTTTCAGTAAAGGATTCGGTTTGAGTATGTGCTGTTGTGTCAATCAGTAAGGGGTAATTTTCCCGGAGGCAGAAATCTGCGAACTAACAGCCGTTGTATTATAGCACAACCTCGTCTTAAAGGCAACACATGTTCCATTTTATTTTTCCTTAATTTCAGCTATCATCTGCTAAAGCCTTATCAGAGCAAGTTCCTCAAACAAAAGAAAGGAACAAGTCTTTTAACCAAAAAAAAAAAAAAAACCTGCTTCCTCCTCGTGGTCTCAATAGAAAGGCTTACACCACCGAAAGGAACTGCAGATTGATTCGATTTCAAACAGGTTTTATTTGGTTTGATTATATTTTGTTTTTGTTACCTTCCATCCGAGTGGTCGCCAAAGGAACAGCATTAACTTGATATTCAGCAAATATACACAAAACTACTGCAAGTGTAGTAATTGAGATGCACTTCCTCCACATTTCAAACGCACAAATTCACAAGAAATTATCCGCGGAAATTTTCGTTTTGTTTTTTTTTCTTCTTCTTTCAATTAAGTACTGCGAAACGAAGTTAACAAATTTAAACGTTATCTGTATGGATGTTTAACCGCGAACATCTGATCATTAATTTAGGTGGTTACAGCCGAAAACCAAGTGCGCTACAACGAACTTCCAATTGCTATATGAACGTTGTGTTTCGTGAGCTTGGCTTTTTACTGTGTACGCTTGTGATTCAAACTTTTACACACTCCCGCCGAGAGCGATAACTATTAAAACACCTTAACTGAAATGAGAATGTGTCTCTATGAAATATATAGTATCGAAAGAACAACTATTTTAGAAGCTAATTATTCAAATAATTATCGCGGCACTCTTAAAATATGGTCTCTGTGCGGTGATTACAGCGATTTCCAGATTCAGGTTGTGCAAACAGACGAAAGTGTGCAATTACATGATTGCATTCTGCATGAATTTGATGTGTTTTAATAAATCTTTCAGGATAACGAAAGTAAAATAAATAATAAGCTTGTCTATATTTATTTATTTTAACTGAAGGCTTAACGAAACGTTACAACGGATTTGGTAGTGATGTGAATGTCATTCACTCGTATGTGAGGCTGTGACTGTGTGTGATCATTCGACCGATTGGTGGCCCGCTAATTTGTGAACTACTTAAGTGTTTTAAACGCATGGATCAGCCGGTCGCAGTCGACGTAAACACTTACAAAATCTCTTCACAGTGGCCTACGGCGCTACATAGTTTCCTGAATCGGTTCGATATGAGGATTTAGGTGTATACTTCACAGCTCTTACTTACTTACACTCGTCGCGTGATGAGTTCGCAAAGATTACTTGCATCAATGGAGCGTTTAATTTGAGCTCTTGATTGAATCAAGATTTTCATAGAAATCAACTAGCTCACGCAAATGCTCATGTTCTTTGGAACACAAAAAAAAAAAAATAATTATATTCAAGATCATTGACTGACTTTATGTCCAGCACGTGATTTTTTCTAAGTAGAAAATAATTTGCATAAGCAAACCTGTCTCATCAGAGGCACGTAATGAGACGACAAAATATGCAATAAACTTCTCCATGAGTTGCATAATCCCGAATCGTTCGGCTTCCATTGTAACAGGCAGGCACATAAGCGTACTGAAGCTTGAATCGTTTTGTTTTGCTCTAGGAGGCTAGAAAGGGTTGTCAACTTGATACTTCACACACTGAAGGTGACTTATCGTACGTGAGGGGAATTTTAAATATTCACTCTTGAATGGTAGGCTGTACTTTTGTCGAAGCTGTTTGATGCCGACAGATAGTCTACAGGTTTTTTGGGGATTTTTTTTTTTTTTGGTTTGCTCTTGAACTTCTTGATTTAATGCGAATGATTCCAACTATTCCTCTTTCATTTCTATGCCCCCCACACACAACTTCCATATTAGCCCCCCATCGACACAAACCCTTTTGTACGACACAAACTCTTCCTTTTCTCTGACTGTCAGGAATCAGCCTTTTGTCATGGCTGACCTTAGGACACTCTAAGGCGCTTTCATTTATTTTTTTTTCCGAGAAAGTGCCCATGACATTTATTCAACTCTAGACAACTGAGAAGTTAGTCTACGTTGCAAGTTATTACCCCTCGTGGCAATTAGAACTGAATAGAACATCACTAAGTGCAGAAGGAACTCAAATAAGGTAATTATAGTCGACATCATGCCGAGAATTATATTGTGTCGACAATTTGAATACGTGTACAGTGTTCTTGTTATTCTTCTTTTTTTGTATCTTTGTCACTAAGCTGAGAAGAATGCGTATGAGTGTCTCTACACTCATAGCCACTACAATTCTTTGGAGAGGCATGGGCTGATCGTTGCATTCCTTTGGCCTTGTGAATGGAATTCTCTTGAACACAGATGTATCTTGAAAATAATTGAACGCTGTGTGGGATAAAGTAGATGTAACTAATTTTACCAGCTCTCTGAGTCTTGTTTGTTTTGCATCCCTAACCTTTCATCTGCACTCTTATCGGACAAACAATGGCATCGTAACTCCGTACGGATAGTAAAGAAGCTTCTGTCAATCTACTCAATCATTAAGTCATTACACAAGTGAAATGCAAATATCATAAATTCGTGTTTCAGTCCCCTGTTGCAATCTGGTGTTATCTGATAATGGGTATTGTACGTACACCCCTACTCTCCCTACGAATGCATGTGCTAAGTAAATAGTGCACTGTCCGTGGGGCTGTAAACATTTAATAACCATTTCCAAGTGATTAAATGCATTTAATTGAAGCATTCGGCTGACATGTGATTGGTATTCACGTGTTCTGTTGTTGCGTTATGAATCTGAGATATCACAACACTCGTGAATAATAAAGCGTGTTATATTGGTCTCTCTATGCATCATCAGAGAAGGGATGGGGTTTTGGTTTTGGGGTGGATTCCCCGAGATGACCTAAAACAAAAGGAGGACGGACATTCACCTTGCTGATCCATAGGATTCATATTTTGAACAGCTCATTCAACGAAACAAGTGTCTGACCTCGTCAGATGTGTGAGGAGACCTTATTTGTGTTGTCTTTTACATTTTCAAGACATTTTACAACAAAATTCTTCCTAAATCCTCTCCATATCCTTAATTTCATGTCACAAAGTAGCACCTTCGAACTTCCGCTCCAAATAACCAATCAAATCACACAACCTCATCTATTTACGTTTCTCCGATCGATTTCCTTTCCATTCTGATATCCCACATCCTTCAACAATCGAGCAAATCCTTTTAGAAAACAACATGTCTTCCAAAATGCGAATTTCATGTGACAGAAAAGGATACTCCGTACTTCGCCTCCAAATAACCAACCAGGTCACTCCCGTTAGAAAACCCTGCCTTATTTCACATCTACATTAAATTTCCTTTCCATCCTGATATCCCACATCCTTCAACTCGTCCTAGTTATCGAGAAAATCCTTTAAGAAAACAGTATGTCTTCAAAAATGATAAATTATGCGACAAAGTAGGATCCCAAGCTTTTCGCTTCATAAAAGTCAACCACTCCCGTTAAAAAAAAAACCGTACCACATTTCGCATCTACATTAAATTTCCTATCCATCCTCATATTCCGATTCCTTCAACTCGTCCTAGTTATCGAGAAAATCCTTTTACAAAATTTTCTAATCATAAAATCCATTTCGTCTGAGATTCGATGTTTTTCAGCAAAATAAGGCGACCCATTTGTGTTATGATTTCACTGCATATTTTCGTGTGACAAATGCCATTTTCTCAAAAGTCGATTTTCTTTGTTTTTAAACATAAATTTCACTTCAAATATATTGGGCTGAGTGTGAAAATGAAAATTAAATCAATTCAATCAAAGTTTTCAATCAGAAAACAAGAAAAAAATTGAATAAACTGATTCAATTATCATTTTCCATGACGTCACAGGTGAATTTATTAAAAACATGATACACAAGAATTAATGCACGTCTGGCAATGCTTGATTTACATGCAAATCGAGTGAATTATTTGAGAAAATGTTTTTCATCATTTAGTGGAGGAAAATCAAAGAAAAAACTTGTTGTATGTATGTGTGAGTTGATTTTACACATATTCAATGCAATTTTTGGTGTTTAATCGTGGGAAAATTAAAGAATTTGATTGGTTTTTATTTTGAATGACAGATGATATTTCTCTATGAGATTACGTTGTTGCCATGTATGCTATTTTAATGGGGGAATTATTTTTGTTATAAAGTGATTTTAAAACATTTTATGGAAATCAAAATTATCAAAAATTAAATGGAATTGAATTAACATTCTTACTTTTAGGTTTTGGTCGGAGGATTCACTTAAATGTGTGGTCACTCGAGGACTACCAGCTGACTGAGTTCTGTCCCTATAGTAGATCTGACCAGTTGATTGGATATTTTTATCCTGTACCAATTCAAGACGTATTCTAACAGATTTTCCAGGTCAAGTATCCAGCTATCCTGTGTCTGCGTATCCCTGAGGGATTAAGATTTGCCAGCATCAACTAGAGGAGATGAAAAATGGGAAATTAGAGATATTTACTTACTTTTTCGGCCCAAAGATCAGCTTCAATTGCATTCCTCTGCTTTCACAAAGGATGCCAGGATCAAATGTTCATTTCCAGCGCCTAAAAAGAAGCATAGACAAGAGCAGGGGTATCTCAAGAACTGCCGACATCCCTCTAGCAAGAGGGCGCCACAATTATCCTCGCTACAATCATCCACCCTACAAAGCCAGTCGCATACAATCATAGTCGCCACTTATGCCGACGATAAATTACTCTTTCTCTACCAAATCTAAGGGATGCTGAAAGGATATTTTCAAATTTTACACGAACTTAAGAACTAGTTGTATGAGCATATGGATGGTGATGTAGTTTCTTCATGTCCAAGGCAGTGTTTATCATTTCAAAACCATCAAACCAATTGTACTAGTTTTTCCATATATTTTTTATCACATCAAGGAATTACAACATCGCAATAAGTGAAGCAAAAATACATTGATTCTTTTGATAATATGTGTGTACAAAATAGAGTTTGCCCCCTTCAGGGGCAATATCTCAGACAAAATATAGATGTTCTCTTCTTTACGAGTAACATCATTTACAAAATTGTTTTAACATGCTTAAACATCTTCAGAAACAGCATCCGGGGCCAGGGAAAGTTCAGGCTGTTTGGTTTGAGTGCCTGGTATAACTGGGCCCATAGTAACTGACCGCGAGAGTTCGCGAATATAAAGTGCATCTTCTAAGCCTGGACTTTCAACTGCGCCTAAATGACTGGGCTCAGTAATACTGCTGTATGAAGTATCTGCAGTATCCGAGAGATCAATATCTTGAATAACTGTCCTCACAAGTGATTCATCGCTGTCGCTATAACGACGGATTATGCGAGAGAACTTATATCCAGCTGAGTATGGTTTGGTAATGCCAGAGGATCCTGAATAAGTGTAGCTTCTTACATTTAAGCTATCAAAATGAAGGGACAATAAAGGACTGGAAGGATTAGATGTCATGGTAGAAGTTGAAGGATCAGATGAGCGAAGAGACGATGAAGTTGATGGGTAAGTAGAATCGGTAGAAGTTGTGCTTGATGGTCTGACAAAATTAAAAAGTGCATGACTGCACACACCCGAAGTACTGGGCATGGTTTCATCCGGGCTAGAAGAATTAGAATGGTTAACATGATTGGTTAAGCCTGGAGGATTGTTTGGTAAGTTGTTGGCGTTTGAGGGTTCAGGAGGAGTTGAAGGATTTGAAGGATGTTGAGGGTTATTATCGTTTGATGCCATTTCAAACTTTTAATCTGATGTCGGTGGTGGTGGAGTGGAGAAATGAGCTGGGGCTGGCTTCAGTTGTTGCAGTTTTATTGATCGCAGGACCTCACGGCCGATGCGGGCTGAGACTGTTACTGATGCAGGTACTTAGTAGAGCGTCGTCGTTGTGTAGTTCGTCAAAGTGATGAACAAATATCGTTGATTTCAAAATTCGTATCGCCAGCGGCGATGGAGTATGAAGATTACTGTAAAAAGTGATGATTTCTGTTTTATAGTTCATTATGGTCTTTATCCACTTACCACTTCAAAGTGTTCTAACGATCTAACGGTTTCAGTTTTCTAGAGGATCTACTGCTTTGCTTTTGTGTCCTAGTAGTGGCCGGGTGTTCCAGAAATGTAGCAAGCTTTAACCAAAAAGAACAACAAAACGCATAAGACAGTGGATATCTTGAATCAAAGTGGGGGGAAAAAAAAGGAATTGGAACAAGGTCAGATGAGGTATTCCCTCAGACAAAACATCATGTCCTTCTGGTAGACATAAATACAAAAATTTTCTCGCACAACACTTTTCATTTCAGAGACGAAATTAAGTGCCAAAAACATAGACACAAACGTACTAATTTGCATCGCAAATGACAAAGCAACAATTTGCATTGATTAATGCGTTAAATTGACTCCAAAATTGGATAACCTTCATCAAAGGAAAGTGTTTAACGGGAGAGATTACCACGTCTGAGAAAAGTCTCGAGAGATTTAAAACGTGATGATGAGACCTATTCTTTTTTTTCTCATTTACACCGAAGAGCCATCAGAGAAACGCAACGCAACGGATAAACAAGTTTTAAGACGAATTAAGGCAGTCAGAGACAACAAGAAAAAACATGAAGGGATGAAACCGTATGTTTCCCAACCAATGTGGTAAACACACGCACAAAGTCGAAGCGAGTTAAATAGGGGGAGGGGGAGACAAGACAGCCATCCTTATGAATATTAAATATCACCTCAAGGATATTTTTATTGTTCCAGTTACGATTATGCGTAACAGCGGGTAAAGGGGACACAGGGAAAAAGTTCTTCATTCCTTGATGCAATAGGGGAAAGGACTTTTGTTTAAGGAGAGCAAATCATTTCTCAGCGATCAGGGTGAAATGAGAGGCGAAATTTAAGAGATAAAAGCTTTTAGGAGTACAATTGGGAATCAACAAAGAGAGTCGGCTCTTAAGGGTGTTCTCTTAAAAGGGACCTGCTTTAATAGATCTAGAAGTACCCCAATACGGACGAAACCAAATGCCAGCGAACACCTTAAAGTCGTCTGTGGGTTTAAACTCAGGAAAAAGAATTCAAACAGAGAAATCCCGCTCAAAGGGAACTTCTGACCAAAAGTCGTTGTATTCAAAACCGTACCCATTCCACAAGTTCAACTGGAAATTGATTAAATTACTGGTCCAGGTCAAGGAGAACGAAATAGAAGACGTTTTTTTTTTTTTTATTGCGAAATCGATAGAATTTAATTGAATGCAAAGGAAATGTGCTACGTTTTGTCACAGACGCAAAACAAATCAAAGAGGGAGGTGTGAAATTTTTAATTAGTTCCTCCGCGGTGGGGTTGAAGAAAGTCTGTCACACCAGAGTCGTGAATTTTTGAATTTTGATGGGACGTTATGGAATTCAAATCGAATCGAGTGGAAAAGACAAGATTTTTTTGTTGAATTTTTACCTTTAATGTGGTGTAGGTCGGTTCCCCTACTTTGAAGAAATACTTTTTGAACTCGTAGGACTTTTTATCCAGAAAATACAATTAACTTCAAAACTACCGAAAACGAAGTGTATTTCATCGATCAAAATCAAAGCCCATGCCAGGGGGTGTATGTCCTTGAGACAACCATCAGACCGAGTCGATATAAATGGACACCACGCGGTTGAATATCAAAACAATGAACAGGATTTTATTGCATGAGCTACAAGTAGGCCAGTCTCGGGGAAGGCCGAAGTGACAAAGCAAATCAATTTGGTCTGGCAAATGTCACGTAACCATTAGGCCAATAGCTGATGCCTCACATCGCCGTCATCATCCCTCGCATCGTTCCATCATCGTTTGCTTGACGTGCGCCTGCAAGTCTTCTGGGAATCGAGCACGTTGCGAGATAGGAAATTACCACCTAAAATGATTCTTCAATTGATACCCGTGCGAACGTTCATGACTTGGGACACGAAGCGGGGGGACGAGCAGAAAGAAGATTGTGGACTTTACCCGAGGAATCGGATGCGGATGTGGAGGCAGGACATGTTTTTATTTTTTGTCTGGTAGAAACTTGGCTGTTTGTTTATCTTTTGGCTCGTGTTTGAGATTGATTTGCCAGATGGATACCGTAGAAGCCTCCAAATAAAAAGTTGGAGAAGAAGGTAAGTTTTAGAGATCTCACTGAGATTACCACGATGATTTACCATACCATGAGTGATGAGAACTGACAGTAAGCTCTTCACTCATGTGACAGTACTCTGGACCACTTAAATACATTCAAATGGCCTAAAATTCAACGTAATACACAAACATATGCACGCCTATAAAAGTGGGTGCTTACTTTGAAACCATTTGAAGGACGACACAATGAATTTCTTATGCTTAAGAGGATTGAATATACATATAATGAAAAACAAAAATCTGTCAACTCACTTATAAATCACAAACTCAGAGCTTGTGCAAGTAAGAAGGTATCCCACGTGTCCCAATGAGTGTAAATCTTTCCTTTGATTCCTAATGGATTCCTGATTCGACAAACAGGACCCTTGATTGATTCCTTCTTTTAAAAGCAATTACATGGAAAAAAAATAGTTTGGCAGATGGAGAGTTTAAGCTTAATGTATGGCAGTGTGAAACAAAGACAAATTTAGAATTTCATGCGAAGCGAAACCTCAGAACTTGGCTTTTAACTACCCAGCCACGTGACCCCCCGTTAAAACTCGTACCTCAACTCGCATCTACATTTAATTTTCTATCGATTCTGATAACTCGTCTCCCCCAACACGTGTCATATCGAGCAAATCCTTTCAGAACACATTATGTCCTCCAAAATGCGAATTTTATGTGACAGAATAGGATCTTCACATTTTCGCTTCTAAATGACCAACCACTCCACTCCTGTTAAAAAACCGCACCTTTCTACGCATCTACATTAAATTTCCTATTCATTGAGGTATAAATCATTCCTTAACTCGTTGTAGTTATCCTGCAAATCCTTTCAGAAGACACCATGTTTTCCAAGACACGAATTTCATGTGCAAAAAGGATTCTCAGAACTTGGCCTCAAACTACACAACCCCCTCACCGCCGGTAAAAAGTCGTACCTCATTTCGCATCTACAATCAATTTCCTATCGATTCCGGTATTTTGTTTTTCTTAACTCTTTACAGTTATCGAGCAAATCCTTTCAGAAGACACCATGTTTTCCAAGACACGAATTTCATGTGGAAAAAGGGAATCTCAGAACTTGGCCTCAAACTACACAACCCCTTCACCGCCGGTAGAAAGAAAGACCTCATTTCGCATCTACAATCAATTTCCTATCGATTCTGATAACTTTCCTTTCTTAACTCCTGCAAGTTATCGAGCAAATCCTTTCAAAAGGGAACATGTCCTGAAATATGCAAAAAAAAAGGATTCTCAGAACCTGGCCTCTAACTTCCCAACCAAATCACCCCCGGTAAAAAATCTTATATTATTTCACATCTACATTCAATTTCCTATTCAGTGTGATAATTCACATCCTTCAACTCGTCCTAATTGTCGAGAAATTCGTTTCAGAAATCTGCGAAGATATCTGTTCGAAAGAGGATGTCACTAAAGTCGCTTCTAAATAACCCACAAAGTCACTCCCGTTACAAAATCTGAATTTATTCCCCTTCTACAATCAATTTCCTTTCTAATGAGGTATATCACTTCCTTCAACTCGTCCTAGTTGTCGAGAAAATCGTTTCAGAAGACATCCTTTCGTCCCAGATCACCGCACGACGGAGGTCATCAGAGAAATCGCCTCTAACTGCCGAACCCCTTCACCCCCGGTAAAGAACCATACCATTTTTCGCATCTACGTTTCATTACCTTTCCAATGGTGTAACTCGCATCCTTCAACTCGTCCTAATTAAAAAGCTCGGTTTCGGAAATTTTTGGTTTTTTTCACCAAAAAAAGGCGACTCGAGTGCTTTATGAGTTTACTTCATTTTTTCGTGTGACACATGCCAGTTTTGCAAAAGTCGAATTTCTCTGTTTTTGGACAGAAATTTCACCTCAAATGAATGGGGCTGAATGTGATAACGATAAATAGAGTGAATTCAATCAAAAATTTCATTCTAAATCCTTAAAAATAGGAGAAAATTGCATTTTTCATTTTTCATGACGTCAGAGTTGAACTCAATAACGAGTGTTAAAAGGTATTGCATAAACCTAGGTGCTACTCAGCAGCAAATTTGCATAGGTCATAGAAAACTTAAAAACAATTCTTTCTTAACTTTTACAATGTTGTTCACTTACTTTATTGTACCAATGGCACAAAATATTACCAAAGTAACTGATAAACACCATAAGCAGGCAAAGAGAACATCATGTCCTCCAGATGCGAACTTGGTGGGACAAAATAGGACTCCTCGAACTTGGCCTCAAACTTCACAACCCCTTCACCGTCGGTAGAAAAAAAGACATCATTCCGCATCTACAATCAATTTCCTATCGATTCTGGTATTTTGTTTTTCTTAACTCTTTACAGCTATCGAGCAAATCCTTTCAGAAGACACCATGTTTTCCAAGACACGAATTTCATGTGGAAAAAGGATTCCCAGAACTTGGCCTTAAACTACACAACCCCTTCACCGTCGGTAGAAAGTCGTACCTCATTTCGCATCTACAATTAATTTCCTATCGATTCTGGTATTTTGTTTTTCTTAACTCTTTACAGTTATCGAGCAAATCCTTTCAGAAGACACCATGTTTTCCAAGACACGAATTTCATGTGGAAAAAGGGAATCTCAGAACTTGGCCTCTAACTACACAACCCCTTCACCGTCGGTAGAAAAAAAGACATCATTCCGCATCTACAATCAATTTCCTATCGATTCTGGTATTTTGTTTTTCTTAACTCGTTGTAGTTATCGAGCAAATCCTTTCAGAAGACACCATGTTTTCCAAGACGCGAATTTCATGTGGAAAAAGGATTCCCAGAACTTGGCCTCAAACTACACATCCAATTCACCGTCGGTAGAAAAAAAGACATCATTCCGCATCTACAATCAATTTCCTATCGATTCTGGTATTTTGTTTTTCTTAACTCTTTACAGTTATCGAGCAAATCCTTTCAGAAGACACCATGTTTTAAAAATTGCGAATTTCATGTGAAAAAAGGGAGTCTCAGAACTTGGCCTCTAACTACACAACTCCTTCACCGTCGGTAGAAAAAAAGACCTCATTTCGCATCTACAATCAATTTCCTATCGATTCTGGTATTTTGTTTTTCTTAACTCGTTGTAGTTATCGAGCAAATCCTTTCAGAAGACACCATGTTTTCCAAGACGCGAATTTCATGTGGAAAAAGGATTCCCAGAACTTGGCCTCAAACTACACATCCAATTCACCGTCGGTAGAAAAAAAGACATCATTCCGCATCTACAATCAATTTCCTATCGATTCTGGTATTTTGTTTTTCTTAACTCGTTGTAGTTATCGAGCAAATCCTTTCAGAAGACACCATGTTTTCCAAGACACGAATTTCATGTGGAAAAAGGATTCCCAGAACTTGGCCTCAAACTACTCATCCAATTCACCGTCGGTAGAAAAAAAGACATCATTCCGCATCTACAATCAATTTCCTATCGATTCTGGTATTTTGTTTTTCTTAACTCTTTACAGTTATCGAGCAAATCCTTTCAGAAGACACCATGTTTTCCAAGACGCGAATTTCATGTGGAAAAAGGATTCCCAGAACTTGGCCTCAAACTACACATCCAATTCACCGTCGGTAGAAAAAAAGACATCATTCCGCATCTACAATCAATTTCCTATCGATTCTGGTATTTTGTTTTTCTTAACTCGTTGTAGTTATCGAGCAAATCCTTTCAGAAGACACCATGTTTTCCAAGACGCGAATTTCATGTGGAAAAAGGATTCCCAGAACTTGGCCTCAAACTACACATCCAATTCACCGTCGGTAGAAAAAAAGACATCATTCCGCATCTACAATCAATTTCCTATCGATTCTGGTATTTTGTTTTTCTTAACTCTTTACAGTTATCGAGCAAATCCTTTCAGAAGACACCATGTTTTAAAAATTGCGAATTTCATGTGAAAAAGGGGAATCTCAGAACTTGGCCTCTAACTACACAACCCCTTCACCGTCGGTAGAAAGTCGTACCTCAAAACACATCTACAATCAATTTCCTATCGATTCTGGTATTTTGTTTTCCTTAACTCTTTACAGTTATCGAGCAAATCCTTTCAGAAGACACCATGTTTTAAAAATTGCGAATTTCATGTGAAAAAAGGGAATCTCAGAACTTGGCCTCTAACTACACAACCCCTTCACCGTCGGTAGAAAAAAAGACATCATTCCGCATCTACAATCAATTTCCTATCGATTCTGGTATTTTGTTTTTCTTAACTCGTTGTAGTTATCGAGCAAATCCTTTCAGAAGACACCATGTTTTCCAAGACGCGAATTTCATGTGGAAAAAGGATTCCCAGAACTTGGCCTCAAACTACACATCCAATTCACCGTCGGTAGAAAAAAAGACATCATTCCGCATCTACAATCAATTTCCTATCGATTCTGGTATTTTGTTTTTCTTAACTCGTTGTAGTTATCGAGCAAATCCTTTCAGAAGACACCATGTTTTCCAAGACGCGAATTTCATGTGGAAAAAGGATTCCCAGAACTTGGCCTTAAACTACACAACCCCTTCTCCGCCGGTAAAAAGTCGTACCTCATTTCGCATCTACAATCAATTTCCTATCGATTCCGGTATTTTGTTTTTCTTAACTCTTTACAGTTATCGAGCAAATCCTTTCAGAAGACACCATGTTTTCCAAGACGCGAATTTCATGTGGAAAAAGGACTCTCAGAACTTGGCCTCAAACTTCACAACCCCTTCACCGCCGGTAGAAAGTCGTACCTCATTTCGCATCTGCAATCAATTTCTTATCGATTCTGGTATTTTGTTTTTCTTAACTCGTTGTAGTTATCGAGCAAATCCTTTCAGAACACACCATGTTTTCCAAGACACGAATTTCATGTGGAAAAAGGTATTCTCAGAACTTGGCCTCTAACTACACAACCCCTTCACCGCCGGAAAAAAGTCGCACCTCAAAACGCATCTACAATCAATTTCCTATCGATTCTGATAACTTTCCTTTCTTAACTCCTGCAAGTTATCGAGCAAATCCTTTCAAAAGGGAACATGTCCTGAAATATGCGAAAAAAAAGGATTCTCAGAACTTGGCCTCTAACTTCCCAACCAAATCACCCCCGGTAAAAAATCTTACATTATTTCACATCTACATTTAATTTCCTATTCAGTGTGATAATTTACATCCTTCAACTCGTCCTAATTGTCGAGAAATTCGTTTCAGAAATCTGCGAAGATATCTGTTCGAAAGAGGATGTCACTAAAGTCGCTTCTAAATGACCCACAAAGTCACTCCCGTTACAAAATCTGAATTTATTCCCCTTCTACAATCAATTTCCTTTCCAATGAGGTATATCACTTCCTTCAACTCGTCCTAGTTGTCGAGAAAATCGTTTCAGAAGACATCCTTTCGTTCAAGATCACCGCACGACGGAGGTCATCAGAGAAATCGCCTCTAACTGCCGAACCCCTTCACCCCCGGTAAAGAACCATACCATTTTTCGCATCTACGTTTCATTACCTTTCCAATGGTGTAACTCGCATCCTTCAACTCGTCCTAATTAAAAAGCTCGGTTTCGGAAATTTTTGGTTTTTTTCACCAAAAAAAGGCGACCCGAGTGCTTTATGAGTTTACTTCATTTTTTCGTGTGACACATGCCAGTTTTGCAAAAGTCGAATTTCTCTGTTTTTGGATAGAAATTTCACCTCAAATGAATGGGGCTGAATGTGATAACGATAAATAGAGTGAATTCAATCAAAAATTTCATTCTAAATCCTTGAAAATAGGAGAAAATTGCATTTTTCATTTTTCATGACGTCAGAGTTGAACTCAATAACGAGTGTTAAAATGTATTGCATAAATCTAGGTGTTACCCAGCAGCAGTCTTATAGGGAGACGATGAAAATACATGAATAATTTATTGTCAGGCAATGATAGCTCTGAATGCGTTTTGAATGAATTATGTAAGACAACGTTTTGCCATTATTTGGTGGGAGAAAATCAAAGAAAATTTTATGAAATATTTTAACAGGCGTGCGGAGTATTTTTCGATTGAAAAGGTAGAGTTTGGTAGAGTTCTTTTTTTTTTGTTAAATGCAGCCTAAATTCATACTTTATATGAGAGAGGGAAATCCAACAAAAATTAAAAAGAAAGAGAGAGAGAGAGATGAAAATGATATGAAATGGATGGTTAACTTTGAGCACACACTGTGACTTTTGATCAGCCTCAATTCGATCCCCATTAGTGGAACAAATTCCTTAATGGAGCGTGAACAAATTCAAGGGCCCTCAATTGCACACAGGAGCACCAGTTGAACGCTTCACGTTGTGGGTGGATGCTTGGGGAGGAATTCTTTTGCCCATCATCGTTCGTCCTTGCTTTAGGATGACTGACAGTGTGTGCTCGAGGCTTATTTTTCATCATGACAACACCCATGATGTTCGTCTTTCGTGTGTTAAAGGATTAACCATCTCATGTGAGGGAATAACACACAATCTGTCAAGTGAATGACATACCTAAGTATCTAGAACCAGTCGAGCTATTAATTTATATTTTTTTTTATGTCTGCCACTCAGAGGATGACTCTGGCAGAAGATTGTTTTCATTTTCGTTAACCGTGAGAACGATACACTGGATAAAGCTAATAACATAATACTGGAGTGCAATGCGAGTCAGTTCATTCAAAGGAAGAAGAGAAGAAGCGGTTGTGAGCAGTGCAGGGGTGGTTCTTTTGAAGAAAATAAGAATTTTAGAGACTTCATAAAGCTATCACGTTTAACTGTCAAATGAAACAAAAATGAAAAAAAAATTAAAACACGATAACACCAGGTGGCAATGCATTCAAGGAAGCGCACTTTGTGATTTCGTCCCGAGCACTCAATGTGTGGGAAGTCGCACTAAATCATTTTTCTTTGCATGACAAACAATGACATCCGGGAGAGAATAAAACAGTCGTGTAAGTACACCTCAATCTTCTCGCACAGCAGTGCGTTTTAAATAACAAAAGCATCAGCAAAACTAAATAAAAAATAAACCAACAGATAAATCACACTTCACAAATACAATTGACAAACACAACAGATTGCATCCATTTCAGAGCAAAACCTCACAGCAGCACCCCTACCGATGCTTGTTTAGCTGCTGTTATCCTGGGGATGTTGAGGGATGTTGAGGGAGAGAGAGAGAGTGAACAAGTCAATGTCAGGTTCAAATGCAAGCACACACAAACGCATTCCACAGCATCCCACAAAGCCTTTCTCAAATCGGAAGCAATAGAAATTAATTTGAATTAATCCTGAACAAGGACGGTTTTTGGTGAGGCGCTAAGGAGTGATTAGACTTTCCTTTCCAGGGGGGAAGCACTATGCCCAGTGTGGCTGAGATTTGAGAAAAAAACAAAACTTTCACCACTTTTGTGAATTTTATCCTAATTTTCTGCCAAGAAAATACCACAAGCACAGGATAATGGAGACATCCCGAAGCATATCCTCTGAAGCAATGGTGGTTCTCAGTGAGTTATATTCGTGTTCAAAAACTAATGCTGCGAGAGTGGGTTTGTTTTTTTTTGCGTCAGGATGGGTGATTCAGAAGGCTTATCGGTTGATTCGGCAGCAATATGCTCGTGTCTACGCTTACGGACACTCCTGTGTGTGTTTGTGTGTGTGTGTGGGAGGGGCGGATGAGGGCATTGATTTGCTTAAATCAAAACGAATCATTCCATCATCTACTCACTGGTCACTGTTCACTGGTCCACTGGTCCACTGGTCCATTGGTCTGTAGGCGTATTTTTATATGCAGCATTTGCGTGTGCATCGGATAATTTAATTTATCAATGCAAATGTCGGAATTTTTAACTTTTCACTGTCAAAAAGTTAGTTTTTCAGGAAACTCCTACTCCTACTTATTGGATTCCAATGGGAGCGAAAAATTGAAAGTAATTGGTACTGTGTGTGTGTGTAGGGGGGGTGGGGGGAGGGGGTGGCCTTGAAAATCACTTAGACCATAGCATATCATTCACGTATCACTCGGTAGGCGTTTTTAAATCCCTGCATTTGTTAAAAGCCTTTACCAATGCAACTGTCGAATGAAATTAATGGAATTTCACATATCCAACGGTCAAATATGCTCGCTCCTCGGGCAATTTTTCAAAGCAGCTTTTCGGAGAATACTCTTATGTGCAAGTGAATAATGAAAGTAGGTATTTGGATATATATTTTATTTTTTTTTTTTTTTATTCTGCTGCGGAATTTCCCTAATGAAGCATTCAATTAATTTATGATTGAAATAATCGGAAAGGGAACCTTTGTAGTTGTTTTAAGCGGAAATTCTCCAATTGGATATGTGATACCAGTATAATCGCATTAACTTGTATCGAAAGTTTTCCCCCTTATTAAAGCTGCATTAACTTTTCCTGGACAATCTTGTTGAGATTCTATTTAAAATGCTCGCACTGGAGGAGGAGGAGATTCTGTTTCTTTAGTTGTGTTTACACGGGGACTGCCTGTTGCTTCGAAAGATGCGTAACAGATAGATATAACCCGGCTTTGTGATTAGCGACATTCCGGGAAGGAACAAAAGGACTCGCTGTTAACTGAGCAGCTAAAGCGAAAGATTGCAACGAAGAATTGTGGGGGAGGATGGAAAAAACATCTGAAGGATTCTACTCTACGCTTTGAACTTAAAGGCAGTCAGAGTAATTTAATTGCCACTTATTTTCTTTCCACTTACCCTCCTCTTGCTGCTGATGATAAACTGGTGTGAAATAAATAAGAAATTAAAATTCGCAAAAAAAAAAAAAATCATCGAAAGCATCCACGAGAAACTTTAACTTGAAATTGCAATCTCTCACTGAAAATTGTTAATCACAGCAGCAGCGGTGGAAAACCGTCCCGAACTGTTTGACGGAAGAATAGTTAATGGAATATGCCAATGTGAGGAAATTCAAATCTGAATTCAATTTTTTTTTTTTGATTTCAGCTACCACGACCATCAGCACCCAAACCCAATAGCATGACAAAACCAACACACTCATTTCAATCTACACATCCTGACAGGTAGAGGTAAGGTATTCACAACGGCTGGCTCAACTGCAGACGCATCAGAACATCAAACGGGCACAAACAAAAGCCGCACCACCCCGTCCGGCAGCCAGTCTGCCACTTATTCAATGCCCAATGATGGTGTTAAATCAAGGATAGTGTGTGTGTGTGTGTGTGTTTGTGTTACTGTGTTCTGTGTCGCGTTTTCGAGGCAAAAATGAACACGAGATATTCTTCACCTTCTACTTATTAATTTTCTCCTCTGAATTAGTATTGAAACTCAGTCAAGGATGGATGAATGGATGGATGGTTGGATGACGGTACAGGACATCGTTGAACGTTGAAAGTGTCACCCAGAGCAGGGAAAGGCGAACCACCAATAACCACTGAGGAATTCTCCTGTTGAATGCTTGTGTTTCTTGCGGGTTTTTGCCCGCAAATTTCTTGATTGTTAAGAATTTCACTCCGAAAGTGTTAAGGAAGCGAATTAGCACCTAATAAAGTGATGATGGTGGTGGCAAATTGACATTTGCCTTCGATATCGGTTTGATATCCTTTTGAACTTAGCAAATATTTCCCACACTTAAAACTTCGACACCTGAATAATTGAATTTATTGCATTTTCATGTCTTCAAGGACATCAAGGAAACATTTTGAAAGGAAAGATAGAAAATTACGAAGGAAAATGTGAGGAACTTGAGGAATATTTAAATTAAACAATTTTTTTGAATTTATTTTTTCTTTTGAACAACTTCGCGAACTGATCGACTCACCAGACTCAAGGCAAATGCTTTGTTATTTCTCGGTGAACCGATTACCATCCTTTTTTGAAGTCACTTTACATTTTTGAGAGGGATGATTCTCTTGACTTTTGGTGAACTCAACTTAATGTAATTCATACCGCGCCTGTATTCAGATTTTTGTGACAAATAGATAAATGATTTTAGGGGTTCATTTTATGCACCATTCCCACAAAAAAATCCGATATGATTCATGTCAACGTTCAAGAAATTTCAAGGATGTACAGTCGATTCAAGCGAAAACTCTCTCACTTGCGTTGAGCAGGAAAATTGCAGTTAAAATCAAAGGATTTGCTTAGGAATACTGAGCAGAAAAACTGCGGTTGAAAATTGCAGTTAAAATCAAAGGACTTGCTTAAGAATACTGAGCAGAAAAACTGCGGTTGAAAATTGCAGTTAAAATTAAAGGACTTGCTTAAGAATATTGAACAGGAAAATTGCAGTTAAAATCAAAGGATTTGCTTAGGAATACTGAGCAGAAAAACTGCAGTTGAAAATAGCAGTTCAAATCAAAGGACTTGCTTAAGAATACTGAGCAGAAAAACTGCGGTTGAAAATTGCAGTTAAAATCAAAGGACTTGCTTAGGAATACTGAGCAGAAAAATTGCAGTTGAAAATTGCAGTTAAAATCAAAAGAATTGCTTAAGAATACTGAGCAGAAAAACTGCGGTTGAAAATTGCAGTTGAAAATCAAAGGACTTGCTTAAGAATACTGTGCAGAAAAATTGCAGTTAAAATCAAAGGAATTGCTTAAGAATATTCAGCAGAAAAATTGCAGTTAAAAGCAAAGGACTTGCTGAAGAATACTGAGCAGAAAAACTGCGGTTGAAAATTGCAGTTAAAATCAAAGGACTTGCTGAAGAATACTGAGCAGAAAAACTGCGGTTAAAAATTGCAGTTAAAATCAAAGGACTTGCTTAAGAATATTGAACAGGAAAATTGCAGTTAAAATCAAAGGACTTGCTTAAGAATATTCAGCAGAAAAATTGCAGTTAAAAGCAAAGGACTTGCTGAAGAATACTGAGCAGAAAAACTGCGGTTGAAAATTGCAGTTAAAATCAAAGGACTTGCTGAAGAATACTGAGCAGAAAAACTGCGGTTAAAAATTGCAGTTAAAATCAAAGGACTTGCTTAAGAATATTGAACAGGAAAATTGCAGTTAAAATCAAAGGACTTGCTTAAGAATATTCAGCAGAAAAATTACAGTTAAAAGCAAAGGACTTGCTGAAGAATACTGAGCAGAAAAACTGCGGTTGAAAATTGCAGTTAAAATCAAAGGACTTGCTGAAGAATACTGAGCAGAAAAACTGCGGTTGAAAATTGCAGTTAAAATCAAAAGGACTTGCTTAAGAATATTTACTATTGGTTTATCGTTAAACACGTAATTGAATTTGTTAAAAATGCTTCATCATTTTTGATTCAAATAATTTTTTTATTTCGAATCTTTAGAATGATTTTAATTCTAACTATGTATTCAGTTCAGAAAAAAAGGATGATTTTGAAGGAAAATACATCAAAAAAAACCTTCAATAAGCATTCATTCAGTATTTTGTTTCAAAAATATTCGATTTTGAATTTTAATTTAATTTTTTAAGCGATCAAGTTCGACTTGGAATATTTTTTTCATTCAGTACCTTGCTTCAAAAATGTTCAATATCGAATTTTAAATCTCATTCTTCAACTGAAACAGTAACTGAACATTTAAAATTTCATTTTTTTGAATGCAACGTTTGTTTTTTTATATTTAAAACTTAAATATTGAATTTCAATTTTAATTGAATTTAATTTTGTACTTACTTGACGTGATGAATTTCTGGAAACAATCTTTTCTGCTGTCTCTTCGTTTTTCGATACTCAACTTCGTCGGAATTTTCTGATCAAACAATTTTTGCACAGCAATTCAAATACTACTCAACACCGTTGAGTATCTCACAGCGATTCTTGAAAGATATACTCAGAACAGGTGAAACAAATCTTGGTAAGAAAAGAAAAAAAAGGGGGGGAAATGGAAGCAAATAAAGAAAATTGAAGAATAAATAAATATCACGTATCGGAATGATGGATAGTGTGGAATAGCCATGCACTTGAATATTCATAACTTGATGAAATCGTAAATAAAACGATGATGTGGATGCTGATAAAAGAAGAATCATCCCAATTTAATGGATTTTAAATCTTCGTCGTTTACCACCACAAATTCTCGTGTAAAATTTAACCCACAACCAGGCTCGGAACTGGTTCTAATTCCGAGAAATTAAAAAAAATTAAAAAAACACATCATTTACCAATCGAACTTTATGGGGAATGTTCTGGAAAATGGAAAAAAAAGAAATACGCGAAATCAGCCCCTGGCCGAGCTGACCCCCGTCTGCAAAGACCGAGCGTTATGAAATCCTCGAATTGAAAATTTTCATCTTTCAAAAATCAACGCAAATTCAAATTGAATCAAGGATGAAGGACAAAATGGATGAAGGATGAAAAATAAGTAAAGTACTGTACAAACCAAAGCCTTTCGTTGAGCTAGTCTCACACAATTGAGCACCAAATCACACAATTTACTTTTGAATTTCACAACACCACAAGCTACGTTTGAATTTTTTGAACTTTGAACAATTTTTTGAATTTGATTTTCAAATCTAAGTCACTAAGTCGAGCCAAAAATTAATTTGGCGAGCGATCCTCTATCACACCTGTTGCTGGAATGAAGGCTACTGTCGGAGTGATGTCCCGTTCGTTATTGGGAGTATGGGCAGACGAACCGATGGATTTATACCGATAGTTGCGTTCTGTTGCTCTTAAATATTAAGGAACCCATGCACCAATGCGCATGCTGACAAAAATTTAGAGAATAACGTCTTTATTCGAATGCTGAAAGTCCTGTGTGTTTGTTACCTCACCCCCATTCAATGGGGGTGTGGGAGCTGAGTACTTAATGGGGGGCAAGATGTGTTTATAAGCAAATTAGTGTTTGGTTTGCTTGATCGAAGAGGAACTTCGTGATTAGTGAAGACTTAATTTCACAAGTACTTCTTTGGAGATTAAAAATGTTGATGCCATTTGCACTGCATATTGATGATACCTATGAGAAGGGGAAAGTTTTCACAATCAAGAGAAAAAGGGAAAGAGTCCGGGGTAGTTTACGGAGGTTTTGCTCGATTTAATAAGTCCCTGGAACAACAAATATTCCTCCTACTCTTTTTTTTTTTTTGCAACACTTGCTTCGTGGAACGTGTAGTGCCCAGAGGTATAATTTGACGTTGAAGTGTGGACGATGGTGTTGGAAATTTCATGGAAACTGCCCCACTCCTCATTTTTAACAAATCAGAGAGAATTTATGGAAAACTATTGCTATCCATAACCCCATCATGTTCTCATTATAGTCATTACCACCTGGAAGAGAGCTCTCACTCCCTTCTCATTTTCATCGGCATTGATGGCACGCACAGCTATGTGATGGCGAATGTTTGTTAGACCTGGCCGATTGCCTTCTGAAGGGTATCATTGTTGTTTTTATTTGCTCAGCTCATCACCAGTCCATACATGTAGAATGAGAAGTATTCATTTGACGAAAAAAAAAATTCACTTTTTTTGAGAAAATGCGCCATATCTCGAAAACGGTGCGTCTGTCGTATATTTCCCTCTGGTCAACTTTTATGCAGGCATTCATAGCGAACATTTTAAGTCATAATTTGTGGCCCTAGGTCCAATAGTTTCCGAGATATAGCCAAAAAATGCCACCAAGACAAAAAGTACTTATTTGACGAAAAAAATCCCTTTTTTTGGGAAAATGCGCCAGATCTTGAAAACGGTGCGTCTGGCGTGAATTTTCCTCTCGTCAACTTTTATGCAGGGATTCATAACGAACATTTTAAACCTTAATTCGTGACCCTAGGTCAAGTAGTTTCTGAGATAGAGCCAAAAAATGTCACCAGGACGAGGTTATGGACTTTTTCGTCTCAAGGATTTTTTCAACTTTTTGTCATATCCTGTGGTCCAAATTTGCTGAAATTTTGAATCATCCATTTCTAACACCAAACACACAATCTCTGCCAAAAAAACCAAAGAATTGGGCCCAATTTTTGATTTTCAGAAAATTGACACAAATTCAGAGGAAAAGTCGACCGAGAAGATTTGATACTGACTGCATTTTTTCGGTGAAACCATGCAATTTTTGAAATTTTCAAAATTTTACCAAATTTTGATGTGAAAATGGGTAGAGATCGTAGAGTTGATTGTAGTTAGAGGAAAAATTAAAAATTTCCAAGGATTCATTGCCGCAGGACGCGACAGGATCAAAAAAAGGACATCAACGGTCATTCAAAAATGTTTCGCTGGTGTCCACTTCAGACATCCTAGCGGCTTTCAATACGGATATTTTGAACCAAATTTTGTGGTCCTAGGCCTAATAGTTTCCGAGTTATAGCCAAAAAACCATATCAAAAAAGGACGAAAAAAAGCAGTTCATTTCGTAAGAACTCCGCTATAACTCGAAAACGGTGCATTTGGCGTCGATTTCCTTCTGAATATCTTTTATGCAGGCTTTCAATACGAACATTTTGATCCCATTTTTGTTGTCCTAGGCCTAATAGTTTCCGAGTTATAGCCAATAAACGGCATCAGAAAGGAAAAGGAAAGGAATTCGTTTTAAAAAAATGCTCCATATCTCGAAAACTATCGTCTATCGTCGATTTTCTCTTGTGCAGGCATTCAATACGAACAAACGAGCCCTTTTTTTTTGCTGCCGTAGCTCAAATAGATATCGCCCTACAGCTGGAAGGCGAATATTAAATTCTAACAACAGGAAAGCTGAATGCCTGAAATATGAGAGAAGAGATTTTCAAAACATGAGAAGATTTAGGGGGTGGATAGGCAAACATGCAGAGTTTAGCCCCCACATCCACCTCTGTCTTTAGGAGCATCTGTCTTAGAGACGAACATAATTCATTTTAGTGCAGGTTGCACTCAGTTCATCACTTTACTTCAAAACACCTGTTTTCATGTTATTCCCTATAATTCAGTGCAAAGGCAATCAAATTGCTCACTCCTTAGCATCCTAAAAATTCCATTTATGTTGTTTTGCTTGAGATACCATCTTTTATTAAATTCCTTGCACAACGCACACACCCCACACGTAAGCGCCCACCACTTACGTTCGATTATTATTTTAATTTCTCATGATTTTTAGTTTCGGACTCGTTGCATTTCCCGTCGGTTATTCGGAAAAAAGGATAAGGCGGCATGCAGGAGAAGGATATTTTTTTTTTTGAAGCTGCAGCACTTGTCTTTGCGTGAATCTTAGAAAAATTAAATACAAAATTGATCTATTTTTAGTGACTGGTGGGGGGAGGGAGGGGAAGTGGTTCCAATATGAACCGAATTAGACTCAAGTGCACCCCTCCCCCGGGGTATAGACGAATTCTTACGTGGATGAACGAGGAACGTGGTGATAGGTGCTTGATTTTATCTAAAAATATACACCGCTCCACTTCAGGCGAACTCCTTAGGGAGGAAATTAAATGATTGAAGGAATTATTGGGATGGGTGGTGGATGGGTGACGGATAGTGGCGATGGTGGAAACGAGCGAAACGAGTTGTTTGAACACTAAAAATGCAAGAGGCGGGTTTTAATTCAACATCCGCTATCGACAAATAGTACCCTGATTGAATATAAGAAAGATGATTGGAGAGGGAACGACTATAAAAATATTATTCTCTACTCCTGTTTTATGATTTCACAGAGCAGCATCAAGGTCGAGCTGTGCAATAAACAGGAATAGCTGCACGAGAATGGGGATGAGTAGATGCTCACCGTCATAAAATTCCATGCAGCTGCTGACATACGCAGATGACAGTGACGTGAGATTGAATTGAAGTGGTCTGCTGGCATTGAAACGGAAGCGACACAAAATTAAACCGGACGATAAAAGCGGGCGAAACGAAAGATCTAGAGAAAGGATGTGGAACATCGAAGATTTGGTCAGAACGCCACACAAGACAGGTACAGTCGCTTGAAGTCAAAAATCGCTTTAAGTCAAAACTTGCTTTAAGTCAAAACTGGCTTTAAGTCCTGCTGAAGGCCCAACGGTGGCGCTCACAGCCTACAAGAGGTAGTGAAGGACTTCGCCTACATCGGCTCCGCGGAATCTGTACCGAGAGCAAACCAGAAAAACTCTCGCCAGACGCTGTTTTCTTTGGCTCAAGAGGCATTTGAGTAGGAGAGCCCTCTCTTAAAGGGCCAGGCTGTATATCTAGGACCTTGTTCATCCCTCTCCCTGCTCTATTTTGCGGAGACATGAAGAATCTCAAGAGCACATGAAGAAGCTCTTGGACAAGGATAATCTTAAGGGCTGATGCAGAAGCTGATGGAAAAGCACTTGGACGTGACCAATCTCAAGAGCAAGTGAAGAAGGTCTTAATCATTTCGAGAGAAAAGTTCTGGGATCTTTCGTCCTGTTTTATGGCTTTTGGAGAAGAAGATTCAACCACAAACTTGAGTCTACTCAGGCGTCTGCGGATCTAATGCCACATCTACGGCTAGGTCACGTAGAGGGCATTAACAACTTGTCTCCGACCCGGAAAACCTTCGTCTGCGAAGCAGTGAGACAAAGCGACAAAGGACGTCCACGTCTAAAGTGGCGCACCTGTAGACGGCATTAACAACTTGGCTCCGACTCGGAAAGCCTTCGTCTGTGGAGAAGTGAAGCAACGCGACAGAGTCTAAGGTGGCGCACCAAAGTGAAGAGAGACTTCAACCAACTTGTCGTGCGAAATTTGCGACAACTGGCTAAAGATCGTTCTAACTGGGGGTTTTTGTTGGATGAGGTTCAGGCGTCACAAGATGAAGAAAAAGACATCGAATCAATCAAAATTTCCATTTCAACTTTCAATGTTCACCTTTGGGAACGGTGCGACTTATTTGCTTACCTCAAAAAAAGGGGTGACATTCTTCCCATTCCCAGGCAATTCAAAAAAAACCCCCAATGTAACCACACACCAGAGTCTAGATTCCAGTTAGCTTGAGGAAATATTTCTCGTGTGACTTGAAAATTGAGCTATAAATCAATAAAAACGAAAAGAAAAAAAAAAAAAAAACAACCAAACTCGAGCAAATAAACTATGTATCGATATCAGTTTCCTGTTCCCCTCTGTCCAGCCCGTGGTATCTTTTCACAGTCCTCAGGTTCTTCAAAATGTGATTAAGCTTAGCGATACCGTTGGCCTTAACTGCTCGAGTTTATCAAAAGCAAATATGGTCCCAACTGTTATCGATTTGATAAGATTTCGACAACGTACTCAAGAAACGAAACTAAATTCTTGATAAGTGCACAGGTTGAACACATAGTTCGGTAGAATTTATTACTTCTGTTTCCCAAGGCATGCCAGCAAATGGGATCGAGGTTAGGAATATGACTGGTTCGGGGGCGATTTCGTCTACATCATCGACCATGGGCAGACCCTTGAAGGCATTAATTTTGGCATTTAGCTCCTGGGGGAGATGAAGATGCTCGTGGGCCATATTATTTCAATTATTTCAATTATTATCAAAAAATATCATTAACATGTCTGAGTCGAGAAAGAAAAACACTTGAAAGCAGGAGAAAAATGAAGTGTCCGCCTGCATACGCACCTACGAGCCTAGCTGGCTGGTGTTGTTTTGCCGTGCTGACTACAATTAGCAGCGCTTAATCCCCGGAGCCAATTAATTTGCAGGACACTCAACACTGAATTGGAATAAAAACACTAGAGATTTTTAATTTTTCTTCACTAATGAATGAGCAACAATTAGGAACCATCCCACAGTCTTGTGTCCTGTACCTGTGGCCAGAGTTCATATACACGTGGGGATTAGTCAAATTAGTGAGCATTGCGATACCCAATTACTGACCGTGCATAAGCATCCTGATGCTGTCTGTTGGATAATTAGTAATCTCTTAATTGAATGAGATTCTGTATTTCATGATGTTTTCTCTCTGCAGAGGCAGACACTTGATTTTCGAGTGTTTTGAGCGACGCAATGATTGACTAATGATGTTCACGCGAAACATCACCCTCCGTCTTATCAATACCATGCCATGACTGAAGTTTTAACGAATACTCTCGAGAGATAACCAAGTGGGTACTCGTACAGAAACATCAAATCAAGGTGCTTATGATGAATTTGTTGGGCGTAAAGCGAGACGTATCATTAAAAATCTCATTCCACTCCATTGATTGGTTAGATTTGCTAATGAAAATTATTGCTACCTTCGGCCTGCTGCGACCACGCGTGTTGTTCTCTCACGAGTGGAGGGGACATCCCCAAAAATGCACGTAAGTCCGACAATTCATGTAAAATGTCTTGTAAATCGGATAAAAGTGGAGAATTCTCGCCCTTTGGCTGAACTAAATTCAAGTCAGGTGTTCGTTTCTGAGAATTCAAGAGAATCTCCCTGGAATGTCGCAGTCCTTCCTTCAGTCGGTTAGTTTCTGAGAATTCATGAGTCAGAGCCGAAAGGGCAAATTTCCTGAAATGGGGTTGAAGTCGATGTAAATATTTCCCCAACACGCCATTTTCCCGCTCCCATTCTCAGAATCGAGGTTACCTGAGGTTTTTCAATCGAGTGTTTTTTTAAAACTTACTTTGCGACATTCCTTTCCCCCCTCATTATCCTTATCACAGAAAACGCAACTTGATTAGGAAATTTTCTATAAAAATCTAAACAAAATCGAAATTACGTGTCTCGACTCCACCCGGATTATAGTGCGGGCCTGCAAGTGATCGTATCAACCTGTCATAAAATTTTATTGATAACGATAACGAGAAATTATACGTAAAGTGAAGGCTGATAAGCTTTTGGAAGAAATACAATTCACCGCACAACATACTCGCACAAAGCTAGCCACAATCTAGAAAGCTATCTGTCCACGGACTGCGTATAGAAAATTATATTTCTTTGAGTTCTGATTAGACTCGAAAAAATGAGTTTAAAAAAACAAAAAAAGCAAAGAAAAAGGAAACAAAGTAAAGTATTGTGGACGGGTATTTCATGTTTTTGTTGCCAAGTCAATGGGGCTCTGCTTATGACCATCCATCAAGTGAAGGATTAAGATCGAACGATGTACGAGTACATGAAGAGTTTTGTTTTTTTTTTTTTGTTCAGAATCAGGTCAGCGGGTAGGAAAACCCAATGTCTCATCATGCTGTCCCTTTGGAATTCGATTAATAAGCCACTTTCGTATGCAAAATTGAGTCATGTTTGGGAAAAAGTTTAATTTGAACGAAAATGAAGAGAGGAAGTCCAAAAAAAACGGTGCTTGCCTGGGGTTTCTGATTCTTACTTAGACGGAGGGTTTGAGTCCGAGCTATTGCCACATTCCCTCGCTAATGGTCCGGTGCACGCGGCTTTCCGTCAGCAAGACCAAGCTGCTTGCCTGAATTTTCTAATTCTAACTGACTTACTTATCAGGTCTGCGTCCCCTGGAGGGTTTGAGCCTGAGCTATTGTCACCTTTCCTTGCTGACTGTCCTGGGCACGCTGCTTTCAATCAGTACCCGGAGGCCGATGTTTTTGCCCTCGCCTCCTTCTCGATCGAGGAGGCTTGAATTCGAAAGCTAAGAGGCTCAGATTCGAAGACCAGGAGGCTTTGATTTGATTTGATTGATTTGAATGAGAATTTGATGAGATTTGAGGACTCTTTTAGCTGGAGCATTGAAGCATTGCTCGATGTGGAATTTTCGCCTTTCGGACTATGTCCACATCGCCATCACGTAGTTTTTATACCGCAGGTTCGGTTTTCTGCTCCTTCTTGAACCAGAAGGCTCGAATTTGAGGGCCACGAGGCTCAGATTCGAAGAATAAGAGGCTCAGATTCTAAGACTCTTCTTGAAGCAGGAGTCTCAGGACCAGGAGTCTCGAATTCGAAGACCAGGAGGCTTAGATTTGAAGACACTCTTAGCTGGAGCATTGAAGCATTGCTCGATGTTGGATTTTCGCCTTTCGGACTATGTCCACATCGCCATCACTTAGTCTTCACACCGCAGGTTCGGTGTTTTGCTACTTCTTGAACCAGGAGACGCGAATTCGAACACCAGGAGGCTCAGATTCGAAGACTCTCTCTTACCTGGAGCATTAGTGTCCATTTGCTTGATCTGGGATTTTCGCCTTCGGGACTATGTCCACATCCTTGTGCAGAGCACAGAGTTGCTGGTTGTGTCTTGTCCTCCATTCGTCTTTTTCGCAGACGGGTCTAAATATCCGACGAAGGGTTTTTATTTCGAAGACTCTCTTCGAATCAGCTCTGCAATGCTGCAAATATCCGACGTAGAATATTTCTATCAAAGGACCCACGAATCAGCTCTGAAGTCCTGCTTATCGTTCAGCTTTCGGCTCCATATAGGAAGACTGACAGGATTCGGGTTTTTTAGAGCACAATTTTGGTCTTCGTGTTTGATCTCGAAATAGCAGGGAGTGCCAAGGGCGATTCTTCGTCGGATCTCCACTAAGACGCCGTTTGTAGAGCTCACGTTTGCCTGAAGTGGCAGCGGTTGGCAAAGGCGATTCTCCGTGGGATATCCGGACGCCGTTTGTAGAGCTCGCGTTTGCCTGAAGTCGCAGCGGTTGCCAAAGTCGATTCTCCGTGGGATATCCGGGCGCCGTTTGTAGATCTCACGTTTGCCTGAAGTAGCAGCGGTTGCCAAAGTCGATTCTACGTCGGATTTCGTACGTTTGCCCCGAGGTAGACAAACTCCTGGCTTCTCTAAAAGCTTCAATTACCTCTGATTCTGTATCATTTTGTGTAGCCCCTTTAAATGGGCAGTCTAACTCACCACCTGCTCGAATGGGGATGTAGAGACTCTTGAAAATCATAAGAAAATAGCCAGAAACACGTAATCCTTTCATAAAAGGCACCAGCTGGTGGTGGCATTCCCGTCATGCCATTCGATTGAATGAGTGAAGGGATCTCTGTCAACGATATGCTGCCAATTTCCGTTCTGTTCAGATGGACATGATTTGACAGTCGAACTGAGTTCTTTTCCGTGTGATTTTCCATCAGAATTCATTGAAATTTCCCCTCAAAAATGTCCCTACGATTTACGGCCACGTAGATCCATTTTGTTAGAAAGCTTGTCCCTGATTTCAATTTTAGTTTCAGGTCAAAGTCTTGCTCCAGTTGAACTTTTACTGTACGAGTGATGTGTACACAAGGTTTACGTGACAAACTTAAAATACTTTCTTATCGACGTCAGTACGTTCTAGATATATCACCAATACGTTGTCGAAAAAAAAAAAAAAGAAAAAAACCTATCGACGCGAATCGAAATCTCTTCTTTTTTTTCAACTCTAAGGCCCTCAATTCGGTGGAGAAGTTTTCGGTTTTTTTTTGTTTCTTCATTCCTTTCCAACGATAAGGGCCTTATCTTAAGAAAACCAAACCGAACCAAAACTGCCATAACGGCCATACCTGTCTCGCATACATTTGCAGCCATGCCGTGGCACTAAAAATAAGTATTGTCACACATATTTCCAACTAAAGGTGTATCAGTCTCGATATCATCAATACCCCATGCGATATCGTTACACGTCTGTGTACAGACTGGGGAAAAAAAAAAACAAAAAAATTGAAACAGAAAAAAAATCATATCTCCAACCGATTCGTCAAAACGCTGATAACAGAACTATAAAAGCCGCATATCTATTAAAGAATGCGTCACTTTTAGTTATTGAGTATCAACGCAACAAGTCTTCTTCCAGCGAGCAAGCACCTTGCCTTGTTGCATTTTTTCAAGGAACATTTTCGAACATTTACCGACTGTCCGCTGCAAGCAGAGAGTGTTCAAGTGTTCAAGGGTTCAAGGGTTCAAGTGTTGAAGTGTCCGTGTGTTCGAGTCATCAAGTGTGTCCACCAGTGTCCAGGTGATCCGTGGTCAGCGGCGCCCTCAAGGAGTCCATTGAACATCGGTGCATTTTTAACGTTTTTTTTTTCCTCCTTCTTTTCGGATTATGCAAGAGTTTTATTGAAAGTATGTGACAATCGAGGTTGCGTTGGCGACGACAGCCAGAAGGAGTGAGTTCTCATTTGATTTGTTGTACGACACGATTGTGAATTGGAGTTTTATTTGATATTATTGACTTTGAAAAACTCCTCGCACAATGCTTGCTTGTGATTTTTTTTTAAATCGGAATTGAATGAATTGTTGCGTCATATTTTTTTTTTTTTTATTTGTAACCATTTGCATTTGTCATACACGAGAGTGTCATTCACAACATCCCCCGCCCGCCAGCACAAGTGATTGGTTAGCTCTCTTCGAGGCGAGTTTTTTGCAAACGTGGCTTGTAGTTGAAGATTGTCATTGCAGCACACTCGTCCGGTGTGGAGAATAACCTAGGAGTTGTGTGCTTTGGGAAATGATTGTGGTTTTATCTTCTTCCGAAGCTACTGTTGGTGTGACAAGGTAAGTAGAGTAGCGGGCTCATCACTTTTCTGTCTAAAAACAGTGAGATTCTTCTATTCTACTTGTTAAAACATCAAAACTCATCACGGATTGTGAAGAAGATATATTTTTTGTCTCGTTTTTTTTTTGTCCCCCATTTAGCCAGTTTAAATGCTGTTGTGTCAGTTTTGGTAAGTTCAAACTTATTTCAGCAAAATTTTTGCATTTTAAAGAGCGCATCATATCTCAGCATCACCCCCTCAACCATTCACTCCCATTCAGTGTCCTTTTCTTCAGTTCTCCTGAATAAAATCTCAAATACAATACATTTCCGAGAACTGCTTTGTGCACAAATACTGACCAGCATTTGAAACCATTGACAGGATTTGAAAAGTTCACCTTGTTTCTCCTGCCATCAGTTGCAAACCGTTTTTCAAAGTCAATGTCGTTTAATTTGTATTTAGTTCTACATTTTCAGGGACACTGTTACGGTGGCATGGTAACAAAGTTATGTCAAGGATGTCAATCGCATTTCCGGAAACGAATGAAAATCCGTTGTTTATTCACCCACCCCCTTGATTTTCCATTCGTGTGCCTGTGTGACAAAAGTTTCTCTCCTGTTGAGACACAGGATTGCATGAGAAATCATTGGATGTAACGTGAAATCAAGAAATAATGGATTCGTTAACGGGCAAGTTCCTTGAAATGAATCTTAAATCAACTTTCAACACACGCACACGTGTATCCTTGTTAAGCATACACAAGTGAGAATACGTACTTAATCAATCAAACATCTATACGCATTTGTTCGAATGTTGAACCTTGTTGAACCTTGTCTGCTGCTTGCTTGCCTGGTGACTCTGACATGGTAAGTGATTGTCGCCCATGTCCTTTTGCCAGCATTCATCATATGAACTGCAAGTGGCCGTTGTTATTTTCTAAAAGTCACATTTTCAAGGCAAACCACTGTGACATTTTGAGATTCCTTTGTAATGTCACGTGTGCCAGATAAAGCTTTATTTTGGGAATTGTTTTCAAGCAGATTGAGCCTCAGGCTGTTTTCTACTCCCCCTCCACACATTCGACCGTCTTCATTATTCGGTCTTGCATTTCAGGTGCACGAAGTGATTGCTTTCCCCCGAGTCTTTTAATTAAATTCAGATTCAGATGAGGAAATCATAATTCAACGAGAAAACTACCACACGACCGGGTGGGTGCCTATCGATGTTTTCACGGTCGACTGGCTGATGGGCTGGCTGAGCGTAAGGAAATGAATAACAATGCCGATAGATTTTTAATGGAAAACGTATAGACTGGGGGTAGTTTTGTTATTGTGCTCATCCGATTGGATGGCACAGGCAGATCATGTTCCGCAAATTGGTAAATTTCATGAATCTGGTTATGCCTTTCCTTCACACCTCCCACTACACTATGCCCGAGTAGATTTTTTTGTCCCCCAAAAATGTGTTCTTTGTGAAAAGAACACGCATATCATGAGGAGCGAAAGAGTATTTCCCTCTAAAACCCGAAACAAAAAAACGTGTGGGGTTTGTGAAACGTGAGCGTGGCGTTCTGTCGGTTGTTTTGTTTGCCATTCGTGCTTGTGACACTCATCTTGCTACTTTGAATGTACCCGATTTTGAAGGCTCTGGAAAATGTCACAGAACTATTTAAATCCTTTGTCCCGAATTTACTGCAAAAGTGACACATTTTTTGGCAGTTACGCTGGTGCTTTAAATGTCAAATGAGCATAGGGATTCAATCGACTGTGTTCTCTAAAGACCGTTCCCATCCTTTTCAATCATTGCCACGTTGCAATGCGAATGTTTTGAGCACTCATTTGTGGCTCTAGGTCCCGAGCTGACTTCAGAAAGGGCGAAAAAAGACAAATACGCCATATCCTAAAAACGGTGCTCTGGAGGTGCATACTTTGACTTTGAATATCTCGGGAACGGGGGGACGTAGAAAAATCAAGTAATGATGGGGGGTTGTAGGTAATTACTTCGTCTTCAAGGCATGTAAGGTTGGAAATCGAAAATCGCCTGATTTGTATCGAATTTCTGGGAAAACAATTTTCGTTTTTGGGAAAAACGCCATATCTCGGAAACGGTGCGTCGGATCGCAATTTGCCTTTTGGTTAAGCTTTTTTTCAAACATACACGACCGGATGACGCAACTTTTAAGCCAAAAATCATGGCTCTAGCTATTATAGAACCCCACTTTTGGCCAAGAATAAGGTGGTGTTCGACCAAAAAACCAAAAAATATATGTCAAAAATGCGCCATATCTCGAAAATGGTGCGTCTGCTGTCAATTTCAATCATAACAGCTTTTAAGCAGGCGTTCAATACGAACATTTTAATGTCTCATTTGTGTCCCTAGGTCTAATAGTTCCCGAGATATAGCCAAAAATCGGCACCAGGAAGGTGTTAAGGATCCATTCGTCTCAAGGATTTTTTCAACTTTTTGCCATATCCTGTGGACCAAATTCGTTCAAATTTCGAATTTACCATCAGCAACGGTATCTCTACCCAAAACACAAAAGAATTTTATCCAAATTTTGATTTTTAAAAAATCGACACAAATTCAGCGGAAAAGTCGACCCCGAAGTTTCGCAATTGACTGCATTTTTTCCGTGAAACCATGCAATTTTTGAAATTTTCAAAATTTTACCAAATTTTGATGTGAAAATGGATAGAGATCGTAGGGTTGATTGTAGTTAGAGGAAAAATCAAAAATTTGCAAGGATTCATTGTCGCAGGACGCGACAGGATCAAAAAAAGGATATCAACGGTCATCCAAGAATGTTTCGATGGTGTCCATTTTAGGCATCCTAGCGGCTTTCAATACGAATATTTTGAACCAAATTTTGTGGTCCTAGGCCTAATAGTTTCCGAGTTATAGCCAAAAAACCATATCAAAAAAGGACGAAAAAAAGCAGTTCATTTCGTAAAAAATGCGTCATATCTCAAAAACGGTAAATCTGGCGTAAAATTTCTTCTCAATAATTTTTATTCAGGCTTTCAATACGAACATTTTGATCCCATTTTTGTTGTTCTAGGCCATATAGTTTCCGAGATATAGTCAAGAAATGGTATCAGAAAGGAGGAAAAAATGAATTCTTTTTTTTAAATGCGTCATACGTAATAAAAGGGCATCACCGTCATCCTCAAATCTTTTTCTTGGTCTTATGCAACTCTTTGGGTTCTGTCTTCAACGGTCATTCCCTTTTCAGACATGCAGACAATCCGTTTGTCCCCACACGCAGAAATGTAATCCCTTTCAGAGATATTTTCGAAGCAGTTATCCTTTTTTTTCCGGTTTTGGCGCACGTCATTCAGAATGTGTGGTTACGACACTTTTCCCCGTATCGACTGAAACTTAAGAAATCCCCTTTAAGACCGCACAATCAGGAACGGAAGTTGCTTACCTCAATACATGATTTACGAGTATGTATATATTTACGAAAAAGGGAATTCATTTTAAAAAGCTGCTCCTTATTGTGAAAACGGTGCGTCTGGCGTCGATTTTTGTACGCAATTCATTTGTCCACTTATTATGGGAGGGAAATAAGTGTGAAGAGTGAATTGCGATTTCAATATCCTGCCTTAGTTGGGCAGTTTGTGCCCAAAAAAGGGCGGGCTACCGACGCGTCGGAATGAAAAACCGAAAACGAAAAGGACTATGACAGTGGCATGAGATTTTTAGTATGATAGCGATTGTGACAAGGACTATGATTTTGATACGATTATGATAGCTATTGCGATTTCTATATCGATTTTGTGATTAGGCAATGATTGCGATTGTGCTTGCGATTTCGAGATTGAACCTTTGCCTGCATGTAAATTTAAATCAAAATGTATTAAATCTAGAGCTCTAAAGGAGCCTCAGATACATCTGATAGTTCAGAGAAATCGATCACGATAGAGAGGAATTGGGTCCGCGATTTCTAATGCAATAACGACTGAGATTCCGACTGTGATTTAAGACTAGAGCTCTAAAGGAAGCTCAGGGACTTTTGATAGTTTAGGAAAATCTATTGCGGTAGACAAGAATCTGACTATCAAACAAGGTTTGTATGAAAATTATATAATTTGAAGGAAAACTGAAAGAAATTTCCGATCCACCTATAGTTAGCTAAGAATGGTTTCGAAGAAACGGACTTATAGTTCTGAAAGTTTTCGAAAAGGTATTAAGGCTTCAGTAATACTGCATGCAGGCAGTTCAATAAGCTCTTTAATTTTTTAATCAAATTAAGTCAAATAGTAAATTTAAGACGATAGGTGGATAGGGAAGTCAACGAATTGACTTCAAAATTGAACCCGACCCGACGCGCACGCTGCTGAAAAGAGAAGAGCAAACCTGAAAAGAGAAGAGCAGAACCCTACCTATCCTCAGGACACCTGTTTGGGGTCCAGAGGGGTCCCCTACCTACCCTCAAGGGCACCTGTGTGGGCCCTAAAGGGGTTCCCCTACCTAGCCCCAGGACACCTCTTCGGGTCCTGGGGGGTCCCCTACCTATCCTCAGGGACACCTATTTGGCGTCCGAGGGGGTTAATGGAAATAGACTTGCGGTCAAAATAATACCGGTTGCAACTAAGTTGAAAAATGAGTCAGATTTGAACAAAAAAAATACGTTAAACCGGTCGATTTATTTTCTTTTTTTAAAAATTTGTTTATTGAAAATTAAGGCGATTTATTATTTTGACCGCAGTTTTGAAATTTGGAGGATATATAAAAAAGTATGAGATACAGTAGGTTCTGGAAAAGATGAACAGATGTGAAACATGGTCCGTTCAAGCATGGAAATTTTGATTAATAAAAAAGTACAGACATAAAAACAGTAAATGCATCAACATTTACTCTTTGAAAAATCAGACATATATCAAAAAACTAGAAAAAGGCTAAGAATCAGACTTATTTAGACCTTTTTACTAGACTAGACTGTCGCCGGGAAGAAAAATGTAAAAAAATGGGTTCATCTTTCCAAATTATTCAAGTTCATGTTTTCGAGAGCCTACTGTATAAGGAAAAAATATAAGAAAATATAAAAAAAAATGACTCACCGAAGTGTAATAGTCTGCAAATCAGCATTCTGCTTGTAGACACCAGGCTGGACTGCTTTTCAAACACACGTTTTTTGGGCCCCACATATGCAAGCTGTGTGGTAGGCCGTGAGGCCGCTTGCGGGCCCCCCCAACTCGGGGGGTTCCACCACATCAACTTACACTTTCACTCGCGCACATATGCAAGCTGTGTGGTAGGTCGTGAGACCGCTTGCGGATCCCTCCCGTCCGAAGGGTTCCACCACATCAACTTACACTTTCACATTCAGGATCTGATGGCTGGCAAATCTGCTTCAAAATCTGCTTCAAAATCTGCTTCAAAATCTGGTTCAAATCTGCTTCAAAATCTGCTTCAAAATCTGCTTCAAAATCTGCTTCAATTCTGCTACTAAATCAGCTCACTCCGCACCGAATAATATCGCGTTTCAAAACGCGTCTAATTTGCTTAAGTGTATTCAAGGAAACGACAGAAATGGGTTTTGTCGAAAAATCAAGAGAAAATAAACGGATGGATACGAGTGCCAATTCGAGTGAAGGCTATGTCAGGAGCCTGTTTTGAAAAAATGAAGAAAAAAACCGAAGGATCAAATGTTTTTGAAAAAAATTCCGCATTTTCGAACTTCTTCGAAATTTTCACCGTTTTCAACACGAAATTAGGAAATACCGAAGGGATTCCCGTTTGACTCCAATCTTTTAAAACTAATTCGGGTTCTTGAACACTTTCTTACTACAAATTCTATGATTTTAGCACGAAATTAAGAAAATACTCGTATTAAATCTTACTCGTATTAAATTTTATTCGTATTTAGTTCGAGATACCGACGAAAAGACGAAGTGTCGAAGACGAAGTTACGAAGGCGATGTCGCGAAGACGAAGACGAAGACGAAGTGATGAAGACGAAGTGATGAAGACGAAGACGAAGACGAAGACGAAGTGATGAAGACGAAGTGATGAAGACGAAGTAACGAAGACGAAGTAACGAAGACAACTTGACGAAAACGAAGTCACAAAAAATGAAGCAATTACAAAGCACAATTTCAAAAAAAAAATTAAGAATTAACACATAAAATCCGTCACAAAAAAACCGTGTCCCGCCCGCACTTCCTGTGAAAGAGAAACCTGATTAGAACCCTACCTATCCTCAGGGCGCCTATTTGGAGCCCTAAGCGGTCCCCTACCTATCCTCAATGAGACCCCTGTTTGGAGCCCCTTTGAGTGGGTTCCCTACCTATCCTTGGGGCGCCTGTGTGGGCCCTCAAGGGTTCCCCTACCTAACTTCAAGGACACCTGTTTGGGTCCTGAAGTCCTAATAATGAGGCTATGAGTGGAACATTGTTTTTGAGAATGAATCTAAATTTTATACATGATTTTAAAATCAAATGAAAGTCTTACATAAAGTCTTTGAAAAGACATGTTTTTTTTTAAATTTATTTTAAGATTAAAATTATTAAATTATAAATTTAATTTAATTTAATTACATTATTCATTTAATTATTTACTTAAGCTAATATTTTATGATACAATATATATACATAATATTATACATTATACATATACATAAATTAAATAAAATAAAATTCAATTTTAAATTAAATTAAATTTATTTCTTTTTTCTGGGTTATACCAGTTTTTTTCTGCACTCACAGCCTCATTTCCCGGAAAAAATAAATAAGTCCACTGAATCCTCTACATACGCAAGCTAAGCAAACGGTAATGTTTTTCCCCAAAAAATCCCCCTACACACGCGGTGTTCGTACGCGATTCCCGCCCTACACTTTCAACACACGCGAATTTGCTTCCCCCGCGTATGTGGTGGATTCAGTGTACTTATTTTAAGTTAAATTTTTTATTTTAATTTTAATTTTAATTCTTAATTTTCATTTTAATTTTAATATTAATTTAAATTCTTAATTTTAATGTAAATTTTAATTCTTTATTTTAACTTTAATTTAAGTTATTAATTCTAATTTTCATTTTAATTCTTAATTTTAATTAATTAACTATTCAATTTAATTTAAATTTTTTTGTCCTCAAAATTCTGAAACCTTCAAAAGTTTTGAAAAAAAATTGAATTAACTAAAGAATCAATTCATTTACTCGTAACCTTTTTTCAAAAAATTTACTTCAAAATATGAGTCGTTGGTTACAAGTTCTCATCTACCTATCTTCTCTTGTCCCTATCTAAACCCTACACCTGTTGCTGAAGGCATTTAATCTAATCTATCTAATCACCTAGCCTAAGTCATCTCCTACTCTGTGTTTCCCTAACTCTAAAGTCTATCTAAGCCTATCTAAGCCCTTGGCCAACTAAGGCATTTGCTAACCTATCTCTTTCCCTATCTAAAGTCTATGCTATGCGATGTGTGATCTAGTGACCTAAGAAAATCAGCTACCTATCTAACCTACCTAGCTGATCACACATCAAATAACTAGAAGCTTTTTTGCGATTTTTTAAAATTATTCTTAATTAAATACAGTCGCCTCGCTCTAAGTCCCATTTTCACGGGAGTCCGATTTGGAAGATGTTCTTTTTTGTATCGAATATTGAGTTAAAAAAATTCAAGTTAAAAGAAAATTCGAAGATCGACTTAGAAGGAGGCGACTGTACATAGAATGCACACTTCACCATCTGCTGCTCTTCTGTTGCTCTCTTTCAAAGCAAAAAATAGTCGCGATTCATCCCTAGCATTAAAGACTAAAAACCACTTGACCACTTCTATGCCTAAACCCTACTCCTGCTCAGTAAAAAAAAAAATTAAAAAGTAGCTAAGTATTTGTTCAATGTCCGCCTAACCTTACTCTTGCTCAATTTAAACAAAAAAATCCAAAAATAGCTAAGAGTTTGTTCACACTTTTGCTCGATTTAAGAAAAGATTTAAGATTAAGATTTTAAAAAAGCAAAATAGTTAATCATTTGGTCCCTAAAAGAAGCTCAGAATCATACCTAACCATCTACCCTAAAAAACCCTATCTAATTGCTTCCTAAAGTGAGAAAAGTGCCTGAGCTTCCATAGAAAATATTGAAAAAATAAATATGAAAAAATATAAGGAGGCTGCAGACTGCTACAAACTGCTGCAAACTGGAAGCTGGAAAACTCTGCTGCTATTTTGGACATCATCATCATCATCATCTGGTCATCACACTTTTTTTTTGGGCCCACACATATGCAAGCGATGTGGTAGGTCCGAAGACCCTTTGGGGGCCCCCCCAACCCGGGGGGTTCCACCACATCCACTTACAATTTCAATCGCGCACTCGTGCAGGCGATGAAATCTTTAAATGGAAATTAAGCCCGACTCAAGCAAACCGAATACACTTAAGCAAAGAAAAAGAAAAGAAAAAGATCCGAACCGTCCCGATCCGAACCGAAAAAAAATCGCGTCGCGCCCGTGACATTGCTGGCCATGTACCTGTAAAGAAAAAAGAAACGGTTGCCTTCAGTCATGCCCCTTTGGTCCCAAGCTATGCGCCCGTACCATTGCTGGCCGAATACCCGTAAAGAAACAAAAAAAAAAAAAAAACGGTTGCCCTCAAAGATGCGCCTTGGTCCCGAGCTATGCGTCCGTGCCATTGCTGACCGTGTACCTGTAAAGAAACAAAAAAAAAAAAAAAAAAGCGGTTGCCCTCAAGGATGCCCCTTTGGCCCTAAGCTAGGCGCCAATGCCTGGAAAAAAAAATAATAATAAAACTGTTGCTGGTTGCCCTCAAGGATGCCTCTTTGGTCCTAAGCTACTGCATGAAAGAAACAATACACAGAAATGTATAGAAATGTATAATAAATATTCGAAAAAGAAATGAGCTCATTTCATTTAAAACCGATTACGAAAAAAAATTTAAAAAAATTCGGTAAAAAAAAATCTTGCAAGCGGAAACGTTTCACGTTTACAATCTTTGACCAAAAAAAAATCTCAAAAACCCGCCACGTCGCGCCCGTTTCCTGAAAAGAGAAGAGAAAAAAGAAAAGTGGTCCCAGAAAAGGAAGAATCTGAAAATAGGAGAAGAGCAAACCTGAAAAGAGAAGAGCAGAGAAAAGACCTGCCTAACCTCAGGACACCTGTTCGGGTCCCAAGGGGGTGCCCTACCTATCCTCAGGACATCTCTTCGAGTCCCGAGGGGTCCCCTACCTAGCCTCAAAGAAGCCTGTTTGGCTCCTGAGGGGGTTATTTGGAAAATAAATTACACATATTTCTAAAGCACCAAGTGTATATCACAGACAAATGAACCGTGTACCGGAAAATATACCCGCACCCATGCTAGCATGAAACGAAAATCGAGAGTCATGACTCAATATCGAAACGTTTCTGTTGTACTATTGATTGTGTATATTTATTATAAGGAAATGAATAGGAAATATAAATGAAATGAAATGAAATATGGTTTGGCATACCCTTCTGGACAAGCACCATGTTCTTCCGGATGGACCATGTTGTCCCGGATGGATCATGTTGTTCTGGATGGACCATATTGTCCCGGATGGACCATGTTGTCCCGGATGGACCATGTTGTCCCGGATAGACCACGTTGTCCCGGATGGACCATGTTGTCCCAGATGGACCATGATGTCCCGGATGGACCATGATGTCCCATGATGTCCCGGATGGACCATGTTGTCCCGGATGGACCATGTTGTCCCAGATGGACCATGATGTCCCGGATGGACCATGATGTCCCGGATGGACCATGATGTCCCGGATGGGCCATGATGTCCCGGATGGACCATGATGTCCCATGATGTCCCGGATGGACCATATTGTCCCGGATGGACCATGTTGTCCCGGATGGACCATGTTGTTCCGGATAGACCACGTTGTCCCGGATGGACCATGATGTCAAGGATGGACCATGATGTCCCGGATGGACCATGATGTCCCGGATGGACCATGTTGTCCCGGATGGACCATGATGTCCCATGATGTCCCGGATGGACCATGTTGTCCCAGATGGACCATGATGTCCCGGATGGACCATGATGTCCCGGATGGACCATGATGTCCCGGATGGACCATGTTGTCCCGGATGGACCATGATGTCCCATGATGTCCCGGATGGACCATGTTGTCCCAGATGGACCATGATGTCTTGGATGGACCATGATGTCCCGGATGGACCATGATGTCCCGGATGGACCATGTTGTCCCAGATTGACCATGATGTCCCGGATGGACCATGTTGTCCCGGATGGACCATGATGTCCCGGATGGACCATGATGTCCCATGATGTCCCGGATGGACCATGTTGTCCCAGATGGACCATGATGTCTTGGATGGACCATGATGTCCCGGATGGACCATGATGTCCCGGATGGACCATGTTGTCCCAGAGTGACCATGATGTCCCGGATGGACCATGATGTCCCATGATGTCCCGGATGGACCATGTTGTCCCGGATGGACCATGTTGTCCCAGATGGACCATGATGTCCCGGATGGACCATGTTGCACCATCTGCACCGCATTGTACCAGATGCACCACATTTTGCACCACCGGCACCACATTGCACCATATGGTCCAGATGTTGCACCACATGCACCATATGGCACCACATGCACCATATCTGAGTGGGTGGTGGGTGGTAGTACCAAAAAAATTTACCTCCGCCGATGTGAACACCTCGACGACCAAAAGCAGACTGAGCTCTTCCCCACTGCGAGTCACCCCCTTATATACCCTCGCTCTCCCCCTCCGGAAAAAAAAATTCAATTTTTTCTCTTTTTAGGAAATTTCCCCTCATTTTTTGGTATTTTTTCGTTTTTTTTCATTTTTTTTGCATTTTTTTTGCATTTTCTTCTTATTTCTTTGTTCAGCACATGTCAGGGCCGATAGCTGAGGTGTTATTTGAAGTCAGTTCAGCCGCCAGAGGCATTTAAAGCAGGTTTTGGGGTGAGTTTTAGAGGTCTGAACTGTATTTTGGGTCTTTTTGGGAGATTCTCTCGACATATTTTGGCTCAAAAATCTCAGGAATCCATTTCCGATGATTCTGAGGGGTCTACACAAAGGCTGCTGAGCATACTGGATGTCGTGAATAGGGATCTGTGAAGATTTGAGAATTTGACTTGTGGATCAACTCCTGTGCGACATTAACTCATTTCCCCCTCTTGTCTGTCTTCTTTAAATCGTCATCTCAAGTCTCAAGTCTCCAAGTATTCCCTCTCTATTTTAATCAATGTCGAACGAGGCTATAGATTTCACCAGAATGCACAGGATATTGCCACAAAACATAGCCTCGGAGATGTGCTCACTTTTCCAAACACTCGTACCTCATCGCTTGATGTAATTCCTTGGCATCTGTTTTTTATGTATTTCACCCAACTGGTGCATTTTTTCTAATTTGCATGCATAGTTTTGGATACAATATAAATGAGAATCAACAAGAAGGGTGTGAACTCGATTATCAGGAGCATTTAATGCAGTTCCATCGGATTTGCTCGTTTTCTGGCGGAGTTTTCTCACCTCTTCGAGTGGGTTGTTTGTGAAAAAGATTCTTAAGTCTTTCTTCTTGCTCAGGAAAAGGAACTGAATATACTATAGGCTTCTAGGTTGATTTGAGGTCGCTGGGAGGAGCTGTTCAGTGGTGGTGTTCGACCAAAAAACAACTTTTTGCTGGAGGCTCTGGAGGTGCATAATTTGACTTTGAATATCTCGGGAACGGGGGGACGCAGGAAAAAAGTAATGATGGGGGGTTGTAGGTAATTACTTCGTCTTCACGGCATGCAAAGTTAGAAATCGGAAATTGCCTGATTTGTGTCGAAATTCTGGGAAAATATGTTTCGTTTTCGGAAAAAACGCCATATCTCGGAAACGGTGCGTCGGATCGCAATTTGCCTTTTAGTTAAGCTTTTTTTCAAACATACACGACCGGATGACGCAACTTTTAAGCCAAAAATCATGGCTCTAGCTATTATAGAACCCCACTTTTGGCCAAGAATAAGGTGGTGTTCGACCAAAAAACCAAGGCTCTGGAGGTGCATACTTTGACTTTGAATATCTCGGGAACGGGGGGACGCAGGAAAAAAGTAATGGTAGGGGGTTGTAGGTAATGACTTCGTCTACACGGCATGCAAAGTTAGAAATCGGAAATTGCCTGATTTGTGTCGAAATTCTGGGAAAATATGTTTCGTTTTTGGAAAAAACGCCATATCTCGGAAACGGTGCGTCCAATCGCAATTTGCCTTTTGGTTAAGCTTTTTTTCAAACATACTCCACCGGATGACGCAACTTTTAAGCCAAAAATCATGGCTCTAGCTATTATAGAACCCCACTTTTGGCCAAGAATAAGGTGGTGTTCGACCGAAAAACCAATTTTTTTTTGTCAAAAATGGGCCATATCTCGAAAACGGTGCATCTGCTGTCAATTTCAATCATAACAGCTTTTAAGCAGGCGTTCAATACGAACATTTTAATGCCTCATTTGTGTCCCTAGGTCTAATAGTTCCCGAGATATAGCCGAAAATCGGCACCAGGAAGGTGTAAAGGATCCATTCGTCTCAAGGATTTTTTCAACTTTTTGACATATCCTGTGGACCAAAATCGTTCAAATTTCGAATTTACCACAAGCAACGGTATCTCTACTCAAAACACAAAAGAATTTTATCCAAATTTTGATTTTTAAAAAATCGACACAAGTTCAGCGGAAAAGTCGACCCCGAAGTTTCGCAATTGACTGCATTTTTCCGGTGAAACCATGTAATTTTTGCAATTTTCAAAATTTTACCAAATTTTGATGCGAAAATGGATAGAGATCGTAGGGTTGATTGTAGTTAGAGGAAAAATCAAAAATTTGCAAGGATTCATTGTCGCAGGACGCGACAGGATCAAAAAAAGGATATCACCGGTCATCCAAAAATGTTTCGATGGTGTCCATTTTAGGCATCCTAGCGGCTTTCAATACGGATATTTTGAACCAAATTTTGTGGTCCTAGGCCTAATAGTTTCCGAGTTATAGCCAAAAAAACATATCAAAAAAGGACGAAAAAAGCAGTTCATTTCGTAAAAAATGCGTCATATCTCAAAAACGGTAAATCTGGCGTAAAAATTCTTCTCAATAATTTTTATTCAGGCTTTCAATACGAACATTTTGATCCCATTTTTGTTGTTCTAGGCCATATAGTTTCCGAGATATAGTCAAGAAATGGTATCAGAAAGGAGGAAAAAATGAATTCTTTTTTTTTAAATGCGTCATACGTAATAAAAGGGCATCACCGTCATCCTCAAATCTTTTTCTTGGTCTTATGCAACTCTTTGGGTTCTGTCTTCAACGGTCATTCCCTTTTCAGACATGCAGACAATCCGTTTGTCCCCACACGCAGAAATGTAATCCCTTTCAGAGATATTTTCGAAGCAGTTATCCTTTTTTTTTCCGGTTTTGGCGCACGTCATTCAGTATGTGTGGTTACGACACTTTTCCCCGTATCGACTGAAACTTAAGAAATCCCCTTTAAGACCGCACAATCAGGAACGGAAGTTGCTTACCTCAATACATGATTTACGAGTATGTGTGCTGAGGCAATCCTCTGTATTATGCAAACAAAGATTCAACCCCCAGCGGCGCGAAGGCAAGTGAGAAGACCCCCCAACTGTAACGTGCCGTCAACAACAATTTCGTTTGTTATCGGGCGTGATTATGAAATCACTCAGCCTCATTCTTTTTCTTCCTAAAACACGAGGTGTCTAGGTAACAAATTATAAATTACTTGTGTGACTTCTTACCCTTAATTTGATGAGTTCTTGACGAGTTTCAATATTTGGCAGTGCATACGGCTTCAATCAGGTCTGCTGCTGTTGCTGCCGCACTTTGATGGTGGTGGTGGTGGCACATACACATAATTTTTTCTTTTTGTCTACGCACATACTTCTGTTTTCGAGCATGCTAATCGATGGGGAGAGATTTGAAGGATTCATAATCGAGGTTGCGTTACGCAGTCACCTTATGCCTGTTACATACACAGACGCGTGGAGGGTTGGATGAACGGATGTCAATCAATTAGGAAAACAAACTCAAGATTCATTTGGAAATGAGGCGGGTGCTTGCTTTCGAGCTGAATGCTTTGTGTAGGGGTTCATGTGGCGGATGGAGATGAACAATGAAGGGTATTTATGTACTTGTTGTGCTATTGTTTGTGACATCTTGCGTGCCCTTCAATTATATCAAAGAGCTTGACTCTGTGTGGCAGTTATTCTAGCAAAACGGCTCTTAAACGGCTTTCTCTGTGTGTCCACTTACGGTCACATCTTCAAAGTGCTTGCATACTCCATTTCTACGAATGTCAGGCTTAATCAACTTCGTCCTCTTCTTACGGCGAGGTGGACCTGGGCCACACTCAACTCACATTCATCTCCAGCCCGCTGGAGTTGTCTCTAATTTCGCACACAAAGCCGACCGAGCTCCCCCATGACTTGTGTGCGCCACCTTGTACGTGGACATCCTCCCCCTATGCAAAAGTTCCCCCACACAAAAGCCTCTGTGTCCTTCCATCAGAGTTACTCACTTCCCGGAAACCAATCCGCATCCAGAATTCGCTGAAAGCTTGCCGTCCCAACCAATTAACCACCAGAGGACTTGTTTGTATTGAAATTTTGTTTGAAATGCAAAAAAAAAAGTTCGAAAATTATCTGACATTGACATTGAATAGTTTTAAAAATTCGACAACGAATACCAATTATTCGGGTGGACAATGTCAAAAAAAAAACAAAAACTCTCTCGTGTGTCCAACTTTCGGCAGCGAGCGGAAGGTCGCCGAGTAATGGTGACATTGAGAAGGGAAATGATTCAATTAACTGTTTTCAATCCAAGCACGCTAATGGGTTGAGAGCATGATGCAAAAAAATGTTGGAAGCTTATTGCGTAGAGTTTTTTTTTTCTGCAGCAGTTGGTGATGGGGGCATGATGGACTACGCAACAGGAGATGAGAATTACTGATTTTGCAAACCCTCCTGACTTTAAGTCAAGGGAATGATGGGCCAAGCAACAGGAGATTTTGGTTTGCCGACGACTTTTGGCCAAGAATAAGGTGGTGTTCGACCAAAAAACCAAGGCTCTGGAGGTGCATACTTTGACTTTGAATATCTCGGGAACGGGGGGACGCAGGAAAAAAGTAATGATGGGGGGTTGTAGGTAATTACTCCGTCTTCAAGGCATGCAAAGTTAGAAATCGAAAATCGCCTGATTTGTGTCGAATTTCTGGGAAAATATGTTTCGTTTTTGGAAAAAACGCCATATCTCGGAAACGGTGCGTCCAATCGCAATTTGCCTTTTAGTTAAGCTTTTTTTCAAACATACACGACCGGATGACGCAACTTTTAAGCCAAAAATCATGGCTCTAGCTATTATAGAACCCCACTTTTGGCCAAGAATAAGGTGGTGTTCGACCAAAAAACCAAGCCTCTGGAGGTGCATACTTTGACTTTGAATATCTCGGGAACGGGGGGACGCAGGAAAAAAGTAATGATGGGGGGTTGTAGGTAATTACTTCGTCTTCACGGCATGCAAAGTTAGAAATCGGAAATTGCCTGATTTGTGTCGAAATTCTGGGAAAATATGTTTCGTTTTTGGAAAAAACGCCATATCTCGGAAACGGTGCGTCGGATCGCAATTTGCCTTTTAGTTAAGCTTTTTTTCAAACATACACGACCGGATGACGCAACTTTTAAGCCAAAAATCATGGCTCTAGCTATTATAGAACCCCACTTTTGGCCAAGAATAAGGTGGTGTTCGACCAAAAAACCAAGCCTCTGGAGGTGCATACTTTGACTTTGAATATCTCGGGAACGGGGGGACGCAGGAAAAAAGGAATGATGGGGGGTTGTAGGTAATTACTTCGTCTTCACGGCATGCAAAGTTAGAAATCGGAAATTGCCTGATTTGTGTCGAAATTCTGGGAAAATATGTTTCGTTTTTGGAAAAAACGCCATATCTCGGAAACGGTGCGTCGGATCGCAATTTGCCTTTTAGTTAAGCTTTTTTTCAAACATACACGACCGGATGACGCAACTTTTAAGCCAAAAATCATGGCTCTAGCTATTATAGAACCCCACTTTTGGCCAAGAATAAGGTGGTGTTCGACCGAAAAACCAATTTTTTTTTGTCAAAAATGGGCCATATCTCGAAAACGGTGCATCTGCTGTCAATTTCAATCATAACAGCTTTTAAGCAGGCGTTCAATACGAACATTTTAATGCCTCATTTGTGTCCCTAGGTCTAATAGTTCCCGAGATATAGCCGAAAATCGGCACCAGGAAGGTGTTAAGGATCCATTCGTCTCAAGGATTTTTTCAACTTTTTGCCATATCCTGTGGACCAAATTCGTTCAAATTTCGAATTTACCATCAGCAACGGTATCTCTACTCAAAACACAAAAGAATTTTATCCAAATTTTGATTTTTAAAAAATCGACACAAATTCAGCGGAAAAGTCGACCCCGAAGTTTCGCAATTGACTGCATTTTTTCGGTGAAACCATGCAATTTTTGAAATTTTCAAAATTTTACCAAATTTTGATGCGAAAATAGATAGAGATCGTAGGGTTGATTGTAGTTAGAGGAAAAATCAAAAATTTGCAAGGATTCATTGTCGCAGGATAATACAGGATCAAAAAAAGGACATCATTTCGCATACAGAAATCTTTCGCCGGTCTCCTTTTCAGACATCCTTGCAGCGTTCAATACAAACATTTTGAGCCAAAAATTGTGGATCTACGTCCAATAGTTTCCGAGATATAGCCAAAAAACTAGGATCAGAAAGGACGAAAAAAGTGGTTCATTTTTGGAAAAAACCGCTATATCTCGGAAACGGTACATCTGGCGTTGATTTTGCCTCTCCATATGAAATATGCGCGATTGTCTTGCGCAACTTTTATGCCAAATTTCATGGCTCTAGCTGCAATAGAACCCGACTTATAGCCAAAAATAGGCATGTGTTCTAATGAAGAACTAATGATTTCTCAGATGTACCTGACCAGTTACAAGTCAAAGGCTCTCTGTTCTAACGACGAACTACTGTTTTCGCACGAAAAACTACTGATTCCTGACTTACCCATCGGCACACAAAGCATATCATGCCCAGGTCACATGCATTTCTCAGTCATCCAGGGAGGATTCTATTTGTGCGTCGAAAATTCTTGGAATTGGAAAAGTCTACTGTTCACCGGGGAAAAGACAACGTATATTTCTGTGTGCTGTCAAGAGCAGTTTGCCAACAAAAAACACCCACGACGTTCCTCCTTGTTCGAGGGAAATAGCAAAGCCAATCAATTACAGAAAAATTCTTCGATTTAAGACGACGCACGATAAAAGTCTTGTCATATCTGTATTTGCCAGTGTCAGCATCATCAAATCGATATCCAGCAGATTTTCATCGATTTTAAGGGCGCGTATGAACAGCATTTTCAGAGTCAGTGTCTAGTTTTGGCATCCCTATCAAACTCATTCGGGGAATGCATGCTGCTCCACAGAGGGTGAGTGGTGGAGAAGATATAACAACGAACTGTTCAGCGACATCGACGGGTGAAGGTCCAACGATTAAGACGGTAGAGCGAATGAAAAGCAATGCTCCGGCCTGGAAAGTTTTCGAATCCATTCCGGCGCAGGAGAGAAAGACCGCGACTGTGGAAGTGGAAAGGGACCTTAACCAACTGTGTGTGCGAAACTGAAGGCAGCTAGTTAAATATAGAGTGAGACTGGAGACGCTTATTGCTGGCTGAAGACGCTTGTTGTTTGAAGCCCAGGTCCACCCCCCAGACTGTAAGTAAGTGCCATCACCATCGTTTAGTGAGCCTCTGTCCGCCCTCTTGCTTTGCTTACCTCTCAAAATGTGTATCAGTCCATGAGTAAAGAAGGATCAAATAAGTGAATCAATGTCTCAACAAACACCGGCAACCACCCCAAACCTCTAAGTGAAAATGGATTCAACGAAAAATAAAATACCATCAGTTTCCTTGCGTGTTTCTATTTTATTTTGCAATCTTGTCTATAGACAGATACATGTATGGTAAAGATTAAAACACATTTCACTACATAAACTACCCTTATCTCCGAATAAACTTGTCTCTCGTTCTCTTTTTGTGCGTCCAAATTAAAAATTCGAGGTTGCCTCGCGTCAAAGTCTCAGCTAACCTCGGTGTTCGTTCCAAAATGATGCCTTCCAAGTCCATGCATGCATTCCATGACAAAAGGGTGCGTCGTGTGTGATCAAAATAATAATTCCAACTAATCTAGCTACAAATAATTATTGTTTCAGTTTGTTTTTGTTGTTTGATCTTGGTTTCATTGTTTCAACTAATATGCTACTTTTGGCAAGGGAAAACCTTTTTTTTGATTTTCACTGTTTCAATGTGTGTGTGTGTGTGTGTCTGTTGACTTTCACTAGACACATATAGTTTTTGTTTGCTCACATTTATTATAGATAAGTTTAGTTTAGTTCATTTGTTCTTTTTTTTTTGTTTCTTATATTTTCTACTACATTTATCTACCCTTGGGTGTATTTAATAAAATTCATATATAGATTCAATAGAGAATTTCTGCTTATATAATATATATAGGATTTGTGTCTCCTTTTGTTTCATAAAATTTATCAATTTCTTACACATATAGAAGGTATAATAATAAAAAAATGTTTGTTCATATCTCTTAGATACATAAATGTCGCTAGGACGTATAGATTCCCATAGGTCGCACGTATTTGGTGCCATAAATGTAATGCAATGTAAATGCATTATTTGTTTCATATTTTTTGTCGTGTACTTTTGTTCTTTTTTTTTTTGGTTTTTTTTTTTCGGTTTTTTGCTCGTCTTTTGACTGAGACAAATAGCTACACTTATTTACTTTGATTAATATGTATTAGATAAGAGAAACAACGAAAAGATACTTTTCATGATAGGATTTACACAAATATATAGATTTTTTTGATATATCCATGTACATATGTTGCATGTATTGGTAGTATTAGACATTTGTATGTATGTTCTTAGGAATAGGTATATGTTTTGGTTGTTTTTTTTTTATCGCAAATTATTTGCTATTCACTTGTGTGTTGAAGCGACTTTAAGACAATTACAAATTTTTTTGTTTTTTTTTTTTTGGAAAGCATCTGCTCTTTACCATATTTCACATTTATGCTTCGGGTTCATGCGCGATCCGAGTGGACAGCTGAATTCTTGTGAGAATTCCTTCAAATTGGATAGCGGACCAATGACGCGATACTCTGGTGGGGAATGGGGATCCTTTTCAATTTGCAAAGTTGCTGCCTCATTGGTAACTGCTGAGCACCAGACCTGTTGATGAGTAAGAGATATGTATGGGCGGATTAGTGGGTTTGTTTTCGATGGGGACGACGACGGGGGTGGGAATGGAGAATATGTGAAGTGTGTCTCAAGCAACTGTGAGTATTTTTGGACGAAAGGTCGAATTTTGAACACAAAATCGATAGGACAGTCGATTTCAAGCAAAATGTGGAGGGCTTCTCAAGCAACTCTCAGTATTTTTCGATGATAGGTCGAATTTTGGTTTCAGTTTGGACACAAAATCCATAGGAGAGTCGATTTCAAGTCGAATGTGATTCAAAGAGTTATCGAGAGTCGATTTCAAGCAAAATGTGGAGTGCGTCTCAAGCAAATCTTAGTAATTTTAGATGAGAGGTCGAGTTTTGGTTCCAGTTTGGACACAAAATCGATAAGAGAGTCGATTTCAAGTCGAATGTGATTCAAAGAGTTATCGAGAGTCGATTTCAAGCAAAATGTGAAGTGCGTCTCAAGGAACTCTTAGTATTTTTAGACGAAAAGTCGAGTTTTGGTTCCAGTTTGGACGCAAAATCGATAGGAGAATCGATTTCAAATAGATTTTAAGCCGATTTCAAGTCGATTTCAAGTCGATTGAGAGATTCAAAGAGTCGAGAGGCTTCTTATGCTGTCACTGTTTGCGACATCAAATGGAGACGACAAAGGTAACGTGGTTAAGCACTTATTTCTCTTATTTCTTGAGTTTCCTTGGTCTCTCCTCGAAATTTGGGTGGAAATTTAGGTCCTTCTTCACCTTTGGTCCAAATTTCGAATGTCATCAAGTGATCAAAACCACAAACATTCAAAATTAAACTGAAAAAAGCCAAAAAGGCAAACAAAAAAAAAGGATAAAAAATCCCTTAACACCCACCTGAGCAAATGACACAAAAAATAGTTGAGGGTGGGTAAGATTCAATCCTGGCAACGGCATGTAGTCAGCGTCCTTTTCATTCTCCGAATTGATAAAAGCATAGTAAGCGGCCTTAAGTCCTCCATTATCAGCGATATTTTCTCCTGCAAGGGGAGCAAGAAAAAAAAAACAGGAAAAAAAGCGAGGAAGTCAGTCAACAAAAGTGTCACCAAATCATTTCACTCTCTCACTCAAAAAAAAAATCTTACCAACAGTCTGCTTGCCATTCAAATTCATTCCAATAATCTCAAAGTCTCCGTACTGCTTGATAATGCAACTGGTCTTCTCGACAAATCTCTCAACGCTCTTCGGTTCCCACCACTTTTGCAAGTTACCAAATTTGTCATATTCCCTGCCCTGGTCGTCAAATGCGTGAGTCAATTCGTGTCCCATAACCACTCCCATGGCGCCATAGTTCAAGCTCTTTGGATAGTTCACATCATAAAATGGTTTCTGCAAGATGCCAGCTGGGAAAACAATTTGATTCTTGGTCGGAGTGTAGTAGGCATTAACAGTTGATGGAGTCATTCCCCAGGCGCTCTTGTTAACCGGAGTGTCTAGCTTCTCAAGGTTCTTCCTCAAATTGAACTGATTGACGCGTATGTTGTTTTGAAAGTATTCCTTCGGGTCGATCTTTAACTCCTCGTACTTTTCATCCAAGAGGGTGGAATTTAAAATGAATTCAGGAAAACCAATCATGTCAGTAATGGCATCGGCTTTATCTTCGGCAAGACTTCTAGTGCGGCGATCCATCCATACCAGGTTGCGAAGGTTTTTCTTGAATGCCTCACGGACCTCCTCAATCATTTTCTCTGCCTGGGGTTTAGCATCTCCTTGGAAGTTTTGACGGACAAATATGGCACCAACTGCAAAGCCAATCACGTTGTTGGTATCGGTGACGCAGTAGCGCCAGGTCTCCTCGCTGCCATCGCTGCCCAACAATGCCTTGCGAACGCCCTTGTATGCATCACGGAATGGTTTTGAGAGACAAGCGGTAAGAGTGCGAATTCCCTGCCAGACCAAGTAGTTGGCGAGAGTCCTGCAAGGGACACACGTCAGAAGGGATTTTTTTTTTTGGGGGGGAAGAACGAGAGGACTTACACTTTTCCCTTCAATGTAGACTTGTAAGTGTTCACGACCTTGGTTAGATTCTGGAAAAATGCCGGGGCATACACGACAACCTTCTCGTCCTGCTGGATCAAGCGTCCAAACGGCTTGAAGGCGTCTTGGAAATGTTCAGTAAAATTCATGAACGGAGCCATCTCATCCAATTCTCCCAAAGTCATCGCGTGATACAAAGCCTCTTCGTTCCTACGTTCATCGGCCGGGGCTAAATGAAAGGAGGGGGGGAGTGTGTGGAATGCACTCAATTCACGCGCAATGCACTCACTTGTGATTTCAGCAATTTTTGTCTCGAATGCCAAGACTTCCTTCATCTGGCGACGGGCTTCATGTTCCTTAGCTCCAAGCAATGTGCCAACCTTCACCATGTACTCCAAGTATGCAGTCAAAACCTTCTCATGAACGGTAATGTTCAAATAATGGTCACGTGTGGGCAACGCCAGACCGCCCTGATCAATTTGAATGACATGATTGGATGAATTCTTGTCATCCTCACCGACGACCCACGAAAAAAAGCCCCCCATGTTGAATCTGAAAGAATATGAGACTCATCGGTCAGCGACGATCTGTTTGATGTTCCCAGCTTGACATGGAAATTCTAGAGTTTGAACATAATTAGAAGTGAGACGAATGGAAGACCGAATGGAATGGCGAGTGGTACCGAGGGTTTTTGGTTTCACTCGAAAATTCGCCTAATGTCCTCTAACGAGAAGCGCATCTAATTAGCCACCGCAGCGCAGGGAATTTTAGGATTTAATTAGGTTTGACCAAAAACTGATGTCCAACAGGAGTGCGCACGAATTTGAGAATTTTTTGATGAAATTAAACGCTGCCATTGAACAAATTTTGACCGCGAACTGTTGTAAATTTAATAGTGGTCCTGACACTGACCATGGCATCTGGAAGTTAGTACAAACTTTTGACGGTTGGTTGACGGTGCACTGTCAGGAGGAGGAGGTGGGATTGATGGGGGTGGGGATAGTGCCTGATTGGGCTGTGAAATGCCAACGAAATGCTGATGCGATGAGGGCCAATAAAATAGGAGAGAGTTGAAAAATAACAACTAATCATTTTAACGAGAGGGTTTTTGTTTTTTTGTCGATGAAATTAAAGAACTTTGGCATGGTATTAGCTTGCGTTTTGGGAACTGATGCAAAATTTGATAGTGGTCCTGGCCGTGACCATGGCATTTGAAAGTTAATACGTGGCTGTTGGGAGAGGTGCACATGAGGTGTACTGATGGGGCTTATAGGACGTGGACCATGAAACAGGAGTCGATAGGGTAAAAATTAATTATTTATTATTTTAATGAGTGATTTTTTCGATGAAATTAAAAAGGAATGCATGGTATCAGCGTTACACAAAATTCGTTAGCGAATTAATGTGAATTTGATAGCGCCCGTGACCGTGGCCGTTGCAGTTGGACGTCAGTAGAAACTTGTGGATGGGGGTGCATCGCATCGGGGAAAAAAATAATTAATCATTTTGATGAAATTAAAAGATTCCATTACAGAAGTTTTGTTTTGCGAACTGATGCACACAATTTGATAGCGCCCCCGACATTGAATGGGAGTTAATGCAAAGTTATGATGCGTGGGAAAGGTGCATGCCATCAATGAAACAGGAGTCGATAGGGCAACATTTTTAATTTGATGATAATGAGAGATTTTTTGATGAACCCAAACGAAAACCACTGTTTCCGAGCTGATGCGAAATTCAATAGTGCCCCTGACATTGACTGCATGGAAGGTGGAAGTTAATAAAAAGTTCTGATGGTTGGGATTGATGGGAGAATGGTTTTGGTGCGTGAACTTTTCGCTGTGAAGCAGGAGTTGATGGGGGAAAAAAATTGATTATCGAACTACACATGATACCATGAAGTTTGGCTGTGCATAGGTATGCTGTTCCGCTGACAATTTCCTCATAGAAAACTCAACAGACAACCTTTATCCATGAAAGACAACGCACCTGGTTGGGATTGATGGGAGAATGGTTTTTGGTACGCGAACTTTTCGCAGGAGTTGATGATGGGAAAAATAATCACTCACGACCTTGATTTTCGAACCGTGAAGTTTGACTGTTCCGCTGACAATTTCCTCACAGAAAACTCGACAACTCACCTATTCTGCATTCTCTTCAAAGCCCAAGCCATGTCCCAGCGTTCAGGATGGAAATGAGGAGTGCTTATATTCCAGCCGCCAATACTGTTGATAAACTCACGCAACGGTGAAGCACCCAATTTATCCATAATCTCACCCTCATCCATGCACGATTCGTAATAGAGTTTTGCCTTGCGTTCGGCCGATGACTGAAAGTAGCTGAGCGGTTTCTCTAAAGGATCAAAAAATACAATTGTTTTGGTTGACAGAGACAGAGTCCTCCCCATTTTGGCTATCAATTACCTAAGATGTTCTTAATGACCAATTGATTTCGCATTTCCAGTTTGCCAAAAGTGCCCCAAACAGATTTTCCATCGGGCAGAGGGTTCTCCTTTATCCATTGGTTGCTAAATGCCGCGCTCGTGTGTACACGAATGTGTGGTCGGTGTGTGTGTGTTCGGTGTGCGTTATGTGATTGTTTGTGGGTGTGGTGTTGGAGGAAGAAAGACGACATTCATTAGCATCATTGCGTCAACAGAAATTGAAGGAGGTGGTGAGACGAGACGTGTTCATCTCTCCCCGGAAAGTGTATAAATGTAAATAAATGAATATGTATGGCTGTGGACAGGTGTGTGATTGAGAATACAATTAAAATCTTTCTTTACCAAGCGAAGGCGTAGAAATCATCACACGGATCGATGGACGTGTCCAGAGACTTGAGAATCTCGCTTGCGGCGAAAATGCAATGTTTATTCAAACACGGTGATATTGGAATCGTCGGTGGGAATTGATTGCGCATCGTTTCCTGGGTGAAACCCTTGCTCTTGTACAGATGCCTGAGTGCTTCGAGTCCTTGTGGGGGTGGACGGGTCACATCACTCCCTGGTAGGATTCTTTCAGTTGATGATTTTCTTAGTTTTACTATGGCTGTTGTTGTTGGCGGCGGTGCCGGTGGTGCTAATTGCTGCTGTTGCACTGTGATAAGAGACTGATTTTCTTGAAACACTGTGTGATCCAGGGATTTGTGGGAACTTACACTTGGTATGTGGCTGCACATGAAGGATACGCGTCGTATTATCCTTTTTAGTAGCAATCGCAATAATCAAAACGAGAATTGTGATTGCCATCAGGACAGTAGCAACAAGCAGCAACTTTTCAAGTTTATTGCGAGACCTCCATCTGGACGATGCCTAAAGGGGAAAGTTGTTGTGAATTTCCATTCACAACAATTTGAGTCTATCTCAAAATTAGTGCACTTACCCGCGACGTATGGAACCGTAGATGGTAGCCAGCCGGAGCGTTAGTCTCGGTCAATTGGATAGCCCCTATGGAGCTATTGTCATCGTCGTTGAACTCCGTATGCTTATAGCGCGTCATCTGAAAGAAAACCAAAAATTTCACACAAGAGTCGTTTGGAAGACTGCTGTTCGAGGAGAGTGTTGCCTCTCATAGTTCAACACCACCATCAGATTCATCAAAAGGTCGGATGTCGTGTGCTCACTGGAAGGTTTAATTGCAATAATAGCCCAGACATGTCATGTTTCTATGTAATTATGCCTCGCAGCTAACGCTAGCTCGCTGGAATGTATTCCATTGCGGTGGCCAGAGTGCAGCTGGGCTGTTCATTCTCACATGGGTACGATTTAATTGAGTTCCTTCTGAGGAACTCCAGCCTAAAGGGGACGTTGATGTCACAATAATGGAATAAAATTCGATTTCATTTTGCGCTTGTTTTCCCCGCAATTCACTCAAGCCTCATAGCAAAGGAATTAAATGGATGAAATATGACTCCCAGCTGAAGGGTGAAAGCGAATAGACAAAGGGGCGAAGATTCCCCGCTGAGTTGGGCAATTTGATGCGATTATTTTGCAGATGTGCATACTTTTGCTGATGTACTAGTCGCCCAGAAATTGTAGCAGGTATATTTTTGCCAATGTGCTCACTTTGACTTTGAATATCTCGGGAACGGGGGGACGCAGGAAAAAAGTAATGATGGGGGGTTGTAGGTAATTACTTCGTCTTCACGGCATGCAAAGTTAGAAATCGGAGATTGCCTGATTTGTGTCGAAATTCTGGGAAAATATGTTTCGTTTTTGGAAAAAACGCCATATCTCGGAAACGGTGCGTCGGATCGCAATTTGCCTTTTAGTTAAGCTTTTTTTCAAACATACACGACCGGATGACGCAACTTTTAAGCCAAAAATCATGGCTCTAGCTATTATAGAACCCCACTTTTGGCCAAGAATAAGGTGGTGTTCGACCAAAAAACCAAGGCAAACCATGGAGGTGCATACTTTGACTTTGAATATCTCGGGAACGGGGGGACGCAGGAAAAAAGTAATGATGGGGGGTTGTAGGTAATTACTTCGTCTTCACGGCATGCAAAGTTAGAAATCGGAAATTGCCTGATTTGTGTCGAAATTCTGGGAAAATATGTTTCGTTTTTGGAAAAAACGCCATATCTCGGAAACGGTGCGTCCAATCGCAATTTGCCTTTTAGTTAAGCTTTTTTTCAAACATACACGACCGGATGACGCAACTTTTAAGCCAAAAATCATGGCTCTAGCTATTATAGAACCCCACTTTTGGCCAAGAATAAGGTGGTGTTCGACCAAAAAACCAAGGCAAACCATGGAGGTGCATACTTTGACTTTGAATATCTCGGGAACGGGGGGACGCAGGAAAAAAGTAATGATGGGGGGTTGTAGGTAATTACTTCGTCTTCACGGCATGCAAAGTTAGAAATCGGAAATTGCCTGATTTGTGTCGAAATTCTGGGAAAATATGTTTCGTTTTTGGAAAAAACGCCATATCTCGGAAACGGTGCGTCGGATCGCAATTTGCCTTTTAGTTAAGCTTTTTTTCAAACATACACGACCGGATGACGCAACTTTTAAGCCAAAAATCATGGCTCTAGCTATTATAGAACCCCACTTTTGGCCAAGAATAAGGTGGTGTTCGACCAAAAAACCAAGGCTCTGGAGGTGCATACTTTGACTTTGAATATCTCGGGAACGGGGGGACGCAGGAAAAAAGTAATGATGGGGGGTTGTAGGTAATTACTTCGTCTTCACGGCATGCAAAGTTAGAAATCGGAAATTGCCTGATTTGTGTCGAAATTCTGGGAAAATATGTTTCGTTTTTGGAAAAAACGCCATATCTCGGAAACGGTGCGTCGGATCGCAATTTGCCTTTTAGTTAAGCTTTTTTTCAAACATACACGACCGGATGACGCAACTTTTAAGCCAAAAATCATGGCTCTAGCTATTATAGAACCCCACTTTTGGCCAAGAATAAGGTGGTGTTCGACCAAAAAACCAAGGCTCTGGAGGTGCATACTTTGACTTTGAATATCTCGGGAACGGGGGGACGCAGGAAAAAAGTAATGATGGGGGGTTGTAGGTAATTACTTCGTCTTCACGGCATGCAAAGTTAGAAGTCGGAAATTGCCTGATTTGTGTCGAAATTCTGGGAAAATATGTTTCGTTTTTGGAAAAAACGCCATATCTCGGAAACGGTGCGTCCAATCGCAATTTGCCTTTTAGTTAAGCTTTTTTTCAAACATACACGACCGGATGACGCAACTTTTAAGCCAAAAATCATGGCTCTAGCTATTATAGAACCCCACTTTTGGCCAAGAATAAGGTGGTGTTCGACCAAAAAACCAAGGCTCTGGAGGTGCATACTTTGACTTTGAATATCTCGGGAACGGGGGGACGCAGGAAAAAAGTAATGATGGGGGGTTGTAGGTAATTACTTCGTCTTCACGGTATGCAAAGTTAGAAATCTGAAATTGCCTGATTTGTGTCGAAATTCTGGGAAAATATGTTTCGTTTTTGGAAAAAACGCCATATCTCGGAAACGGTGCGTCGGATCGCAATTTGCCTTTTAGTTAAGCTTTTTTTCAAACATACACGACCGGATGACGCAACTTTTAAGCCAAAAATCATGGCTCTAGCTATTATAGAACCCCACTTTTGGCCAAGAATAAGGTGGTGTTCGACCAAAAAACCAAATTTTTTTTGTCAAAAATGGGCCATATCTCAAAAACGGTGCATCTGCTGTCATTTTCAATCATAACAGCTTTTAAGCAGGCGTTCAATACGAACATTTTAATGCCTCATTTGTGTCTGTAGGTCCAATAGTTCCCGAGATATAGCCAAAAAATGGCATCAGGACGAGGTTATGTACGTTTTCCGATCAAGGATTTTTTCAACTTTTTGCCATATGCTGTGGGCCAAAATCGTTCAAATTTCGAATTTACCATCAGCAACGGTATCTCTACTCAAAACACAAAAGAATTTTATCCAAATTTCAATTTTCAAAAAATCGACACAAGTTCAGCGGAAAAGTCGACCCCGAAGTTTCGCAATTGACTGCATTTTTTCGGTGAAACCATGCAATTTTTGAAATTTTCAAAATTTTGCCGAATTTTGGTGTGAAAATGGGTAGAGATCGTAGGGTTGATTGTAGTTAGAGGAAAAATTAAAAATTTGCAAGGATTCATTGTCGCAGGATAATACAGGATCAAAAAAAGGACATCATTCCTCATACAGAAATCTTTCGCTGGTACGAGTTTCAGACATCCTAGCGGCTTTCAATACGAACATTTTGAGCCATAAATTGTGGATCTACGTCCAATAGTTTCAGAGATATAGCCAAAAAACCAGGATCAGAAAGGACGAAAAAAGTGGTTCATTTTTGGAAAAAACCGCTATATCTAGGAAACGGTACATCTGGCGTTGATTTTGCCTCTCCATATGAAATATGCGCGATGGTCTTGCGCAACTTTTAAGCCAAAATTCATGGCTCTAGCTGCAATAGAACCGGAGTTATAGCCAAAAATATGTAGGTGTTTGACCGAAAAACAAACTTCTTTGCGAGGCTCTGAGTTTTTCGTCGTCTTTTAGTTGAAATTTTTTCTGATGTACTAGTCGCCCAGAAATTGTAGCAGGTATATTTCTGCTGATGTGCACACTTTGAGTTTGAATATCTCGGGAACGGAGGGACGTAGGAAAAATGTAATGATGAGGGGTTGTAGGTAATGACTTTGGCTTCAAGCCACCGAGAATGAGAAATCACAAATCGCCTGATTTGTGTTGAACTTCTGGGAGAATACCTTTCGTTTTTCGAAAAAGCGCCGTATGTCGAAACTCCGTCGTTCGGAATCGAAATAAAACTAAGGGTGCCTCTACTCGTAATCGACTAATGTGACGCACAATACAAGTGGTTGCCGCAGCAAGCTATGCTCACCTCGAACTGTAGCGCCACAATGCATACATTTTGATACAAAAAATATACCGATCTGAGATAAGAAAAACACCAAGTAAACAATACAGCCTCTTTCCCATTCCTGTCCTGTGCAGGGGCACATACAGCGTGTATCTTCAAAGAGATACAAAACGCAGCGATTCAACAATTGTTTGGATGGCGGATGTTTGTATTTGCACTAGCCCCGGAATATTGGCGATAATGGAATGACTCTTAAACTTCTGTTTGAGTAGAGATATAAGCTTGGGAATGTATGGCAAAAGGCAAGTCTATTCTCCTACCCCCACCCAAGACGGAGAAGGTCTGTGTAGGAGCTCAATTGCGCTGTTCAAATGCCAATTACCGAATACAATCGAATTAATGAACGAATCCGTACAAATCACTTCACACTTGTATCTGTATCTACTTTCCTCGAGTGAATACAATTCATTTCAGTTTAAAAAAAACACACACACACTCTCACCGCCCGCCTCCTTCGCACATCCTGATACGAGTATTTCCATTGTGTTCTCTAATTTTTTACTTATTTTTTCTTCCTTTTTTCTGTTTCAACTCCCCCCCCGCACGATTTGTTCGCAACATTTGCTTGGGTTTGTGTGTTTTTTTTGGGGAAATATTTTGACGGAAATTATAAACAAACCTTGACATCGGCGAACGGAAATAGCGCACAACACGAGACGACAACAGATAGACCGGGCAACTGATAGAACTCACCATTCTCAGACTGGAGAGCCTTTTTTCTTTGAGTTGAAATGGTCTCTTCACTTAGGGCAGGCAGAGACGTATTCGGCGCGTATTCACAAACAGCGGGCACACAGATCTCTGGATCGACGATGACCCATGCTCTTTCTCTCTCTCCCTAAACACACGTTTGGAATTTAGAAACAACGATAAGTAACATTCCTTCGCTCACTTAGTGTGTAAGTGATGATGACTTCCAAAAGCGCACCCAGACCGTAGCGTAGAGCATTCCTACACACGAACGAAGCGGTGTGGCGTGTATCTAATTTAAATCTGATCTTCTCTGTCCTACTCTGGGCTATTCTACATTTTTCGCCTCTGCCACTGCCACTGCCACAGTCACACAGTCAGATAAATGGAACGAAAAGCTTAAGATTATTGACAAACGAGCACATGGGGCGGCAATGATGAGATCAGACAGAGGCCAACCGAATGCGGGCGCAACTATTTTATGCAAATTAAGCTCGGCCATACGGCGCACACTCTCGTGGATTAAATGAACCGAACGAATGCATTCCGTGTGTAAAGTGGAAAAGCTGAATGAGTCCCAGTGCGCAAACGCTTCGCGTTTAGAATCTCTGAAATTCAGCCAGAAACGAGAGTCTACAGAGGGAGCGGCGGCGGCGGCGGCTAGGAATCCAGAGGCAAGAGTCAAAGGCCAAGAACCGAAAATCGAGTTGTTTTTCGAGGGCAGCTGTGGAATACAGGCCTGATTTGTGGGGGAATTTATGGAATTCTAATTCAGATGGGGACAGATCTTAAATTGAAGGTCTGACAGCCTGAACGGCTTGTGTATTTGATTGAAAACCTATCGAGTGCTATAATTAAACCAGCTTTGTTTTCAGATTTCTTACATTCTTCGATTCCCGACTGTAGTCGCCTTGACATCGCCGCAAAACTCATAGCAAAACATACCATTTGTTGTCTACATTGTTTCATTTCTTCCAACAACCCCCATCACCGGGGAGAATCAAAAACACTCACCTGCGAAATCACACAAATTTTCAAAGGCGCCTCACACATCAATCACTTGATAAGCTGCTCCCCAATGAGACATCTCATCCCGTAATGAATGGCACACACAAGTGTGCCCCAAGGCATTCATTCAATTTCTCTTTCTCCCAGGAGTATTGTTTGCACACTTAAGCGGCTTCAGAAATCAACAACAGCGGCGGCATTGTCCTTTTCCACATCAACTTCTCCCACATCTGCCTCGAATGGACGGGTATCGGAGTGGGATGGATAAGATACATATCTCGGCGTCTGCCGATGAAGGAGACTGTCTTAAAAAGTTCATCAAATGTTCGATCTCCGCCCCAATTGAATTGCACTAATTAGCGATTCACAAAAACATCCTCCTCGAGTGCATTAAAAAGCTCTTGCTGTGCGAATCAAGAGTCAATTTGTTGAAAGAACGTGTGGGAACAACAACCACTTGGCCAAGGTACGAGTATCGCGAGCGAATTTCAATTGAATTCAATCATATTGATGGTTCCTCAGACCGAGCAGAAGGCAATTAAACGATAAACGGTAGGCGGCTGAGTGGAATTGAGATGCGACAGCGCTCCTGTATTGTGCGAATTCGATAGGAAAATCATGAATAAAGTCAACATTTTGATTACGAATCTCGGAAAATGCAAACGAAGCTGAGGGCGTGCACTGAGACAAAGAACTCACGATTGCGGAATCCGGCCCCTGGATAATTATCGACCTTATCGGTCTCTCAATACACCGAAAATGGAAAACACCTAGACACAACCAACGTTATCGGCATTCTCGAAAAAGACAAAAAAAACCGCCATCCAGTGGCACAAGGTGTTGCTTTCACTGACGAGGGTTACACTGCTATCTCTCCCCTAAAAAACCAGAGCTCTTATCGGTTTTTCATCGATTAAAACCAACTTTTTTGTAAGGCTCGTACATTTTCGTGGTCTTTTAGTTGAAATTTTTTCTGATGTACTAGTCGCCCAGAAATTGTAGCAGGTATATTTTTGCCGATGAGCCCACTTTGACTTTGAATATCTCGGGAACGTTGGGACGCAGGAAAAAAGTAATGATGGGGGGTTGTAGGTAATTACTTCGTCTTCACGGCATGCAAAGTTAGAAATCGGAAATTGCCTGATTTGTGTCGAAATTCTGGGAAAATATGTTTCGTTTTTGGAAAAAACGCCATATCTCGGAAACGGTGCGTCGGATCGCAATTTGCCTTTTAGTTAAGCTTTTTTTCAAACATACACGACCGGATGACGCAACTTTTAAGCCAAAAATCATGGCTCTAGCTATTATAGAACCCCACTTTTGGCCAAGAATAAGGTGGTGTTCGACCAAAAAACCAAGGCTCTGGAGGTGCATACTTTGACTTTGAATATCTCGGGAACGGGGGGACGCAGGAAAAAAGTAATGATGGGGGGTTGTAGGTAATTACTTCGTCTTCACGGCATGCAAAGTTAGAAATCGGAAATTGCCTGATTTGTGTCGAAATTCTGGGAAAATATGTTTCGTTTTTGGAAAAAACGCCATATCTCGGAAACGGTGCGTCCAATCGCAATTTGCCTTTTAGTTAAGCTTTTTTTCAAACATACACGACCGGATGACGCAACTTTTAAGCCAAAAATCATGGCTCTAGCTATTATAGAACCCCACTTTTGGCCAAGAATAAGGTGGTGTTCGACCAAAAAACCAAGGCTCTGGAGGTGCATACTTTGACTTTGAATATCTCGGGAACGGGGGGACGCAGGAAAAAAGTAATGATGGGGGGTTGTAGGTAATTACTTCGTCTTCACGGCATGCAAAGTTAGAAATCGGAAATTGCCTGATTTGTGTCGAAATTCTGGGAAAATATGTTTCGTTTTTGGAAAAAACGCCATATCTCGGAAACGGTGCGTCGGATCGCAATTTGCCTTTTAGTTAAGCTTTTTTTCAAACATACACGACCGGATGACGCAACTTTTAAGCCAAAAATCATGGCTCTAGCTATTATAGAACCCCACTTTTGGCCAAGAATAAGGTGGTGTTCGACCAAAAAACCAAGGCAAACCATGGAGGTGCATACTTTGACTTTGAATATCTCGGGAACGGGGGGACGCAGGAAAAAAGTAATGATGGGGGGTTGTAGGTAATTACTTCGTCTTCACGGCATGCAAAGTTAGAAATCGGAAATTGCCTGATTTGTGTCGAAATTCTGGGAAAATATGTTTCGTTTTTGGAAAAAACGCCATATCTCGGAAACGGTGCGTCGGATCGCAATTTGCCTTTTAGTTAAGCTTTTTTTCAAACATACACGACCGGATGACGCAACTTTTAAGCCAAAAATCATGGCTCTAGCTATTATAGAACCCCACTTTTGGCCAAGAATAAGGTGGTGTTCGACCAAAAAACCAAGGCAAACCATGGAGGTGCATACTTTGACTTTGAATATCTCGGGAACGGGGGGACGCAGGAAAAAAGTAATGATGGGGGGTTGTAGGTAATTACTTCGTCTTCACGGCATGCAAAGTTAGAAATCGGAAATTGCCTGATTTGTGTCGAAATTCTGGGAAAATATGTTTCGTTTTTGGAAAAAACGCCATATCTCGGAAACGGTGCGTCGGATCGCAATTTGCCTTTTAGTTAAGCTTTTTTTCAAACATACACGACCGGATGACGCAACTTTTAAGCCAAAAATCATGGCTCTAGCTATTATAGAACCCCACTTTTGGCCAAGAATAAGGTGGTGTTCGACCAAAAAACCAAGGCAAACCATGGAGGTGCATACTTTGACTTTGAATATCTCGGGAACGGGGGGACGCAGGAAAAAAGTAATGATGGGGGGTTGTAGGTAATTACTTCGTCTTCACGGCATGCAAAGTTAGAAATCGGAAATTGCCTGATTTGTGTCGAAATTCTGGGAAAATATGTTTCGTTTTTGGAAAAAACGCCATATCTCGGAAACGGTGCGTCGGATCGCAATTTGCCTTTTGGTTAAGCTTTTTTTCAAACATACACGACCGGATGACGCAACTTTTAAGCCAAAAATCATGGCTCTAGCTATTATAGAACCCCACTTTTGGCCAAGAATAAGGTGGTGTTCGACCAAAAAACCAAGGCTCTGGAGGTGCATACTTTGACTTTGAATATCTCGGGAACGGGGGGACGCAGGAAAAAAGTAATGATGGGGGGTTGTAGGTAATTACTTCGTCTTCACGGCATGCAAAGTTAGAAATCGGAAATTGCCTGATTTGTGTCGAAATTCTGGGAAAATATGTTTCGTTTTTGGAAAAAACGCCATATCTCGGAAACGGTGCGTCGGATCGCAATTTGCCTTTTAGTTAAGCTTTTTTTCAAACATACACGACCGGATGACGCAACTTTTAAGCCAAAAATCATGGCTCTAGCTATTATAGAACCCCACTTTTGGCCAAGAATAAGGTGGTGTTCGACCAAAAAACCAAGGCAAACCATGGAGGTGCATACTTTGACTTTGAATATCTCGGGAACGGGGGGACGCAGGAAAAAAGTAATGATGGGGGGTTGTAGGTAATTACTTCGTCTTCACGGCATGCAAAGTTAGAAATCGGAAATTGCCTGATTTGTGTCGAAATTCTGGGAAAATATGTTTCGTTTTTGGAAAAAAACGCCATATCTCGGAAACGGTGCGTCGGATCGCAATTTGCCTTTTAGTTAAGCTTTTTTTCAAACATACACGACCGGATGACGCAACTTTTAAGCCAAAAATCATGGCTCTAGCTATTATAGAACCCCACTTTTGGCCAAGAATAAGGTGGTGTTCGACCAAAAAACCAAGGCAAACCATGGAGGTGCATACTTTGACTTTGAATATCTCGGGAACGGGGGGACGCAGGAAAAAAGTAATGATGGGGGGTTGTAGGTAATTACTTCGTCTTCACGGCATGCAAAGTTAGAAATCGGAAATTGCCTGATTTGTGTCGAAATTCTGGGAAAATATGTTTCGTTTTTGGAAAAAACGCCATATCTCCGAAACGGTGCGTCGGATCGCAATTTGCCTTTTAGTTAAGCTTTTTTTCAAACATACACGACCGGATGACGCAACTTTTAAACCAAAAATCATGGCTCTAGCTATTATAGAACCCCACTTTTGGCCAAGAATAAGGTGGTGTTCGACCAAAAAACCAAGGCAAACCATGGAGGTGCATACTTTGACTTTGAATATCTCGGGAACGGGGGGACGCAGGAAAAAAGTAATGATGGGGGTTGTAGGTAATTACTTCGTCTTCACGGCATGCAAAGTTAGAAATCGGAAATTGCCTGATTTGTGTCGAAATTCTGGGAAAATATGTTTCGTTTTTGGAAAAAACGCCATATCTCGGAAACGGTGCGTCGGATCGCAATTTGCCTTTTAGTTAAGCTTTTTTTCAAACATACACGACCGGATGACGCAACTTTTAAGCCAAAAATCATGGCTCTAGCTATTATAGAACCCCACTTTTGGCCAAGAATAAGGTGGTGTTCGACCAAAAAACCAAGGCTCTGGAGGTGCATACTTTGACTTTGAATATCTCGGGAACGGGGGGACGCAGGAAAAAAGTAATGATGGGGGGTTGTAGGTAATTACTTCGTCTTCACGGCATGCAAAGTTAGAAATCGGAAATTGCCTGATTTGTGTCGAAATTCTGGGAAAATATGTTTCGTTTTTGGAAAAAACGCCATATCTCGGAAACGGTGCGTCGGATCGCAATTTGCCTTTTAGTTAAGCTTTTTTTCAAACATACACGACCGGATGACGCAACTTTTAAGCCAAAAATCATGGCTCTAGCTATTATAGAACCCCACTTTTGGCCAAGAATAAGGTGGTGTTCGACCAAAAAACCAAGGCAAACCATGGAGGTGCATACTTTGACTTTGAATATCTCGGGAACGGGGGGACGCAGGAAAAAAGTAATGATGGGGGGTTGTAGGTAATTACTTCGTCTTCACGGCATGCAAAGTTAGAAATCGGAAATTGCCTGATTTGTGTCGAAATTCTGGGAAAATATGTTTCGTTTTTGGAAAAAACGCCATATCTCGGAAACGGTGCGTCGGATCGCAATTTGCCTTTTAGTTAAGCTTTTTTTCAAACATACACGACCGGATGACGCAACTTTTAAGCCAAAAATCATGGCTCTAGCTATTATAGAACCCCACTTTTGGCCAAGAATAAGGTGGTGTTCGACCAAAAAACCAAGGCTCTGGAGGTGCATACTTTGACTTTGAATATCTCGGGAACGGGGGGACGCAGGAAAAAAGTAATGATGGGGGGTTGTAGGTAATTACTTCGTCTTCACGGCATGCAAAGTTAGAAATCTGAAATTGCCTGATTTGTGTCGAAATTCTGGGAAAATATGTTTCGTTTTTGGAAAAAACGCCATATCTCGGAAACGGTGCGTTGGATCGCAATTTGCCTTTTAGTTAAGCTTTTTTTCAAACATACACGACCGGATGACGCAACTTTTAAGCCAAAAATCATGGCTCTAGCTATTATAGAACCCCACTTTTGGCCAAGAATAAGGTGGTGTTCGACCAAAAAACCAAGGCAAACCATGGAGGTGCATACTTTGACTTTGAATATCTCGGGAACGGGGGGACGCAGGAAAAAAGTAATGATGGGGGGTTGTAGGTAATTACTTCGTCTTCACGGCATGCAAAGTTAGAAATCGGAAATTGCCTGATTTGTGTCGAAATTCTGGGAAAATATGTTTCGTTTTTGGAAAAAACGCCATATCTCCGAAACGGTGCGTCGGATCGCAATTTGCCTTTTAGTTAAGCTTTTTTTCAAACATACACGACCGGATGACGCAACTTTTAAACCAAAAATCATGGCTCTAGCTATTATAGAACCCCACTTTTGGCCAAGAATAAGGTGGTGTTCGACCAAAAAACCAAGGCAAACCATGGAGGTGCATACTTTGACTTTGAATATCTCGGGAACGGGGGGACGCAGGAAAAAAGTAATGATGGGGGTTGTAGGTAATTACTTCGTCTTCACGGCATGCAAAGTTAGAAATCTGAAATTGCCTGATTTGTGTCGAAATTCTGGGAAAATATGTTTCGTTTTTGGAAAAAACGCCATATCTCGGAAACGGTGCGTCGGATCGCAATTTGCCTTTTAGTTAAGCTTTTTTTCAAACATACACGACCGGATGACGCAACTTTTAAGCCAAAAATCATGGCTCTAGCTATTATAGAACCCCACTTTTGGCCAAGAATAAGGTGGTGTTCGACCAAAAAACCAAGGCAAACCATGGAGGTGCATACTTTGACTTTGAATATCTCGGGAACGGGGGGACGCAGGAAAAAAGTAATGATGGGGGGTTGTAGGTAATTACTTCGTCTTCACGGCATGCAAAGTTAGAAATCGGAAATTGCCTGATTTGTGTCGAAATTCTGGGAAAATATGTTTCGTTTTTGGAAAAAACGCCATATCTCGGAAACGGTGCGTCGGATCGCAATTTGCCTTTTAGTTAAGCTTTTTTTCAAACATACACGACCGGATGACGCAACTTTTAAGCCAAAAATCATGGCTCTAGCTATTATAGAACCCCACTTTTGGCCAAGAATAAGGTGGTGTTCGACCAAAAAACCAAGCCTCTGGAGGTGCATACTTTGACTTTGAATATCTCGGGAACGGGGGGACGCAGGAAAAAAGTAATGATGGGGGGTTGTAGGTAATTACTTCGTCTTCACGGCATGCAAAGTTAGAAATCGGAAATTGCCTGATTTGTGTCGAAATTCTGGGAAAATATGTTTCGTTTTTGGAAAAAACGCCATATCTCGGAAACGGTGCGTCGGATCGCAATTTGCCTTTTAGTTAAGCTTTTTTTCAAACATACACGACCGGATGACGCAACTTTTAAGCCAAAAATCATGGCTCTAGCTATTATAGAACCCCACTTTTGGCCAAGAATAAGGTGGTGTTCGACCAAAAAACCAAGGCTCTGGAGGTGCATACTTTGACTTTGAATATCTCGGGAACGGGGGGACGCAGGAAAAAAGTAATGATGGGGGGTTGTAGGTAATTACTTCGTCTTCACGGCATGCAAAGTTAGAAATCGGAAATTGCCTGATTTGTGTCGAAATTCTGGGAAAATATGTTTCGTTTTTGGAAAAAACGCCATATCTCGGAAACGGTGCGTTGGATCGCAATTTGCCTTTTAGTTAAGCTTTTTTTCAAACATACACGACCGGATGACGCAACTTTTAAGCCAAAAATCATGGCTCTAGCTATTATAGAACCCCACTTTTGGCCAAGAATAAGGTGGTGTTCGACCAAAAAACCAAATTTTTTTTGTCAAAAATGGGCCATATCTCAAAAACGGTGCGTCTGCTGTCATTTTCAATCATAACATTTTTTAAACAGGCGTTCAATACGAACATTTTAATGCCTCATTTGTGTCTGTAGGTCCAATAGTTCCCGAGATATAGCCAAAAAATGGCATCAGGACGAGGTTATGTACGTTTTCCGATCAAGGATTTTTTCAACTTTTTGCCATATGCTGTGGGCCAAAATCGTTCAAATTTCGAATTTACCATCAGCAACGGTATCTCTACTCAAAACACAAAAGAATTTTATCCAAATTTCAATTTTCAAAAAATCGACACAAGTTCAGCGGAAAAGTCGACCCCGAAGTTTCGCAATTGACTGCATTTTTTCGGTGAAACCATGCAATTTTTGAAATTTTCAAAATTTTGCCGAATTTTGGTGTGAAAATGGGTAGAGATCGTAGGGTTGATTGTAGTTAGAGGAAAAATTAAAAATTTGCAAGGATTCATTGTCGCAGGATAATACAGGATCAAAAAAAGGACATCATTCCTCATACAGAAATCTTTCGCTGGTACGATTTTCAGACATCCTAGCAGCGTTCAATACAAACATTTTGAGCCAAAAATTATGGATCTACGTCCAATAGTTTCCGAGATATAGCCAAAAAATCAGGATCAGAAAGAACGAAAAAAGTGGTTAATTTTTAGAAAAAACCGCTATATCTCGGAAACGGTACATCTGGCGTTGATTGTGCCTCTCCATATGAAACATGCGCGATGGTGTTGCGCAACTTTTAAGCCAAAATTCATGGCCCTAGCTGTAATAGAACTCGACTTATGGAATCATCATCATACTCGTCACCCAGTTTTTCACTTTTCCAGGACCCTCAGGACCACCTCCAGTGCAAGGATATGTCCAAGCACAGACTGGCTTTGTGGGAGACGCATCTCAGAGAACTCCACAAGACTTCCTGGCATTTTTGTAGCAGGAACAGCTTGGAGCAGGAGCACTGGGACCCCCCTCCATCGAACTTCAACTGCAGCTGCCCTTCAACCACAAGACATCCAATTCAATTCCTCCACACCCAGAAAAGCTCAAAACAACTCCCAACAAAGTCCCACATAAAATGATCAACCAAATGCCCAACCAGACGTCCTGCGAATTTACAATTCGGTCAAGTGGACAACAATCTGCAGCAGCAGTTTGGCTCACAACCCCAGCAGCAACGACAACAACCGGCCCAACTGACCAATGAGTCACCGCAGCCAGATCAGACAGATCAGCAGAGTGCAGCCGATTCGATCCAAGAACGTCTCAACCTCTCCCAACAGAGCGGCGGTTAATTTGTGTGTCGTTTTTTCCCTTTCCAGGTCAATCAGGCGAACAGCAACCTAAATCGATTCCTAAACAGATAATTTGCTCACGCTAATGCTGCTCATGCCCATGCTGCTCATATGTCCTTTCAAATCAAAATCCACTACCGCCGCTCTAAGAAACTGCAAACAAAATCATACCCATCGTGCAAAATCAATTCCCAGAAAATTTCACTCAAATACCAGCTGAAACACCAGGCGCACAGAAAACCACAGTAGGTACTCCACTCAATTATATTTTGCTCTAATTAATGTGAAACGTGGCACCGCCGATCGAATTTACCAATTAACCAATGGGAGCGAATGTCATTTCATAAATAAGTTACCGCTTCCTTAGAGTTACCATGGTGCATACAATTCTGAAACAACCTCTTCCTTAAAAAATGTGAAAACATCAAAATTACTGCTTTATCAGAAAAAATCAAAGTGCATCAATGTTGCTTGACCGATCCTTTCTCATTTGCAATAACTCGCTTTTATATAAGTTAATGTTTTGTTCCATTTTTAAGGCAATTCCACTGAATTTAATCATCTTCATAGTGCTGCATGATGGTAACCTTGACAAATTGACAGAAAATTATCTCTGACCAATCAGAGCGAAGTGCAATTAAAGATCATTTTAGTGTGACCAGATTACCCAACATTTTATGAAGTTTTTCGTTAAAAAATTTGCTAACTTCTAAAATTGAGCATTTTCAGATCGAAAATGAAGGCTATACGCATCCCCCCACAATTCTTATTCATTCCCAAGGGCCCTCTTTTATAAGAAATGCACGGTTCGCTCAATTTGAATGCATGCAAGTAAATTTGATAAATGAACTATGGTCACACTACAAACTTCTTAATTTCTTATCTTCAACCAATCAGAAAGCTCTGTAACTTCACTGCAACCAGCAGCGTTGCCACGTTGCACATTAAGTTTTTAGAAATTATGACTGCAGGCACCTGCTGCTGATGTCTGAGCGCCTGGTACTCTGGCTTGGATTTTTCCTAAATTTTGTTTGAAATTTGATTGGAGGTGGAATTGTTGTTTTTGCAGGTGGCCACTTTTTGCGAGGTGGACTTACTGCTCACGCGAGGTGGGAAATAACTCCACTTTTTGCGAGGTGGACTTAATGCTCATGCGAGGTGGGAAATAACTCCACTTTTTGCGAGGTGGACTTACTGCTCACGCGAGGTGGGAAATAAGTACACTTTTTGCGAGGTGGACTTACTGCTCACGCGAGGTGGGAAATAAGTACACTTTTTGCGAGGTGGACTTAAGGCTCATGCGAGGTGGGAAATAACTCCACTTTTTGCGAGGTGGACTTACTGCTCACGCGAGGTGGGAAATAACTCCACTTTTTGCGAGGTGGACTTACTGCTCACGCGAGGTGGGAAATAAGTACACTTTTTGCGAGGTGGACTTAAGGCTCATGCGAGGTGGGAAATAACTCCACTTTTTGCGAGGTGGACTTACTGCTCACGCGAGGTGGGAAATAAGTACACTTTTTGCGAGGTGGACTTAAGGCTCATGCGAGGTGGGAAATAACTCCACTTTTTGCGAGGTGGACTTACTGCTCACGCGAGGTGGGAAATAAGTACACTTTTTGCGAGGTGGACTTAAGGCTCATGCGAGGTGGGAAATAAGTACACTTTTTGCGAGGTGGACTTAATGCTCATGCGAGGTGGGAAATAACTCCACTTTTTGCGAGGTGGACTTACTGCTCACGCGAGGTGGGAAATAAGTCCACTTTTTGCGAGGTGGACTTAAGGCTCATGCGAGGTGGGAAATAACTCCACTTTTTGCGAGGTGGACTTACTGCTCACGCGAGGTGGGAAATAAGTACACTTTTTGCGAGGTGGACTTAAGGCTCATGCGAGGTGGGAAATAACTCCACTTTTTGCGAGGTGGACTTACTGCTCACGCGAGGTGGGAAATAAGTACACTTTTTGCGAGGTGGACTTAAGGCTCATGCGAGGTGGGAAATAACTCCACTTTTTGCGAGGTGGACTTAAGGCTCATGCGAGGTGGGAAATAACTCCACTTTTTGCGAGGTGGACTTAATGCTCATGCGAGGTGGGAAATAACTCCACTTTTTGCGAGGCGGACTTAATGCTCATGCGAGGTGGGAAATAACTCCACTTTTTGCGAGGTGGACTTACTGCTCACGCGAGGTGGGAAATAACTCCACTTTTTGCGAGGTGGACTTACTGCTCACGCGAGGTGGGAAATAAGTACACTTTTTGCGAGGTGGACTTACTGCTCACGCGAGGTGGGAAATAAGTCCACTTTTTGCGAGGTGGACTTAAGGCTCATGCGAGGTGGGAAATAACTCCACTTTTTGCGAGGTGGACTTAATGCTCATGCGAGGTGGGAACTAAGGCGTGCGTTCACTTTGAATGTTGGATTATAAGGATCTGCTGAGTCTGACAGATTTATCTGCTGGCCCAACAGATCAACATCCTTTTAGTGTATCGTTTGCATCAAACATTTTCTCAAAGTATATATAGCAAAAAGGAAACAATGAAAAAACGAACTTTCTTTTTTCAAAATCTGCTATATCTTAAAAACGGTACGTCTGGCGTCAATTTACCCCATGACAACAACTATGCAGGCGTTCAATATGAACATTTTTAGGCCTCATTTATGGCCGTAGGTTCAATAGTTTCTGAGATATAGCCAAAAAATGGCATCAGGACGAGGTTATGTACGTTTTCCGATCAAGGATTTTTTCAACTTTCTGACTGATCCTGTGGACCAAAATCGTTCAAATTTCAGATTTATCATCAGCAACGGTATCTCTACTGAAAACACAAAAGAATTTTATCCAAATTTCAATTTTCAAAAAATCGACACAAATTCAGCGGAAAAGTCGACCCCGAAGTTTCGCAATTGACTGCATTTTTTCAGTGAAACCATGCAATTTTTGAAATTTTCAAAATTTTACCAAATTTTGATGTGAAAATGGGTAGAGATCGTAGGGTTGATTGTAGTTAGAGGAAAAATCAAGAATTTGCAAGGATTCATTGTCGCAGGATAATACAGGATCAAAAAAAGGACATCATTTCGCATACAGAAATCTTTCGAAGGTCTCCTTTTCAGACATCCTAGCAGCGTTCAATACAAACATTTTGAGCCAAAAATTGTGGATCTACGTCCAATAGTTTCTGAGATATAGCCAAAAAACCATGATCAGAAAGGACGAAAAAAGTGGTTCATTTTGGAAAAAACCGCTATATCTCAAAAACGGTACAACTGGCGTTGATTTTGCCTCTCTATATGAAATATGCGCGATGGTCTTGCGCAACTTTTAAGCCAAAATTCGTGGCTCTAGCTGCAATAGAACCGGAGTTATAGCCAAAAATAGGTAGGTGTTCGACCAAAAAACCAACTTCTTTGCGAGGCTCTGAGTTTTTCGTCGGCTTTTAGTTGAAATTTTTTCTGATGTACTAGTCGCCCAGAAATTGTAGCAGGTATATTTCTGCCGATGTGCACACTTTGAGTTTGAATATCTCGGGAACGGGGGGACGCAGGAAAAAAGTAATGATGGGGGGTTGTAGGTAATTACTTCGTCTTCACGGCATGCAAAGTTAGAAATCGGAAATTGCCTGATTTGTGTCGAAATTCTGGGAAAATATGTTTCGTTTTTGGAAAAAACGCCATATCTCGGAAACGGTGCGTCCAATCGCAATTTGCCTTTTAGTTAAGCTTTTTTTCAAACATACACGACCGGATGACGCAACTTTTAAGCCAAAAATCATGGCTCTAGCTATTATAGAACCCCACTTTTGGCCAAGAATAAGGTGGTGTTCGACCAAAAAACCAAGGCAAACCATGGAGGTGCATACTTTGACTTTGAATATCTCGGGAACGGGGGGACGCAGGAAAAAAGTAATGATGGGGGGTTGTAGGTAATTACTTCGTCTTCACGGCATGCAAAGTTAGAAATCGGAAATTGCCTGATTTGTGTCGAAATTCTGGGAAAATATGTTTCGTTTTTGGAAAAAACGCCATATCTCGGAAACGGTGCGTCGGATCGCAATTTGCCTTTTAGTTAAGCTTTTTTTCAAACATACACGACCGGATGACGCAACTTTTAAGCCAAAAATCATGGCTCTAGCTATTATAGAACCCCACTTTTGGCCAAGAATAAGGTGGTGTTCGACCAAAAAACCAAGGCTCTGGAGGTGCATACTTTGACTTTGAATATCTCGGGAACGGGGGGACGCAGGAAAAAAGTAATGATGGGGGGTTGTAGGTAATTACTTCGTCTTCACGGCATGCAAAGTTAGAAATCGGAAATTGCCTGATTTGTGTCGAAATTCTGGGAAAATATGTTTCGTTTTTGGAAAAAACGCCATATCTCGGAAACGGTGCGTCGGATCGCAATTTGCCTTTTAGTTAAGCTTTTTTTCAAACATACACGACCGGATGACGCAACTTTTAAGCCAAAAATCATGGCTCTAGCTATTATAGAACCCCACTTTTGGCCAAGAATAAGGTGGTGTTCGACCAAAAAACCAAGCCTCTGGAGGTGCATACTTTGACTTTGAATATCTCGGGAACGGGGGGACGCAGGAAAAAAGTAATGATGGGGGGTTGTAGGTAATTACTTCGTCTTCACGGCATGCAAAGTTAGAAATCGGAAATTGCCTGATTTGTGTCGAAATTCTGGGAAAATATGTTTCGTTTTTGGAAAAAACGCCATATCTCGGAAACGGTGCGTCGGATCGCAATTTGCCTTTTAGTTAAGCTTTTTTTCAAACATACACGACCGGATGACGCAACTTTTAAGCCAAAAATCATGGCTCTAGCTATTATAGAACCCCACTTTTGGCCAAGAATAAGGTGGTGTTCGACCAAAAAACCAAGCCTCTGGAGGTGCATACTTTGACTTTGAATATCTCGGGAACGGGGGGACGCAGGAAAAAAGTAATGATGGGGGGTTGTAGGTAATTACTTCGTCTTCACGGCATGCAAAGTTAGAAATCGGAAATTGCCTGATTTGTGTCGAAATTCTGGGAAAATATGTTCCGTTTTTGGAAAAAACGCCATATCTCGGAAACGGTGCGTCGGATCGCAATTTGCCTTTTAGTTAAGCTTTTTTTCAAACATACACGACCGGATGACGCAACTTTTAAGCCAAAAATCATGGCTCTAGCTATTATAGAACCCCACTTTTGGCCAAGAATAAGGTGGTGTTCGACCAAAAAACCAAGCCTCTGGAGGTGCATACTTTGACTTTGAATATCTCGGGAACGGGGGGACGCAGGAAAAAAGTAATGATGGGGGGTTGTAGGTAATTACTTCGTCTTCACGGCATGCAAAGTTAGAAATCGGAAATTGCCTGATTTGTGTCGAAATTCTGGGAAAATATGTTTCGTTTTTGGAAAAAACGCCATATCTCGGAAACGGTGCGTCGGATCGCAATTTGCCTTTTAGTTAAGCTTTTTTTCAAACATACACGACCGGATGACGCAACTTTTAAGCCAAAAATCATGGCTCTAGCTATTATAGAACCCCACTTTTGGCCAAGAATAAGGTGGTGTTCGACCAAAAAACCAAGGCAAACCATGGAGGTGCATACTTTGACTTTGAATATCTCGGGAACGGGGGGACGCAGGAAAAAAGTAATGATGGGGGGTTGTAGGTAATTACTTCGTCTTCACGGCATGCAAAGTTAGAAATCGGAAATTGCCTGATTTGTGTCGAAATTCTGGGAAAATATGTTTCGTTTTTGGAAAAAACGCCATATCTCGGAAACGGTGCGTCGGATCGCAATTTGCCTTTTAGTTAAGCTTTTTTTCAAACATACACGACCGGATGACGCAACTTTTAAGCCAAAAATCATGGCTCTAGCTATTATAGAACCCCACTTTTGGCCAAGAATAAGGTGGTGTTCGACCAAAAAACCAAGGCTCTGGAGGTGCATACTTTGACTTTGAATATCTCGGGAACGGGGGGACGCAGGAAAAAAGTAATGATGGGGGGTTGTAGGTAATTACTTCGTCTTCACGGCATGCAAAGTTAGAAATCTGAAATTGCCTGATTTGTGTCGAAATTCTGGGAAAATATGTTTCGTTTTTGGAAAAAACGCCATATCTCGGAAACGGTGCGTCGGATCGCAATTTGCCTTTTAGTTAAGCTTTTTTTCAAACATACACGACCGGATGACGCAACTTTTAAGCCAAAAATCATGGCTCTAGCTATTATAGAACCCCACTTTTGGCCAAGAATAAGGTGGTGTTCGACCAAAAAACCAAGGCAAACCATGGAGGTGCATACTTTGACTTTGAATATCTCGGGAACGGGGGGACGCAGGAAAAAAGTAATGATGGGGGGTTGTAGGTAATTACTTCGTCTTCACGGCATGCAAAGTTAGAAATCGGAAATTGCCTGATTTGTGTCGAAATTCTGGGAAAATATGTTTCGTTTTTGGAAAAAACGCCATATCTCGGAAACGGTGCGTCGGATCGCAATTTGCCTTTTAGTTAAGCTTTTTTTCAAACATACACGACCGGATGACGCAACTTTTAAGCCAAAAATCATGGCTCTAGCTATTATAGAACCCCACTTTTGGCCAAGAATAAGGTGGTGTTCGACCAAAAAACCAAGGCTCTGGAGGTGCATACTTTGACTTTGAATATCTCGGGAACGGGGGGACGCAGGAAAAAAGTAATGATGGGGGGTTGTAGGTAATTACTTCGTCTTCACGGCATGCAAAGTTAGAAATCGGAAATTGCCTGATTTGTGTCGAAATTCTGGGAAAATATGTTTCGTTTTTGGAAAAAACGCCATATCTCGGAAACGGTGCGTCGGATCGCAATTTGCCTTTTAGTTAAGCTTTTTTTCAAACATACACGACCGGATGACGCAACTTTTAAGCCAAAAATCATGGCTCTAGCTATTATAGAACCCCACTTTTGGCCAAGAATAAGGTGGTGTTCGACCAAAAAACCAAGCCTCTGGAGGTGCATACTTTGACTTTGAATATCTCGGGAACGGGGGGACGCAGGAAAAAAGTAATGATGGGGGGTTGTAGGTAATTACTTCGTCTTCACGGCATGCAAAGTTAGAAATCGGAAATTGCCTGATTTGTGTCGAAATTCTGGGAAAATATGTTTCGTTTTTGGAAAAAACGCCATATCTCGGAAACGGTGCGTCGGATCGCAATTTGCCTTTTAGTTAAGCTTTTTTTCAAACATACACGACCGGATGACGCAACTTTTAAGCCAAAAATCATGGCTCTAGCTATTATAGAACCCCACTTTTGGCCAAGAATAAGGTGGTGTTCGACCAAAAAACCAAGCCTCTGGAGGTGCATACTTTGACTTTGAATATCTCGGGAACGGGGGGACGCAGGAAAAAAGTAATGATGGGGGGTTGTAGGTAATTACTTCGTCTTCACGGCATGCAAAGTTAGAAATCGGAAATTGCCTGATTTGTGTCGAAATTCTGGGAAAATATGTTTCGTTTTTGGAAAAAACGCCATATCTCGGAAACGGTGCGTCGGATCGCAATTTGCCTTTTAGTTAAGCTTTTTTTCAAACATACACGACCGGATGACGCAACTTTTAAGCCAAAAATCATGGCTCTAGCTATTATAGAACCCCACTTTTGGCCAAGAATAAGGTGGTGTTCGACCAAAAAACCAAGCCTCTGGAGGTGCATACTTTGACTTTGAATATCTCGGGAACGGGGGGACGCAGGAAAAAAGTAATGATGGGGGGTTGTAGGTAATTACTTCGTCTTCACGGCATGCAAAGTTAGAAATCGGAAATTGCCTGATTTGTGTCGAAATTCTGGGAAAATATGTTTCGTTTTTGGAAAAAACGCCATATCTCGGAAACGGTGCGTCGGATCGCAATTTGCCTTTTGGTTAAGCTTTTTTTCAAACATACACGACCGGATGACGCAACTTTTAAGCCAAAAATCATGGCTCTAGCTATTATAGAACCCCACTTTTGGCCAAGAATAAGGTGGTGTTCGACCAAAAAACCAAGCCTCTGGAGGTGCATACTTTGACTTTGAATATCTCGGGAACGGGGGGACGCAGGAAAAAAGTAATGATGGGGGGTTGTAGGTAATTACTTCGTCTTCACGGCATGCAAAGTTAGAAATCGGAAATTGCCTGATTTGTGTCGAAATTCTTGGAAAATATGTTTCGTTTTTGGAAAAAACGCCATATCTCGGAAACGGTGCGTCGGATCGCAATTTGCCTTTTAGTTAAGCTTTTTTTCAAACATACACGACCGGATGACGCAACTTTTAAGCCAAAAATCATGGCTCTAGCTATTATAGAACCCCACTTTTGGCCAAGAATAAGGTGGTGTTCGACCAAAAAACCAAGCCTCTGGAGGTGCATACTTTGACTTTGAATATCTCGGGAACGGGGGGACGCAGGAAAAAAGTAATGATGGGGGGTTGTAGGTAATTACTTCGTCTTCACGGCATGCAAAGTTAGAAATCGGAAATTGCCTGATTTGTGTCGAAATTCTGGGAAAATATGTTTCGTTTTTGGAAAAAACGCCATATCTCGGAAACGGTGCGTCGGATCGCAATTTGCCTTTTAGTTAAGCTTTTTTTCAAACATACACGACCGGATGACGCAACTTTTAAGCCAAAAATCATGGCTCTAGCTATTATAGAACCCCACTTTTGGCCAAGAATAAGGTGGTGTTCGACCAAAAAACCAAGCCTCTGGAGGTGTATACTTTGACTTTGAATATCTCGGGAACGGGGGGACGCAGGAAAAAAGTAATGATGGGGGGTTGTAGGTAATTACTTCGTCTTCACGGCATGCAAAGTTAGAAATCGGAAATTGCCTGATTTGTGTCAAAATTCTGGGAAAATATGTTTCGTTTTTGGAAAAAACGCCATATCTCGGAAACGGTGCGTCGGATCGCAATTTGCCTTTTAGTTAAGCTTTTTTTCAAACATACACGACCGGATGACGCAACTTTTAAGCCAAAAATCATGGCTCTAGCTATTATAGAACCCCACTTTTGGCCAAGAATAAGGTGGTGTTCGACCAAAAAACCAAGCCTCTGGAGGTGCATACTTTGACTTTGAATATCTCGGGAACGGGGGGACGCAGGAAAAAAGTAATGATGGGGGGTTGTAGGTAATTACTTCGTCTTCACGGCATGCAAAGTTAGAAATCGGAAATTGCCTGATTTGTGTCGAAATTCTGGGAAAATATGTTTCGTTTTTGGAAAAAACGCCATATCTCGGAAACGGTGCGTCGGATCGCAATTTGCCATTTAGTTAAGCTTTTTTTCAAACATACACGACCGGATGACGCAACTTTTAAGCCAAAAATCATGGCTCTAGCTATTATAGAACCCCACTTTTGGCCAAGAATAAGGTGGTGTTCGACCAAAAAACCAAGCCTCTGGAGGTGCATACTTTGACTTTGAATATCTCGGGAACGGGGGGACGCAGGAAAAAAGTAATGATGGGGGGTTGTAGGTAATTACTTCGTCTTCACGGCATGCAAAGTTAGAAATCGGAAATTGCCTGATTTGTGTCGAAATTCTGGGAAAATATGTTTCGTTTTTGGAAAAAACGCCATATCTCGGAAACGGTGCGTCGGATCGCAATTTGCCTTTTAGTTAAGCTTTTTTTCAAACATACACGACCGGATGACGCAACTTTTAAGCCAAAAATCATGGCTCTAGCTATTATAGAACCCCACTTTTGGCCAAGAATAAGGTGGTGTTCGACCAAAAAACCAAGGCTCTGGAGGTGCATACTTTGACTTTGAATATCTCGGGAACGGGGGGACGCAGGAAAAAAGTAATGATGGGGGGTTGTAGGTAATTACTTCGTCTTCACGGCATGCAAAGTTAGAAATCGGAAATTGCCTGATTTGTGTCGAAATTCTGGGAAAATATGTTTCGTTTTTGGAAAAAACGCCATATCTCGGAAACGGTGCGTCGGATCGCAATTTGCCTTTTAGTTAAGCTTTTTTTCAAACATACACGACCGGATGACGCAACTTTTAAGCCAAAAATCATGGCTCTAGCTATTATAGAACCCCACTTTTGGCCAAGAATAAGGTGGTGTTCGACCAAAAAACCAAGCCTCTGGAGGTGTATACTTTGACTTTGAATATCTCGGGAACGGGGGGACGCAGGAAAAAAGTAATGATGGGGGGTTGTAGGTAATTACTTCGTCTTCACGGCATGCAAAGTTAGAAATCGGAAATTGCCTGATTTGTGTCGAAATTCTGGGAAAATATGTTTCGTTTTTGGAAAAAACGCCATATCTCGGAAACGGTGCGTCGGATCGCAATTTGCCTTTTAGTTAAGCTTTTTTTCAAACATACACGACCGGATGACGCAACTTTTAAGCCAAAAATCATGGCTCTAGCTATTATAGAACCCCACTTTTGGCCAAGAATAAGGTGGTGTTCGACCAAAAAACCAAGCCTCTGGAGGTGCATACTTTGACTTTGAATATCTCGGGAACGGGGGGACGCAGGAAAAAAGTAATGATGGGGGGTTGTAGGTAATTACTTCGTCTTCACGGCATGCAAAGTTAGAAATCGGAAATTGCCTGATTTGTGTCGAAATTCTGGGAAAATATGTTTCGTTTTTGGAAAAAACGCCATATCTCGGAAACGGTGCGTCGGATCGCAATTTGCCTTTTAGTTAAGCTTTTTTTCAAACATACACGACCGGATGACGCAACTTTTAAGCCAAAAATCATGGCTCTAGCTATTATAGAACCCCACTTTTGGCCAAGAATAAGGTGGTGTTCGACCAAAAAACCAAGGCTCTGGAGGTGCATACTTTGACTTTGAATATCTCGGGAACGGGGGGACGCAGGAAAAAAGTAATGATGGGGGGTTGTAGGTAATTACTTCGTCTTCACGGCATGCAAAGTTAGAAATCTGAAATTGCCTGATTTGTGTCGAAATTCTGGGAAAATATGTTTCGTTTTTGGAAAAAACGCCATATCTCGGAAACGGTGCGTCGGATCGCAATTTGCCTTTTAGTTAAGCTTTTTTTCAAACATACACGACCGGATGACGCAACTTTTAAGCCAAAAATCATGGCTCTAGCTATTATAGAACCCCACTTTTGGCCAAGAATAAGGTGGTGTTCGACCAAAAAACCAAGCCTCTGGAGGTGCATACTTTGACTTTGAATATCTCGGGAACGGGGGGACGCAGGAAAAAAGTAATGATGGGGGGTTGTAGGTAATTACTTCGTCTTCACGGCATGCAAAGTTAGAAATCGGAAATTGCCTGATTTGTGTCGAAATTCTGGGAAAATATGTTTCGTTTTTGGAAAAAACGCCATATCTCGGAAACGGTGCGTCGGATCGCAATTTGCCTTTTAGTTAAGCTTTTTTTCAAACATACACGACCGGATGACGCAACTTTTAAACCAAAAATCATGGCTCTAGCTATTATAGAACCCCACTTTTGGCCAAGAATAAGGTGGTGTTCGACCAAAAAACCAAGGCAAACCATGGAGGTGCATACTTTGACTTTGAATATCTCGGGAACGGGGGGACGCAGGAAAAAAGTAATGATGGGGGGTTGTAGGTAATTACTTCGTCTTCACGGCATGCAAAGTTAGAAATCGGAAATTGCCTGATTTGTGTCGAAATTCTGGGAAAATATGTTTCGTTTTTGGAAAAAACGCCATATCTCGGAAACGGTGCGTCGGATCGCAATTTGCCTTTTAGTTAAGCTTTTTTTCAAACATACACGACCGGATGACGCAACTTTTAAGCCAAAAATCATGGCTCTAGCTATTATAGAACCCCACTTTTGGCCAAGAATAAGGTGGTGTTCGACCAAAAAACCAAGGCTCTGGAGGTGCATACTTTGACTTTGAATATCTCGGGAACGGGGGGACGCAGGAAAAAAGTAATGATGGGGGGTTGTAGGTAATTACTTCGTCTTCACGGCATGCAAAGTTAGAAATCGGAAATTGCCTGATTTGTGTCGAAATTCTGGGAAAATATGTTTCGTTTTTGGAAAAAACGCCATATCTCGGAAACGGTGCGTCGGATCGCAATTTGCCTTTTAGTTAAGCTTTTTTTCAAACATACACGACCGGATGACGCAACTTTTAAGCCAAAAATCATGGCTGTAGCTATTATAGAACCCCACTTTTGGCCAAGAATAAGGTGGTGTTCGACCAAAAAACCAAGCCTCTGGAGGTGCATACTTTGACTTTGAATATCTCGGGAACGGGGGGACGCAGGAAAAAAGTAATGATGGGGGGTTGTAGGTAATTACTTCGTCTTCACGGCATGCAAAGTTAGAAATCGGAAATTGCCTGATTTGTGTCGAAATTCTGGGAAAATATGTTTCGTTTTTGGAAAAAACGCCATATCTCGGAAACGGTGCGTCGGATCGCAATTTGCCTTTTAGTTAAGCTTTTTTTCAAACATACACGACCGGATGACGCAACTTTTAAGCCAAAAATCATGGCTCTAGCTATTATAGAACCCCACTTTTGGCCAAGAATAAGGTGGTGTTCGACCAAAAAACCAAGCCTCTGGAGGTGCATACTTTGACTTTGAATATCTCGGGAACGGGGGGACGCAGGAAAAAAGTAATGATGGGGGGTTGTAGGTAATTACTTCGTCTTCACGGCATGCAAAGTTAGAAATCGGAAATTGCCTGATTTGTGTCGAAATTCTGGGAAAATATGTTTCGTTTTTGGAAAAAACGCCATATCTCGGAAACGGTGCGTCGGATCGCAATTTGCCTTTTAGTTAAGCTTTTTTTCAAACATACACGACCGGATGACGCAACTTTTAAGCCAAAAATCATGGCTCTAGCTATTATAGAACCCCACTTTTGGCCAAGAATAAGGTGGTGTTCGACCAAAAAACCAAGCCTCTGGAGGTGCATACTTTGACTTTGAATATCTCGGGAACGGGGGGACGCAGGAAAAAAGTAATGATGGGGGGTTGTAGGTAATTACTTCGTCTTCACGGCATGCAAAGTTAGAAATCGGAAATTGCCTGATTTGTGTCGAAATTCTGGGAAAATATGTTTCGTTTTTGGAAAAAACGCCATATCTCGGAAACGGTGCGTCGGATCGCAATTTGCCTTTTAGTTAAGCTTTTTTTCAAACATACACGACCGGATGACGCAACTTTTAAGCCAAAAATCATGGCTCTAGCTATTATAGAACCCCACTTTTGGCCAAGAATAAGGTGGTGTTCGACCAAAAAACCAAGCCTCTGGAGGTGCATACTTTGACTTTGAATATCTCGGGAACGGGGGGACGCAGGAAAAAAGTAATGATGGGGGGTTGTAGGTAATTACTTCGTCTTCACGGCATGCAAAGTTAGAAATCGGAAATTGCCTGATTTGTGTCGAAATTCTGGGAAAATATGTTTCGTTTTTGGAAAAAACGCCATATCTCGGAAACGGTGCGTCGGATCGCAATTTGCCTTTTAGTTAAGCTTTTTTTCAAACATACACGACCGGATGACGCAACTTTTAAGCCAAAAATCATGGCTCTAGCTATTATAGAACCCCACTTTTGGCCAAGAATAAGGTGGTGTTCGACCAAAAAACCAAGCCTCTGGAGGTGCATACTTTGACTTTGAATATCTCGGGAACGGGGGGACGCAGGAAAAAAGTAATGATGGGGGGTTGTAGGTAATTACTTCGTCTTCACGGCATGCAAAGTTAGAAATCGGAAATTGCCTGATTTGTGTCGAAATTCTGGGAAAATATGTTTCGTTTTTGGAAAAAACGCCATATCTCGGAAACGGTGCGTCGGATCGCAATTTGCCTTTTAGTTAAGCTTTTTTTCAAACATACACGACCGGATGACGCAACTTTTAAGCCAAAAATCATGGCTCTAGCTATTATAGAACCCCACTTTTGGCCAAGAATAAGGTGGTGTTCGACCAAAAAACCAAGCCTCTGGAGGTGCATACTTTGACTTTGAATATCTCGGGAACGGGGGGACGCAGGAAAAAAGTAATGATGGGGGGTTGTAGGTAATTACTTCGTCTTCACGGCATGCAAAGTTAGAAATCGGAAATTGCCTGATTTGTGTCGAAATTCTGGGAAAATATGTTTCGTTTTTGGAAAAAACGCCATATCTCGGAAACGGTGCGTCGGATCGCAATTTGCCTTTTAGTTAAGCTTTTTTTCAAACATACACGACCGGATGACGCAACTTTTAAGCCAAAAATCATGGCTCTAGCTATTATAGAACCCCACTTTTGGCCAAGAATAAGGTGGTGTTCGACCAAAAAACCAAGCCTCTGGAGGTGCATACTTTGACTTTGAATATCTCGGGAACGGGGGGACGCAGGAAAAAAGTAATGATGGGGGGTTGTAGGTAATTACTTCGTCTTCACGGCATGCAAAGTTAGAAATCGGAAATTGCCTGATTTGTGTCGAAATTCTGGGAAAATATGTTTCGTTTTTGGAAAAAACGCCATATCTCGGAAACGGTGCGTCGGATCGCAATTTGCCTTTTAGTTAAGCTTTTTTTCAAACATACACGACCGGATGACGCAACTTTTAAGCCAAAAATCATGGCTCTAGCTATTATAGAACCCCACTTTTGGCCAAGAATAAGGTGGTGTTCGACCAAAAAACCAAATTTTTTTTGTCAAAAATGGGCCATATCTCAAAAACGGTGCGTCTGCTGTCATTTTCAATCATAACATTTTTTAAACAGGCGTTCAATACGAACATTTTAATGCCTCATTTGTGTCTGTAGGTCCAATAGTTCCCGAGATATAGCCAAAAAATGGCATCAGGACGAGGTTATGTACGTTTTCCGATCAAGGATTTTTTCAACTTTTTGCCATATGCTGTGGGCCAAAATCGTTCAAATTTCGAATTTACCATCAGCAACGGTATCTCTACTCAAAACACAAAAGAATTTTATCCAAATTTCAATTTTCAAAAAATCGACACAAATTCAGCGGAAAAGTCGACCCCAAAGTTTCGCAATTGACTGCATTTTTTCGGTGAAACCATGCAATTTTTGAAATTTTCAAAATTTTGCCGAATTTTGGTGTGAAAATGGGTAGAGATCGTAGGGTTGATTGTAGTTAGAGGAAAAATTAAAAATTTGCAAGGATTCATTGTCGCAGGATAATACAGGATCAAAAAAAGGACATCATTCCTCATACAGAAATCTTTCGCTGGTACGATTTTCAGACATCCTAGCAGCGTTCAATACAAACATTTTGAGCCAAAAATTATGGATCTACGTCCAATAGTTTCAGAGATATAGCCAAAAAACCAGGATCAGAAAGAACGAAAAAAGTGGTTAATTTTTAGAAAAAACCGCTATATCTCGGAAACGGTACATCTGGCGTTGATTGTGCCTCTCCATATGAAACATGCGCGATGGTGTTGCGCAACTTTTAAGCCAAAATTCATGGCCCTAGCTGTAATAGAACTCGACTTATGGAATCATCATCATACTCGTCACCCAGTTTTTCACTTTTCCAGGACCCTCAGGACCACCTCCAGTGCAAGGATATGTCCAAGCACAGACTGGCTTTGTGGGAGACGCATCTCAGAGAACTCCACAAGACTTCCTGGCATTTTTGTAGCAGGAACAGCTTGGAGCAGGAGCACTGGGACCCCCCTCCATCGAACTTCAACTGCAGCTGCCCTTCAACCACAAGACATCCAATTCAATTCCTCCACACCCAGAAAAGCTCAAAACAACTCCCAACAAAGTCCCACATAAAATGATCAACCAAATGCCCAACCAGACGTCCTGCGAATTTACAATTCGGTCAAGTGGACAACAATCTGCAGCAGCAGTTTGGCTCACAACCCCAGCAGCAACGACAACAACCGGCCCAACTGACCAATGAGTCACCGCAGCCAGATCAGACAGATCAGCAGAGTGCAGCCGATTCGATCCAAGAACGTCTCAACCTCTCCCAACAGAGCGGCGGTTAATTTGTGTGTCGTTTTTTCCCTTTCCAGGTCAATCAGGCGAACAGCAACCTAAATCGATTCCTAAACAGATAATTTGCTCACGCTAATGCTGCTCATGCCCATGCTGCTCATATGTCCTTTCAAATCAAAATCCACTACCGCCGCTCTAAGAAACTGCAAACAAAATCATACCCATCGTGCAAAATCAATACCCAGAAAATTTCACTCAAATACCAGCTGAAACACCAGGCGCACAGAAAACCACAGTAGGTACTCCACTCAATTATATTTTGCTCTAATTAATGTGAAACGTGGCACCGCCGATCGAATTTACCAATTAACCAATGGGAGCGAATGTCATTTCATAAATAAGTTACCGCTTCCTTAGAGTTACCATGGTGCATACAATTCTGAAACAACCTCTTCCTTAAAAAATGTGAAAACATCAAAATTACTGCTTTATCAGAAAAAATCAAAGTGCATCAATGTTGCTTGACCGATCCTTTCTCATTTGCAATAACTCGCTTTTATATAAGTTAATGTTTTGTTCCATTTTTAAGGCAATTCCACTGAATTTAATCATCTTCATAGTGCTGCATGATGGTAACCTTGACAAATTGACAGAAAATTATCTCTGACCAATCAGAGCGAAGTGCAATTAAAGATCATTTTAGTGTGACCAGATTACCCAACATTTTATGAAGTTTTTCGTTAAAAAATTTGCTAACTTCTAAAATTGAGCATTTTCAGATCGAAAATGAAGGCTATACGCATCCCCCCACAATTCTTATTCATTCCCAAGGGCCCTCTTTTATAAGAAATGCACGGTTCGCTCAATTTGAATGCATGCAAGTAAATTTGATAAATGAACTATGGTCACACTACAAACTTCTTAATTTCTTATCTTCAACCAATCAGAAAGCTCTGTAACTTCACTGCAACCAGCAGCGTTGCCACGTTGCACATTAAGTTTTTAGAAATTATGACTGCAGGCACCTGCTGCTGATGTCTGAGCGCCTGGTACTCTGGCTTGGATTTTTCCTAAATTTTGTTTGAAATTTGATTGGAGGTGGAATTGTTGTTTTTGCAGGTGGCCACTTTTTGCGAGGTGGACTTACTGCTCACGCGAGGTGGGAAATAACTCCACTTTTTGCGAGGTGGACTTAATGCTCATGCGAGGTGGGAAATAACTCCACTTTTTGCGAGGTGGACTTACTGCTCACGCGAGGTGGGAAATAAGTACACTTTTTGCGAGGTGGACTTAAGGCTCATGCGAGGTGGGAAATAAGTACACTTTTTGCGAGGTGGACTTAATGCTCATGCGAGGTGGGAAATAACTCCACTTTTTGCGAGGTGGACTTACTGCTCACGCGAGGTGGGAAATAAGTCCACTTTTTGCGAGGTGGACTTAAGGCTCATGCGAGGTGGGAAATAACTCCACTTTTTGCGAGGTGGACTTACTGCTCACGCGAGGTGGGAAATAAGTACACTTTTTGCGAGGTGGACTTAAGGCTCATGCGAGGTGGGAAATAACTCCACTTTTTGCGAGGTGGACTTACTGCTCACGCGAGGTGGGAAATAAGTACACTTTTTGCGAGGTGGACTTAAGGCTCATGCGAGGTGGGAAATAACTCCACTTTTTGCGAGGTGGACTTACTGCTCACGCGAGGTGGGAAATAACTCCACTTTTTGCGAGGTGGACTTAAGGCTCATGCGAGGTGGGAAATAAGTACACTTTTTGCGAGGTGGACTTAATGCTCATGCGAGGTGGGAAATAACTCCACTTTTTGCGAGGTGGACTTACTGCTCACGCGAGGTGGGAAATAAGTCCACTTTTTGCGAGGTGGACTTAAGGCTCATGCGAGGTGGGAAATAACTCCACTTTTTGCGAGGTGGACTTACTGCTCACGCGAGGTGGGAAATAAGTACACTTTTTGCGAGGTGGACTTAAGGCTCATGCGAGGTGGGAAATAACTCCACTTTTTGCGAGGCGGACTTAATGCTCATGCGAGGTGGGAAATAACTCCACTTATTGCGAGGTGGACTTACTGCTCACGCGAGGTGGGAAATAAGTACACTTTTTGCGAGGTGGACTTACTGCTCACGCGAGGTGGGAAATAAGTCCACTTTTTGCGAGGTGGACTTAATGCTCATGCGAGGTGGGAAATAAGTCCACTTTTTGCGAGGTGGGAAATAACTCCACTTTTTGCGAGGTGGACTTAATGCTCATGCGAGGTGGGAACTAAGGCGTGCGTTCACTTTGAATGTTGGATTATAAGGATCTGCTGAGTCTGACAGATTTATCTGCTGGCCCAACAGATCAACATCCTTTTAGTGTATCGTTTGCATCAAACATTTTCTCAAAGTATATATAGCAAAAAGGAAACAATGAAAAAACGAACTTTCTTTTTTCAAAATCTGCTATATCTTAAAAACGGTACGTCTGGCGTCAATTTACCCCATGACAACAACTATGCAGGCGTTCAATATGAACATTTTTAGGCCTCATTTATGGCCGTAGGTTCAATAGTTTCTGAGATATAGCCAAAAAATGGCATCAGGACGAGGTTATGTACGTTTTCCGATCAAGGATTTTTTCAACTTTCTGACTGATCCTGTGGACCAAAATCGTTCAAATTTCAGATTTATCATCAGCAACGGTATCTCTACTGAAAACACAAAAGAATTTTATCCAAATTTCAATTTTCAAAAAATCGACACAAATTCAGCGGAAAAGTCGACCCCGAAGTTTCGCAATTGACTGCATTTTTTCAGTGAAACCATGCAATTTTTGAAATTTTCAAAATTTTACCAAATTTTGATGTGAAAATGGGTAGAGATCGTAGGGTTGATTGTAGTTAGAGGAAAAATCAAGAATTTGCAAGGATTCATTGTCGCAGGATAATACAGGATCAAAAAAAGGACATCATTTCGCATACAGAAATCTTTCGCCGGTCTCCTTTTCAGACATCCTAGCAGCGTTCAATACAAACATTTTGAGCCAAAAATTGTAGATCTACGTCCAATAGTTTCCGAGATATAGCCAAAAAACCAGGATCAGAAAGGACGAAAAAAGTGGTTCATTTTTGGAAAAAACCCGCTATATCTCGAAAACGGTACATCTGGCGTTGATTTTGCTTCTCTATATGAAACATGCGCGATAGTCTTGCGCAACTTTTAAGCCAAAATTCATGGCTCTAGCTGCAATAGAACCGGAGTTATAGCCAAAAATAGGTAGGTGTTTGACCGAAAAACAAACTTCTTTGCGAGGCTCTGAGTTTTTCGTCGGCTTTTAGTTGAAATTTTTTCTGATGTACTAGTCGCCCAGAAATTGTAGCAGGTATATTTCTGCTGATGTGCACACTTTGAGTTTGAATATCTCGGGAACGGAGGGACGTAGGAAAAATGTAATGATGGGGGGTTGTAGGTAATTACTTCGTCTTCACGGCATGCAAAGTTAGAAATCGGAAATTGCCTGATTTGTGTCGAAATTCTGGGAAAATATGTTTCGTTTTTGGAAAAAACGCCATATCTCGGAAACGGTGCGTCGGATCGCAATTTGCCTTTTGGTTAAGCTTTTTTTCAAACATACACGACCGGATGACGCAACTTTTAAGCCAAAAATCATGGCTCTAGCTATTATAGAACCCCACTTTTGGCCAAGAATAAGGTGGTGTTCGACCAAAAAAACAATTTTTTTGCGAGGCTGTGAGTACTTTTTCGTCGTCTTTTAGATGAAATTTTGTCTGATGTACTAGTCGCCCAGAAATTGTGTCAGGTATAGGCCGAAAACCAATAGTTTTGGAGTTCAGCTGAAAGTTATAGTCCTGAAAAGGACTTTTTGAGTGGGGTTTATGTTTTGGGTTGACTTTTAATTTTGGAGGCTGCGTCAGCAAATCAGCCTCCGTTTAATGAATTTTTTGCATTAAAAATGTCCTTTTAAGGACAACAAAAAAATTTTTAAGAGCTATTACACAATTTCAATGAAAATTGGCGAATAAACGAATGGGCGACAATTTTGCAAAATGCACGCTTTCATTGCCAACGTTTTGAGCCATTATTTGTGACTCTGTGTCTAGCAATTTTTTCGTCTACGTCTTGGGGATTTAATACAGAGGCTAAGTAATCAAAATCAAAAGGAAAACAAGGACAAGGTCTCTGTCAGCTTTAATGTGACAACCATAAAAATCGCAACAAACAAACGGTATTTTTTTCTATCTCTTTCGTTCGTTTTGCGGCGAGAAAGAAATCTGGCCCTTAGAGCAAAATTGCCGTGAATTGTCGGGAAATGCCGTAAGACACCCTTAAACAAGAAAAACGCTCCATCAACAGGCAAATCTCATCAGCACCGTGTCAGATACATTTCTATGTCATTTTTGGCGTGAAAACGAAAGTCTCTACCTATTCCCATTTGACAACACTTTACACGGGTTTGTGTGCGTTCACAACCGACAGCCGCCAGTCTGACAACTCGGCTGCCCTTTATCTTTCGCACAGGGGTTTATTGTTATTTATGTTCGTGCCCCTTTTTGTGGAAAATCAATACCCTTGTAAACAAACCCGAGTCGAGGCAGGGAAAAGCCAAATGTGAGCACAAGTTCACTACACTTTGACCGAGTTTATGCCCACCTTTGTTGTCGCCGTCGTATTTATAAGGGCACATCCCCCATATGGTCAGGAGGCAGAGACTCTGTGCGTTTTTTTAAACAATAATTTACGCAAAAATACAGTAAGAGTGTGATATGGTCATTTGTACTTACCTTTACGGACATGTCTCTCTCGTGGGGAACGATTGTTGGTGGCTTGTTCCGAACCTCGTCTGGATTTTCGATTGATGCCTTTGGGAGCAGTTGTTCTACACTTCAAGCACAATGGAATGCAATCACAAGAACTTTTGGAACTCGAAGCACGCACGTGGAAAATCAATAAGATCAAATATCTCAGGCCAGTCAGAGTTTGAAATATGAAACAGCAACAGTCACAGTAACAGCGACCGCAATCAGCGATGGCACAAAATAAATAAACAAATTTATGAGTGAGTGAGAATATCAACAAACACCATCGCCCGGTGAATGAATGCGACAACGATGATGATGATGATGACTCTGTGATTGATGATTGATGCCTGATAATTGATAATTGATAATAGCGGCGATGAGAGATGAGATGCTGACGATGAGGACGAGATGTTGAGTCACACGCACTCACTTGGAATCGAAGACTGATTTTAAACGAAGTCGTTAAACGTTAAAAAATCGAATGAAAAGATTTCAGAAATTTAAGAAATTTGAGAAATTTAAAAGTTAACTCAGATTTTTTTTGTTTGACTTATATTCAACACAAATTTAGCTAGCAATAAGATACTTGAACAAAAACAAGAATTTTTTAATAAGTATCACTACGCTCACATAGAGTATGATTAAGGACTTTATTATGATGTCTATAAGCCCGAGGTTATCAATGGTTCCGGATTTGGCTGGGAAGATTCAAGTCCATCGAAGGACTCTGTCGGACTGATGGAAACTGCTCTGATGTCCATCTATTTATAATGCCGCCGAATGTAGGGAATATACGGGAATCGCACACACCCACTCTGGACAGATGGGCTACACGCCTGCACTCGGTACACTTGTGTTCCGTATTGAAATGTGATGCTCCAGTGAACGTGTGTTTGTCTTCGAGATCTAACTACCGTAATGCAAAAACAAACCTGCGGTTGTGTTGGTGCGACTCTCTTAAATTGCGAGAGCATCCTTTTATTTCCCCGCCGCTACTTGATTTTCTGTCACTGCGCACAAATCCACTTGAAAATAGGGGAAGATTTTGTATCAGCTGGTGGAAGAAGCAGTTTTGGACTATTTACCACCAGATACCGCCTTGGAATTTGAACTGGTAGCATGTGCTCTTTAAATTATGCTGTCGCAGGCTTGTCTAGTGTCCTTGCACACAACACGGGAGGGGGTGTCTGTGAGAATAGGATCGAAAAGAACTAATTTTACAGCAAATTTAAAGTCTCCACCAAGAATGTTCCCATCAGACTTCTGAAGTCGACTTTTGCTGCTGTGTTTACTGTCCTCTTCCAGGGAATAGAATGTCCGCAGCATGGACAACAACCAATGTGTGCTTTTTTGGCTTTTCGAACAACAACACCTCAAGTGTTCCTGAAGTGGTTTCACTGAAAGTCTTCAAATTGCTTGACGATTTAAAGGATAAGACCTCTCCTGGTCGGGAATTTCTCAAGAAACACCTACGGACACTATGTCACATGAAAACCTGTCTCAAATCGGATGACAAGATAGATTTTCATCAAATCTTTTCAACCCACATCTCAGAGTCGCTGCTGTAGCTTTTGCAAAAAAAGAGATTGTCAAGAGAATTTTCTCTTAATCTCTCGGAGAGGACATGCCGGAGAGGCATCGGATGCGCAGGATATCTCATTTATTTCCCCTTCTGCCTAGTCTAGTCTGGACCAGCGGCGGTATCTTGTGGCAAGTATCCTGCAAGCCACCGCGGTATCTTGTGGCGAGTGTCCTGTAAGCTGGGCCATGGGGGGTTGGCCGACTACCAGCGGTATCTTGTGGCGAGTGGGGGTTTTAGAGATTTTTTGAGTGAATTTTATCGTTATAACCGTCACTTTGTGCTTGGCTGATGGGGGCGATGGGGAATGCCACATGTCTCGAGAAAGGCCACACGTGCCTGCGTTGCCCCCGCGACATTTTTAGTGGAACATGCGGAAGATAAGATGAGATGAGATGAGAGATCTCGAAAATGGTGATTTTTTGTTTTGTTAAAGTTTTAGACTTCAATGAGGGTTTTCGAAGCGAATTTTTTCAAGCCAACAACATTTGTGGCTCAAATTTGAGGACTACCTTCTCCTCCCCAAGACTTCCCCGCTGCATCACCAACGTACTGTAACACTAAAACCTCCACCAAACAAAGCTCCCACCAAAAGAATGCACAAAATCAATTATTTACTCCAAAAAAAAAAAAAATACAAATAAAACACTCGTAACCGTTCTTAAGTCAATTTTTCATTTTCAATTTTATTTTTTTATAATTCCATTCAAATCGTTCTCCCACTTCATGTTATTCTCTTAATTTTTTATTTCTTTATTTTACTTTTTTTAATTTTTTTTTAATAAACTATGACAAAAAATGTTGTTTTTTTTGCTATTTTATTTATATTTTTCATTAAAATGTCTGATCTTTACCTATTTATCTTGAGTTCGGTTTTTGTTTTCATCGTTTAACACAAAAAATTCGGCTAAAATTTAAGTAAATTTTATTTTTTTTTTTAAATATTTCGCTCTTAAGGTTAAATCCACCTTGGTGTCCTTGTTGTTGTTGTTTTTGTTTAATTCTGGTGAATGCATGTGGTTGTTTTTTTTTTTAAATTACACAAAGTCCCTATAGTATAATTTTAATAATTTCTTTTTTTTTTTGTTTAAACCGTGTGTATATAAGTTTTTATTTTAAAAACATTTTTTTTTTATTTATTTATTTTTTTTTTGTTGCTAAATTGCAAATGCAAATTGCAGAATCTATCTCTTTGTCTCTATCTCCATCTGCTGTGAGATGTGTGTGTGTGTGAGTTTGTGTGAGTGAGTGAATGGATGTCTGGATCGTGTGTGTGTGTTTATGTGTGGATTTGTTTAATTTTTGATTTTGTTTTAATTCAAAGCCGTTTCAAATAAATATTTTTGGTTTTTTTTTTGTTTTTGTTTTCCCCAGCGATTGTATATATGTACATATATATATGTAGGTATATACGTATACATATATATGTATATATATATACATCCATCGATACAATTTAAATTTGAATAGGCACTAGATATCATTTTTTTTTATATTTTATTTTATTTTGAAAAAAAAAAAATACATTATCCTTAAGAACAATCGTTTTTTTTATTTTGTAATTTATTTAGTTTTTCTTTTTTTAATTATTATTCTTTTTTTTGAAAGAAAAGGCCGAAAAACTCACTAGAAGTGCTTCTTTTTCGTTTTTCTGGCATGCGGATGCACATTTATTTACTTCACGTACAGGGATGGGATGGGTGGAGGGGGAGGAGGGGGTGGTGGTTGAGGATTGGGGTGGTTGCAAAGAGGATACATTAGGGGGTGTTGAGGTGAATAAGCATATGCCTAAGCGTGTGGACGTTTCCTGTTTCAGTTCTTTAAAATTAACATTTTGAAATGGCTGCCCTTGCTGACAACAAAATGGTAGCGTCTCACTGAGACCAGCAGCTCAATTAGACCAGCGGTTCACTTAGACCAGCGGCTCACTTAGGCCAGCGGCTAACTTAGACCACCATGAGTCGAATGTGCCCGACATTTTGAACACAAGAATGTACACCAATCGGATATTTTTTCTCCCTGTTTGAAATTTTTCAAAAATGCACACATCCTCTGAAAAATTAACATTTCATCCGCCGAACTCCGTATCTGAATCATCAATTTGTCAAGTATTCCATGGCTCACGCAAGTGAAATGAGAGCTCAACCAACTATGCCTACGAAACAGGAGGCCGCTAGCTAAAAATCGAGCTGGACGCTTATTGGTTGAGATCCAGATCCACCCCGAGCTGTAGCGCCATCAGAAGAAGAATTTTTAAATTTGCCTGTTTAGAATGACGATTCCGTTCGGAAAATACATCAAATTGAAGTATAAGTAAGTATTCCTCCACCAGTGCTGTCTGGTGGATGTGGAATTGCTTAAGCGTTCAAAAAAACGAAGGCGCATCTGCGGGGTCAGTGCATTTGAAAATCAGCTTGGCCCAGCATGTGCTAGAAGCCTTCAACAGAAAAAGTAAACCCAAATGTGAATAGCACACACAAAAGGTCCTTTTCAGGATCGAGCAAATTTTGTTCATTTTGACAGAGATAACTCAGGTATCACTTTAGGGATGTCTTTTTTTTCAAGCACTAGGGCACCAAGGAGTAGTAGCAAGCCAAATTGAACAGAAACAAAAGAAAGTTAACAGCACTGAACACTACAGTCTTGATATGGCCCAAATCGTTGCATCATTGTATCGGCGAGCCGCTTCAAATACCGCCGGATGGACAGCTCTACGCAATGAGATCTTGTTGTATGGATAGAAGTTTGAAATTTACTAAAAATTTTAGAAAACAATCGCTTTGAAAGCTTGTTGTAAGGATAAAAGTTAGAAATGAATCAACATTTTCAGAATTCAGTCGCTTTCTAAGCCAACGAGAGTTTGTTTTACGGATAGAAGTTTGAAATTAGACTACATTTTCAAAAATCAATCGTTTTCTTACCGAACTACTCGTACATCTCACCATTTTCCGGTGTCGAATGAAAGAGCCTGTGGTTCGGGCAAACCCGTAAGTCCAGCTTAAACCCCGATGCTGAATGAAGGAGCCTGTTGTTCAGACAAAACTTGTAAGTTCAGCTTAAAAACCGGTCCTGAATGAAAGAGCCTGTTGTCCTTTGACATTCAATCAAAACCCGCAAGTCCAGCTTAAGAACATCCTGCCTCATCACCAGATACATGCTTTATTTTGAGTAGAGGATTGCCATGGAACAAGCGCTTGTGAGACTATGAAGAAAGTACATATATATTTTTAAATTTGAGATTTTCCTTTTCCTTTTCATTTTTTGGTTTTAAAAAAATATTACTACTCTTATTGTTTAGAATTTTTAACAAAGTATCGTATTTTTAGAACATTTTCGTATATATATGTATATTCATTACATATATATATATTTTATTTTTTTATTTTTTTTTTTTTGTAGTTATATCTTTCTTTTAATTTAAAAGATGTTTAGTCTTGATGATGATTTTTTTTTTGTTTATGGATCAATGATTGTTTTGTTTTTTTCTCCATACAAGTTTGAAAAAAATTAATGTAACAAAATTTTAAAGGGTGGGGGGAGGGTAACCGTAAGCACGTGATAATGACAATAATCAGCACCTGTGTCTCTATCTACCGTGAATGTGTGGCTTGGTTTTGGTGTGGAATGTGCAGAAAATCGATATGACGCGTTTGTCTGTTTTGATGGTTTTTGTAACTCTTAAAAGGCAGTGGCACAAAAGTGTATTCATGATGGATTTGTGTACTTTTTTTTGTTTAAGAAAAAAAAGAAGAGCAAAAATTTTGAAAAAATGTCTGTGTAAAGCCTGAAAATGACTTTAGTTATGTGTCTCATGAAATTATTGTGTGACTGCGTCTCATGTGTGCACAAACAGACGCATGGACTGACGGGGGTGGTTTTTTTGTTTTTAAATATCGACAAAACAGTATCTTTTTTTTCCATTTTTTTTCTTCAATATCTTACATAAGTAGTGTGGTTTTTTGTTTTTTTTTTTTGTAAATATATATGTATTTCATAGCAACTTTGATGATTAGAACAATTTTTTATATATATATATACTATTTTTCTTGTCATTTTAGGTATTATTTTCTATCTTAAAGATGATTTCGAAAAATAAGTTATTTTCTTACTTATTTGGAGTTATCTCTTGTTTTTTTATGTTTTCGTTTGTAGCTGAAATTGCTTGCAACAATAATTAGAATATGTAACTAATTTTTTTAATATTTTCTTTTTCTTTTTATTTTCGATCTATTTCCTTCTGTTGGATATACGTTTTTTTTTAAGTTTCTTCTTCTTTTAATCTATTTCGTTAACATTTAAAGAAGCTCAATTGTTTTTTTTTCTTTTTCTATTTTTTTTTTATATACATAAAATACGAATACATTTCTCATCATTTTCTGGGCACTTTCAGGGTGCCCAACTATTTTTTGTTTTGAATTGCCATGTATATATACACACACATCGGTTGTTAAAGAGAATTTATCATTTGAAATGGTTTTTTCCTAGACTAATAATCAGTTGATACATATATACACACAAATGTATCTGCATATGCGTGTATATACATAAGTTTTAGCACGCGTGCACCAGACGTTTGATTTTAAGATTTTTTTTCTAAGTATTCTAAATTCATGTACACATGCTAATGTATGCATGGTTTTTTTTGTATATGTATATCTATATAGCACAACTCCGAAATTTGTTTTATCTAGATTTTTATTAAAATGTATTTGTTGTTGGAACTATGCAAGGCTTTTGTTTTTTTTTATATATATATATTTTTATATTTTTTTTTAGATTTGTTTATTAGAATTGAGGCGATCTATATTTTTAATTAATTTTTTTATGCGTTCATCGAATTGCTTCTTTTTTTTTGTGAAGAGAAACAAGACTGAAAAGGAAATGCCGAAGTTGTGTGATACATCGACCTTTTGCTGAGCTTGTTTTTTGGAACGAAAATACTCGCAGTCAGAATGATTTTATCATTTTAGTCAAATTTAAAATTTAAATTAAATTAATTTTGTTTTAAATCTAAAAATAAAATTAATTTCATACATTTCAGTAAATTTAAAATTACAGTCGCCTCCCTCTAAGCCGAATTTTCACAGGATATCAAAATTTGTTCGAGTTAGAGTGAGTTCGACTTAAGGGATGGTTTTTTGTATGGGAAATTGAGGGAAATTGAGGGAAATGCCAAAATAAATACGGGAAAAAATGCGACTTAGAGGAAGTTAAACTTAGAGGTAGTTGGACTTAGAGGGATGCGACTGTAGTTTTACTCTGTAATATTTTTAGATTTCAATAAATTTCATTTAAAATTAAAATTAGTTTTACTAAAATTTTAATTTAAATAAAAATGAAAAAAAAAACTTCGTTTCAAATTTAAATTTAAATAAAAATAAAGTTAATTTTATTTTAAATTTAAATTTATCGAAATTTATCGATTCAATTGTCAAAAAATCTAGTCAATCTATGATGTCAACCATTCCAACTCCAAAAAATATCAGAAAAGTGACGAAATTCTTATAGAAAACCCTTAAAAAAATCTAAATGGAATTCATTGAAATCAAAGAGACTTAGTTGCCACCAGAAAAAAACGAAACAAAAATTGATGATGGAAGAGGGATGTTTACTAAGCAGAAAAAAATCAGATAGACCAATTGAAAGGCTCTCGATTGAAAATCAAAACGTTTTTAGGCGCAATATTTTTCCTCATATTTTTAGCACTCGAAACCCCTTGAAATTCAATACAAAAACCAAGAGGAATGTTTACTAAACAAAAATTTATGATGAAATAATGACGTTTACTAAGCAAAAAAAAAATCAGATAGACCAACTGAAAGGCTCTCAATTGAAAATGAAACGCGAACGCATTTTTAGCACTCGTCTTCTCACTCAAAATTCAACACAAAAACCCTCCCCAAAATCAAACCTAAACCAATGTCCTTAACGAAAGTTAATTAAAAAGTTGTAGACCCTTCTCCATTTCGCGGCCACTATAATCAAATCATTTGTTTTTTATTCAAAATAAATATGCACATAAACTCGTTTATATTCTATGTTTTTTTTTGTTCACTTTCTCCACTTAAACTAAACAAATTAATCTACATGTGTGTAAAAAGTTAAATTTTTTTTTTTATTTTATTTAACACGATATAGCAACAATTGATTTTTTTGTGTTTGACTCCTTTCAGATATAACAATGCACTAAATTTTTATTTTTCCAAAAACAAGTTTAACAATATAACAACGAAAAATAAAAAATGTAAAACAAAAAAACAATTAACAAATTTTTTAAAAATTTTAACTTGTATATAAATACACTTTAAACTACTAACAAATTCATGTTCAACGATATATATTAAATTTATTTCAATTTGTATAACTAATGTCTGAACCCCGAAGTGGTGGGGGGGGGGTACACATAACACCTCTAATCAGGCAACTCCTGAGTGGTGACCAGCAACGATGTATGCGACACACAGCAAATTGTGGGTGTTAACTTAAACAAATATCTTCACACTTTCCTACATGATATATATATATGTATAACACCTTGATTCGGCAGCAGGTCTTATCGCTTAGGTTCTTCGATTCCCTTTCGTATTCGTAGTTTGTTTTTTGTTTTTGTTTTTAAATTCTTCCCGAATTATATGGTTTATGAGAGCGCGTTGTTGTTTAATTCATATATATGCATATATTAATTGTATATTATCTATTTTTGCATTAAATTTGTTAAAGAAATATCTTGATTTTGTTTTCTGTTTCTATCGTCTGAAATATCCTTATCGATTTAAATCTAAAATCCGCATCATTTTGGGGGATGATGCATTTTTTTTTTCCTTTGAATTTATATTTTACTTGTTTTTTTTAGGAGAAACTAATTCTGTGGTATGGAATATATAGTTTAACTATCAACTAGATACTTTTTATTTATACTTTGAGAATATATAATGAAAGGTGTGGACAAATTGTTGAGTTGGATTGCTTTTGTTTGCTTCAAGACATTGTCGAGTGTGTGTCGACGAATTTCAACCCTTTCTTTGAGTATTCTTTTATTTTTGAAATAATATTCGCTATCTTTTATTGTCTCTTAACATTTAAACAATTTTTAGCAAGCAATCACAAAACACAAGTAGAACATGACACAAAAAAAAACTTAAGAGCATTACATGTACATTTATAAAACCTAACAGAGCTTGAAATTGTTTTTTGTTTTAAACATAAATATCCATATAAATATATTTATGGGTGTAAATATATCTATATACATACGTATTTGCTTTTATTTTATCTGCTGATAAATCTATATGTATCTTACTGTATTCGTATTTACCTATTAAGCAGTTTTTTGTTTTTTTTTTTTTTTTTTTTGTCTGAATGTTTATTAATTAAATTGCTTTTTTATTGATATCAATTGGGTTTTTTTTGTTGTTGTTTATTTGCTTGTGAATTTATGAATTTTGAAAAAACTCAAAACGACTCGTTAGGGCAGCTAGAATTGCTGTAACAAACATTAAGGGCAGTGGACGAAGGAGAGAGAATTTATTCAATTTGGAAATAGATTCGGCGTTGTTGCATAAATTAGTGGTACAGGCACAGTATACGGCTTGTACATCGTGGGTGCCTAGTCGTTTCATGCATTCGTGATCGTCACGTTCGTCTGGGATATAACCGCAACCGCGAACAACACGTACTTTACCATAGACTGAAAAATAATGGTTAATATATATTTTTTTTGGTAAGAAAATACGAAAAATGTTGGAAAAAAATGCGGTTAAAAACTGAACAATTTAGTGGAGATTGCAACGCCTCGGATTTTATGGAAGTTTCTTTGATTGAAGTAAGGATCTAGCTACCGTCAATTCCTTCGTCTTCGTTTTCGTTGGAATTTTTTCCAAAGTACTAGGCGCCCAGAAATTGTAGCAGGTATATTTTTGCCGATGTGCACACTTTGACTTTGAATATCTCGGGAACGGGGGGACGCAGGAAAAAAGTAATGATAGGGCGTTGTAGGTAATTACTTCGTCTTCACGGCATGCAAAGTTAGAAATCGGAAATTGCCTGATTTGTGTCGAAATTCTGAGAAAATATGTTTCGTTTTTGGAAAAAACTCCATATCTCGGAAACGGTGCGTCGGATCGCAATTTGCCTTTTAGTTAAGCTTTTTTTCAAACATACACGACCGGATGACGCAACTTTTAAGCCAAAAATCATGGCTCTAGCTATTATAGAACCCCACTTTTGGCCAAAAATTAGGTGGTGTTGGACCAAAAAACTAACTTTTTTTTGCCAAAAGTAGGACATATCTCGAAAACGTTGCCTCTAGCATCAATTTTCCTCTTTATATCTTTTAAGCAGACATTCATAACGAACATTTAAAACCAAAATTAATGTTCGTACGTTCAGCCGTTTTCGAGATATAGCCAAAAAATGGCACCATGAAGAGGTTAAGGATCCTTTCGTCTCAAGGATTTTTTCAACTTTCTGACTGATCCTGTGGACCAAAATCGTTCAAATTTCAGATTTATCATCAGCTACGGAATCTCTACCGAACTATCCAAAGAATTTTATCCAAATTTCAATTTTCAAAAAATCGACACAAATTCAGCGGAAAAGTCGACCCCGAAGTTTCGCAATTGACTGCATTTTTTCAGTGAAACCATGCAATTTTTGAAATTTTCAAAATTTTACCAAATTTTGATATGAAAATGGGTAGATATCGTAGGGTTGATTGTAGTTAGAGGAAAAATCAAAAAATTGCAAGGATTCATTGTCGCAGGATAATACAGGATCAAAAAAAGGACATCTTTTCGCATACAGAAATCTTTCGCCGGTCTCTTTCTTCAGACATCCTAGCAGCGTTCAATACAAACATTTTGAGCCAAAAATTGTGGATCTACGTCCAATAGTTTCCGAGATATAGCCAAAAAACTAGGATCAGAAAGGACGAAAAAAGTGGTTCATTTTTGGAAAAAACCGCTATATCTCAAAAGCGGTACATCTGGCGTTGATTTTGCCTCTCTATATGAAATATGCGCGATGGTCTTGCGCAACTTTTAAGCCAAATTTCATGGCTCTAGCTGCAATAGAACCGGAGTTATAGCCAAAAATAGGTAGGTGTTTGACCGAAAAACAAACTTCTTTGCGAGGCTCTGAGTTTTTCGTCGGCTTTTAGTTGAAATTTTACTGATGTACTAGTCGCCCAGAAATTGTAGCAGGTATATTTCTGCCGATGTGCACACTTTGAGTTTGAATATCTCGGGAACGGAGGGACGTAGGAAAAATGTAATGATGGGGGGTTGTAGGTAATTACTTCGTCTTCACGGCATGCAAAGTTAGAAATCTGAAATTGCCTGATTTGTGTCGAAATTCTGGGAAAATATGTTTCGTTTTTGGAAAAAACGCCATATCTCGGAAACGGTGCGTCGGATCGCAATTTGCCTTTTGGTTAAGCTTTTTTTCAAACATACACGACCGGATGACGCAACTTTTAAGCCAAAAATCATGGCTCTAGCTATTATAGAACCCCACTTTTGGCCAAGAATAAGGTGGTGTTCGACCGAAAAACCAAGGCAAACCATGGAGGTGCATACTTTGACTTTGAATATCTCGGGAACGGGGGGACGCAGGAAAAAAGTAATGATGGGGGGTTGTAGGTAATTACTTCGTCTTCACGGCATGCAAAGTTAGAAATCTGAAATTGCCTGATTTGTGTCGAAATTCTGGGAAAATATGTTTCGTTTTTGGAAAAAACGCCATATCTCGGAAACGGTGCGTCGGATCGCAATTTGCCTTTTGGTTAAGCTTTTTTTCAAACATACACGACCGGATGACGCAACTTTTAAGCCAAAAATCATGGCTCTAGCTATTATAGAACCCCACTTTTGGCCAAGAATAAGGTGGTGTTCGACCAAAAAACCAAGGCTCTGGAGGTGCATACTTTGACTTTGAATATCTCGGGAACGGGGGGACGCAGGAAAAGAGTAATGATGGGGGGTTGTAGGTAATTACTTCGTCTTCACGGCATGCAAAGTTAGAAATCGGAAATTGCCTGATTTGTGTCGAAATTCTGGGAAAATATGTTTCGTTTTTGGAAAAAACGCCATATCTCGGAAACGGTGCGTCGGATCGCAATTTGGCTTTTAGTTAAGCTTTTTTTCAAACATACACGACCGGATGACGCAACTTTTAAGCGAATTTCATGGTTCTAGCTGCAATAGAACCCGACTTATAGCCAACAATAGGTAGGTGTTCGACCAAAAAACCATCTTTTTTGCAAGGCTCTGAGTACTTTTTCGTTTTATTTTTGTTGAAATTTTGTCTCCTCCTATCTCTGATGTTTACTTAAATCAAATAAATCCTGTAGTTTCTAGATTTGCCTTGTGTTTTGCTTTCAAAATTCCAAAGCGCTGCAGTAGAGACTAATCATGGACAAGGTCGAAGGGAATTTCAACCAAATTCGAGCCTGATTGGTTGAGGTCCATGCTGCAGTGCAAATCAAGAAGGAAAACGAAGACCTTGTGAACGAAATCAGAGACTAATTTGGAGTTTCCTCAACTAATTTCGAAGCTAATTGATTCAATGATGTCTGCTGAAAGATTGGTACTTACTTTTCTGTGTTGTCTTGCGGCACAAAACTGGCTTGTATTTGTCCTTAAGATGCTCCAAGGGATCCTTATTACTACAATTCACTGAACCTATGGAGAATGGTTCGAATGGATCCCCACAGCGAGGATCGAATGCACTATTGCAATCATAGCACATCAAAGCAGTCGATACTGAAAGAAAATACAAAAAGAAATCATTCATTTTTGAGAGAGAGAGAGAGAGAGAGAGAGAGAGAGAGAAAACCTCCCGAAGGACAAAGTATTGTTACCGAACAATCGATGAATTTCGAAATATCATGACATGACATGCGAGACCAACCACAACCCAGTCGAAATTCTAAATTTGTCACATATTCTCCTCCGACCCAGGATGAGAGGAGAAAAAAAGCATAAATTCTAAAATTGGTTCACGAAATAGCGAAAATGCCACATGTTAAGGCTGAATACCGGCAGGGGAACGATTTGTGTGCGGCGCCTTGCGAAAAATATCGATGAGAATATGAATTTCGATGCACACAAAGTTCGGCTTTTTTTTTTTTTTTTTTTTTGGTTGCATTTTGTCCGACGAATTTATGGGCATTCAAGGGGAATGATTAATGCTTCACGACTGGCGACCTGAATACGTTTTGTTTGCGGGCTGAGATGATGGCGGAAGTTTTTTTTGGTGCAATATGCATCCAGCAATGGTCACTTTGAGAAACTGTAATCATTTCGGGCAAAGTACTTTAGCGGATTCACTTTTGGTAAACTGTAGTCATTTCGTGCAAAGTACTTAAGCGGCTTCACTTTGGTAAACTGTAATCATTTCGTCCACGTACTCTAATCCTCCTTATCTCAGATGACTGACAGAGGATGAAGCTCGTCTTTACAGCAGTCGTGTGTCCTCATTTGACTGATGTTCCTTTTACGAAAAATCAATACCATTTAAAGTTGAAAAAAGAAAATCGCTGAAGTAATTACAACGGCGGTTGTATACATTTTTTGCGAGAATTTCGAGGGCTGCTCTCATGGTCTCCTGATGGCAATTAAGTGTCCATGAATAATTTACGAGGCATAAATAGCAAATTAGGGATAATTGATGGAAGAAAATGGCAAATTGGTCGTCAGAAGAAAAAAAAAAAACTGGAGCAAGGAGTGTTACAAATTTTCAAGCTTGTTGTGAGCGAATGTCCTCGATGACTGGTGTAATTGAATCGATCGAAGGAGGAAGGAGGATGATGTCGAATTAAAAGTGAATTTCTTCAAAAACTCTTGATCCGATGAGACGCCTGTTTTTGAGGAAAATGAGGAGAATGGTCTCAAAATGAATCAGAAATCGAGTCAAAAGTGAATTTCTTCAAAAGTTTTCATCCGAGCTCTTGAGAAATGAGCATGAAAAGAATCAAAAATCAAATGAAAATTGAATTTCTTCAAAAACTCTTGATCCAAGACGCCTGTTCTTGGCAAAACCGCCCTCAAACTCCCTTCCTCCACTCAACTTACCCTCTAATTAATCCATTTTCTATCTAATCGCCCCTCACACTCATTCGATTCGCGAACGAAGAAAATAAGGCCACCCAAGTCAACTCATGCAACCTGAGTTATGTAAAAAAAAAAGACGGTATATATACAAAAGAAAACCGTTCTCGAACCTGTTACCAATGGTTACGTTGCTCATCGTAGGGTACACCTGTTTGTAGCATGCTTTAAGCATGATAAATCATCGTCAATAAAATTTATCGATTCGTGATTCGGCGAAAGAGGAGACCAAGAAATGTGTGAGACCAAGAAATGATTTTTGAAAGGCACTCTGAACAAACCAAAAGCGACTTTCCTAATCAGTTTTCATTACGTCCTCAAATGACTAAGGATAATGATGATGATGATGATGATGATGATGATGACGATGATATGCTCGTATATGTACACTCACCTTGTAACTGAAGGCAGAAGACAATCCCAAGTAAGATGAGGATTCTTTGAACAATTGGTGACATGATGTTGCTTCCTTGTTATTGTGTAAGCTGGTTGCTTTTGTGTTAAGGGCTGTGTCAATCAATAACTTCTGGTTTTTTTTAAAATGTCTTCTGATGTTTTCTTTTTTTTTGATACTAACAACTTCTCATTATTTTAAGATTTTGGGTTTTTTTTTAATTAATTTTGTTGGATTATCTAAAGTGCAGGAAAACAGGAATGAGACAAGAAGAAAAATGAAAATTTTTTTGCATGAAAGCTTTTTGTGATTTGAATTGAATCCTTTTGGAAAGTTTTGCTTATATTTCTTCTTTTGTTTCCCGATTATGTAACGTACACTCTTCGACTTTTCGGTTTGAATAACAAAAAAACAAAAAAAAGTTCATCCAAAGCACACACTTACAAAGTTTTTTGTCTTTTTTTTAAATCACAGGAGAAAAAAAAGAAGAACCCGGTGTTGGAGTTGAAAAAATCCAAAAGACCGCACGATAGAACAGACACAAAAAAAAAACACACAAAACTTCTTCACATCAACTTCACACAACAGAGAATGAATAGGACCTCATCAAATATTTGAGGTTAAATCAAATTGAATGTCCTATTCTATTTTTTTGAAAATCCTTCAATCGTTATGTACCGCCTTTCATCAATGTTTACGTAAGTCCTTCTTGTCGCTTTCGAAAAACAAAGAAAACTGAATAAACCCTGTCCTTCTTATTACCGTGTTAGCTGCCAGAGCTCTGACATAAAATAGGGACACTCAAAGCCAGAAACAACAACAAGAATCAAAAGAAAATGAGTGAGGGAGAGAGACAGAGACAGCGACAGAGAGAGAGAGAGAGAATTTTTTAAACTTCGCATTGCAGTGAATGAAATGGGAATATATTTGAACACACCACTCCTCCCACCCACAAAAACTGACCAGAACGGTGGAGAAATGCGCCGACGCTTTTTTTTCTTTTTTTTCTCACAATTTTCCCTTATTTTTTGCCCTTTTTTCTGCCTTTTTTTTGTGGCTTCAAACCCACAGAGGCACTTGCTAATAAGGAACAGGGAATTAAACAGAATGTCAAAAGCACGATATCCGCGAGAGAGAGAGAGAGAGAGAGAGGAGAAGATGGTGCGGGTGCGGGTGTAGGTGCCCTCCATTTGGCTTGGTTGGTGGTGGCACTTCTTAAACCTTCACCCATTCTTCAGCGTAATCATCATAAATTCTCCTTTTCTGTTGTTTTGCATTTTTCCGACTGAGGTCCTCCCTGCTAGACCCTATCGGTTTCGGTTCTTTTTTTTTTGTATGTCTTTCGAGAGCGAGTGTTACCACCCCCCCTCAGGTGAGACGATTGATTCACCAGAGGTGCTGTTGGGAATGGTCACTGTTCGGAAGTAAGCGATTTAGTTGGAATCTAGTTATGACTGGTAGGCCGACAGGATTCATGTTATCCGTTTGGGAGAGAGGATATTATGTCACAACCGCAAAAAGCTTTCAAGGAATTTAAGTTACACGGAATGCCTTTGCCTGATGGGGGGGGTTTATTTGCCGAGGACAGGCACACACAACTCGGTGCAGGAGAGACGAAGGAATGAACGTTACGACACGGGCGGCAGAAGGGACAGGCACACAGAACTCCGTGCAGGAAATGATGGGATAGACGACGTTACGACACGGGCGGCATAAAGGACAGGCCACACACAACTCGGTGGTGGAGGAGACCTATTTGTTGACGTTATTGATTTTGAAATGATAGCTGACACCCAAAAAAGATAGGGATGGAGCGTGAGCGCGACTGAGGATTTTGTCGTAAAAACGTGTTGAGTCATGTATTCAGACGGATTGGATTAACTGGAATGAGGTTGAAATGAATACTGTCGAACGAAGGGAACCCTTTGAAGTTTGTTTGGGATTTCAGGGTTGATAAGCCGAAGAATGTCACGAGGTGGTGCCATAAAACTGATGGAATTTAAGAAATTTAAGATTATTCGATGAACAAAAAAAATATGACCCATCAAATAAGTTAATAAAAAAAACTTTTGAACATAAATACATACACCAGGTGTTGGTTAGGGCAGAGAGTCTCGAATGAAAAAGCAAATAAATTGCACACGCGCGAGGTTATGTTCAATTAAGTACATGATTTGCCTTTAAGGTGGTGAACTTTTCCCGTGTAATGAGGGCATAAAGGGAGTGGGGAGGGGGACTGGTCAAATTCACAGGCACATCTTCATGAATGACTAACGATGTGTCCTTATTCATTTATTTCCTTCTTCTTTTTTTCTCTGTGCGGAGGGATGTGTCTGACAAGTGAGTGGAAGCATTAGTCTTGTGATTTGATGAATTATTTAATGGAAGGTATCGTCCTGCCGGTGTGGAGGTGTGGGCTTATGTGTGGGGGGGATTAGAAAAACCTTGCGGGAATGACAATGAGAAAGTTATAAGAGAATTAATCAAAAATAACGATGATATAACGAGAAGATCAATCGGTTTTGAAGCAAACTTAACGAATGACAGACGTGTTTTTGATGTGATACGTCTGCAGTTTCAAAAGAAACTGGGTGTAGTCATTCTGAATCGACTCGAAACACAAATTCAATCATCATCAAGAAATCTGTGATTTCCTGAATCAAGATTTCAAACATAAACTCCTCGAACAAAACTTCATCGAGATCTTCTCTCAAACGTGCCAAAGCCAACAAAAAACTGTAAAAAATTAAAAATCCAGTATGTCTTTATGTAACACATGAAAAAAACTAACTGTGTCCAAGACCCACAAGTCTTATTTTTCTTAATTCTCTTATGGACCTTGCTTCAAAAGAAAGGAAAAAAAAGTAACAAATCTATGATGGAGCAAAATTGCATACTACTTTTTGATTCTCACGCTTTTTAGTCACTTGCAACTTACTTGTGTGCCCATCCTATACTCGAATGCGTTTAGGGGGCATATTATGATGTAACTGCATGCTTGGAGGACAACAGTGGTGGCAGGCAGTGCAGAAATGCAAAAATTCGACAACCTGACAAGAAGAGAGCTCTTTTTGAAGTTAATTTAACAGATTCTACAGCTGTCAGGGGAATTTTTAAGACTATTCAGAAATGAAACCTTCTTCTCTCTCTCAAATCGAACTTTTTGCGAACAGAAAAAGGAAAAAAATGAACGAACGAAACGTCCTAGGAACGCAATCAATCAAGAAAAAATGTAGAGAGACACAAAGAGAAATCACATACCGAACCTGAAGGGCTGTTGGAAAATGATGAAGATTCTAAGCGTTAGTTCGGTGGGGAACAATGTGACACATTCCATAAAAGGTACAATACGGGGGGAGAGTGGTAAGTACGCGTGTGTGTGTCTCGTGATATCCTTCTTCTTTTTTTTCCTCAGTTAAGAATAGGGGTAGGTTTTCTCCTGCTGCAGTCATGAGACAGGTGCCATCTATCGGATGATTCAAGTTTCGTTCAAGGTTTTCCAAAACTGCATACGTACCTACACCTACATCTGTACATACGCTCAAAAACTGCTAAAGGGGTGGATGGATGAATGGTTTCACAGATATTCTAAATACAACAAAAAAAAAAATTCATCTAAAAACAAGCGAAGACCAACAAGAAACAAGAAACAAGGGAAAAAAAAAAGTCACATTTGATTTTTGTGCAAATGCCAAAGGTTCACGGTATCTTTTCGAAACGTTTTGCTTATTCAATCACAAATTTCAACTTCTCAACTGCATCTGATTCGAAAAGCCAACGAAAATTAAATAAAATCTCAAGCGAAGACTCAAAACAGAGAATCCTATCAACAAATTCCAAGTTTTTTTCTTTTTTTTTTCTTTGTTCAATTTCACGCACTATTCAATTTATTTATTTACATATATACACACAGAGTTATATGCATAAACAAAGATATATGGTGAGAGACTGTTTTTCAGTTAGTTCTGCTCTGACTTAACAATATTCAAAGACTCGGTCTAACAGTGCACACAATTCAACACTTAAGCCCAAACTGAAACTAAAGGAAGAACGTTCTGCAGAAGGTCTATTTCCCAATTTGTGTGTGTGTTGCTGGTTTCTGTGTGTTTTTTTTGTTTTTTTTTCTTTTTCTGGTTATTTTTTTCTTCGTTTTTTGTTATCCATTTTCCCACTATGTGTAGCTAGATGGTACAACTACAACTATTTCTACAGAGATACGTTTTTGCACTCAATTTTTCCGATGATTTCCCATGCTCGTCGTATCTGTGTTTTATTTCTTTTCAGTTTTCCTCCTTCGTTTGCTTTGTTGTTGTTGTTGGTTGCTGTTGTTGTTGTTGCTTTCGTCTGTTTTGTTGGACCTATGTAGGAGTGTATTTTCATTTTAGTGGTGCAAGACACTTAGGCTATGGAATGCTTTTAATGGTCTTGTGGTGGTTCGCATTGGTGTATCCGTTTTGTTTTTTTTTTTGCTTTTCAGTGACGGTAGGGGTAGGAGCTTTTTTTTGATGTCATAAGCATACAGTGATGGCATGAAATGATGGCTATTATCTTTTGGACTTCGATAGAATTTTAAGGATCATTCAGTTTTTGGAGGAAGTCTCGTTTTGCGCCTTCTCTTGTCCATTTCTTTGGGCAAACAACTGCCACTCCCTTTTTTTCGGACCTGGGAGTTCTCCCCCTCCACTGGGACCTAGAAGTTCTCTCCCTACATTGGGACCTAGGAGTTCTCTCCCTTCACTGCGACCTGGGAGTTCTCTCGCTCCACTGGGACCTAGGAGTTCTCTCTCTGCACTGGGACCTGGGAGTTCTCTGGCTCCACTTGGACCTGGGAGTTCTCTCGCTCCACTGGGACCTAGGAGTTCTCTCTCTGCACTGGGACCTGGGAGTTCTCTGCCTCCACTTGGACCTGGGAGTTCTCTGCCTCCACTTGGACCTGGCACTTCTCTGCCTACACTGGGACCTGTAGGCGCCTACTCTTGTCCATTTCTTCAATCAAACAACTGTCACTCCCTTTTTTTGGGATCATGGAGTTCTCTCCCTCCACTGGAACTTAGGAGTTCTCTCCCTGCACTGGGACACTGGGACCTGGCACTTCTCTCCCTCCACTGGGACCTCGGAGGAAGATCTCTCCCTCCACTGGAACCTGAAAATTTCCTCATCCTTGTCCTTAGACTGCCCTACAGTTCATGAGCGCCTTGACCAAGCAGCTTCTCCTCTGTTGAAGAAGGACACACCCAATTTAGAATATCCCCAATTAAAGACTGATATTCCCTGGAGGTACTCCACTGTTCAGACTCGAATTTTTTGGCTGACTGCCAGCCAGATATCGGCGCCATCGTATGTGATGTCTGCGGGCAATATATTTAGATGCTTCTCCTAAATCTGATGCTAGCTATTTTTAGTGACGCCATATTTCTTATGAATGGAGGACGCGATCAATCGGAACGAAGGTATCGCGTTTTTATACAAAATTGATGTTTCAATTGAACGGCCATTTTTATGAATGGGGCACGGGATTAAACGGAACGAAGGTATCGCGTTGCCTTGACAAAATAGATGTTTCATTTGAACGGTCATTTTTATGATCTATGGACGCGATCAAAGGGAAGAAAGGCATCGTTTTTCAACTCATAAAAATGTTTCAATTGACTGGCCTCTACTGCATCTCACTCCAAGTAGGGTAAAGCTCTTCCAAGAATCCCCGTTCTGAAGAAAAATTGTTTCCCCTTTTCCAACACACCGACACAACGGAGAACAAAATTCTATTCTTCAAAAGCACCACCAGAAGAGGCAAAAGCAGCACTCGCATCGGCACCCCCATCAGCAGCCCCATCAGCACTCAGCCATCAGCGCATTTTAAGCTTCCTCACCTATGACGTAGCACATTCTAGGCTTCTCAATCTTTTACCTTGGCTTTCTGCTTGCTGCTCCGGTTCTAACCCCTTTCCCGTTGGTGGGGAAATGTGAAAAACATGCCTCTGTGTGTGAATGTGCATGCGATGCACACAAGTCACATCACTCCAGACGTGAGTGAGTGTATGTGTGTGCACTGAGCTTTCCTCTGTGGTGTGGTGTGGTGTGGTTGACGTCATCGATTTTGGCTTCCCTTTTTTGGGGTTTGCATAACACTTCTTGACGCACATGTACCGCTACGGATAGATGCATGCAGATGCGGTGCATGCATGCCAGAAGATTCGATTGGACTTTGAAGGGGTAGATGATGAAAAAGGGGATGAGCATGAGAGAGAGAGAAGGAGAGAGAGAAACGTCACAGAATAAGAAAAGTGCACTTGAGTCCATTCAGTACTGACTTTGTGACGGATTATTCTGTGGGTGGATGGACGTTCGACGCGTGTGTGTGGCTGTGTGTGTGTGTGTGTGTAAAGGACCCTAACGATTTTTGATTTTATTGCTGACTAGGGCTATTGTCTTCATTTACACACAGCTAACCAGCCCCGGCCGGGATATGGGACTGGGGGGTTAGCCTGGTATTCATTAGTATTGATTTGTCCAATGGTTGTGCTCCTTTTGTTATTGCTGCGGCCTCCGGTGCCGGAAGAGTTCTGCAAATCGTAAAAAGAGCTTGAAACTAGGGCGATGATGGAGAGACAGGCGGTTGTGCACGACATGCGGGAAATCAGGTCGCTAGCTGAATGAAAAACTCAATCCAAAACGGTGAAGTATTTTTATTTAATTATAGTCCTTGGGTTACTGACATCAAGTAACGCGAAGAGGGCGGGGAAAGCGGTACTTAATGTAGTTAGGAGCTGTATAGCCTAGAGTTGAATGTGATTCCTTTCGATTAAGGAAAGGAGGTGCTGTCTTTAGTCGTGGAGAGGGGGGGAAAGCAGTACTTAACGTTGTTAGGGGATTGAATGGGATTTGGCTTAAGGAAAGGAGGTGCTGTACACCCAATTGGCTGTGGGCTTTTGACTTAATTAGTCGGAAATTTCGTCCTAATTTTTGCATATGCCCTCAGCGAACAATTGAGGTTAGGTAACACGTCGTTAAGCACTGAACTAGGGACTGGATAGATCAATAAAACTTTTCAGGGATTGAAGAGACAGTTCTGTTACATAAGGGCCTGGTGTGAAGGCACGGGATTCCAGTGGTTTCTGACATATCTGCTGAATGTTTAGGGCGTAGCTGATTTACTAACATCTCCACAGGCAAATTGAAACGATTTCAGGGCTAAAAATGGCTTCAATGGGGGGACAAGAAGTTCGTTGGAGAAAATTCGGCAGAGAATTATTTTTTATGTAATTTGCGCGTGCAAATTGAACCCTTAATCGTTCGGGTTTAAGACACAGCACAGAGAATGAATGAATGTAGGCGTCGTGAGTGGTAATGTAGGTTTCGCGGGATATATCCCATTCCCAGGGCACAATGGGTCCAAACTGTTGGTCTAAATAAACCGCGAGACTAGTCACAAGGTCACCCTTCTACCAACCTAGCTAAGAGTCGCTAAAAAGTCTCCCAAAAGAGGCATATTTTGGAAAACTATGCTGCCTTTTAAGGGATAAGTCTTTTCAGAGTTTAATTTGCTTTCTTTTTTCACTTTCTTTCTTTTTTTGAATGTAAAAAAGGCCTAATTTGATGGATTTCCTAGGAGAATACATTATTCATGCTTCCTATACCATTTATGATTCATTCGTCTCCAAATTGCCGTTTTATGATACTCCCTTTTGCAAGAAATTTACTTTCTTTCCTGCTACGCCTTTTCTATTTCGTTTCTTTATCAACTTTCAAGTCTCAGAGACGCCTTTCCATTCGTAGTTTATTATCAAGACACTTCTTAAGCCCCCATTTTCTAAAACACTAACTAATAAAACTCAAAAAAAAAATACGCCACGCCTTTTCTATTTCGTTTATTTATCAGCTTTTAAATCTCAGCGACACCTTTCCACTCGTAATTTATTATTAAAAACCCTCTAAAAACCCCTTCTGCACCCCATTTTCCAAAACACTAACAAATAAAATCCAAAATCTTATAAATTTTCTATAAAAAAAAATTTTAAATAAATAAATAAACCAAAAACCCAGATTTGGCATCACTAACCAAAAATACAAAACAAAAACGAACATGACAGCTTAAGAAAAAGAAGCAAAACGTCTCCCATAGTAATACTGTGCAATGGGGAAAACGGACTATCAATCACAAACTATACGCTGAATTATTCCTTTTTTTCCTCTAAAGTGGTGGTTGTTTGTTGTTAATTTAACTAAAGTAATACATAATTTGAATTCTGATATAATCAAAAATCAATTTCTATTCACACAAAGGCCGCATATCAAAGAGTAAAAGTGAAGAAAAGTCGAAACGAAAAAAACGAAATCATCGAAGTCGACAAAAGATAAACAAAGAACTGATCTCGCATACGTACATCCGTGAAGTTTCCACTCCACCAAGACGAAAAATATTATTTCCTCTCTACTTTCTGTTTTTTTTTTTTTTCTGTCAATCGTTTCTTATTTTAAATTGTCCCCTTCTTCTTCCTGAGATTGTCTATTTGAGATTTTTTTGACTACACACCATATTGTGTCCTGAAACGTAACAATTAATTGAAGAAGAAAAAAAAAGACCCAGGGGGAGGTGAACAAGTGAATTTAGTACACACCAGTGTGTGCTAGAGAGTAGATAATGAAATTGATTGTATCTATCTATCAGAAAGGAGATTAGTTAGGAAGTGCATACGAAATACAAGTGCAATAGATGGTCGCTCGGTCTGTGCAATCTTCAAAAGTTCATTAGTTCTTTCTTCTCCTCTCTTCGGACAAGAAAAGGAAAGGAAAAGAAAGAAGATTTTTTTTTAAATATATTTATACCACTACCAATCATCTGATTGCAAAAAAATTAAAGAAAAAAAAACGAAAAATCAAACTGGTAAGGTCAGAAAGAGAAAGATAGGAAGCAAAACAAAGGCACACCAGAAAACCTCTTGGAAGGCAATGGGGATTAGCCTGCACCACCAGCAGCAGCTCGAGTGTGTGTGTTTTGTTTTTTAACTCACAGAAAAAAAAGAAGAAAAGACAACGTTTTCTTGTAGGCTTGGACACATTTTCACCGAGATTATTTTCTTCGTTGCCCCAAAATCGAGAGTGCCTTACTAACTGATTTTTTGCAAATGCAGTATCCCTCAAGACGAGTATAAGAGTTCAAGTGAAGAAAGAAAAAAGAAATAAAAGTAAACTCACGTAGGAATTTCTTGTTTTTTTTTTTTGTTTTCTGTCGTGTACTTGTTTTGAGATCTTCACTTCACTTCAATTCGATTTGATTTTCTTATATTTTTTTACCGTGTCATAATTGCATCTACTTTGAAAACTGGTTATGTGTTTTCCCACACGTATGGTTGAACTTTTAGTGCAGCCTTGATTGTAGAGGAGAGTTCAATTTGTTTTTTCTTGTGTTTTTTTAAAAAACATACAAAATTCAGTGTTTTCGAATGTAGTACCCGATCAGCGGCGAAAGAAAGAAAGAAGGAAAAAAAAAACGCTTCTCTCTGCAAACAGATGACATTTCATACTATCAGCAGCAGCAGCAAGAAGAAACGAAAACATCATCAAACGCTGATCGACGGTAGACAAACAGTCAACGAGTATATTAGCATTTTTACTGCTACTGGTGTGTTTCCGTTGCTTGAATTGGGGAACTTGTGACAAAAGTGAGTATTTTTAGTGGATTTTTAACGAGTTTCAAATGAGTTATTCTGAATTTTTATGCAGAAACTGTGAGCAGAATGTCATCAGTCAATGCGATCTCATGCTGTTTCTGTTGTTATCAAAACATATCTCTCTCTTGTCTCTTTCAGAGTTCTGATTGGAAACACAGGTTTTTTGAGACAGTTACAAAAAACACAATAGAGGACGCCACCAACCAGCAGAACCATCGAAAAATAATATTAGTTACTAAATATAAGCAGATTTGTGAATAACGAAATGGGAAACTGTTTGAAAATCTCAAATGCTGATGATATATCCCTGCTGAGAGGCAGTGAAAATGGAAGCGGACGTGATTCCTCATCTGATCAAATTGGACCTTTACCAATATATTCCGTAAGTCTCCTCCCTCATCTGATGATAGTCTGACTGATCCTTTTTTTGTTTATAGGAAATTCTTCAACCAGTCTTCTATCCCTCACCATCGGTTAGCCGTCCAGTTTCACACCTAACCGAAGAGGAACAAATTAAAATCGCCAAACGCATAGGACTCATACAGCATTTACCAATTGGCTCATATGATGGTTGCAAAAAATCTCGAGAATGTGTTATCTGTATGATTGAGTTTTGTGTTGGTGAAGCTGTCCGCTATTTACCATGCATGCATATATACCATGTGAATTGTATTGATGACTGGCTAATGCGGAGTCTAACATGCCCCAGTTGTATGGAACCTGTCGACGCAGCTCTTCTCAATAGCTACGAAACAACGTAATCTCCGTCAATTTTATGTGTTTTTTTTTTTTCTATTTTATTCGTTTTGCGGTATTTTTTATGAATATTTTTTTTATTTTTATTTTGAGAGGATCTTCAATTAGCTTGGTAGACAAACTGAAGGAGTGAATTTTATGATGTGAACAAATGATTGAGTTCAATGATTGACCCACGCGACTCACTTGTCCGGGGGGAAATTTGATTTAGTTTTTGGTTTACAATTTTTTCAACAATTAATGTGATTCCTTTTCTCACTCTCATCCTTGAAACCTAAGGCATACACGACCCCAGTGAGTCTCGCTGGGGGAGATTTCTTGTACAGAAAATCAGAAAGGGGAGGGAAAATGAAATTTTGTGAGTAATTTATCAGTGAAGGGACAAAATTAAGGAATGGGCTGTTTATTTTCTTTCGATTTTTTTCCGTATAGTTTTGGAGAAAAAATATACACAGATGTATATTTATTGTAGAACACTAAAATTTGTTCATCGTATTCGTGTTTGTTGTTGAATAAGCAAACAAAAAAAAGAAAAAAAAAGAAAAAACCCTTAGCATATATGAATAAACATGATTTAAAGCAGAAGACTAACAATTCTATAAGAGCGTATATTGATTACCAATCTGCCTACTAGATTCGTCAAATGATGTGTGTTTTGTTTCGGGATGTGAAGAGACAAGTAAATGAAATGGGGCAATAAAGAAAACAGAAATTATATGATTAATTCATTGAAATTAAAGAAAATACTATAAATATATTGTTTTTTTAGATTTAAGCTTATTAAACAGAATAGAAGGAGTAAAAACGTTATGCATGTGTGTACATGTGCATACATGTGTACACAGATGCATAACGAGAAACCAAAACATGTATTTGTACATAATTTCTAAAACATTGTGGACACACATATGAAAATAAACTAAAGGAACACATGTGGTTTTTGTTACATGGAATGAATTTTTGTTAAACTTTATTTATGACACATGATTTTTGCCTTATTTTCTCGGTTGTGATGTCTTGAGTGGTGGGGAATCGGACCTCATCTCAGATGCAGCAGTATTCCTTAACAAATCCCATGCGATGGACAAATCAAAGACGTCCTCCAGCAATTGGTTTAGAAAAACAACGACCACGCATGTTCCGGCTCAGGAAAACTCGACATAAGCATGTAATGGACAAAAAAAAACGAGCACGCATGTTCTGGCTCAGGAAACCTCGACATAAGCAGTCTTTGCTATAATTCCTTAAATCCCATGCCATCCACAAATCAAATACGTCCTCCGGCAATTGGTTTTAGAAAACGACTCGCCGGGAGAGGGTGAGAAACACGGCAGCACGCGAGGAACTCAATGTTGTGCAGCAGCTTCTTCAAACAATCCATTATCGGCTCTAATCTCAGATCTTTGCAAAGGAGACGCTATAGGAGGGCTGTATTTCGATGGGCACGAATGTCCCCCATCATCGCGACTTCCGAGGCGTGCAATTCCATCTGGCAGACGATCACTTGGCAAACCCAGGACGAGATGATTGAACCACGTCAAAAAACGAGGATAATTACGCTTGGACATAGCTCCTGATGAGTTAGAGTCGATGGCGAAGGCCATCTTCAGTGGCCTGAAGATCCTGCGTGCGTGCATTGCCCCCGCGACTCCTTTTGTGAAACATGCGGGCCACAGAAAATGAATGAACGACATCCCATATCCCGGCTCAGGAAAACTCGCCCTAAACTCGTCTTCAGCAGTTGTTCTCAGTTTGGCTGCAGGAAATGGTACGCGGTACGAATCCAGGGGTAGTTTTAAGAAGCTGCCTCAACAAATCCTGTACAATCGACCAGACGTGTCCCATTTCTACAGAAACAACGACGACGCACAAATAACCATCGCATGAACTCGTTACCCCCAGCTGTTTATAGCAAATGGTCTCGAAAAACAGCACAAATCTCTCCAATCAGATGAAAAACAAGATTCCGTCAAGATGTCATGAAACCCTCCCCCAACACAGTTCTTCACACAATCCCTTCCTCGGACCCCGAACTCGGCTGTTGAGAAGTCCCTTCCTCTCACTCTCGATGCCATTCAATAATCAAAACAAAACCGCTAAGTTCCAATTTTCTTCAACAGCAGTTAACCATATATTTCAGCACGTTCATGCATGCATTGTACACAATGTATTTCTAACTTAATCCTCTTCATCTCGATAACAAAACTAATTTTATTTTAAATTCATTTCTCGAATCCACATCGGAGAAACTGCCGTTTTCGACACCACACAATACAACGGATCTATTTACATTCTAGTCGTTCAAAAAAGACACTTTGGATGCCTAGGATGCACTGCTGCATCCCCATTTTGTTTATGACTTACTTCTAAGAGATACACAATTCATCAAATAAATTACGATTATGCAAAATTCATTCATGAGAGCGCGCAAGAGAGCATAAGGTGGGACCAAGGCAAAGACGAAACTAAAACAACGAGATACATATGTTCAGCTTAGACTCCTACATAAAATACGATATGTACTCGTGCGGCATAACACCACGTCTCGGATAGAATGTATGCGACACAGAGTACTTCAGTAAATTCGTTATATCACTCGTATAGATGTCGGCGAAACGGAACAGGCGTCTGGAAAAGTACGTCGGATTGTGATAGGTTCGGAATACACTCCCAAATTGTGTGTTGAATACTTTTTTCGTTTCATTTCTGTGGAGTGAGAAAATCGAAAAATGTTATGACACGCGTAAATCCTTCCTTTTTCTTACCGGAGCCTGTCTCTCTCATTCATCCAAGCATTCAGATACTGCTTAGCCGCGTCACACTCGTTGTCCTGATGGTCTTCGATCAGTTGCGTTAGCATCTGCAGCCAATTGGCGTTCTTCTTGAACTCCTCGTTGTTCAACGTGTTTATCTCGTGCTGCAGTCAGAAAATTGCATGAGACCCAAACCAAAAACCCTCTGAATTCGCTTACCGTTAGCTCGCTTATGATGGCACCAGTTCGCCAGCCATGCTCCAGTGTAACATCGGCCAAGTCACTGTAGGGATGGTCGCCGAAATAGAGCACTGAATGTCCATGCCAGCCTGTTAGTTCCTGCAGTTGTTTCACTGTTCCCTACAAAAAATGTATCCATACGCATGCACAATCAAGCAGGCAGTCGAAGACGGGGTTGACGTGAGTGGAAGATGGCAGACATTTTGGAGAGAGAGGGCGTATGATTTTTCAAGAGGTTGGAAAGGGATGAGTTCTTCTTCTGCTTATCCTTCTTCTTCTTCTTCTTCTTCTTCTTCTTCTTCTCCTTATCCTTCTTCTTCTTCTTCATCTTCTTAGAGCGTTACAATCCGAGACGGACCAACCAAGGGATGAGTTGGATCCCCGAAAATACATCCCTTTCCAACTCTTTTGCGAAATCATCCCCCTGCAACACAAAACTATGGCAGCGCAGGAGACTGGAACGGGCTAGAAGACGGAAGGAGAAGAAACTTCTACGCCTGAAGGAAAGGTCTGCCTTCTTCCACTCATGCAAACGGGTCCCAATTTTACCTCGTAGTAAATTTTGCCCCTTTCCAATTTCGACACACGATCCCAGACGTGCGTGTTTGTCTTTTCATCGTACAAGCGTATCGGTCGAGATTCATCGGTGAAGAACTTTGGCTTTCGAGCCTGAACAATGATCACATCGAAGTAGTCCCTCCAGTGTGGGCCGGCCAAAAGGATCATACCCCGATTCCTGTTGGACAAACCATCAAACACATTCCACCGCCCATCACAGACAGACCAACTTACACAAAAGGAAATGGACTGTTAGTCACCAGGAAGAGCTTCTTTTTTGCCTTCAAGAGACGCTCGAAAAACTCCGGCAACGTGGGATTCTTTTCGATGTACTTCTCGGCATCCTTCAGCACGATTTGATGCATAATCGGATGGCAACGTTGCACAGAACTCTTCACATCGTGAAACAGAATCTCCGGGTGGTAGTCGATGTGATTCTTCTCGAAATACTCCGCGACATTGCACAGCAAACACATTTCTGGGACGGAGAATAGATCTGCTAGCTGCACCATTTTCGCTTTGACATCTTGCTAAAGAAAAAAGAACAGGCCAAAGTAGTAAGCTCCTTCCGAACTGAATTCCCCGGGGGTCTACCTGATAGCTTTTGCTCTGTCCTTCCACATACGCGATGGGGATGATTCGATTTTTGTAGATTTTCAACACTTCACTGTCTGGGATTTTCGTCAGCCCCCGATAGACGGAGCCTAGTTGAATTTGCAAAAATGAATCCAACTTAAGCAGCAGACCCTTCTCGATGTCATAGTGAAGGCCGCGCACAGCGAATCCGGGGATGTACTCAAGGTTGGCTATTTCCTCTGGATACTGTCAAGGAGCAGTTGATTTTTGTCCCTCTTCTTTCCAAATTTTTGTACTCACTTTGAATTTTTTGATAAGCATATCGCGGCCGAGATTGTAGAGCAGATCATGCAAGCATGACTTGTAGCAGGCCAGAGTGTAGTCGTAGTCGAAGCCATAGACCGCAACCTCCTTCAAGTCCAGCTCATTGCATGCGAATACACCGTGGGGATTTACATTTTTTGGTAACTTTTTCGCTACAAGTTTGAGGGGGGGAGGTTTGTTTTAAATTTCTCTCTTTCTAAAGTCTAATTTTTCTATTTCTGGGGGGACAGAGTGTGCGTGTGTGGTTTGGACAAATTGGAGTATTTCAATTTTTTTTTTTTTTGAATCAACCGATTGAGGCTTTGGAAAACGTTTATTCAGTGTGGTGCAGTGCAGGATGAGAGAGAGAGAGAAGCTTGAGGCTTGAGAAGAGAGGGTTTGAGTGGGTGAATAGAGGGAGAGACTTGAGAAGAGAAGGTTTTTCAAAAAACACTTTCATTCCAACCCCCCGATGGGGATCTCTGGAGACAAGAAGGTTTGATATGATTTTGAAATCTGAAAGGGGGTGCTTTGTTCCGAACATTTCAGGGGAATTTGAGAGCAAAAATGCAACCGGAGCAGGATTTTGAAATCTAAATTGTGGCCGTTTGCTTTGATTCCTAAATCTAGACGAATTTCGAAAGAAAATTCGTTTTAGAAATGGCAGCCGGATCACGATTTTGAAGCCATTTTGATTTGGTTTTTAAATCTAAACGAATTTTGAAAGAAAATCCCTTTTAGAAAATGCAGCCTGGTCACGAGTTTCAAGCTTAAGTTGTGGCCGTTTGCTTTGATTCCGAGATCTAGACGAATTTTGAAAGGAGATCCCTTTTAGAAAATGCAGACGGATCAAGATTTTGAAGCCTTTTTGCTTTGATTCCGAAATCTAGACGAATTTTGAAAGAAAATCCGTTTTAGAAAATGCAGCCAAATCACGTTTTTGTAACATAAGATGTGGCCGTAACCTTTGATTCTTAAATCCAGACGAATTTTGAATGAAAAACCTTTTCACAAATCGAATCGATTGACGTAAATCAAAGGATATGTAATTTGCTGCAACAACAAAGCAGTCTTGCAGCGATTTTCTCGCCTTTACAGCCCCACAACACGTAACCGACTGCAAACTCGGGCATTTTTTGCGCAAAAAACGAAGCAAATGTCTCAGAAGTTGTTATTTTTGGCAAAAAAAAAAATATCCAGGAATAGGTTTTACATTTTCCTGGCAAACAGCTACAAGTACATGTTTTCTCGACAAGAATAGACATAAATTCAAAACTGAACAAGACTTCTTTCACAAATCACTTAACATTCTCTCCCCTCGTCAACTGGTTTTTATTTGATTCTGTTTGAAACAACAACAAAACACCTCTCATTGCGACGGGAGGAGATTAATCTTATCATCATTCAGATTAAGCTCTCATATCTTCACAAGTACCCCGTGTGTGTTTCGCGAGACAGACAGACAGAAGACAATTTAAATTGGTTAGCTCGAAATGCAGAGTCTCATGCGTTGTCTCCACTCCGTAAGCGCATCGTTTGACGACATGTCGCTTGTCCCTATGCTATAAATATAACAAAATACTTCCTCCTTCGATTCTTCACAAACTTACTGCTCACAGAATTGAACTGAATATACGTTTGAGTCTATTTTTCTGTTGTGTTCTTCAAGAATGTGGTGTTATGTATTAAATCTTTTTTCTCTGTTTTTTTTTTTTACAAAATATGCATCAATTTTTTTGGACAAATAAACAATTTGAATGCATACATTTAAATTTCTGCCTGCTCTCTTCGTAAATACGCTTGAAATCCTCCAATGTTGACGGTCTCACTTGATCACAGTGATCGGCCACAGTTGAGACTGAAGCCTTAGGGACAACACTCGATGGGGTCTCATTGTTCGCTGTTAACAATGAATAATTAAGGAATAATGGGCAACGTTTTGTCAGACTCTTTCGGAGAGTTGTAAATGCAGCTGCAGGCAAACGTATACGACTCGTATGTGATAGAAACATTTTTGTGTTTTATTCAATGAATTAAATGCCCCCTATCGACGAGTTCTGATTTTTTTTTTTCTTTTCAAAACGAAAACACTTTTAATTCAACTTGTCTCAGATGATTATTTGTATTCAATTATCACACCCGCAAGAGAATAAACAAATTGCCTCGAAACTGCACGCTCAGGTACTGCGAACTTATGAACTAGGCCATGGCAAGAGAACACTAAAAAAATAAAAAAAAAAATAACACCGTCCCGAGACCAGAGACTGAAATCAAGATGTCAGTTTTGATTAGTGTTTGTTTGTGCGGCTGCAGAACGTGGGCGAGCGAGTGCGACGGGACAATGAGAAATGAGAACGAATCGAATGGGGATGATAGAGAGCAGCGTATAGGCGCGGGTGTTTGTTAAACTGTCTCAACTAATTGGACGTGATTCGACATGGGGTTGAAGCGGGGAGCGAGTTTTATTAAAGTGGGAACGAGATACTGTTGTGTATGCGTCGTTTCGTATGGAACTTGCCACCCCCTCGGCCAACAAGGGAAACGTCAAAACCAGCTGGTGGCCTGGTAAACAAATTCACAGCAGATGCTAGCCACTAGATAATGAAGAAAATACTTTTGCATGGTAATTGATTTAAGCTTTTGTACGTTCTGTGGGTTTTCACACGAGTGATGCTTTTTTTCTTGCAGAATTTTGAAACGAGGGCGTGGTAACATATGTTTGTTAAGAATGGTACACCGATTCTGGACGGATTTCCCTCGAAAGCAGGCATCTCGGGGGGACTTTCAGAACTCTGGCAGACTGTTGTGGTTACTTGAAGGCGAGGAACACCTGAGAAGCCCAAGGTGACAATGAGGGATAAGTGGACAATGAACGTGAGTGCCTTCTACCAGTACCAAGTCGTTGTCGTTTTTGTAGTCAGAGGCGAAATTCTTTAGTTTTTTCGACAGAGATTGTGTAATTTTGTCAGAGGCGAAATTCTTTGGTTTTTTCAACAGAGATTTTGTATTTAGTGTTAGAAATGGATTATCCTGACGCTAATTTTTGGCTATAGCTCGAAAACTGTTGGACCTACGGCCACAAATGTTGGCTCAAAATGTTTCTTATGAATGACTGCATAAAACATATTGTGATGATAATCGACGCCAGGCGGACCGTTTTCGAGATATAGCGCATTTTGTTAAAAAATCACATGATTTTTTCGTCATTTCTGATTTCATTTTTTGGCTATATATCGGAAACTATAGCAGCTACGGCCATAAATGAGGCATCAAAATGTTCGTATTGAAGACCTGCACAAAAGCTATTCAGAGGAAAATTGACGGCGAATTCACCGTTTTCGAGATATAGCGGTTTCTTTCCAAAAATGAACCACTTTTTTTGTCTTTTCTGATCCTGATTTTTTGGCTATATCTCGGAAACTATTGGACGTAGATCCACAAATTATGGATCAAAATGTTTGTATTGAACGCTGCTGAGACGTCGTATCAGCGAAAGATTTCTGTACGAGAAATGATGTCCTTTTTTTGATCCTGTATGATCCTGCGGCAGTGAATCCTTTCAAATTCATGATTTCTCCTCTAAACACCATCAACCCTACGATCCCTACCCATTTTCGAATCAAATTTCGACACATTTTTTAAATTTTCAAAAATTTCACGTTTTCACCGAAAAAATGCAGTCAATATCAAATCTTCTCGGTCGACTTTTCCTCAGAACTTGTGTCGACTTTTTAAAAATCCAAATTTGGATGAAATTCTTTGTGTTTTCCGATAGATATCCGATAGCTGATGATACATTTCAAATTTGAACAGTTTTGGTCCACAGGATCAGTCAAAAAGTTGAAAACATCCTTGAACCAAAAAAAATTCATAACCTCATCCTGATGCCATTTTTTGGCTATAACTCGGAAACTTTTGCACCTACGGCCATATAAGAGGCATCAAAATGTTCGTATTGAAGACCTGCACAAAAGTTATCCAGAAGAAAATCGATGGCAAAGTCACCGTTTTCGAGATATAGCTGCTTTTTTCCAAAAATTAAGCACTTTTTTCGTCTTTTCTGATCCTGATTTTTTGGCTATATCTCGGAAACTATTGGACGTAGATCCACAATTTTTGGCTCAAAATGTTTGTATTGAACGCTGCTAGGATGTCTGAAATGGAGTCAGGCGAAAGATTTCTGTATGAGAAATGATGTCCTTTTTTTGATCCTGTATTATCCTGCGACAATGAATCCTTGCAAATTTTTGATTTTTCCTCTAACTACAATCAACCCTACGATATCTACCCATTTTCACATCAAAATTCGGCAAAATTTTGAAAATTTCAAAAATTGCATGGTTTCACGGAAAAAATGCAGTCAATTGCGAAACTTCGGGGTCGACTTTTCCGCTGAATTTGTGTCGATTTTTTGAAAATTGAAATTTGGAGAAAATTCTTTTTGGTTTGAGTAGAGATACCGTTGCTGATGATAAATCTGAAATTTGAACGATTTTGGTCCACAGGATCAGTCAGAAAGTTGAAAAAATCCTTGAGACGAAGGAATTCATAACCTCTTCCTGATTCCATTTTTTGGCTATATCTCGAAAACGGGTGAACGTACGGCCGTAAATGAGGTACCAAAATGCTCGTTATAAATGCCTGCTTAAAAGTTATCATAAGGAAAATTGACGCTAGACGCACCGTTTTAGAGATATGACGCATTTTTTAACTTTTTGATGCCATTTCTGCTGAAAATCATGCCGAATTGTGACCACTAGCAACAGGCACTTCTTCATTGTTCTAGAACCGAATGGATGTCGAATTTAATGGGCACTAAACGATTGAAGGTTGCTCTATTCAAAGAATCGATTATCATTTGTTACTTTAAGGACTTGCGCATTGGGCAGTGCACGCGCCGGGGGTGGGTTCAATCAATTAGGTCAGGATTTCATTACCCAGTCTGGTCCTTGGTCCAGGAAATCAATAATGCACAACTCCCACTTGAGCGCATCATTTTCAAGTGCATCACCGACTCTCCGGCACCCCCCCGCGAGATGGGTGCGACTGTGGTGGTACAGCACGAACCCTCTTCGAGATGAATTCGTGATTCTCGAGGGTTGTACAAATCGAGGACCAAACAAAAGCTTCCCTCATAGGAGTAGGTACCTTTGGTAGAATTAATTGCGGGTGGAATAGCAGACTTCAAATGAAGCTGCATCAACCAAAAGCTTTTGTAATTTGATGGACACGGTTCACAGATTCCATATTCTTGTCTCGTTCTAAACAAATGGAAACCGTCTGATATCTCTACGCATGACTCACCTGGAAGCTGCCTCATTTGAAAGCTTCACAACACTTTCAAGCCCATTTCAGTCCCCCCTCGCCACAGATTTGATGTCGACCGCAGAGTAGTTGATACAAAAATTATCCGGAAAATCATCTCCGTAAGGCAACCTTACCAAACATCCACCCCATCAGACGTTCTGAGAGAGGATACACAAGACCAAGACCAATGTAAGGGACAAATTGTCATCAAACGTTTCTTCTTCTTGTGGGCAGATCTGGATGTGTGTCCTTTTCGTGGATTCGTATCTTCATTCAACATCACTTTCGGTTGTGTCGTGGTTTTTTTGATTCCTGGTTTCATCGTCGTAATCGTAATCGTCCTCGTCCTCGTTCTCATCTTCGGTCTCGTTCTCCATTCCCCCCTATCACGCTCACCGTCGTCACTTTTTTGTGTTCTTGTTCTTCTTCGGTCGACGTGTGTGTATCTGTTGTCCATTTGAATCGTATAAATCGTCCTCAGTTCACATTCATCGCTCGCGTTCACGTCTCGTCTTCCTCGAGGTGGACCCCAGGAATTCAATTCAATCAAAAACAAAGAAAAGAAAAAAAAAACAGAAGAATAGAGGAACATAAGTTCAAAATAATAAGCAATTTCTGGTGAATTTACGAAAGCGTGCTCAAGTGCCCCGTTCCGTGACGGGTGAAGTGGACCGTGTTCCATCGAAAGAAAAAAAAAACTCCTCTCATCTCTCGTGGAATACGAGGTCATTTCTGGAACACCTCGCGAACGCTGATCCTTGTGATTCCTTGTGTGTCCCCCCCCCCCCCCCCCCCCCCCCCATCCCGAGTGTGTGTGTGATGTGAAGAAGTTCCTTGCGTGACGTGCAAAGTTTACTTTAAGGAGTATCAGCATCAACAAAAACAAAAGGGCGAGTGTGGGTGCACCACCACTTTGAATCGGGCCCCCTTTGGTGCCTGCTTGACAGATTGCAGAGAATCCTCCTCCAAATTGGACAGTGAGTTGTGTTTTGTTGGTTATGCTTTGCCTGGGTATACACAAATGTCCAATTAATTAACCTGATTTCGTGGGGCAGTTCATCCTTGCCTGCTTCCATTCACCCTTTTGTGTGTTAGCTCTGTGTGCGCTCTATATGTGGGCTTGGCTTGTTTGCTGTGTAGGGTCTGGGGTCTAGTGAATGATGATTTTGATGCTGCAAGGCTTTTCTCTCATTCATACATTCTTTTACTTTGATTATCCCTCATTTTCTTCTTTTTTTTCTTTTTGTATCATATTCTGTGTGTGTGTATGTGTGTGGGGACGTACTTTGTGTTGTATACAAGTGCTCAGCCTACATTTCTAATGAATTCAGGACTCTCGGTGGTAATATCCAGCACTCATCTTCAAAAGCCTCCACAACCACCACAACACCGCCAATGCCACCATCCACCATCCACCACCACCATCATCCACCTCCATTCACCCCCCAAAAGTGATTGAAATGGGATACATCGCCGCTCGTCGTGTGTATGGAGAGGGAGAGGCGCAGAGACGCAGAGAATGAAGTGTTATAGAGAGAAGCTACATTTTTGTTGCTTTCTTTCATTTCAATTGAAGGCTGTTGATACACTGGAAATCGTTGCATATCCCGATCCTTAATTGAATGGGATGCAGCGCTTGTGCATTGATGCGACCACCCCCCACCGACTGTTGTGTTGATTCTGGGTCAGAGAAGAAGAAATCCATTTTCAATCCATCCGTGCAAGGACACAACTCAATTATTTGATCATAATTCGATAACAGGAGAGGAGGGGCTGAGGTTTTCAAAAATTTCACAACCTTTCCGCCCAACCCTGACCTAGACCATCAAATCCGGATACGGATGCGGATGCAGGCTTACTACTATCGTCAGCTGCTAAAAGAATTCAGCGTCAAAACAAAAAGTACGCCTCTGTGTGTGTGTTTGTGTGTGTAGTGTGTGTGCAGCTCTTCAGTGATGGATGTTTTTTTGGGTGAAGTTCCCTCATCCTTGTGCATCACAGTCCTGCGCTTTGGGTAATTTAATTTTGCATGTGTTCGGTGCAAAAAAAAACATGTTTTCGTCTTCATTCCGCGCTGACCTTCGACGTAGAAGAAAATCATTGTCATCCATCAGCCATCGTCACAGGAATGAAGGATGCTTCATGGCTCAACTTCAAACCGCATTGAAAAACCTTGTTTCTGATTCAAGTGAGACTCCCTTTCTCTGGTCCCTTTCAATCAATCCCTCCCTCAATCAAGAGGCCCCCGGTATCGCATTTTTCTTCTCCTGAGCACTCTTGTCCAAGGGTCCTTGTTCACCTTCCTTCAGTAGCAATTACCCTCCTCTATGCTGCCTCCTTAATCGATTTCCCTGTTCCTTCATTTTATCCAGAATCATCAAAAGGGCAAGCTGTTACCCGGATAAGATTTTTCTCCTCCTGACCACTCTTGTCCAAGGGTCCTTGCTCACCGTCAAAATCTGTCCACATTCAGTAGCAATTACCCTCCCCTGTGCTGCATCCTTAATCGATTTCCCTGTTTTCCTTAATTTTATCCAGAATTATCAAAAGAGCAAACTGTGAATCGGATAAGATTATATTTCAAGGAGTCATGTCATGGGAGAGTATCGCTTCAAGAGACCTTCTTAGGTAAGCACAAAACTGACACGCGGTTCCCTATGCTTATCCTCTCCTTCACAGCATACCGCACAGCCACAATCTCTCGGCGACACATCTCTTAGCCTCCCCGGATGGGTCCAGGTACCTTCTTGAGAACTCCACTGGTAATCTCAACCCTTCCCCAGCCGGTGTTTTGTGAACTGAATGATCCTTTTTGCAGATATCTGTCAATTGGATGAGAGCTTCTCCCGATTGGCTGGATACGGGTCAAGCCCCGATGGGACATCGCTTTGGGCGCGCCACGGCTTCTCCAGATCCAGGAATTCAGTCATCAATTGTTTTCTAGCATGTCAGCGGAGTTTGAAGCAGTATCTGGCGAGGAGAAAGGTGAGTCAGCGATGCCTTGAGGGACGGTTGTGTTTAATCACCTTCCTCTAGATGGAGCGTGGTCTGCGCTTGTACGAGCAGCACAACCAAAACGCTGCCGTTCGCACCTGGCGGAGTGCCCTGAAGTCAACCAACCGCCGCGAGGACAGATTCACACTGCTGGGGTATTTGTATCAAGCCCACATGGACTGGGGGAAGTACAGGGAGGCCATCGAATTCGGACACCGTCAGCTGGGCATATCTGAAGAGCTCGATTCGCCAACAATGCGCGCAGAGACCTATCTCAATCTGGCTCGAGCCCACGAGCGCTTGGGGGGACTTGAACGTGCCCTCAGCTACGCACGTCACTCCCTCTACAACGAGTGCGGCACCCAGTGTCAGACGGGCGGTCTGGTGCACTTAACCGTGGCCAAGGTCTATCTGGAAATGGGGGGCTTCTCGCGGGCACTGGAGGGTCTGCAGGGAGCCCATAAGATTGCCACATCCATTGGAGATCCATCTCTAGAATTGCAGGTGTATGTCGCCCTGTCCGAACTGTTCGGCAGGCTTCAGGACAATGACAAGAGTGCTACGTACGCCTCCAAGGCATACGACCTTTCGCGTTCGCTGCAGCTGGGCGATCTCAACTCATCACATCATCGAGCAGCTCTGCTTCGGATGGCCGCCGCGTTGCGAAAGCAGGGGGACCTAGGGGATGCTCATGACTATTGCACGGTAAGTGATCCTCTCTCCCTCTCTCTCTCTCACTCACTCTCTCACTCTCCGCATTCAAAATCGACTCTTTGCAGGAGGCGACACGACTTGCACTCATATCCGGTGACCAGGCAACGTACACTAGGAGCATACGTGTGATGGGGGATATCTACCGAAAGAAAATGGACATTGATGTGCGATTTGGTTTGCAGGTCTTGTTGGGCAAGGGGTGCTAATGGAAGTCTCATTTTTAGAGAGCCTTTCGGCAGTACGAGCAAGCTATGGGGACTGCTGCCGCTTTGGGGGATCGAATGGCGCAAATGGAGGCGATGGATGGTGCTGCCAGATGCCTGGAGGCACTGAGACTACAGCAGAAGATATGCAACTGCCGTCCTTTAGAGTTTAACACGCGTCTGTTAGAGGTTGCCAGTTCGATTGGAGCTAAGGTAGGTTCATGTCTTGACTGCTGACAGTCTGTTTTTGAAGGAAATGTCTTTTTTGCAGCTCTTGGTGCGTAAGATCCGCGCACGACTGGCCTTAATTTATCGAGCTTTAGGTGACGAGGAACAGTTTAACAATCACTCTCGTCTTGCCACGCAGACTGAGGCGGCATTGGGTCTCAATTGTGGTGCTTGCGGTGAGGTTTTTGGCATCGAAGCGGATGCCCTTGAAGTCCTTCCCTGTGCGCACATTTTGCACGCCAGGTGAGGAAATATTTCGAATTTTTCATTCTTGACTTTCCTTGACATCCCCTTCGTCTCTCTTTTCAGATGTGCGCACGAGCTGTACCGCCGCCGAGAGAAGGGCACATCCCGAGCATGTCCAGCATGCAACAAAGTCCTCAACTCCCGACTTCACTTGTACACTGAGAACGCAGTCCCGGTTGGGCCAAACGGCAACAATGTTCCAGTTGGGGTTAGCTCAGGGGGAACAATGAATGGAGCAGGTTGCATCAATGACGCCCTCGGCGGTGTTGTCTGCAACAATGCCAAGAACAATTTGACAACAATGCCGGTGGTCGATAGCACAGCCCTTCTCCTGACAGCCTCTCCTAGACCACTGTACCGCAGCAACCTGTCGCTGGCGTCGCTTAGTCTTCGCGCGTCCAGCTTGACCATTGACAGTGAGCGCCATGCCACGTCATCGGTTTGAAACAAAAGGCCAATGGCGGTCTCCACAATAGACCTGCCATGGTGAATTATGACACAGAAAGACTTGAACTTCTTTTCAAAACTATTTTGTTCCAAAAAAAAAATTCAAAAAATAACTGCTTTATACCACTATTCAAGATATAGGACCGTAAGTATTTATTGATAAGAAAACGATGAAGAAAACTAAATTGTGTGGGTGAATTTTCCGGACGTGGGGACAAATGTCAGTCTTCCAACGACCGGTGTGTAGCATGTTTGATCGCGACGGCCTTTTTGCGTAAGACTTTGTGTGGGGAAACAGATTTGGTTGGACTGCATGATTTCAGCGATCGCGCGAGTGATCTAGACCCCCGATCGTTTTTTTTTTCTTTCACTCATTTTGACAATCCAGCGAAACAGTTCCTAGCACCATGTCCAGCAAATGACGACTCTGAAGATCGTCCTTATTTCGATCGTGTCTTCCAAAAAAAGGCAGTCAACCATGGATGCCTACTCCCATCTCTTGTGATAGCTAGCATATCCATCAAATATCTGCTTCCTTAAAGGGCAACCCTCCGATTTCACTCTGGAAAATTTACCACACACACACACACGCACCCGATCACAGAGGATCAGCAGATTTTTATGATTTAACGCACGAATAACCAAATTTACTGCTTCACTTGGTCCTTTTCTTTTTAACTTTTCACATATTTTCGTACGGATGTCAGTTGGAAGCAAGAAATATTTGAATTTTGAATTTTTTTAGTTTTAAAATTTAAAAAAAATTAAAAATTAGTTTTAAAATTTAAAAAAAAAATAATTTAATTTAAAAAACTAAATTTAGTTTTAAAATTAAGAAAAAAAAATAGTCTTAAAACTAAAAAATTTAAAAAAAAATTAAATTTAGTTTTAAAATTAAAAAAAAAAAATTAATTTTAAAATTAAAAAAAAAAATAAATGAATTTAGTTTTAAAATTAAACAAATTAAATTTAGATTAAAAATAAATTTAGTTATAAAATTAAACAATTAAAAAAAAAATTAAATTTATTTTTAAATTTAAGAAAAAAAAAAATGAAAAGAAGGAGAAATACGCTCAAAGCGTTAGAGTAGCGTATTTGCTTAGTATTTTATATTCAATCAATTCTTTTTTTTTCTATTAACTAGTGGAAATTGTTAAATTTTTAAGAGAATTTATATTTAAATTTTATTTTTTTTGTCTAACGAACAAGAATCGAGATACAAGTTTGAAAAAATGAAAAACTTAGTTAACAAGGACAATCAGGGAGAGAAATTATATGTCGAATATCGATACAGAAACAGATACAGATGCAGATACAAAATACCGAGTGCCATAAACCAAAGATAGGAAAGATAAACTAACTAAATGGACAGGAGAAAAAGAGAGGACGGATCTATGCATTTAATTTTTATATTTTTTCAAAAGATCGAGAATATACAGTCGAGTTCCTCTTAAGTCGAACCGCATTCCCTCTTACTCGTATTTTTCGAGTCCCTCTAAGTCGAATCTCCCCCTAACTCGTATTTTTTGAGGCCCTTTAAGTCGAATTTCCCTCTAACTCATATATTCGACTTACATTCGAGTCCCCCTAAGTCGAATTTCCCCCTAACTCGCATTTTCGACTCACATTCGAGTCCCCCTGAGTCGAATTTCCCCCTAACTCGCATTTTCAACTTACATTCGAGTCCCCCTAAGTCGAATCTCCCTCTAACTCGTATTTTTCCAGTCCCTTTGAGTCGAATTTCCCTCTAACACGTATTTTCGACTTACATTCGAGTCCCCCTGAGTCGAATCTCCCTCTAACTCGTATTTTCGAGTCCCTTTAAGTCGAATTTCCCTCTAACTCATATATTCGACTTACATTCGAGTCCCCCTAAGTCGAATTTCCCCCTAACTCGCATTTTCGACTCACATTCGAGTCCCCCTGAGTCGAATTTCCCTCTAATTCATATTTTTCGAGACCATTTTGCTTGCCTTCCCGAAGTTTTCGAAATCGTAGGTCGAAAACGCTCTAACTCGACCCAATTTGGATCCCCCATGAAAGTCCGACTTAGAGGGCCTCGACTGTACTCAAAATTCTTTGTGAAAGCTGATCAAAAGAAAGACTTTCTTTAAATTTTTGAAATGGCAGTAGAAAATTATGAAAATTTCTCAAAGACTACTCAAAAAAGGTTGATTATGGAAAATCTAGGCACGATTTGCTTTCGTAACTTTGAAGATACCTAAGTTAACAAAATTTCATCACGCACTCAGAGATCACTGCCATGTAACTATTTTCATTGCGGCTTTTAACAGCCAAATTTAAATCAAAAAACAAAAAAAATTAAGAGAGACATGTAGGTTATAAGATCAGTCACAAAACTATTTACTAAACATACTCCATAAGCAGGTTCCTTTCGGACATGGGATTCGTTGTCAGTTCAACCGTTCGACTGGGTGTGAGAACAAGGTGAAGGACCCTCAAGAAAGACGACTTTTCAAAGCATTCCTTTCCCCACCACTTTCATAAATCACACACTCACAAGAAGCACAAGAATGCCACATGAATGCGCCTGTCTCGCTCAAGAATAAATCACCTCATATATTTTTTTAAGACCTTACCTCTAAGGAATCTCTTTGAGTCCCTCCTCACCCCCACCTCCATTAAAAGTTAGTCAACTAAATAGCTCTTAAGACACAAAATATATACTATATTCCTCGAAAAACAAAACAAAAAAATTCCCTAAATGTTCAACAAAAAAAAAATTGGAAACAAAACATATATCATTTTCGATGTACACAAGGAGATATTTAAACAAAATCGTACTTAATCAAAAAGAAAAAACCTTGTAAGTGTTGTTGACTTAAAAAAAAGAAACTAAACAAGAAAAACCAAAAAAAAGAAGAGGAGAAGAAGTTAAACATAAAATTTAAACGCTAAATGTGTTAAGGATTATATATATATATGATAAATTAATCAAATTAATTCCATCTTATATATTTATTCATATTTAAAGAAGAAAACTTAGAGATTTAAATTAAAAGCAAAACAGAGAAGAACACACACTTCACACACGCACACGACACACCACACACAGCCACAGATCACTGAATAGCTGTAAGATTCATAGGAAAATCAAGGACGACAAAGGGAGGAGCATTCACTACATAAGCGAGTGCGTGGAGTCAGTGCTGGGGGAGAGGCCAGCTCGAGGAATGACTGTCTTGGGCTTGGAATTTCGAAAAAATCAAGCTGCAGCACAATCTTAGCCTAGATTGGTCTTCAATGTGGGCCAAAATGAGGTCGTCTTCTTCTACAATCAACTGCAAAGCAGTGCTAACCTGGATTTGTCTCTAATGTGGGCCTAAAATGAGGTCGTTCCCCTTCTCAAGACTCTTAAGCAGCGACTGGTCTAGTTGCGACCTCTGATCACACGCAAAAGAATTCCCCTTTTAGGAGCTCCAGTTCTGACCTCCAATCACGCGCAAAAGATTCTTAAACACCTTCTTGCCAACTGGGCAACCACTGATTACGCGCAAAAGAGTTCCACGCGGAAAACAGTTCCCTTCTAGAGGTTCTAGTTGTGACCACCAATCACGCGCAAAAGCGTTCCCCTTCTGAAGGCGTCTAAGCCCCGACTGGTCTCGTTGTAACCTCTGATCACGCTCAAAAGACTCTTAAGAGCCGGCTGGTCTAGTTCCAACCCCTAATCATGCGCAAAAGTGTCGCCCTTCTAAAGCCTTCCAAGCACCTGGTCTAGTTGCGACCTCTGATCACGCGCAAAAGAGTTCCCCTTCTAAGGCTCTAGTTGAGACCTCGAATCACGCGCAAAAGTCTTCTTCTACTGCAACACAATATCAACAAAAAGTTGTCTCCTTCCGCAAAATTGCTTGACCTGTGGTCTCCAATGCGGGCCGAGAATGAGGTCGTCCCTCTTCTAAAGGCTCCTAAGCACCAAGTGGTCAAGTTGCAAAGTCTAATCACGCGCAAGAGACTCTGAAGCACCGACGAGTCTAGTGTCCCCTTCTAAAGGCTCCTAACCACCGACTGGTTTCATTGTAACCTCTAATCACGCGCAGAAGACTCTTAAGAGCCGACTGGTCTACTTGAAACCTCTGATCACGCGCAAAGGAGTTCCCCTTCCAGAGGTTCTAGTTGTGACCACCAATCACGCGCATAAGAGTACCTCTTCTGAAGGCGCCTGAACACCGACTGGTCTAGCTACAACCTCTGATCTCGCGCAAAGGACTTTTAAGCACCGACCGGTCTAGTTGCAACCCCTAATCACGCGCAAAAGTGTCGCCCTTCTAAAGCCTCCCAAGCACCTGGTCTAGTTGTGACCTCTAATCACGCGAAAAAGTTCGAGGGACACCTCAAACACCGCGAAATAGGTTCTTTTCAAACAGTTGTTGGCCCTGCTAGGACCCATGCTATTTCCCACTCGAGGTTACTTATCAGGCCAACGATCCTTAGAGGTTCTGAGCCTGAGCTAAGGCTGCCTTCCATCCTTGACGGTCCCTGGCACGCTGCTTCCAGTCGTCAAGACCACGTTTAATCTCTATGCCGGAGGTTCACTCTTCCTCTCCTTCTCGAACCTGGAGCCTGGGACTCGAAGACCCCCTTAGCTGGAGCATTGTTGTCCATACGTTCGATGTCTTGCATCAGGGATCACTTGATCTCTAGACCGGAGATTCGGTCTCCATCTCCTTCTCCTTCTCCTTCTCGAACCTGGAGGCCGACATTGGAAGGCTCTCTTAGCTGTTGTCCATACGCTCGATGTGGCCGAGCCAGTGTAGTCGACGGTTCTTTGCCTTTGAGTCGCAGTTGAGTCTTCTTCTCCATTCGCCATCCTCGCAGACCACATATCCGTCGAAGAATTCTTCTTTCAAAGGTACGGAGAATCTGCTCTGTCGTTCTGCTTATCGCCCAGCAATCCGGTGCAGGTTGAACCAAAACTACACGCTGCATCGCACCTTGAGGTTGTCAAACCAAAACCAACCCCGGTCGCCTCTAAAGACCCTCGAAAATTCAAATTCCCCGGCAATCACTCCTTCCCCTCCCCCTGCAGCACTGCCTCCCCACGCACAAGACAAAGCGTTGTTAATTATTCATACGAGAGATAAAGTATTTTAAGTAAAAAAAAAAACAAAAAAACAAAAAAAAAAAATATTTTTTCAAACATTTAAGAGAAAAACCAAAGAAACTCTGTTGTATCTCAAGTAAAATCAAACATTTCCTATGCAAGGTGCAGCATTAGACAGAAGATAATCTATATGTGTATGAATGAATATGTATATTTCACACTGTGATAAGTGAGAGCTAAACGTAGTCAAGAAACAGAGTCAACAAAGATCACAAACGAGTATTTTATCCGAGAGACACAAGAGAAACTTTATTGCTGTTAAAGACAATTATTATTGTTTCAGAGTACTATGTATACATGTAACAAAATAAACCACTGTTGATGAAAATGAAAATATATATATATATGTCTGTTAGATAAGGGATGACAGGGAAGCGGAGGCGCAATGCGCGAGCCGCCATCGATCTGAGAGAGGCGATGAGGGATTTATGTAAATACAGTGAACTAAATTCAATTTAAATGAACTAATAAATCAAGTCAAAGAGAATGCTCGTCAATTTGAACATTGCAACAAAGAAAGAGAAATTAAACGGGTTGTTTCATTTTTTGGGGTGGTGTTCTTTGTGATTTTAGGGTGTTTCTGATCCTTCAGTGGTCGCGGGAGAAGAGACGGCAGCAAATTTTGTCCTCCACTAGGCACAGAGCAACGGGCGAAGAGGCAACAGCAATTTGGACGCCTCTTCGACCTCCGCTGGTCCTCAAGAGGCAGCAGCAAATTTGGTGCCCCACTAGGCACAGATCAACAGGGGAAGAGCCGGCAGCAATTTGGACGCCTCTTTGACTTCAACCGGTCCTCCACTAGGCACAGATCAACAGGCGAAGAGGCAGCAGCAAATTTGGACGCCTCTTCGACCTCAACTGGTCCTCCACTAGGCACAGATCAACGGGCGAAGAGGCAGCAGCAGATTTGGACGTCTCTTCGACCACCACTGGTCCTCCACTAGGCACAGATCAAGAGGCAGCAGCGAATTTGGGCCTCCACTAGGCACAGATCAACAGACGAAGAGGTGGCAGCATTTTGGACGCCTCTTTGACTTCAACTGGTCCTCCACTAGGCACAGATCAACGGGCGAAGAGACGGCAGCAGATTTGGACGCCTCTTCGACCTCCACTGGTCAGCAGCAGATTTAGACGCCTCTTCAACCTCCACTGGTCCTCCACTAGGCACAGATCAACGGGCGAAGAGACGGCAGCAGATTTGGACGCCTCTTCGACCTCCACTAGTCGTCCACTAGGCACAGATCAACGGGCGAAGAGGCGGCAGCAGATTTGGACGCCTCTTCGACCTGAACTGGTCCTCCACTAGGCACAGATCAATGGGCGAAGAAGCGACAACAAATTTGGACGTCTCTTCGACTTTTGAACTGTGTCATAATCTGTGCTGTTCCCTTGAACTAAGATGCCACTTTTCCAGAAAATTAAAAAAAGACATATCGACTTTTCAGACGAAAAAAAAAACATCCCTGCCTGTCTCTTGTGCCTCCCATGGCCATCAAAACGGATCTGTTGCTATGTCAGTGTCCAACAGTGCCCCTGGTCTCTCCTTGGTCCCATCAAGGACATCAAAAACGAACAAAATTGCTCTTCGGCAGTGTCAGCATCGAACAAAAGCTTGAGGAATTCATAGGACATCAAAATTCTTCTGCAGTGTCCAACAAAAACTTAAAAAATTCGTGTAAATTCATCTGGTCTCTCCCCTGACCATCAAAACAAATCTCCCGCAGTGTCATCAGTCTCAAACAAAAGCTTGAGGAACTCGTACAGATCCCTTAACTCCCTCCTCAACTGAAGACCCTTCAGAACCCTTCTTTGCTTCGGCCTAGGCTCCTCCGATAGGAAGTTAGGAAACGCCTTCTTCGACCTTGAGGGCTTCCTCACTCTTGGCCTGCTCCGATAGAACTCACGTGGCGTGGGAATCTAAATGAACGAAGCACACATCACCTAAAGTCAGCTGGAAATGATGAGAATGAATAACCACCTCAAAGTCACCCTTGCGAGGGTGTGCATCGCGCAGCATTTCCTTGAATATACAGCGAGTGGAATCGTTTATTGTGAATGGGGAGTCTGTCATCGGCTTCCTACCCGAAAGCAGGTCAAGATCCAGTTCGTCCAATTCCTCTGTGGAGAATGGGGGATAATCTTCTCCATAAATGACTCTCAGGAGGTCTTGCGTTTTGTTTAAATCAACTCCGTCTGTGAAATCGTCTACGATTATCGTTTGGAAGTCATTGGAACCTTCACGTAAGTAATTTGGGAGCTTCACAGCTATATCCTCCTGGAATTCATTGGAACCTTCACGTAAGTAATTCGGCAGCTTCACAGCTATCTCCTCCTGGAATTCATTGGAACCTTCACGCAAGTAATTCGGCAGCTTCACAACTCTGCTGGGAGATGGTGTAATCATCGTCTGGTCATGTTCCTTGTGCTTGTTTGGAGGTGCGCCAATGAACTGCGACATGGTTAGACGTGGGCCAAGTCTGTGATTCTCCTCAGGCTCTGGATCATCAATCACCTGCGGCATGTCAACAGTCTTCGGTGGCTCTGAAGGCTTCGTCTTCCTTCTCGGAGTCGACGTCGCCATGGGTTGGAATACAAATCGTAACGAGTCAACTGGAGCTTGGACTGGTTTCTAAAAGCAGACCATCTCAATGGAGGCTGACAAAAATGGAACAGGAACTCACTTTAGCTGGACGGGGCTTGGGGGATTGCACGAGAATCATCTCGAATTCATCGTCGGCATTGATTTGAAGGAATTGCTGGGGGATTTTCTTCCCCAAATGACGTGGGCTTGGAAGAAGAGTGTTGTGATGGTGAAATTTGGCGGTGGGTGCCTTGAAATGTCTTACCGCGGTCGGGATATTCCATGCCGGGGTCTTGGAATTTCTTCTCGTGGTCTGGGGATTCTCTTGAACATTTTGCTGACACAAAGATGCAGGAAATGATGGATAAACAACAGGAAAAGTGATGCCAAGATGAGATTTTGTGCGATTGGAAGCCCATGTGACAGTTCCTTCCTCACAGGGTGGCTTCAAACGGAGATTTTTTCCATTTTTTCCATTTTTGCCAGTCATCTGTGTTCGCGTGGAGGGTTTAAATGGTTTCTAAGCGGTTCCTCAGCAACGACTGCATGAAAAATTGATTCGCCCCTGAACGAATTCCAACAATTGTTTGTCACTCACTCTCCGAACACACCCAACCACATCACACAGTCGTACCACGTCACAAAAACGAAACAACAAAAAAAAAATGATCGAAACAAAAAGAAGAAGAAAAAAAACCCCACGATCACTGGCCAAAAAATCAACACTAACAACAGCCGATCTGCCATCGAATTGAATTTCTTCGCAAGGAAATTGATCAGAGTGTTGTGTCCATTAATTAAGCCCTCAAAACATGTGAAAATGTTGTGTGCCCTCAGTGAGATATCCGCATTTGCTGTGGAAATTGATATCTAAAACAAATACGATCACAATAGGTTTGTGTTGTTGACTGCATATTGCCTCACGCCCTGAAATTCTGTGTGTCTGTTGGACAAATATGTTGAATGATCGTCAATTGTGTGTGATTGCATCGAAATGAAGTGCTTCTTTTAGGTAAAAACAATTCCCCTTGGGATTTAATTTGATTTTTTCGAAATTGTGTGATGGTTTAGAGAAGGAACGATCGAGACGAACGAAAATGGTGCAGGAAACAATGACGAAGTCATCAATTACATCGTCTGACAGGCAGGCATCTTTGTAGTCGCTTGATAAATCAGAATTTAGCCCGCAGACGATAATTTTGCGGGCAACGTTGCGTCATCACAAAGACTTATCAGACGGTTTTGCACTTGTTTTTGACACAGTTCTTAAGTGGGGATGTAGATAGACAACTGCTTACTTACTCATCACCTTCAGCGACTGAAGCCTCTCCTCTGCTTTGTTCTTTTTTCCAGAGAAATGCGTTCACAGTGTTCTGTTTTGGCACATACAACAAAATCGGTCGGATCACTAACACTAACATCAACTCACACGAGTAGCAGCCACGAGCAACTTCATTATCGATCAACAACTCCAATCGCTCAGCACTCTAGCTTAGTCCCAAGTGCACAACAAACCGTTCAAATGACAACTGGTGGTGGGTTAGGAGGCAGCAATGCCCCATCGGCGACGGCACAGCAAAAGTCAGGAACCTCCACACTCTCATCGTGTAATACGATCGCATCGACATCATCGCTCAACACGCTCAACAAATCGATGCCATCTATCGTCCGCCATAGCAATGGAAACGTAACAAACAACAACAACAACAATTCAACAAATAAGACTTTAAGTACAAAGAACAATAACAACAACAACAACAACGAAGGAAACAACAATCAGAACCCAAACTGGAGCAAGCTGCAAACACTGGAGCAGCGGAAGCTCGAGCTGGAGAAGCTCCTGAACGAGAAGAATTGGCTTCTGCAGCAGATTCACAAGCAGGTAAGTGATGAATCCAATGTCAGATGGGTGAGAATACAATCCCCATGGCCACCCATCTGATCCGTCCCCCGTCCCCCCCAATGAAACTTCAACCAATTCCCTTTCAGGAGGCACAAATTCTGAATGGAAACTACGAGAACTTCAACTTGCTTGACCTCGGCACGACTAGCTCGGGGATAACAAACTCCATCCTCCGCCGCAAGGGGAGTTCCAGCCTCAAATTGAACAAGAGCAACGTTCATTTCAACGGCAACAATGTAAGCACGTCTTTCAATCCTTAGACATCTCAGTGAACCCCTCTTTTTCCCCCCAAAGAATCGCTTGACGCTATCAAAATCCGAGTATGACCTTGCGCAAGAGAACAAGCTGAACAATCAGTCAGTGGGAACGACGAATCAGGCAGTCATGGGAATCAAAAAGCGGCAGGGACCACCACAGAAGACGAACTCCTTTCACGACAGCACCTCGGCGTCGGTGCTCAGCCTCACCAAGTCGCCGTCGTTCGAATACAATGGCAGCAATTCGCAAGGCGGCAGTGACAGCAACCACAGCATCAAGTACAGCATAGCTCGTCCCCACCATGGAAGCAGTGAAAATCTGACCAACAGCCTTGCAGGTAAGACTCAGAGAAGCCATCTGTCGGCAGTTCAAAGACCCCTTCTTGCAGTGACTCAATGTGATAAGTATTATTTGTCACCAACGAATCAAATGTACTCGGATGGTAGCGGCTTCATCAAGGCCAGTCAGAACATAAAGCAGTGCCTTTCCCCCTCGCCGCTGCACAAAATCATCGCCCTCAACGACACGGATGTGCATCGGGCGAAGCAACCGCAACTGCATTCGTCGAATGGTCACAATTCAGTGCACCACAACGGAAGCCAGTCCCATCTGGAGCAGTACGAGACTCTTGACACTCTCTCGCTGTCCCCATCGACAACGTGCGGCTTCGATCAGGGACAGTTCGTGGCGAACCAGCACTCGAACTTGTGGCGAACCATATCCAACAGTGACAGATCGGCATGGTGCGACAGCACTAGGTGAGACCACTGCTTCCCCACTTTCAGACTCCAAATTCAACTTATCCTCTTCTCGGCAGCTACGTTGAGCTGGACAGTGACGGTGGAAACCCGTACAATACCATGAAGCAACTTCCGCCAAAACTGATGCCGAGCTCTGTCTCTGGATCATGCCTGCAGCAGCAGCAGCAATCGTCTGACTCCTCCTCGATCGGACAGTTCTATGCGGTTGGCAATGGCCTGGTGGTCAACAGCTACCCAAACGCCATGGACAAGGCATGCGACGAAGTGTCCATCTCCTCGGTGAACAGTGAAACGAACAAGAAACCAAAAAACAAACAATGGTAAGGTTCCCCCTCACTTGTCCCCCACATTTTCTCATGCCTCCCTCACACAGGATGGAGTCTTCCTTGGACGGGCCAATCATACGTCCAAACATTCTGCAGAGTTCTTCGAACATCGCCGACACGATCGCCCTCTATCCAGCCTTGTCGCCAACACTTAGCCAAAACCCGCAGTACCCTTACTACAACATGTCGCGGCAGGGATCAACGAATGCGTCAGCAACGAGTGGAAAGCTAACTCCATCACCAGCTCTTGCCGCGGGTGGAAACTCTCTGCTGGTTTCGGTGGTCAGCTCGCGTCCGCCGACACGCGCCCTCACCCACCACGCCCACCCACACCACAAGCAAGGCTACCGAGAGCGAACGAAGCTGTCATCGAAGTCAATGTCCAGCGGTAGCTACAGATCACCAAAGACGAAGCTTGACGACGAGAGCAGTCATCTCAGCCACTCAACATCGTTCTTGAACGTGGATCCATTCCACCTGCACCACTTCCACCATCAGTCACCACCCCAGCAGCAGCAGCAGCAGCAGCAGCAGTACCACCACAGCCATTATCACATGGAAATGCCCACCAGCAGCAACTTCGTCATCCCTCACCCTCAGCAGCAGCAGCCAAAAGCCAACAAATCACTGGCGCCTCCGTCAACATCGCAGCAGCACATCGCAGTGGCTCTGCCAAAATTCAGTCCATCTCTCCAGCATCAGTCTGCTCCGTCAATCAACGGCGACGACTGCGATGGAACGATTCGTTACGCCGCCTCACAGCCATCGAAACTCGCCAACTCAAGCCAGCCGCTAATCAAGGTCAACCTCAGTCCCTTGCAAAAGCCAGCCAATCCTTCCAACGCGCTCTTTGTCAACGCCAGCCAACAGCAGCTCTCACCTCAGTCCAACACCGCCGCCGCCACATCGCCAGACATCAGAATCGAGTCCCCAAAAAACATGACCGTCGTGCAGCAGGCCACATTCCTCCCCTACAAGGAGGTGACGAAGCCCTTCGAGATGTCCGACTTCTACAAATACTCAACCAAGTTCCGTCAGAAAGAGGCCAACACAGCGACCATATCGAAGAGCTCAACGTAGAGAAGCCCCCCAGAGACGAATGCCGCGATACGGCCCGATGTGTATCAACGTGCCACATAACGAATCCTTCGTTAATCGACAGACGACTGAATTTTGTACTCATCTAACTCCTTCAAGACCGATGTATATTAACTGTTCACATATGCGTGCGCTAAACTTGTAAGACTTAAGAAATGTGTCTCCCGCAACCCCCTTCCCCACCCCCAGACGCAAGGCAATAGTATGTGCATCAACAACAACCCTATTCTATGTATCTTTCTATCTGATATAATCTAAAAGAAATTGTGAAACTCAAACCCTGATGTGTTTTTATTTAAAAGACAAAGTCACAGGACGTGTGGAAGGAGAACTGATAACAAACAACTGAAGACGAATGAAAAACGGCTGAAAATACCGAATGTGGTGAATGGGATAGACAAAGAAAGAAAGCGGTTAGACTCGAAAAACTATTCACAAGCTTTTCACAAACGGTGTCTTGTTATTTTTTAATATTTTAATTAAATTCTCAAAAAAATACGATAAAATACACAGGGTAACTTTTAAACGTCTTTAACTTGAACCGGAACGAACGGGAATAAGGAGTGTCAGCGGAACTGATGTCAAATATGTAATAAACTTTGTTCGAGACTCGAGTCTCGAAATGGAGGTAGTAGAGCAGTCCCAACTAGAATTTTATTATTGGAAATCGTTGTTGGGAGTGAATGTCTATCTAATAAGAAATAAATAAATCAGAAATAGATTTCCAATGGAATTTTTTTTTCCGTTATTTTTCTCCTTCAAATGCAATCATTCAGATCACATCACATTCTCCCCTTAACAACATTTTTTTGGAAGGAATTCCAAAGAATCACTAAACATGAAGTAAAAAAATCAGTAAAATAAAAAAAATTATGCACTTGTGGAAATAAGAAAGAGAAAGAAAATTAAGTAGATGATTGGACAAACATACAAACAAACAACATTCATAAATTTCGATGATTTTCAAACAAATCAAACGTTTTTTTCTTTATTCATCAATTTTTTCTTTCTCATTCAGATAATCTAGTACGATTTTCACATTTGATCTTTTACATTTAAAGTCATATATATACTGACAATTCAACAGATGTGTTTTCATTTGTAATCTGTCACTCGACATAATTTGTTGTTCCTTCAGCAGGTCGTTGCAAGTTTTTTTTTGTTTTCCTTTAAGTTTTTCCCATTAAATGAAGTTTTTAATTTTGTTTTCTAGTGATAACAACATAGATTTTTATTTTCCCTGTTGAAATTTGTATCAGTGTTAACTTTTGCAAAACCCCGTGTGCCTTAAACATCAAGAGTATGGATAAACTACGAAGGGTTCTAAGCGGCGAAGACCGAACCGCCGATGAAGAAAGCAGTATTATATCTCAGGTAAGTTAAATTTGCATAACGATCATTATTCCTCAATGCAAACCACTCCGAATAGGCATTTTGAAATGACACAGTTCAAGAAAACCCATCAGATAAGGCTGCACATCATTCGTGTCCCATATCCTTTGTCAAATCGCACGATATTTGATTGGATTTACTAAGGTGTTAATTCCTTTAATCTTCACATCATATAACCACAGGATGAGTCATTGCTCATTACCTCTTAATTCCGCCTTTTCTGATAAAATTCCCATACAAATCGCTGACCTCACGTGAATCGAATGTATGGGCTTCGAAGAACTGTTTGTATACAAAAATGATCGAATTTCACTTTCGAACGAAGGTTTGGATTCTGTAAACAGAATTATGTTCGCTGGAAATTTCCGCGGATGCGAAATCTATCGTGTTTCGTTTCCTCTAGGAATGTAAACAAAATGCCTATTCGTGAGAACATAAACAATTCCCAGTTAAAATTCAACTCCGAACTTTTTTTATTTCAAACTGAACTGAATTTAACTAACCATTCCCCCCTCTCTCTCTGTGTCTCTCTTTGCAGATGAGCGATGCCTCAACATTGAGCTGGTCCACACGCGTCCGAGGCTTCTGCATTTGCTTCGTGATTGGGATTCTGCTGTCGTTCCTCGGGTCCCTGGCTCTCTTTCTGCCAAGGGGAATAGTCCTCTTCGCAGTCTTTTACACTCTGGGAAATATTCTGTCCATGACAAGGTAACTATCGGCCGGCGTCTGCTAAGCCTCCTCTCATTCGGCGTCTAGCTTCATTTTGGTTGAGCGTTTTTCATTGAATTCCCTCGTTTTTGTTTCGCTTTCGTTTAGTACTTGTTTTCTGATGGGGCCATTCAATCAGATAAAGAAAATGTTCGACTCCACCAGGGTTATTGCAACCTGTATAGTCATAGTATCGTTTGTTTTAACAATCATAGCGGCTTGCGTGGTAAATACTATTTTTTTTCTTTTTATTTCTTCTCCCGTCATTGTTTTTCTTTCAAACAACCCGATTCGGGAGTGCTCATGTAAATTTTTTCTCGTTTTTTTCGTTTTTTTCGCGTTCACAGATGCACAAGGTGGGCCTTACATTGATCCTGGTCGTCATCCAGTCGCTGGCAATGACCTGGTACTCATTGTCCTACATTCCCTGGGCTCGCGATGCTGTAAGGAAGACTGTCTCCAGCTGCCTTGATGTCTAACACACACAACTACACTAACAATTTGCACATTTTTTCCATACCTTCAAATTTACACACACAAGTTTGTTTTTCTAGCAGCGGACACAGACCGACTGATTATATTTTTCGTTTGGAATGACAACAAATTAACAGCCAAACGATTGTTCTTTAGAATTTAATAAGCTGATCAAATAAATATCCTAGACATTTACTTTTGCAAATATACTAATTTACTACTAAACTCGAGTGTTTTTCTTTCAAAAATGTTGCTAGCATTGCTTTCCCTCGTTGATTGCGCTTGCGGGAGGTATTCTCGTGTCTCCACTGAGTCGGGGACGTGAGATCTTGTCGAGAGTCCCATTTTGCTGGGAACCAAGTCCCACACCGCTGGAAAATGTACAAGAACATCGCCTCTAACTACTCCCCCAAGCTACCCCTGATGAAAAATCTTACCTCTGTTCGCATCTACATTCAACCCCATACATCGCTTTCCTTAATTCGTCTGGTTATCGAGCAAATCCTCTCAGAAGACACGGTGTCTTCCAAGACACGAATTTCGTGTGAAAAGTATGATTCTCAGAACTTGGTCTCTAACTCCCCAACCAAGTCACTCCCGGTAAAAAGTCGTACCTCATTTCGCATCTACATTCAATTCCCTATCCAACCCCATATCTCGCTTTCCTTAATTCGTCCTGGATATCGAGCGAATCCTTTCAGAAGACAACGTGTCCGCCAAGACATGAATTTCACGTGAAAAATATGACTCTCAGAACTTGGCCTCTAACTCCTCAACCAAGTCACTCCCGGCAAAAAGTCGTACCTCATTTCGCATCTACATTTAATTTCCTATCCATCCCAGTATTTCGTTTTCCTTAATTCGTTCTGGTTATCGAGCGAATCCTTTCAGAAGACAACGTGTCTTCCAAGACGCGAATTTCATGTAAAAAGTATGATTCTCAGAACTTGGTCTCTAACTCCTCAACCAAGTCACTCCCGGCAAAAAGTCGTACCTCATTTCGCATCTACATTTAATTTCCTATCCATCCCAGTATTTCGTTTTCCTTAATTCGTCCTGGTTATCGACCAATTCCTTTCAGAAGACATCCTGTCCTCCAAGACATGCATTTCACGTGAAAAATATGACTCTCAGAACTTGGTCTCTTACTCCTCAACCAAGTCACTCCCGGTAAAAAGTCGTACCTTATTTCGCATCCACATTCAATTTCCCATCCAACCCGGTATTTCGCTTTCCTTAATTCGTCCTGGTTATCGAGCAAATCCTTTCAGAAGACATCCTATCCTCCAAGACGCGAATTTCATGTGAAAAGTATGATTCTCAGAACTTGGCCTCTAACTCCCCAACCAAGTCACTCCCGGCAAAAACTCGTACCTCATTTCGCATCTACATTCAATTTCCTATCCAACCCGGTATTTCGTTTTCCTTAATTCGTCCTGGTTATCGACCAATTCCTTTCAGAAGACAACCTGTCCTCCAAGACATGAATTTCACGTGAAAAATATGACTCTCAGAACTTGGTCTCTTACTCCTCAACCAAGTCACTCCCGGTAAAGCCGTACCTGATTTCACATCTACATTAAATTTCCTATCCAACCCCATACCTCGCTTTCCTTATTTCTTCCTGGTTATCGACCAATTCCTTTCAGAAGACACGGTGTCTTCCAAGACACGAATTTCGTGTGAAAAGTATGATTCTCAGAACTTGGTCTTTAACTCCGCGACCAAGTCACTCCCGGTAAAAAGTCGTACCTGATTTCACATCTACATTAAATTTCCTATCCAACCCGGTATTTCGCTTTCCTTAATTCGTCCTGGTTATCGAGCAAATCGTTTCAGAAAACAACATGTCTTCTAAGAAGCGAGTTTCGTGCGGCAGAGGAGGATCCTCAGATCTCCGCGTGTAACTCATCAACCAAGTGACTCCCGGTAAAAAGTCGTACCATCCCACACATCTATGATCAATTTCCTATCAATTCTGATAACTTTCCTTCCTTAACTCCTGCAAGTTATCGAGCAAATCCTTTCAAAAGGGAACATGTCCCGAAATATGCGAAAAAAAAGGATTCTCAGAACTTGGCCCCTAACTTCCCAACCAAATCACCCCCAGTGAAAAATCTTACATTATTTCACATCTACATTTAATTTCCTATTCAGTGTGATAATTTACATCCTTCAACTCGTCCTTATTGTCGAAAAATTCGTTTCAGAAATCTGCGAAGATATCAGTTCGAAAGATGGTGTCACTAAAGTCGCATCAAAATGATCCACCAAATCACTCCCGTTACAAAACCTGAACTTATTCTTCTTCTACAAACAATTTCCTTTCCAATGAAGTATATCACGTCGTTCAACTCGTCCTAGTTGTCAAGAAAATCGTTTCAGAAGACATCCTTTCGTCCAAGATCACCGCACGACGGAGGTCATCAGAGAAATCGCCTCTAACTGCCGAACCCCTTCACCCCCGGTAAAGCACCATACCATTTTTCGAATCTACGTTTCATTACCTTTCCAATGGTGTAACTCGCATCCTTCAACTCGTCCTAGTTAAAAAGCTCGATTTCGGAAATTTTTGTTTTTTTTCACCAAAAAAAGGCGACCCAGGTGCTTTATGAGTTTACTTCATTTTTTGGCGTGGCACGTGTCAGTTTTTTCAAAGTCGGTTTTCTCTGCTTTTTGACCAAATTTTTGGATACAATTTGTGGGGCTGGGTGTGGATATGACAAATGAAGAGAACTGCATCAAAAATTTCATTCAAAAACAAGGATTTTTTGAGAAAATCGAATTTTTCATTTTGTATGGAGCCACCGGTGAACCCACTCAAGCAGATGGTCACACTAGAATTACAGTCTTTCTCTCTCCCACTGCCAAGTAGCATGACAGTTGAGGGAATTAGTGAAGGAAATGTTTTGCATCATTTAAGGAGAAAAATTTAAGTGAAATGATGGTCTGGGATTGTGAGGAGTGTGGGGAGTGTGGGGAGTGTAGGTGATGTGTGTTTTTCTAACGGAAAATGGATTAATTTCAATGTTTTCGGTTGAGGCTGATGGGCGGTTGTATGGCTGTCAAATTTTAGTGTTACCATAGAGGGTGTTTGGATGAAATAAGTGTTTGTGCTGTAACTTGGTTTTAAAACGTGGTGAGGATTTCGGAAGGATTGAAAATGAAGTGGAATTTGATTGTTTGAGGTGATTTCAGTCTGGGGTTTGGGATTTCGGAAGATTTCGACGGTGGCATGGGGGAATTGGGTGCATTTTGGTGAAGGTAGCGTGAGGATGGAGTAGATTTGAAAGGTTTGGGGTGGTTGAAAGAAGGTTTTTATTCTAAATGGAGGACAATTGAAATAAGAAAAGGACAAATAACTGAAACAGAGGACTGTTCTCCTAAATGGGGGACTTTTGGGAACGTTTGGTGTGTTCGAAAGGCAGCTATGAATCGTTTAAACGTCCATAAATTTGTTAGTGTTCAATTTGATGTCTTTTTTCGAACGGAATTGTGCTTCTCAACAGACTCAGTCGCTGAAAATGTAAAAATTCTTCTTCTAGTGATGGCGCTATAGTCCGGGATGGAGCTGGACCTCAACCAGCTGGCCAGCTGCCTCCAATTTCGTACGCCAAGTTGGCTGAGGTCCTTCTCCTCTTGTGTGCGCCATCTTTTTCGTGTGCGCCCCCTATTGTGTTGTCCCACAGGCGCGGAGTCAAAGCAAAATGGACGCCCCCTAGGTTACAAAGACAGTCCATAACAAAGTTCCTTTAAATATTCCACCACAAAGCTGATTGAATCAGCTATGAAAAGCTACAGTTCAAGCCCATCTCCTTGTGGCACTCCTTCATTCATTTTCTTCCATTAAAATTCGATTCTTGTTGATTTTCTTTAATACATGGTGATTTATTTCATCATTCCGTGGTTTTAATTATAATTAAATAGTTCATCGACAATATTCTTACAGCTGAAAAGTATAAATTACATCTAAACACTTTTATCTATTCTTTATTAAATTCTGGACATAAATAATCAAGTAATTCAGTATCTCATAGGATAGTTTTTATCTAGTAGATGACATGTGGATTATCTAAAGAAATCATATACATAAACCTACGTGGTTAACTGTAACGAAAAAGAGGATACATTATGTACAATCAATGCAGTTGCTTGCTGATCCAAGACTCAAATTCAAAATCGAACACTCCACACAGATACAATGCTTATTTTGCGTTCCCCTCTCTCTCTCTCTCTCTCTCTGTCTCTGTCTCATTCCAAAACACACGACACGACGGGCAACAACAAAATGGCGGTGATGTAATGATAATTGATATAAATAATAACAACCGCAGGTACAACAGGCAATTTATGTGTGAAACTCCAAACAAATGGCTATGAGAGTGTAAAGCACTTAACCACCATATTTTAACCACCACCATTCACCTCGTTCGCTTTGCCATCGGTTTTTGGTTTAATTTAATTTAAAATTTGCTGTGCACTTTTTCCCGTGACTGAAAGATAAAGTGATTATTCTGTATCGGTGACATTACATTGAGAGGAGTTTTTTTTTAAGTTTTATTGCGAATAACGGGGCTGTTAGGGGGTGATTGCTTTTTGTGTGTTATTTGATATCCGATGAAGGGGCTTTTAAACGTTTCTTTTTTGTAAAAACCTGCTTGCAGAGTCTGTGAGGAGGGGATCCAAGAGGACCACTGCAGAATGGGAAGTTTGAAAGGAGGGGGTTTAAGGAGACAACTGCAGAGTGAATCTGAAAGGAGGAGGTCTAAGGAGACAATTGGTAGGGATGATGAGCCACATCAAGCCACGTGTTGAATCAGGCTTTTTGTCCCTTTCTTCAAAAGAGAAGCTGCTGTTCTCAGTTGAGAGGCAAGCGGAGGCAGTTGTGAAGCATTCAATTGAAAGAAACGATGCCATTAAAATTCACGGCTCGAGCTGCAATAGAACTCCACTTTTAGCCAAAAATAGGTGGATTTGACCGAAAAACCAATGCGCCCTTTTTCATTTTGAATATCTCGGGAACGGAGGGACACACCAAAAAACTAATGATGAGGGATTGTAGGTAAAGACTTCCTCTTCAAGACACGCAAAGTTAGAAGTCGGAAATCGCCTGATTTTTATCGAATTTCTGGGAAAATATGTTTCGTTTTTGGAAAAAACGCCATATCTCGGAAACGGTGCGTCGGATCGCAATTTGCCTTTTGGTTAAGCTTTTTTTCAAACATACACGACCGGATGACGCAACTTTTAAGCCAAAAATCATGGCTCTAGCTCCAATAGAGCCCCACTTTTGGTCAAAAATAAGGTGGTGTTCGACCAAAAAACCAGCTTTTTGGCCAAGGTGCCTACTTTGACATTGAATATCTCGGGAACGGAGGGACGCAGGAAAAAAGTAATGATGAGGGGTTGTAGGTAATTACTTCGTCTTCAAGGCACGTAAAGTTAGAAATCGGAAATCGCCTGATTTGTGTCGAATTTCTGGGAAAATAACTTTCGTTTTTGGAAAAAACGCCATATCTCGGAAACGGTGCGTCCAATCGCAATTTGGCTTTTGGTTAAGCTTTTTTTCAAACATACATCACCGCATGACGCAACTTTTAAGCCAAAAATCATGGCTCTAGCTAATATAGAACCCCACTTTTGGCCAAAAATAAGGTGGTGTTCGACCAAAAAACCAGTATGCTCTGGAGGTGCATACTTTGACTTTGAATATCTCGGGAACGGGGGGACGCATGGAAAAAGTAATGATGGGGGGTTGTAGGTAATGTCTTCGTCTTCAAGGCATGCAAAGTTAGAAATCGGAAATCGCCTGATTTGTGTCGAATTTCTGCGAAAATAACTTTCGTTTTTGGAAAAAACGCAATATCTCGGAAACGGTGCGTCGGATCGCAATTTGCCTTTTGGTTAAGCTTTTTTTCAAACATACTCGACCGGATGACGCAACTTTTAAGCCAAAAATCATGCCGCTAGGTGCAATAGAACCCCACTTTTGGTCAAAAATAAGGTGGTGTTCGACCAAAAAACCAGCTTTTTGGCCAAGGTGCCTACTTTGACATTGAATATCTCGGGAACGGAGAGACGCAGGAAAAAAGTAATGATAGGGGGTTGTAGGTAATTACTTCGTCTTCAAGGCACGTAAAGTTAGAAATCGGAAATCGCCTGATTTGTGTCGAATTTCTGGGAAAATAACTTTCGTTTTTGGAAAAAACGCCATATCTCGGAAACAGTGCGTCCAATCGCAATTTGGCTTTTGGTTAAGCTTTTTCTCAAACATACATCACCGCATGACGCAACTTTTAAGCCAAAAATCATGGCTCTAGCTAATATAGAACCCCACTTTTGGCCAAAAATAAGGTGGTGTTCGATCAAAAAACCAGTATGCTCTGGAGGTGCATACTTTGACTTTGAATATCTCGGGAACGGGGGGACGCAGGAAAAAAGTAATGATGAGGGGTTGTAGGTAATTACTTCGTCTTCAAGGCATGTAAGGTTAGAAATCGGAAATTGCCTGATTTGTGTCGAAATTCTGGGAAAATATGTTTCGTTTTTGGAAAAAACGCCATATCTCGGAAACGGTGCGTCGGACGGCAATTTGCCTTTTAGTCAAGCTTTTTTTCAAACATACTCGACCGCATGACGCAACTTTTAAGCCAAAAATCATGCCGCTAGGTGCAATAGAACCCCACTTTTGGTCAAAAATAAGGTGGTGTTCGACCAAAAAACCAAATTTTTTTTTGTAGGGGTCTGAGTATTGATAGTTCGCGTTTGAGTTAGGCAACTATTTGTACCGTCGCACAAAAAAATTCCTCCGTCTACCCTTGCCGAAAAATCCTCCTCCGTGGTAGAGAGAAGTTTGCCAATTTCTGTTGTCAATGAGTTGGCATCCATTGCCACTTGTGTAGCTAACTCGGAGACAGCGATGGGCAAGCGACTCCAGGTGAAGCCGATTCCATTTCATCGTCGATTGACTGGCCACAAGAAATCATGTGACAATTTTTCCGTTGGGAGCGTGAAAATCGAGTTTTTGGCAATTTGTCAATTTCCAGTTGGCATGCCGATTCGTTGGTTAAAAGTGTCAGTCTTTCGGTGTCAGACAGTCTTGAAAGTGACTTGAAAAGACGTCATTCATCAATTCCAAGCCGACAGGGGAAGACCCAGCAACAGCTACATCGAAAAGGAACCTCACCATCAGTTGCAATTGACAAGCACCAACCAAGTCATAGCTCGGTCTTCAGAACACACGGCAAAACTGGGGAAATAAAACCGCAATCAGTCTCAAGCCCCATCCCTCCATATCTCTACGTGAATGGACAGTCGAAATTCCCCACATTTCAAGCAAAAAAAGGGTCCCTAAAAACAAAACCGAATTGACCACCGTGATTTTACGCTTGCCAATTGGCGACGTCTCATTTTCGCATTTCCCCACCGATTTCCTTCGAATTTTCGATCAATATCTTGTGACATCTCTCCACTCATCCCATTTCATCGGATTCTCACTCAAAAACCCCTCAAAATTCGCCAAAAATCGAGTTTTCAAAATTTGCACTCCCTCGGCAAGAAAAGTCGACCCAGTTCATTTCACAATTTACTGCATTTTTTCCCGTGAAACCGTGCGTTTTCTCGATCTCCCAAGAAATCCCGAATTTCCTTCGGGAAATGCTTTGAGATGATGGCTTTGATTGAATCTTCAATGATTTCATTCATTGCAATTGAATTTCCATCAGGATTTAGTGGAAATCAAGGATTTAAGTTGAATTTTCCCACTCTGACGTCATCAGATGGGGTAAGTGTCTTTGCTAGTTTAAGGTTCTTCGTCGCGCGGAGTGCATACCCATCTCGAGGTTAGTGAAATGCTTAACTGCCTCGCAGGTATAACTCCAGACATGGACGCTGAGAATGAGAACGAGGGAGTCGTCTAAAGGATCGAGTAGAAGACACGAACCAGGATTGCCTTATGGGCACTCCAGAGCGTGGCAGAGCCCCGTCAGATTGGAGAGATTCACTTAAAGAAACTTCAAAAACATTCAAAATGTAATGTCACCCACAAAAAACTTTCACCACAGATTCTAGATTCAGAGAACTACTTGCAAAGGATTGTATAAGTGTCTAGCGCTATTCAAAACCAATCGGACAGTCAAAGGCTCATGAGTTATCTGTCGTATGGATGTAACGGAACTTAAGAGTAAAACATAAGGACTATGGTGTATATACTTAGGGATTAACATTCGTATGACTGTTGCTGCTGCTTCTGCTGCAAGGTGGAGTGCTGTTGGTGCTGCTGCTGCTGCTGCTGCTGTTGCTGCTGCTGCATGGTGGCCTGCTGATGCTTTGTGTTTTGCTGCTGTCCGATTACCGCCGCTGCGGCTGCTGCTGCCGCCGCTGGGAAGACACCGGCGACGCGGCGTGCTGCCGCCGCCGCCATGTACTGGCTGTAGTATCGTCCGAAAATGCGTGGATCCATGCCGGCGGCGGCCGCCGCTGCTGCGGCAGTCCCGAACTCATTCGGCCAGTGCTGCATGAGGCCCTGCCAGTTGGTCGGGCCGGGATTGAGACTGGTGTTGCTGTTCGCCTGCAGAGGCGGCTGTAGATCGGAGGGGGAATCGTGGTGGCATATTGGACTCGAGGTCTGATAGTGCTGCCGGTCACTCGATGGTGGCGTGAATGACGCGTGGGAGTTGGTGCCACTCAGCTCCTGTTGGTGATGGCTGTTCAGGGACTGCTTGTGGTAGGGCTCTTCGTCGACCCGCAGGACTTGCTCTTGCTCCTCGTCAACGTCGCTGGCCACCACGTCGATGTCCTCGTCTTCGGTGAGTGTGATGCGCTGCTTGCTCATCAGCGGCAGGTGCCCTTTGTACGGCGACTGCCGGTGGTGGTGGTGGTGGTGGTGATCGGGGGTGTCGTCGGGCGCTAGGAGTGAGGCGACATCGAACTGCCGCTTCCGCGTTTGCGAGTACAAGTTGGCGATGACACCGGCGGCGGTTGTGGTCGAGGATGTCTCATTGCTTCCGCTGCCGATGATGACCGACTGCAGGGAGTTGGGAAAGTGCGTGTGGTTTGAATGGTGGGGGTTTGCGTAGGGGGATCCGACGAGGAGAACGCCCGGATGAGGTGGTGGCGCCATTGGCGGCGGTGTCACTGACAGCGGTGGTGGACTGGGGGAGTCAGTGCCCTCATCATCGACCGCTAGACCCATGTGCTTGCGGACTTTTCGCTGCGCTTTACGCCGACGGAAGTCGCCTTTTCTGAAGTCGTCCATGTTCGCCGGATGAATGGCCCAGTAGTGGCCCTTCCCATTGGCACTCCGTCCGGCCTTGATGAAGCAGTCGTTCAGGGAGAGATTGTGGCGGATGGAATTCCGCCAGCCGGGACCGCGGGTCCTGAAGTACGGGTAGTTATCCAGGATGTACTGGTATATGTCGGAGAGGACCAGCTTTGACTCGGCGGAGCTCAGAATGGCCATGGCTATGAGGCCGATGTAGCTGTGCTGGGGCTTGGGCTCCTCCGGCTGGAACATGCGATTCGGAAAGAGACCCATCGAGAGGGCGAATCGCGTCGGGGCGTAGGGACCATTGCCGACGGAGCCGCTTGACGAACTGGGATATCCTGAGGAGTACAATGGCCCGGGATATTGCTGCGGTGCTCCACAGCCTCGCAACCGTTCGACGTTCATCGCGTAGCTGTACAGTTGAAGGCGATAGTGATCCAGTGGGCCCAGGATGCCCGGCGGGACAAGACCGTATCCGCCCAGAATCGACGTCATTCGACGGGTGTTAATCATTTGATCTCCGGAACTGCTACCGCTTCCGTTTAGTATCGCCGGCGGTGGTTGCTGCTGTTGTTGCTGTTGCTGTTGCTGTTGCTGTTGCTGTGGCGGCAGCGACGGCGACATCGAATGCTGCCCGGGTGTGGTGCCGGCAATCGCTGTCGATTGCATCTCAGCCGCAGCCGGTATAGGCATCCTCTCCGATGGTGATGCTGGACAGTATGTCTCCAATTTCGGCGATAAACTATTCGAATTGTTGCCGCTTTTTGTGCAATTCAGCGTTAGACTGTTATTGTTGAAATTCACATTCACCAAGTGGCCACTGGACGATGTGACGGACTTCACAAAAGCCGACGGCGTCTGATCGATATCGTATTCTTCGGTTTTCAAAATCAATTCACCACCGTTGACTGCGGATTCACTTGAATTCATTGTTGATCGTGATTCATTTAACAGGACCGCGCGGGCCACAAAACTTTAACACAACGGTAATCGAACATTAAACTGATTTGAGGGGGATTTTTTTTTTGAATTTATTTTCTTTTTTTTTTTGTGCACAAAATTCGATCTAACACATCGGCTCGACACTTGAACACGAGATGAGGTGATGAGAGAGGTGCGTACAGTTCAAAACTTAACTTTGATTTGTCGTCGTGAGCGAAATTAAATAAAAATTATTGATAACGTCGCGCACATGAACCGTCCATTCAACTGACGGATGCGAATCAACTGAGGCGATCCACACAACGGCCAACTTTCTGGGACAACCTACAAAACTATGTGACTACTTCCACGGAATGAGCATTTATTGAATATACACCACATAAATACAAGAAAAACAAAACAAATCCAGCCATACACTCTCAGTCGGGAGTGCTTGTGCTTGTATACATATGTACCAGCCAGCCATCTATTCATCCCACCACCATCCATCCATTCATCCTGCATCCCATCCCACCATCCCATTCCATCGCATCGTCTCGTCGCTGGTGGAAGGCGAGAGCAGTTCAAATAGCATCCAACCCCCATTGTACAAATTGAACGAATGTTTATCTCATTAACATACATCAACAACAACAACAACAACAATACAACACGCACACAAACACAATCATACAAGCAGCAGGCAGCAAGCATCGACATCATCACCATCACCAGCACCAGCACCATCGCCAGCAACAACAATGGAAAACAGGAGGACATTTTCAGGTCTCAAAAAACATCAACCAATATGCAACGGAGTTTGTGGAATAACAACATTCGTGTGTATACAAACAAAACACGGGAAAAACGATACCACCCGTCCGAGGGAGGGGTGTAAAATTCATTCCGATTCGTTCCAACACCAGAGCACCACATCGCGAGCAAGCCAGACAGAGAGAGAGAGAGAGAGAGAGAAAGAGTGTCACACCTCTCACCTCGACGAAGAGAAGGACGGCGAGTCTCGAGTATCGCGTTCTCTGATTGTTGTATATTGCTTGTGGAAAGTTAACCACACACTCCCGTTTTCGTGATTCGCTTGTGCATCTCTGTCGCTCCTGTCGCCGCACAGTTGAGCGCACGAAATCACGAGCTCCTCTAGTGTATTGTTGTTTGTTGTTTGTAGTCCGCTTTCGTCTGCCTGGTGTGTGTCTTCATTTGTGTTTTTCTCATTCATTATGCGTGTGCCTGGGATCTTGTGCTGGCACAAAAGTGGGACGAACCAATCCGGGGAAACAATGAAAATGTTTTTCCTTGTATTTTTCCTTCTTCTTCTTATTCTTCTTCTTCTTTTCCTCGGTGGCGATGGCTGTAAAGAAAATGAAATATCTTTTGTTTGTTGCAAAGACCCCTCCCACATTTTTGGTTTTGGGTTTTCTTCCATGATCAACGGCAGCTGTTGTCGCCTTTAATTGGTGAGTGAACCACTTTTACACGGATGTACAAGGCGGCGATTTGCTTTTTGAGGGTGGTCGTCGGCAGCGGCGGCGGTGGCGGGCGGCAGAAACATGTTTAGACTGTTTTCTATTATTTGCCGGATATGACATCATGTATAATTTGTAATGTTCTACACAAATACACCCTCGCGCGGTGGTGGGGCCGTTGTTGGGGGTGGCAGCAGTTGAGTTTGTGGCGTTTTGGGGAAAGTTGGCATAAGTTGTAATTTTGTTCTGTTGAAAGATTTCGCTTCGCCCGAGGGATCACTCTGAAGCCGTGTTGAGAACCGCCTGATTCGAGAGCTCTTCGGTGGGGTCTAGAGCTGGTTTTGTCTTCATCAAAGGCTTGTGCGGACAGGGCTTCATGATGTTGAGGAATCTTTTGCTGTCTCAAATGATTTCTTAGTTCTTGTGGTTGATGTTTCAACACTCGCCCTAAGAAGAAGAAGAGGAAGATGTTTCAACACGTTTACAACTCTGACGAGAGGCTAGCTTAGCCCCCTGGTGCCAACGAACCTGAAACCACTTTCCTTAAGGAGCTGAGTTGACAACTTCCACAGCACAGGTCAGCCATGACGCACAAAATTGGCGGTGTAGCCCAAAAACGTCGGGAATATCTCGGGAACGGAGGGTCGCAGGAACGAAAAGTAGATAGGTGTTTGACCAAAAAACCAACTTTTTTGCAAGGCTCTGGAAGTGCATACTTTGACTTTGAATATCTCGGGAACGGAGGGACGCAGGAAAAAAGTAATGATGAGGGGTTGTAGGTAATTACTTCGTCTTCTAGGCATGCAAAGTTAGAAATCGGAAATCGCCTGATTTGTGTCGAATTTCGGGGAAAATAACTTTCGTTTTTGGAAAAAACGCCATATCTCGGAAACGGTGCGTCCAATCGCAATTTGCCTTTTATTCAAGCTTTTTTTCAAACATACACGACCGCATGACGCAACTTTTAAGCCAAAAATCACGGCTCTAGCTCCAATAGAACCCCACTTTTGGCCAAGAATAAGGTGGTGTTCGACCAAAAAACCAACTTTTTTCTTGCCAAGGTGCCTACTTTGACGTTGAATATCTCGGGAACGGGGGGACTTAGGAAAAAACTAATGATGGGGTGTTGTAGGTAAAGACTTCGTCTTCTAGGCATGTAAGGTTAGAAATCGAAAATCGCCTGATTTGTGTCGAATTTCTGGGAAAATATGTTTCGTTTTTGGAAAAAACGCCATATCTCGGAAACGGTGCGTCGGACGGCAATTTGGCTTTTAGTTAAGCTTTTTTTCAAACATACTCGACCGCATGACGCAACTTTTAAGCCAAAAATCATGCCGCTAGGTGCAATAGAACCCCACTTTTGGACAAACATAAGGTGGTGTTCGACCAAAAAACCAGTATGCTCTGGAGGTGCATACTTTGACTTTGAATATCTCGGGAACGGGGGGACGCAGGAAAAAAGTAATGATGGGGGGTTGTAGGTAATGTCTTCGTCTTCAAGGCATGCAAAGTTAGAAATCGGAAATCGCCTGATTTGTGTCGAATTTCTGGGAAAATATGTTTCGTTTTTGGAAAAAACGCAATATCTCGGAAACGGTGCGTCGGATCGCAATTTGCCTTTTAGTTAGGCATACTCGACCGGATGACGCAACTTTTAAGCCAAAAATCATGCCGCTAGGTGCAATAGAACCCCACTTTTGGTCAAAAATAAGGTGGTGTTCGACCAAAAAACCAGCTTTTTTGCCAAGGGTGTGAGTATTGAGAGTTCGCGTTCGAGTTAGGCAACAGTTTGCACCGTCGCACCGGAGTCAAAAATTCCTCCGTCCTCCCTTGCCGAAAAAATCCTCCTCCGTGGTCGAGAGAAGGTTTGCCAATTTCTGTTGTCAATGAGTTGGCATCCATTGCCACTGGTGATGTCAACTCGGAGACAGCGATGGGAAAGCGATTCCAGGTGAAGCCGATTCCATTTCATCGTCGATTGACTGCACACAAGAAATCATGTGACAATTTTCCCGTTGGGAGCGTGAAAATCAAATTTTTGTCAATTTGTCTATTTCCAGTTGGCATGCCGATTCGTTGGTCTTTCGGTGTCAGGCAGTCTTGAAAGTGACTTAAAAAGACGTCATTCATCAATTCCAAGCCGACAGGGGAAGACCCAGCAACAGCTACATCGAAAAGGAACCCAACCATCAGTTGCAATTGACAAGCACCCACCAAGTCATAGCTCGGTCTTCAGAACACACGACAAAACTGGGGAAATAAAACCGCAATCAGTCTCAAGCCCCATCCCTCCATATCTCTACGTGAATGGACAGTCGAAATTCCCCACATTTCAAGCAAAAAAAAGGGTACCTAAAAACAAAACCCAATTGACCACTGTGTCTTCACGCTTGCCAATTGGCGACGTCTCATTTTCGCATTTCCCCACCGATTTCCTTCGAATTTTTTATCAATATCTCGTGACATCTCTCTACTCATCCCATTTCATCGGATTCTCACTCAAAAACCCCTCAAAATTCGCCAAAAATCGAGTTTTCAAAATTTGCATTCTCTCGTCAAGAAAAGTCGACCCAGTTCATTTCACAATTTACTGCATTTTTTCCCGTGAAACCGTGCGTTTTCTCGATCTCCCAAGAAGTCCAGAATTTCCTTCGGGAAATGATTTTAGATGATGGCTTTGGTTGTATCTTCAATGATTCCATGGATTTTGATTGAATTTCCTTCAGGATTCAGTGGAAATCAAGGATTTAAAGTTGCGAGGTTGGAGTCTTTGCTAAATTTGCTTTGGGAGTGGGTTTATTTGAATTTTTGGGGAAAAGTGAAGTTATTCTGTTGAAATGGGCTTGAAAGGGCATGACTTGCCTAGAATGAGGTCTGGAGGATGTAAATCAGTTGAAAAGGACCCGCGGGAGGGTGTGGGTAACGAGAATGGTTGAGAAGAAAATGATCGTCCTCTCTGAACAACAGAGTCTATCAACAAGTTCTCACCATCCCAGGAAATCCTTAGAATCTCTGGCAGTGTATGTGAATCCTTTGACTTACTTATCTGTGAAGGGATTATAAACATTCGAACCCACCCTCACCACGGACCGACCGCATCATCCTCTCACGCAGGAATTTAATTTCGCCAAGAGATTCAATCAGCGATAAGCTTCTTTTCGGCTATTCCACCATGGAAACACAACGCTCGACTCAGCCTCACCTGGACACAGGAGAGTCGGGCAACAGGGCAGGGGCATGCAAGATAAATACTCCTCCTCAGATGATATGTGGTTCAATTCGATGAGATTAGGTTTCTGCTGATGAATTTGCGGATCTTGGAGATTACCGCTGAGCCTGTGTGTGTGTGTATGTCTCTCAGTCGGGATGTACCTGAGGGATTTAGTTGTCGAAGGCATTCTGTTTACGTGGAGATATTCAAAATATTTTGAAAGATTAATCAAGATTTCCGCCAGCGACAAGGGAGTCTAATTGCATTTTGTGGCTTGGATTTGGGATGGAAATTCGAGGTGGTTCCTTTGAGTGGGTAACTGGCAGTGAAATAGGAGAACGATATGGAATTTAAATGTATCCTTCAGTTAGTGTGGGACCTCATTCTTTCACCGGTCGGTTTCCGGCGAATTCCAACAGACTCCCTAGAGGAGATGGGTTCACCAATGACGGGGACGAGTGTCCACTGTCCAATCGAAAGCCCTTCGAATCAATTTAAAATTTGACCGGATTCAGTGACTGTTGCTCCTCGCAGCGGAAGCCATCCAGAACCAGATTAAGTCATCTTAAGACACCTTTTTCTCGAAACCACAAAAGCGGTAACACAATGCTCCGGTTCAAAAGGGAGGAACATCCTGATTGCGATCATCTCGAGTTGCACTCAAGTATCACAATAGTATCGAATTTATAAACCAATTAATTTCCCACACCTCTTCGGTGTGTCTCTGCTTACATTAGTTTTATTAGAGCACAGGACTTACGTGCATTCGGTCCACACACCGACGACCCTTCGCGTCTGTACCCTAATGGACTAATAGGCGAAAGTTAATTTCAAGAGGAAGGGAATAACCCCCGATACCGGGAATCGTTTCTTTCATTCTTCTCATTCAGCACTTATGCGCCTAATGATCCTAAATGTGTGTGAAATCACACAACAAGACGATTGAAAGACCGAGTGCGAAGTGCGAACAACAAAAACAGAAGAAAGGGACTCCTTTGAGGAACAGAACCGAGGACAAATCACATTTGAAAGACGCTGAAGGAGAGTGAGAGAGAGAATGGAATCCTTGTAATAATAACATTAAAGAGGAGCAGCACATAACAAAGGAGTCTCGTATTGTGCCAAACCCTGGTGGGCATACGGAGAGGACGGAGACATTTCAAATGTTTCTACTTGAACTCTGTATCTTGGTGTTTTTGCCCTTTGAGGTGTGAATGAGTTTGCTTTTGACGCAACGAGTATGCACTCGACGGCAACCACAACAATGCACACAAGTATACACACACGCAAGACAAATGAGAGAAAAGAAAATGAAGCTGAAGGGAGGAGGAAGAAAGGAGCCCAGAGGAGAACAGTTCCTCGCAGCACGCATTAAATGAGACCCTGCAGGCTATTGAGTGATGGCTGTTTTTTGTATTTTTTTGAAGGAAGGGCTCTCTAATGAGCTCAGTGTTGCCGGAGGGCTTAAGGAGGACAAAATGAAGAGAACCTGTTGAGGAACTCTGGATACGATCTTAATCGGATGGGAATTTGCCACAGAAATAAACTGGAAGAAGTAGAGAAAGTGCGTCTCTCTCCCTCAATGCAGTGTTTTTCTTGCTGCACATCAAAACTTGGCTTAAAATTCATAGCTTAAGTCTTGTGTACCCCCTGAGCTTGAAGAAGTAGCTCTAGATTCTTAGGTGATCGAGTGCGTCGAACGATCTCTCTCTGTCTCTCTCTCCCTCCATGCAGTGTTTTTTTGCTGCACATCAAAACTTGGTTTCAAATTCATCGCTTAAATCTTGTGTATCCCTTGAACTTGAAGAAGTAGCTCTAGATTATTATGTGATCGAGTGCGTCTAACTATCTCTCTCTCCCTCCATGCATTGTTTTTTTGCTGCACATCAAAACTTGGCTTAGAATTTATCGCTTAAGTCCCTTTACCTCGCGTACCCCTTAAAATTGAAGAAGTAGCTCTAGATTGTTAGGTGATCGAGTGCGTCTAACCATTTCTCTCTCCCCCTTGCAGTGTTTTTTTGCTGCACATTAAATGTTGGTTTCAAATTCATCGCTTATACTCATTTACCTTGTGTATGGCTTAAATTTGAAGAAGTAGCTCTAGATTATTAGGCGATCGAGTGCGTCTAACCATCTCTCTCTCCCCCCGTGCAGTGTTTTTTTGCTGCACATCAAAACTTGGCTTAGAATTTATCGCTTAAGCCCTTTTACCTTGCGTACTCCTTAAACTTGAAGAAGTAGCTCTAGATTGTTAGGCGATTGAGTGCGTCTAACCATCTCTCTCCCCCCCCCTGCATTGTTTTTTTTTGCTGCACATCAAAACTTGCTTTCAAAATTCATCACTTAAACCCTTTTACATTTTTGTATCCCTTAAAGAGGAGCAAAACCAACAGAAATCAAATTATTGTCCAGCCCTCAAGGATACCTCGCGTACATCCTTCACTTCCCGTTTGAAGGACTCGTTTAATTTAATTCACTTACCGAAACCGCACAACTGCATCCCATATCATCCGTGTATCTGCGAAAATGTTCAAATCAACCGACACATCACGCGTTTAATTGCTGTCAAACCTTTCCATCGGCAAGGTTCTTATTAGATTAACCCTCTTTATCTGGGGGATGATGCACCGCCGAACTGGCAGCAGAGGGCGATTATCGATGTTGTTTTGTTGTTGTTGCTGCCATGCATGCGAATTCAGCCGACAGTCAGACAGAGGCGCACACCCCCAAGGATCGCACATCAAGAATTATTAGCGACAAATGCGATTATCCTTGACATGAATGCTTGTTGAATTGTATTTGCTTTGAGTTAAATAAATCAAAAGGGCGGACAAAAGGATGATGTGTACCATCCATCCATACCGGCGCGCACCCCACCGCACATGCCATGCAGCGTTTCTCCCTTGGGCCCACAGACTCGCCGAGAGGACACACGCTGAATATTTAAACCCACCCACCCCGGCAGACGGACAAATTGTTTTGATAATCCTTGAGTTTATTGTCGGTCTTGTCATAATCGAAACCATCCGCCGTCGCCGTCATTGTCATCATTGTGTCCTCTCGATATGGCTTCATTTTTGGTTTATGCGACTAGAAAAGGACCGGAAGATCCTGGACAAGCAAATGCGAATCGCAGTCAGAGTCGGACTCGGAGAGGAGAGAAAGGCATTACGAGGCAGCCATTCAAGGTGTTATCGATCCAACTGGCACACAGATACACAGGGATACCTTCAAGCACGGACGAGGATGAATATGCGTGGTGGTTGTGAAGTTTTCACGCAGCAAAGTGCTGCAAATACACGAATAAACTGTTGTAATTCGATTTTGCTTTTTGGAAGACGGGTGATGGGGATTGGAAGAGGTTTGGTTAAGGATGTGGGGTTTGAGGGAATTTGATAGAGGCTCAATTTACCGGTAGTTTGTTGGCTGTTTGTCAAGTCGGTTTAGATACTTCGAGTCATCGCAGTGTTTTTGAGAGTAATTCGGATTCAGATCCAGCGATTTCAGTTCTCCTAGTTACTTCAGTTCTTCCAGCGCTTCCAACTACATCAGTTCTTCCAGTTCTACCAGCGCTTCGAGCTCTTCCAGATCTCGCAACTCTTCAAGCTGTTCCAGCTCTTCCAGTTCTTCAGAAGGAGTTTACACCCACGTCGAGATGGTTGAAATCTACAACCGTCTTGTCTGTGTAGCTCCAAACATTAGCACAAATTTGGAAGTTTGGTTCAGAAAACGCCGTTTAAGTGAACCTGATGCAGCTATTTCTGCTCTTCCAGCTCTTTCAAGTCTTCCAGTTTTACCAGTTCTTCTAGCTCTTCTAGTTCTTCCAGCTCTTCCTGCTCATCCAGCTCTTCCAGGTCTTCCAGTTCTTCTAGCTCTTCAAGCTGTTCCAGTTCTTCCAGCTCTTCTAGCACATCAAGCACCCCTAGCTCTTCCAGCTCTTCTATACTCTTCCAGTTTTCTCAGATCTTTCAGCTCTTCCAGCTCTTCCAGCACTTCAACAACTTCCACTTCTTCCAGGTCTTCCAGCTGTTTCTGCTCTTCCAGCTCTTTCAGGTCTTCCAGTTTTACCAGTTTTTCTAGCTCTTCTAGTTCTTCCAGGTATTCCTGCTCATCCAGCTCTTCCAGCTCTTCTATACTCTTCCAGTTTTCCCAGCCCTTCCAGTTCTTGCAGCTCTTCCAGCTCTTCCAGCTCCTGCAGCTCTCCTAGCTCTTCTATACTCTTTCAGTTTCCCCAGCTCTTCTAGCTCATCCAGCTCTTCCAGCTCTTCCAACGCTTCCAGCTCTTCCAGTTCTTCCAGTTGTTCAGGCGGAGTTTACACTCCCATCGAGGTGATTGATATCCACAACCACTTCGTCTGTGTAGCTCCAAACATCAGCACAAATTAGGGCAGACAAAAGGCCTTATTTTTAAGGCGCTTCTGTTCTTCCCATCACGCGTCTCGCGATTGGTTCGGATCTTTTCAAATTCGGCCCATTCTCCGGTCTCGTCATCGCATCATCAGACATTTGCGATATCATTCAACTCCCCACCTCTTGTGGGTATCCTTTCGTCGTCAACAACGTCCTTTTGTCCTCCTTATCTGCGGCCGCATGAAACGTATGCTCATTGATCTCAGTGATAACATCGCCCTTCAGCTCATCGCACTTTCAATTGACAAATTAGTTTGTTCATCTCGACTGCGCACTTCAGGATACACCCTTCATCGTGAGCTCTCTGCCTCTGTGCCCGTCCACCGGCGCATGGGGCCCAGGGCAAGCATAATTACTACGGAAGCTATTATGTTGCTAACAATGTTAGTCTAGCAAATTATGCGTTAAGCGTACACATCCTTTTGGGAATCTATGCCGGGCCACATGCCTGTGCCGAGGAGTTTCTCGAAATCATCGGAACGGCAAGGAGGAGGATGTCGTTATCCTTATTAAAATAACAAAACGGCTTAAAACTTCCAATGTTTCTCGTTGTTATACGCTTTGATGCTTTGCCATACGATAACATGATTGAGAATTTCCCATGGGACTTGCGTAAGCCTTTGGCGAAACCTTTGGAACAGAATTTACTCCAGGACCGGGAGGAGGGTTGATGGCGACGGCGGTGGTTGCATACTGGATCGGGTGGCATCATAAAACCGCACAACTGTGATATTTACACACATTGACAGAGTGACTCTCGCCGAGATGAGGAATCATCGTCAAAAGTTTGAGTCGTCGCCTTCCGGCTCCCGTGCTGGTGGTGGTGGTGGTGGTGCTCTGGTGGCAGTGGGAGTATCCTTTTGATCAGGATACAGATGTACGGGTGTAAGGCATTTATTTGGCTTCGTTATTCGCGTAACTGGCTTTTAATGAATTTCACTTGTATGTGCTTACCAGCAAATAGTCCTGTTCTAGGTCCTGGATTAAGGGATTACAGTAAATTAAATATTTTTTTGAATATCATACCAGTGGCTGGATGGAAGGGACGCGAGTGAGGGTGATGTTGAAGGGGGACGACGAGGGGACAAGGACGGGGGAGGTAATTACAATAATTAGGGGTATTAGGTATAACAAGGGTGGTAATTGTCCCACAGGGAGGTGAATTATGGAATCAGAAGTAGCCGCAAGTTGTGAAGGAGAAAAGTTAGTCCAGGTGGTGTAAATGCCGGTGTTGATGGGGGTTTTCTTGTGGCTTCTAGCCGACGGCATCGCCAATTTGCGCTGCAGCCCCCGTAAGACTGTGGAAAGACAAAGAGGAACTTGTCCTTTACTTTTTGCCGTAAATCCCTTGAAACCAACCAAAAAAAACCCTTTTTTGCCAATGTGCCCACTTTGACTTTGAATATCTCGGGAGCGGAGGGACGCAGGAAAAAAGTAATGATGGGGTGTTGTAGGTAAAGACTTCGTCTTCAAGGCATGCGAAGTTAGAAATCGGAAATCGCCTGATTTGTGTCGAATTTCTGGGAAAATAAGTTTCGTTTTTGGAAAAAACGCCATATCTCGGAAACGGTGCGTCGGATCGCAATTTGCCTTTTAGTTAAGCTTTTTTTCAAACATACCCGACCGGATGACGCAACTTTTAAGCCAAAAATCATGCCGCTAGGTGCAATAGAACCCCACTTTTGGGCAAAAATAAGGTGGTGTTCGACCAAAAAACCAACTTTTTTTTTAAAGGGTCTGAGTATTGAGAGTTCGCGTTCGAGTTAGGCAACAGTTTGCACCGTCGCACCGGAGTCAAAAATTCCTCCGCCCTCCCTTGCCGAAAAAATCCACCTCCGTGGTCGAGAGAAGGTTTGCCAATTTCTGTTGTCAATGAGTTGGCATCCATTGCCACTGGTGATGTCAACTCGGAGACAGCGATGGGCAAGCGATTCCAGGTGAAGCCGATTCCATTTCATCGTCGATTGACTGCACACAAGAAATCATGTGACAATTTTTCCGTTGGGAGCGTGAAAATCAAATTTTTGTCAATTTGTCTATTTCCAATTGACATGGCGATTCGTTGGTTAAAAGTGTAAGTGTCAGTCTTTCGGTGTCAGACAGTCTTGAAAGTGACTTAAGAAGACGTCTTTCATCAATTCCAAGCCGATAAGGGAGGACCCAGCAACAGCTACATCGAAAAGGAACCCAACCATCAGTTGCAATTGACAAGCACCCACCAAGTCATAGCTCAGGCTTCAGAACACACGACAACACTGGGGAAATAAAACCGCAATCAGTTTCAAGCCCCATCCCTCCATATCTCTACGTGAATCGACAGTCGAAATTCCCCACATTTCAAGCAAAAAAAAGGGTCCCTAAAAACAAAACCGAATTGACCACCGTGATTTTACGCTTGCCAATTGGCGACGTCTCATTTTCGCATTTCCCCACCGATTTCCTTCGAATTTTCGATCAATATCTTGTGACATCTCTCTACTCATCCCATTTCATCGGATTCTCACTCAAAAACCCCTCAAAATTCGCCAAAAATCGAGTTTTCAAAATTTGCACTCCCTCGGCAAGAAAAGTCGACCCAGTTCATTTCACAATTTACTGCATTTTTTCCCGTGAAACCGTGCGTTTTCTCGATCTCCCAAGAAATCCCAAATTTCCTTGGGGAAATGCTTTGAGATGATGGCTTTGGTTGTATCTTCAATGATTCCATGGATTTTGATTGAATTTCCTTCAGGATTCAGTGGAAATCAAGGATTTAAAGTTGTGAGGTTGTGGTCTTTGCTAAATTTGCTTTGTGAGTGGGTTAATTTGAATTTTTGAGGAAAAGTGAAGTTATTCTGTTGAGATGGGCTTGAAAGGGTATGACGTGGCTAGATTGAGATCTAAAGAATGTGTTTCCACACGATGTCCTTAACTCCCTCTGTGACTACAATCCGACTGGACTACACCGATCCTCCGTATCGACCTTCCTGAGGTCTGCTCCTCATTTCGATCAATTAACTCTCATTTTCCTGGTCAAGAATACAACACAGAGGATCAATTTGCTGTCAGAATTAAACTCAATCTCTCCTATCACCACAAAACCGATGCGAAGGACTTTTTTAAGTAAATATTTGTGGAGTATTCCATTGAGACACTATTCTATAGTGATTCCTTCTTCTTTTTAGCCGGGACCCATTGTGCGCAGAGGCTAGGTACGGAGGACAGTTGTGTAAACATTTGAATAGTTTCTTCTTGTTTGCGTTGTGTTTTCTTTTCTGCAACATTTCGCATTCGGTTTATCCTTGGACATTTCTCAGGTAGTCACTTCCAATGAAATGAGATGTTTATGTTTACCCGTATGGGGGTTATAGCTTATGCAAACATTGGCACTTAATTAACCGCAATAACAGCAAGATCGATGAGAGGATGAAAGGTTTGGTTGGAAAGATGGACGGACAGCAGAATATTTCTGTTCTCTTTCAGTTTTTCGATTCATTTTTTTGAGTTTCTTGGTGAGCGCTTAGTTCTGTTGAAGCGACGTCAATGGCAACTGGTTTAGTCAATTTTATCATTTTTTGCCGAGATCGTTCGTTTCGTTAATTTCGTTCAATGTCTTCCAACAAAAGGATTGGAATTCACAGGACAGCACGTCGCCTTGACCTTGCAACCGGTTTTCGTCAATTTCGACATTTTTGTTTTACCCAGATCGTCAATTTCATCTTCGTTGAGTTCGTTCAATTTCGCCAATTCCCTCAAACGAAAGCAACAGAAGTCAAACGACAGCGCGTCGCCTTGTCTGCAACCTTTTTTGAGATTCCAATCGGTTTCGTCATTTTTGTCGATATCGTCAACTTCGTTAATTTCGTTCAATTTCCTGAATTTCGTCAATTTTGTCACTTTTTAACGAGATCGTAAATTTCACCGAATCGTTAATTTCTTGAATTTCTTGATTTTTTCGCCATTTTCGTCAACTTCGTCATTTTTTCCCTGGACCATAAGTTTCGTTAATTTCGTTCACTTTCATAATTTTTGCCAAAATCCTCTGTGTTCCGTGCCACTTCACTCCAACGTCGAAGCACCCCTCCCACCAAAAATACCACCTGCATGCGAGGCCATTAATGCACATATGTACACATATGCACTCATCACCTAAAGTATCCTTGAAATCCATCAATAAACCATATTGACCGCATACATTGTTTGGTCGAAGCATTATATGTGTTATTACACCCACAATGAGTTGCTGAAATCGGACACAGAGCACACACGGGGGTGGAGCTCGTCCAAGCACACCACAGCACAATGGATCGGAAATAGGCCTCAGCCACGTGTCCTGAATGAAAATAGTTATCCGCACACCCACACATCCACACGATGCTTGGTCAATAATGAGCGTTTCTTTTACTGCCTTCGAAATCGATTTCCTCTCAATTGGATAACGGGATGGGGAGGGAGGGGAGGGAACAGTCATTTGCCTAAATGCACGCAAGGCCTCGTCAGATCACGGAAGCGGAATTTCATGTGCTGCCTCGGATTTAAGGCAGGGATTCAGTTCTTTAAGTCGTGAGAGAAGGACACACAGGTGAGGCATAATTCTCCATTGTATTCCGTACGTGGCTGGAACAAAGCCTCGGCTAAAGACCCTTTGTGTTGGAAAACATGAAACCAGCCATCATTTTATATCGAATCATAAAAGCCATTTGCCATTCCTGCCACCGAATGTCCCCCCACCACTCTCAACCCGAAATATTTTCAAATGTTATTCAACAGAAGAGATTTGATGGGGGTTCTGAGTCCTGGTGACACCAACAACGACGGAATAAATAAATAAAACCCCACCATCGAGTGGGGGCAGGAGTTGAGTTACTGCCAGACGCTCCTACATTAAAATGGGAAATGAATTTCAACGCCCTTAAGAGGAACACCCCACTCGCACACAGCCAGAGGGAGACACACACCCTTGCACAGAAACCCCTGAACATCACCTTTGCGAGGAAGAAGCGAGTTTCAGAAGGACTCGTCGACGACGTAGGTATCCAGTTAAGTAATATTTTTATCCCCTCAAGAAGGATAGGAGTGACTGAGATGGAGAGACAGAGACAGAGCGAGAGGGAGAGGATGAGGAGGAAATATTACGTGCTATGTGCGCTGAATCCTTTTCACGCACACAGTAACCCACCAATGCCACACAGTGCCCACGGTAGTCCTCCCATTTTGTCGATTGTGGAACATATTTCAATTGGAACAGCTTGTGTGCGCGAGTGTGTGTGTGTGTGTGTAGTCCGAGTGTGTGTTGAGAGTAGGGAATCAAGTAATTCGGGATCGGAATTAGGTGTAAACTTAACTCCATCGTGTAGAGGTGGAGTGAGGGGTATTCATTTTCGGGTCAGTAGTAATGCTTCAATGAGTTCAAACACAAAACTCAACACCAACCAACATACGACGGCTTGTGGACGAAGGCACAGACTTTCACGATGTGTATGTGAAACAAAAAAAGAAGATGGACATTTTCACGGTCCGGATATGCCACATATGAACGGGGCTTTAATTAGCGTTTTTAATGAGCCGCCAAGGAACACGGACATTTTGGAATATTTCCAAAATGTTGATGGAACTTCAGCAAACCACAGCAGAGAAGGGCATCTCCGGAAGAGAATTGTCGTTGATTTGGAGTGTCGGAGTCGGAAGGGGAATGTAACCGAAAATAAACGGTTTTACGGGCCAACGATAATAGACGTTAGCTTGTGTCGAAACCAAACGAAAAGTTACCAGAAGTGTCGTAAATTTTGAGAGTATCCATCATTTCCTATAGAAATTCAAGAATTCAGCAGCAATTGGCACGTAGAGGCTAATTCATTTGGCATTTGAATAAGTAGGCGCAAGTTAACGAACTTAACGAAACCAGAAGTATCTTCAATTACTTATAGAAATTAACCGAAAATTTAGCAGCAACTGACATACACATAGCGAACGATTCATTTCGTTCCAACATGAGTAGGTAAAAGTGAACGAACTTAACGAAACCAGGAGCATTGTCGAATTTCAGACTTTTCATAGTTGCTTATAGAAATTTGTTTACAATTCAGAGACGTCTGACATTTTTACACGTAGAGAGTTTAATTTCAGGCAAAACTGAACGAACTTAACGAAACTGAGGTAAGCTATGGTCACAGGGTATCATTTTTATGCATTCGCTCGGTTGCTTCAGTTCTCTCAAGGCACTTGCTTCTCAAGCAGATCGCTTTCCGTGGGCTCTTCATCCTCTGTGTCCTTCAGACACACAGGCGCCTATGGGGTTTCAGTCGGTGTCTCTGGCCTCCAGAAATTGAATTCAGACGCTTATGAGATGTCGGTGATTTCATGTGCTGGGTTACTGACTTTGCGCATGCATTTTGAATCGTCTAGAACTTGTCAGTCTCAAGTTTGTTAGGAGCTTCGACGTCTAGGATCTGTCAAATCATGTCGCCTCTCAATGGGTTTTCAAAACGGCACGCCAGTTACAGACCGACAACCTGAATGGACACCATTCATTCATTTCAAAGGAATCTTGACTCAATTGTCGTTGCTACTCGGAAGAAGGAACTAGATGAGGAGAATCCAATAAAGTCCCTTTATCCACTCAGATTGCTTGCATTAATAAGGGCTTATCTTACTCCCATTCTGCAATAAGTGATGTCCCGGCACACCTCTACCCTCTAATGGGATAGAGACCATGCCAATGAAGAGCCAATATTGAGTTCACTGGTCCCACGAGCCGCAGACAATCGGACCGAGAAACTATTTAAGAGATTAGGGGAAGAATTATCGAATGCTTAGCAGAAATTTACAACACTTAACTCAGCAGACAAGGTGATCCTCTTACCGAGAACCCGGGACAAGAGAGAGGTCCCTATTCATTTGATTTTAAAGTTAAAAACTCGATGACTCGTGCTTTGGCATCCCTAAAACCAACACACACTTCATTCTCATTCTTTTGTGCGTCTCATGTGTGCTCACAAAGAAAACCACAAGAAATCCTTTTGTTGTCCTCGATGTGTGATAATCTCCCTCTCGCTCAGATCTCCCAGAGACTCCTACCTCTTGTGGCCTTTGTTTTCGGTTCCAAGGAGGTGTGCTTATCCCTCATCTGCTTAGCGATCAATAAAAATGTTATTGTTTGATGGAAATTTGCTGTTGAATTTCTCGTAGCCTTTGTTGATTTTTTTCCTCTCGTTTTTTTTCCCGTCATTCCAACCCCTTGAGCGAAGGGATAACATCGAGGACAACACACGTAAACGGACTGACAAATTGTAGCGTTTAATTTCCATACCCCTGGGGAGGCTTGGCTGAGGAACAGCAGTAAGTGTAAGCGCGGTGTACGCGCATAGTTTTCGTAAAAAGCTTAGACAAATCTAATTACAGTCCTTGTTGTGTTGGGTCCTTGCTCATTTCTTTTTTTTCGTGTTCTTGCTTTTCATGTCAATCCTCTTGTCAACACCGGGAGAGGAGAGGGGGAGAGAGAGTGGGCGAATGTGTGCTGTGGTGTGGTGTAATTGGTGAGCTAAATGCATGCGGGGTGAGTGAAACGCGCATATCTTGATGAGGATTTAATTCAATTGACGCCAGTTCTTTGCCTTTTTGATGTTTTGAGGTCTTCAGCTTGGAATTGGTGGCTCATGCTGCTGGCGTTTTTGAGCGAGTTAACGATCTCGGTCGGAATTTCCTCTTGTCTTTGTCCTCCTGTCGACGGAGATGGGTCTCGATTTGGAATTTCTTGGTCCTTTTCAAGGATCTGATGGAGTTTTTGGTGACTGAAGCCATATACTGACAGCGACCCATGACTAGATAGCTGAAGCGACAAAGACGTGAACAAGATTTCATGCTTCGAAGTCACAGAATCCTTTGAAATCTCCTTCAAGGACTTCTCAAAAATGTGCTGCATGTTCGCCAAACGATCATTTGCCAGAACGAAGCTTCGAAAGAAGACAGGCCCCGCTGATTCCCTGGAATTTCATTTCAATATCGACCAGTCCTCCTACACCTAGCTCCAGCTCCCCTGCCGATGTCTCATTTCCTTATTTCCCCACCGATTTCCTTCAAATTTTCGATCAATTCCTCATAATCCCCCTCCATTCAACCCATTTCATCAAATTCTCACTCAAAACCTCGTCAAAATTAGCCAAAAATAGCATTTTTCAAAATTTGCACTCTCTCAGCAAAAAAAGTCGACCCAGTTCATTTCACAATTTCCTGCATTTTTTCCCGTGAAATCGTGCGTTTTCTCGATCTCCCAAGAAATCCCAAATTTCCTTCGGGAAATGCTTTGAGATGATGGCTTTGGGTGTACCTTTAATGATTCCATGGATTTTGGTTAAATTTCCATCAAGATTCAGTGGAAATCAAGGATTTAAAGTTGAGAGGTTGTGGTCTTTGCTAAATTTGCTTTGGCCGTGGGTAGCTCGAATTTTTGAGAAAAAGTCAAGTTATCGTGCTGAGATGGGCTTGAAAGTGGTTGACGTGGCTAGAATGAGATCAGGAGAATGTGATTCAGTCGAAAAGGGTCCGTGGGAGGGTGTGGATAGCTAGATTGGGTGAGAAGAAAATGGACCGATCGCGGTGAATTTGATGTTTGAAGAGGTCGATGAAAATCTTCCAGAGACTAAATCCGGTAAAAGCAATTCTGATTGAATTTTGGGGATGCGTCGAGGTTGATTTTGCTCGAGTTCTAGCGATAATTTAGACCATAGTCCACGGTCCACTTTTCAGGTGGAGACAGTTGAATTTTTCTGAGGTGACGATTTCGCGATTGTTTTGGTCTCTAGCGGAAGGTTCATAATGTCCATCCTCGGAGCCAACATTCTACATCATCCGTCCTCCGGGGCAACATTCTACCGTCCAAACAGAGAGTTTGACCAGATCTGTATCCAGCAAGAGATCCCCCTTCAAAGTTATTCGTCGCGCGGAGCGTATACTGATATCGAGGCTAGTGAAATCCTTAACTGCCTCCTCTGTATAGCTCCAGACATTGGCGCTCAAGGCGACAACGCGGGAATCGATTGAAGGATCGGATACAAGAATGTCACCACAGGAATCGACTGAAGAACAGGGCTTAAGCTCCGATAGTCGGACTAAGATTGCATGCATCCAGACTTAAGTGACAGTTGCCTTCCTGGCAAACGGCAAGTGCTTAAATTGACGCGTTAGGGAATGAGACTTGAGGCTACGATCGTCTGACAAATGGAGTCCCGACGGGGTCGTTGTTCAGTCCACGCTTGTTTTCTTTTAGGGGAGTCCTTCGAAGATTGGCAAGAGTTTCAATTGACGCGTTAGGGAATGAAACTGCTATGAGGCTACGTTCGTCTGACAAATGGAGTCCCGACGGGGTCGTTGTTCAGTCCACGTTCTTTTAGAAAATTCTGATTTTGGGTGAAAAATCGAAACGTTTACTCCTCTGAAAGGGGAAATTGATCCAAATTCGCTCAAGACAACAGCCTTTTCTGTCTTTCAACGAAACGACAGACGTTGTGGCTGTTTAAGGCGTGGTAAACTGTCTGTCAAGCCCAGTATAGTCTATGTTCCAACGCAAACTTTGTGCGTGTGCCCCTAAAAAGTTTGTTTGAAGAACCAAAGTTGCAAAGGCCTGGCTACGATCGCCTGATAAATGGAGTCCCGTCGGGGACGTTGTTCAGCCCACATTTTTTTTAAGGGGAGTCCTTTAAAGATTGGAAAGGGCTTCAATTGGCGCGTTAAGGAATGAGGATTCTAAGAGGCTACGATCGTCCGATAAATGGAGTACCAAAGGGGACGTTGTTCAGTCCAGTCTTTTTTCGGAAACTCTGTTTTGGGTACAAAAAGTCGAAAGTCATTCCTCTGAATGGAAAAAATGATCTAAATTCTCTGAAGTCCAGTATTTTCGTCTGTATGGCTCCAGACATAGGCGCTCTGGATGTCAACAGAGGAATCGACTGAAGGACTGGCCTCAAGTACCGCCGGACAGACGGACTAAGACAGTTACCGTCGTGTACACTCCTCCCTCCTCTTGATGCTTGCGACGTCGCGACTTGCTAATTTGTGTTCTTTTCTTCCATTTCGCGCTTCATTCCTCTGTATGACAAAATTGTCCGTTACGTTACAAAAAATCCCCATGCGAATCCATTTCGCATTCAATTTCCATTTAAGTCCATTTCAACGAATCCACTCAAGTGTGAATTTGTTGCTTGAGTCCCCCTCGAAATCGCTCTCTATTCACATTCATCCCCACACACAGGTCACACATCGAAGTGTAAACACTCTGCGGCATCTGAAAACACAACACAATTCATCCCATACGCTACTGTATCCAAATCTGTGACCGATTACACGATTCATCAATTGTTCCCAATTCGATTCCGCTCGAACGGACTCATTATCCTTCATTATGCGCCGACAATGGGCGCACCAACCGCGGCTGACTTTTGTCAAAATAGAATTCCTCAAGTGTAAATAAAACTTCTGCTCGACAACAATGTGCCATTGAAAGTTTGAAGACCCCACGACCGGCCGACCGAGCGGCGGACTCAAGGCTCTCGACAAGCAACTCAATTCCTGTGAGTGCGTGTGTGGCCCCCGAGGGTGAGTGCGAGCTTAGGGGTTGTTCCATCGTAAAATCGCGTAATTGGGCTTTACCGATTAATTCATATACATTTTGTGCGGATATTCAGAGTTATTTTTTCCCTTTGTCCACCATCCCGGGCATGCTGTGCGGCCGACACGCAGAGGGAGAGAGAGAGACGCGCAAATCGAAATGAGTTCCAGTTCTGAATCAGATGTCCTTCTCCAAGGTGCTTGTGCGGAGAGAGAAGAAAAAAGAAGGATCCCACCCACCCACACACACACCCCCCATCAGGACATCACACGAAAGGACACGATGTGAGGATAATTAGTAAAAGCGTTTCTCTTGAAAATATCTTGGCACTCAAAGGACTAATTCAATTCTCGAGCATTTCATTGAAAACATAATCAGTTTAGATTGCGAAATGTAACAGGATACCTACACATTATTGCCACCATAACGGCAAATGGTAAAAGGGACTACCCCGTCACCACCACGAGTGGAAGGGGTCTCTGAGTGTGATATCCCTTCGAATGGAAGGGTGAGCATTTGGAAGGATTCGCCTTTCACTTCGCCGGTGGTAGTGTGTTGTAAAACGTGTGATTTTTCAATTTTCCACACAAATTGAAGTGAAGTGACATGAATGTGGACGAGAACGTCGCGCGGGAATGGTCTCTGATGTCGGGCCTTTGAGTCTCTCACTCTCACTACCACTTTCTTTTTTGAAGTCAACTGTGGGGAAATATATACGCTTTCTGTTAAGTTAGTTACGGAGTGTTGGGTGGGAGTCCTTTAAGGATTGCCAAGTGATTCAATTGATGCGTCATTTTGACGATAAAAGCATGAGGTCGCATGAATTGACGCGGTAGGAAATGAAAACTCTTTTAGAGACTATGGATCGCCTCACAAATGGTGTCCCGATGGGGTCGTTGTTCAGTCTACGCTTGTTTTCTTTTAGGGGAGTCCTTTAAAGATTGGCGCAAGGGCTTCAATTGACGCGTTAGGGAATGAGGCTTCTCTTAGAGATGGGAAGGCTATGGATCGCCTCATAAATGGTGTCCCGATGGGGTCGTTCTTCAGTCCACGCTTTTTTCTAGGGGAGTCCTTTAAAGATTTGCGCAAGGGCTTCAATTGGCGCGTTAAGATTTCTATGAGGCCACGATCGTCTGACAAATGGAGTCCCGACGGGGTCGTTGTTCAGTCCACGCTTTTTTCTTTTAGGAAATTCTGTTTTGAGTGCAAAAAGTCGAAAGGCTCACTCCTCTGAAAGGGGAAAATGATTCAAATTCTCTCAAGACAACAGTCGTTTAGGTCTTTCAACGAAACGACAGACTTTGTGGCTGTTTGAGGCGTGGTACTCTGTCTGTCATGTCCAGTATTCTCCGTGTTCCAACACAGGCTCTGTCCGTGTTTCAGTCTTGATATCCTGTCCCTCTACAAAATTTGATCAAAGTTGCAAAGGCCTGGCTACGATCTCCTGATAAATGAAGTCCCGACGGGGTCGTCGTTCAGTCCAGGCTTGTTTTCTTTTAGGGGAGTCTTCTAAAGATTGGTGCAAGGGCTTCAATTGACGCGCTATGGAATGGGGATTCTATGAGGCTATGGATCGCCTCATAAATGATGTCCCGACGGGTTCGTTGTTCAGTCCACGCGTTTTTTTTAGAGGAGTCCTTTAAAGATAGGCTAGTGCTTCAATTGACGCGCTGTGGAATGAGGATTCTATGAGGCTATGATCGTCGGATAAGTGGAGTCCCACCGGGGACGTTGTTCAGTCCACTGTTTTTTCGGAAATTCTGTTTCGGGTACAAAAAGTCGTAAGGTTCACTCCCCTGTTAGGGAAAACTGATCCAAACTCTCACAAGTCTCAGTATTTTCCGCGTTCCAACACAGACTTTGTCCCCGCTTAAGCCTGGGCCAGGAGGAGAGACAGGATACCCCCAAGTGAATATTTGAAGAACCAAAAAGTTGCAATGTCCTGTCGTGAAAATTTCAAAATTCATTTAAGATTCAATCAAGAATTCCCTTCGGTTACATTCCCTGTGGCAACCTTACCTCACCCATGTCCTTTCCAGCCCGGCCGCCGCACAGATCCTTGCATGCAAATTTCCCTTCATTAGTAAGCAGTGAAGAGTGGTGCTCATTTTTGTTTTGTTTTTATGAATGAAACTCCCTTAAAGATTCCTTGTAACCCAATTAGGGAATGCCTTCCACAGGAAAACGAAAAGAAACTTTCAACTCGAAGCACTATAAAGTTCTAGGCATTTCCTGATGTCTCTCCTTCTCCTCTCTCTCTCTCTGGCAGGGCTTGACTACACCAAATCACATCATTAAGGGTTTAAGACGGGGTGGCGGGTGGGGCTTTTAAGGAATAATATTTTCCACCATTTCCGCTGGAATATTTTCTCCATTGACCTTAGTGTTGTGTGATGGTTGTTGGTTTGTATTGTGTTCAAAGAAATAAATAGGACCTCTGATTTACATTTGTGCACATACTGTCTCTCCCTCTCCTTCGATTGATGACTGTGTGTGTGGAGAGAGTGGAGAGGGGGATGAGGGGGGATAGACCTGGGACCAAGGGGAGTCTATTTACTTGACAGCAACCACCCATTACTGGGGTTAAATTGCAGTGCGATTGAACATTTCCACAGAAACACAATCCACCGCCCACTTCCGGTGCTCGAAACGAAATACACTCCGCCCCTAAATTTGTATATACACATGGCGACTGTCTCTAGCGCCCACCCATATTTACACACACACGCGCAATCGTGGACTCGCAACCCCTCTTCGTTGAATTGTTTGAGAGATATTCCATGACGATTGTAGTAGATCATGCGCTTAGACCCCTCGAATCCGTGTGCGGTAAGGATTTGCGTTTTCATTTTGAGTGAAGGACGAGGACACACCGCTCGAGTTGTCACTGTCTCAATGTATCCCATGTTCGAGTCGGGTTTTCGACTGTCGTTGTGTCTGTTTTTTTGATGTAATTGTGTGTTCGGCTGTTCGGTGGAGAACGTGTAGGGAATTATGGCCATCGTCAGGGACGACGACGACGACGACGATTTCCCGACGGGAAAATAAAACACAACAAAAATTGATACTGCTCAAGGAACGGCTGAGGATTATGGTTTTTTTTTTTCGTGAAATTTTGAGGGTAACTTTGAAGAAGACAACAAAATGGTCGGGGGGATGATGGATTTCATCTCTGTCACCACCAAATCCTGGCCAAAACCTTCAACCAAAAGTGAAGACAGCTCCAAAAAAAATGCCCAGATCCTTCACGGAATCACCACTTCATCGCCGCACCACGCGTCCGCTCTCAATCGTGCGAAGACCCCTGCTGAAGGAATGAACATTTTCCCATGCCCATCAGAGATTATCTCGTGACAACAATCTAAACAGCAATCCAATCAGCCTCCACTCAAACAAAGCGCTTGACCAGCCCCCGATTGTTGTTAATTAAAACAAATTAAACTAAGAGAGAGAGTGAGGCTCAAAGACTCCCAAAGAGTGACCGCGTCGTTGTCGGGGCAACTAACGTTCGGAAAAAAAAACCAAAGAGTCATCGGTTTTAATAACCCAAACAACAAAACGGACATTAATTGGTTGCCCGTCCCTGGTCGGTGCATGCAGTGTGTGTGCAGCGGCGGAGGACAGGATAACGTGGTAAGTGCTGTTCTCGCCTTGTGCACTTTTAGTGCCTTCGTCGCCCGCCCTGTTATTCTGGGACATCGGTGTTTGATGCAAACGTGTTAAAACACACGCCAGGTTATTAAAGCATCCTTCACTCATTCCCTGGAAGAGTCCTCGACACAACACAAAAAAAAAACCGATGAAACCGAAGAAAATTGGGTTAAATTACGGCCAGGTGCCTGGTCCGCTTGGGTGTGCCTGTGCGGGTGTGTGGGAACAGGAGGCTCAAGTGTGATTTGCAATCCTCCTCAGATGAGAATAAAAAAAACCGACGACGACGGTCAAGCTGAAGATTGTGACCAAGATCGAAAAGAGACAACACCGTGATCGGGGGGAAGAGGAGAGAGACAGCGAGAGAACGCGAAACAAGTGCTTTTACAAATCAAACATCAGAGAGGCACTTTCGGTGTGATATACTCGTACACACTCTCGTGCAACAGGCCAAGCCAGGCCAGGCCAGGCCAGGCCAGGTCTTTAAAGAAATATTTACCCCTGTTCTCGTGCGTGCTCTATGTGCCCACCATCGTGGCTTGTTGTCGTCGTCGTCGTTGTTGTTTGTTGTATTCCCATGTTCCACAGGCTGGATCGAGCAGTAAGTGTAACAAAAGCCAGCACACACTTCAATTCGTCATAATCAATATCGTCTTGGTCATCATCCTCGTCGAGATGTGTAAACAAATTGTGAGGGGGGAGAGATGATGTAAGAAGCAAGCGATATGCGCTGGCTATTCCTGGAAATCTTGTGTTTCTCTGCGGCCACCCACACGCACCCAAGTGGGTGTCGGATGAAATAAGGGTTTTTCTAAATGCCAATCAAATATCGATTAGAGTCGTGTTAGACAGCTACTTGGATGTCATATGAATTAAGGAACTCTCGCAGTCTATCCCTCTCCGGGTGGGCAGAGCAAACGGCGACCGGCGACAGAGACGGGAGAGGGAGAGGGAGAGGAACAAATAGATCAAGTGCTTTGAAAACTAAACACTGAATGCAATCTCCATCGACGATATGTTTTCATATTTCAAGGCGGACAGCCGTAAGTGTAACAAAAGTCAGCACCACGCACACGGGCTCTCTGTCCACTTCGTCATTTTCGTTTTCATCGGACGGAGTCGCGGACGGCGCACACCTTGGCTACAGTGACGGTTGAGAGTTTGAAAGCTGATGGAGAATTCAATTGCAGACGTAGGGAATGAATCATTTTGTGTCAGCGTAAGTGGGCCAAAGTTAACGAACTTAACGAAGCCAGAAGCATCGTCAAATCTCAGAGTATCCACAATTCCTTATGGAAATGCAGGGAGAATTTAGCAGCAGCTGACACGTAGAGAGCGATTCATTTCGTTCTCGCATGAGTAGGCGAAGTTAACGAACTTAACGAAACTAGAAGCCTCATGAAATTTCAGGGTATCCTTGATTTCTTAGAGAAACGTAAGGAGAATTCAGCTTTCAACTGACATTTGCATACGCAGTGGACGAAAAAGTGAACGAACTTAACGAAACCTTCGTCAATTTTCAGAGTATCCACAATTGCTTATAGAAATTTAAGGAGAATTCAACAACAACTGGCATTTGTACACGTAGAGAGCGATGCACTTCGCTCCCGCATAAGTAGGCAGAAGTGAACGAACTTAACGAAACCAGAAGTATCGTCGAATTTCAGAGTATTACTTATAGAAATTCAAGGAGAATTCAACAGCAACTGACACCTAGAGAGCTGTTCATTTCGACTTTCGCATAAGTAGGTAAAAGTGAACGAACTTAACGAAACCTTCGTCAATTTTTAGAGTATCCAGCGTTGCTTATAGAAATTTAACACGAAGTCAGCAGCAAGTGACATTGGTACACTAAGCGAGCGATTCATTTCCCTCTAGAGTCAGCAGACAAAAGTGAACGAACTTAACGAAACTGAGAAAAGCGCTTGCTTCGTCGCTTTCTTGTCCATTCGTTTGATGGCTTCAGTTCTCCTTAGTATCACGGTCATTGTTGTCGTGTTGTGATTGTTTTTTTGCAGGCTACAAACTTCTCCCCACAACTGTACACAACCACCGCAAATGTAATCACAACAATACCATATAACACCCCATCCCTCAAGCAATCTGCAAATATGTAAACTGTGCTCCATCTTATCCTTCTGTCTCTTCCCCCCTGGTTTGACAGTCGGGCATTGTTGTTGTTATTATGACGGACGGTTATCCCACTCTGCGTTGGAGGTTCACTCAAGTGTCCAAATGGTGTGGTCCATAAAAAGCCGCAATAATAATAACAACAACAACAACGACAACGACGACGACGACGACGACGACGATCTATCCAAAGCAATCCGATACGATGGTATCGATCGTTTCGTTTCGTTTCGTTTATCGATCGATACCTCAAGTGTGCACTTGTGGTTTAGTTTTTTATTTAGTGTGGCGCAACGCACGTACCACAAATCTCTGCCTCGAGTGGCTCTCTCGCTGCCGCCGCCTCTCTGCAGCATGGCTTTGGTTTATAATGTCATTTGCATGGCTGACGCTTATGATCATGACGATCGCGACGACGCACACTCACAATGCCTGATGATGATGGCGATGATGATGATGATGATCTGTGATCTGTGATCGTTGATCGGTGATCGGTAATCGGCGGTGGTTGCGGCTGTGGGTAGGTGCGCGCTGTTGTTGATAGATACATATGTAGATTAAGAAGGTTGAAACAAGAGGGTCAACAAATTTAAAATGGATTTGTGTGCACAAAACTCATGAAAAGGAGGTGAAGAGATCGAGACCGAAGAGTGAGCGATAAATACCGTCTGGCTTAAGTGATTTGCTATTTATTTCCACCGGGTTATCGATTCGTTGGACGGCTCTGGGCGGCTAGTGAATGGACTGAATGGGGCTGAAACGAGGGGGAAATGTTTCCCCTAAGACCCAGTGCATCTTTTGGGCTTGACATACGGTGTTGCTAGCCACCCACAGTGGCAATCACAACATTCAAACAAAAGCCCCCCGCCCCAAAAACCAAAAATAAGAGAAAAAAAAAACCGGTAAACAAACACAGGAAAACACCAAGAAAAGAAGCACAAACAAAAAAAAAAAAAAAGAAGGAGGGTGGCGATGAGTAGATCACGAGATCGCGAGAGGGAAGACGACCAAGAGACGGAAGAGTGTTCGGAGAAAGGTACAAAAAAAACATTATCGCACGTGCTATCCGCTCGGTGTTATAGTGCAGGCCAATGGTTGAGTATTGGGACTCATGTTCGAGGAGTGGAGGTGATCCCGGTACTTCTTCATCGTCTTCAGCTGGCCCGTCTGGGGCTGGCACTCATCACTTTCGGTTCCCTGTGGGCTGTTGGCTGCCACGGCAAGTGAACATTTGTGTAGCGTCATCAACTCCATCACCAGCATCGTTGGTATTTCGATAGCCACTCGATGGGTTTTTGTTATGTTAATTTAAAAGAAAGTACACTTGACAGTCGAGGAAGATTGTTGACCATACAACGTTGCGTTTGGATAGAGGCAGACATGGGTTTGATTCGAAAATTGGAATAATATTCAATAAATCGCTTGAAGAGGACAACAAAAATCGACGATGCACTGAGAGAAAAACATCGAATCGAGGGTCACAACTGCCATTGCCAGCGATCACTGAGGATCACCGGGATCGGTGCAGATCGCTGGGACCCCATTCTCACTCACAACAGTCGCTGACGAGCACCAAGATAGCCAAGGATCGCTAAGGAAAGCTGAATCCAAATCAACATTTCTTCAATTTCTTTCAGTGTACCTGCTACGTGCCGGGGCCACATTCAATTGTCCGACCGATAGCGCACGGGTAAGCAGCATCGTTATTGTGTGCCCCAAGTGGTATGCGCTGGAGTGTTTATTTGGGCCGCATATTCGTCAAAAATGTTTAAAAAATAGTTAACAACAATCCGTTGGGGCCTCTTTTGTTTTTTTTCCCTCGTTTTTTTATTGTCTTCCTTTCCGTCAGTCTCGAGGGCTATTTCGTCTTTTTTTTTCCAAACAAATTAGGCAGATACAATACATTCGACATTCCGTGAATGCCTGGTCGGTGTTTGGTGTGGGTTTTGGGTTTTGTTTTTGGATTTTCTCGAAATTCGGCCCTTCACTCGCCGTGGAAGATTTCAATTGAAACCAGAGAATTGTGATCTGGACTTTGTGGATATTTTTGTTTTAATTATTTTTGTTTGTGCTCTTTGCTGAGGGCTGAGGGTGGCAAGAAAGGAGACGTGCTAGGCGCCCAGAAATTGCAGCAGGTATATTTTTGCCGATGTGCACACTTTGACTTTGAATATCTCGGGAACGGAGGGACGCAGGAAAAAAGTAATGATGGGGGGTTGTAGGTAATGACTTCGTCTTCAAGGCATGCAAAGTTAGAAATCGGAAATCGCCTGATTTGTTTCGAATTTCTGGGAAAATATGTTTCGTTTTTGGAAAAAACGCCATATCTCGGAAACGGTGCGTCCAATCGCGATTTGCCTTTTCGTTAAGCTTTTTTTCAAACACACTCGACCGGATGACGCAACTTTCAAGCCAAAAATCATGCCGCTAGGTGCAATAGAACCCCACTTTTGGGCAAAAATAAAGTGGTGTTCGACCTAAAAACCAACGTTTTTTCTCAAAAATTCACCATATCTCGAAAACGGTGTGTCCAACCGTAGATTTTCCCAGCAACAACAAATTCAGGCATTCAATACGAACAAATAAATGCCTCATTTGTGATCCTACGTTCACCCGTTTCCGAGATATAGCCAAAAATCGGCATCAAGAAGAGGTTAAGGACTTTTTCGTCTCAAGGATTTTTTCAACTTTCTGACTGATCCTGTGGACCAAAATCGTTCAAATTTCAAACGTATCATCAGCTACGGAATCTCTACCGAGCTATCCAAAGAATTTTATCTAAATTTGGATTTTTAAAAAATCGACACAAATTCAGCGGGAAAGTCGACCCCAAAGTTTCGCAATTAACTGCATTTTTTCGGTGAAAACGTGAATTTTTTTGAATTTTTAAAAACTTGCCGAATTTTGATCCGAAAATGGGTGGGGATCGTGAGGTGGATAGTACTCGAAGGAAAAATGATAAATTTGCAAGGATTAATTGTAGCAGGATCAGACAGGATCAAAAAAAGGACATCATTTCTCATACAAAATTTCGCGGGTCTCCATTTCAGACATCCTAGCAGCGTTCAATACGAACATTTTGAGCCCAAAATTGTGGATCTACGTCAAATAGTTTCCGAGCTATAGCAAAAAAATCAGGATCAGAAAAGTGAAAAAAAACATAAATTAAAAAAAAAATTGCCATATCTCAAAAATAGCGGGTCTGGCGTGAATTTTGATTATAACAACATTTATGCGGGCGTTCAATACGAACATTTTGATCCCTTTTCTGGGACCCTAGGTCTACTAGTTTCCGAGTTACAGCCAATTGATGGCATCAGAAAGGACGAAAAAAACAGTTCGTTTTTGGAAAAAACGCCATATCTCGGAAACGGTGCGTCGGATCGCAATTTGCCTTTTAATTAAGCTTTTTTTCAAACATACACGACCGGATGACGCAACTTTTAAGCCAAAAATCATGGCTCTAGCTCCAATAGAACCCCACTTTTGGGCAAACGTAAGGTGGTGTTCGACCAAAAAACCAAGGCTCTGGAGGTGCATACTTTGACTTTGAATATCTCGGGAACGGGGGGACGCAGGAAAAAAGTAATGATAGGGGGTTATAGGTAATAACTTCGTCTTCAAGGCATGCAAAGTTAGAAATCGGAAATCGCCTGATTTGTGTCGAATTTCTGGGAAAATATGTTTCGTTTTTGGAAAAAACGCCATATCTCGGAAACGGTGCGTCGGATCGCAATTTGCCTTTTAGTTAAGCTTTTTTTCAAACATACACGACCGGATGACGCAACTTTTAAGCCAAAAATCATGGCTCTAGCTCCAATAGAACCCCACTTTTGGGCAAACGTAAGGTGGTGTTCGACCAAAAAACTAGTATGCTCTGGAGGTGCATACTTTGACTTTGAATATCTCGGGAACGGGGGGACGCAGGAAAAAAGTAATGATAGGTTGTTGTAGGTAATAACTTCGTCTTCAAGGCATGCAAAGTTAGAAGTCGGAAATCGCCTGATTTGTGTCGAATTTCTGGGAAAATATGTTTCGTTTTTGGAAAAAACGCCATATCTCGGAAACGGTGCGTCGGATCGCAATTTGCCTTTTAGTTAAGCTTTTTTTCAAACATACACGACCGGATGACGCAACTTTTAAGCCAAAAATCATGGCTCTAGCTCCAATAGAACCCCACTTTTGGGCAAACGTAAGGTGGTGTTCGACCAAAAAACCAAGGCTCTGGAGGTGCATACTTTGACTTTGAATATCTCGGGAACGGGGGGACGCAGGAAAAAAGTAATGATAGGGGGTTATAGGTAATAACTTCGTCTTCAAGGCATGCAAAGTTAGAAATCGGAAATCGCCTGATTTGTGTCGAATTTCTGGGAAAATATGTTTCGTTTTTGGAAAAAACGCCATATCTCGGAAACGGTGCGTCGGATCGCAATTTGCCTTTTAGTTAAGCTTTTTTTCAAACATACACGACCGGATGACGCAACTTTTAAGCCAAAAATCATGGCGCTAGGTGCAATAGAACCCCACTTTTGGGCAAAAATAAGGTGGTGTTCGACCAAAAAACCAGTATGCTCTGGAGGTGCATACTTTGACTTTGAATATCTCGGGAACGGAGGGACGCAGGAAAAAAGTAATGATAGGGGGTTGTAGGTAATAACTTCGTCTTCAAGGCATGCAAAGTTAGAAATCGGAAATCGCCTGATTTGTGTCGAATTTCTGGGAAAATATGTTTCGTTTTTGGAAAAAACGCCATATCTCGGAAACGGTGCGTCGGATCGCAATTTGCCTTTTAGTTAAGCTTTTTTTCAAACATACACGACCGGATGACGCAACTTTTAAGCCAAAAATCATGGCTCTAGCTCCAATAGAACCCCACTTTTGGGCAAACGTAAGGTGGTGTTCGACCAAAAAACCAAGGCTCTGGAGGTGCATACTTTGACTTTGAATATCTCGGGAACGGGGGGACGCAGGAAAAAAGTAATGATAGGTTGTTGTAGGTAATAACTTCGTCTTCAAGGCATGCAAAGTTAGAAGTCGGAAATCGCCTGATTTGTGTCGAATTTCTGGGAAAATATGTTTCGTTTTTGGAAAAAACGCCATATCTCGGAAACGGTGCGTCGGATCGCAATTTGCCTTTTAGTTAAGCTTTTTTTCAAACATACACGACCGGATGACGCAACTTTTAAGCCAAAAATCATGGCTCTAGCTCCAATAGAACCCCACTTTTGGGCAAACGTAAGGTGGTGTTCGACCAAAAAACCAAGGCTCTGGAGGTGCATACTTTGACTTTGAATATCTCGGGAACGGGGGGACGCAGGAAAAAAGTAATGATAGGGGGTTATAGGTAATAACTTCGTCTTCAAGGCATGCAAAGTTAGAAATCGGAAATCGCCTGATTTGTGTCGAATTTCTGGGAAAATATGTTTCGTTTTTGGAAAAAACGCCATATCTCGGAAACGGTGCGTCGGATCGCAATTTGCCTTTTAGTTAAGCTTTTTTTCAAACATACACGACCGGATGACGCAACTTTTAAGCCAAAAATCATGGCTCTAGCTCCAATAGAACCCCACTTTTGGGCAAACGTAAGGTGGTGTTCGACCAAAAAACTAGTATGCTCTGGAGGTGCATACTTTGCCTCTGAATATCTCGGGAACGGACGGACGCAGGAAAAAAGTAATGATAAGGGGTTGTAGGTAATAACTTCGTCTTCAAGGCATGCAAAGTTAGAAATCGGAAATCGCCTGATTTGTGTCGAATTTCTGGGAAAATATGTTTCGTTTTTGGAAAAAACGCCATATCTCGGAAACGGTGCGTCGGATCGCAATTTGCCTTTTTGTTAAGCTTTTTTTCAAACATACACGACCGGATGACGCAACTTTTAAGCCAAAAATCATGGCTCTAGCTCCAATAGAACCCCACTTTTGGGCAAACGTAAGGTGGTGTTCGACCAAACAACCAAGGCTCTGGAGGTGCATACTTTGACTTTGAATATCTCGGGAACGGGGGGACGCAGGAAAAAAGTAATGATAGGGGGTTATAGGTAATAACTTCGTCTTCAAGGCATGCAAAGTTAGAAATCGGAAATCGCCTGATTTGTGTCGAATTTCTGGGAAAATATGTTTCGTTTTTGGAAAAAACGCCATATCTCGGAAACGGTGCGTCCAATCGCAATTTGCCTTTTAGTTAAGCTTTTTTTCAAACATACCCGACCGGATGGCGCAACTTTTAAGCCAAAAATCATGGCGCTAGGTGCAATAGAACCCCACTTTTGGGCAAAAATAAGGTGGTGTTCGACCAAAAAACCAGTATGCTCTGGAGGTGCATACTTTGACTTTGAATATCTCGGGAACGGAGGGACGCAGGAAAAAAGTAATGATAGGGGGTTGTAGGTAATGACTTCGTCTTCAAGGCATGCAAAGTTAGAAATCGGAAATCGCCTGATTTGTGTCGAATTTCTGGGAAAATAACTTTCATTTTTGGAAAAAACGCCATATCTCGGAAACGGTGCGTCCAATCGCAATTTGGCTTTTGGTTAAGTCTTTTTTCCAAACATACCCGACCGGATGACGCAACTTTTAAGCCAAAAATCATGGCTCTAGCTCCAATAGAACCCCACTTTTGGGCAAACGTAAGGTGGTGTTCGACCAAAAAACCAAGGCTCTGGAGGTGCATACTTTGACTTTGAATATCTCGGGAACGGGGGGACGCAGGAAAAAAGTAATGATGGGGGGTTGTAGGTAATTACTTCGTCTTCACGGCATGCAAAGTTAGAAATCGGAAATTGCCTGATTTGTGTCGAAATTCTGGGAAAATATGTTTCGTTTTTGGAAAAAACGCCATATCTCGGAAACGGTGCGTCGGATCGCAATTTGCCTTTTAGTTAAGCTTTTTTTCAAACATACACGACCGGATGACGCAACTTTTAAGCCAAAAATCATGGCTCTAGCTATTATAGAACCCCACTTTTGGCCAAGAATAAGGTGGTGTTCGACCAAAAAACCAAGCCTCTGGAGGTGCATACTTTGACTTTGAATATCTCGGGAACGGGGGGACGCAGGAAAAAAGTAATGATGGGGGGTTGTAGGTAATTACTTCGTCTTCACGGCATGCAAAGTTAGAAATCGGAAATTGCCTGATTTGTGTCGAAATTCTGGGAAAATATGTTTCGTTTTTGGAAAAAACGCCATATCTCGGAAACGGTGCGTCGGATCGCAATTTGCCTTTTAGTTAAGCTTTTTTTCAAACATACACGACCGGATGACGCAACTTTTAAGCCAAAAATCATGGCTCTAGCTCCAATAGAACCCCACTTTTGGGCAAACGTAAGGTGGTGTTCGACCAAACAACCAAGGCTCTGGAGGTGCATACTTTGACTTTGAATATCTCGGGAACGGGGGGACGCAGGAAAAAAGTAATGATAGGGGGTTATAGGTAATAACTTCGTCTTCAAGGCATGCAAAGTTAGAAATCGGAAATCGCCTGATTTGTGTCGAATTTCTGGGAAAATATGTTTCGTTTTTGGAAAAAACGCCATATCTCGGAAACGGTGCGTCGGATCGCAATTTGCCTTTTAGTTAAGCTTTTTTTCAAACATACACGACCGGATGACGCAACTTTTAAGCCAAAAATCATGGCTCTAGCTCCAATAGAGCCCCACTTTTGGGCAAACGTAAGGTGGTGTTCGACCAAAAAACCAAGGCTCTGGAGGTGCATACTTTGACTTTGAATATCTCGGGAACGGGGGGACGCAGGAAAAAAGTAATGATAGGGGGTTGTAGGTAATAACTTCGTCTTCAAGGCATGCAAAGTTAGAAATCGGAAATCGCCTGATTTGTGTCGAATTTCTGGGAAAATATGTTTCGTTTTTGGAAAAAACGCCATATCTCGGAAACGGTGCGTCGGATCGCAATTTGCCTTTCAGTTAAGCTTTTTTTCAAACATACACGACCGGATGACGCAACTTTTAAGCCAAAAATCATGGCTCTAGCTCCAATAGAACCCCACTTTTGGGCAAAAATAGGTAGGTGTTTGACCCAAAAAATCGACAATATTCGATGTGTGGTGAAATAGTGTAATATCTCTTAAAAATTTTTTGTTGTCCTGTAAAGGACAGTTTTAGTGCAAAAAATGCATTAAACATTTTAATTCTTACGTGCATACTTACCTTTCTACTTACCTTTTACTTTTCAGGATTCCTTGATGCCGAGCGGCCTTATTTCGACGACATCAGTCAGAGGAATGTTTCGACAGTAGTCGATGAAACGGCTATTCTTCGGGTTGGAAATGCGTCGGAACCTCGTCGGGAACGCGTAGGGATAACGTGTTAGAATCGCGCCGGAAACGCGTCGGGATATCGCGTCGGAAACGCGTCGGAAACACGTCGGAAACACGTCGGGATAACGTGTTAGAATCGCGCCGGGAACGCGTCGGGATATCGCGTCGGAACCCCGTCGGAAACGTGGTTGAAAAGCGTCGGGATATCGCGTCACAAACGCGTCGGGTTATCGCGTCGGAACCGCGTCGATAATGCGTTGGAAACGAGTCGGGATATCGCGTCGGGATTACGCTTCGGAACCTCGTTGAAAACGCGTCGGGATAACGCGTTAGAAACGCGTCGGAACCTCGTCGGGAACGCGTAGGGATAACGTGTTAGAATCGCGCCGGAAACGCGTCGGGATATCGCGTCGGAAACGCGTCGGAAACACGTCGGAAACACGTCGGGATATCGCGTCGGAACCACGTCGGAAACGCGTCGGGATATCGCGTCGGAACCCCGTCGGAAACGTGTCGGGATATCGTGTCGGAAAAGCGTCGGAATCGCGTCGGGATATCGCGTCGGAAACTTGTCGGGATATCGCGTCGGAAACACGTCGAAAATGCGTCGGGATATCGCGTTGAAATCGTGTCGAAAACGCGTCGGGATATCGTGTCGGAAACACGTCGGGATAACGCGTCGGAACCACGTCGAAAATGCGTCGGGATATCGTGTCGGAAACGCGTCGGGATACCGCGCCAGAAACGTGTCAGGATACAGCGCCGGAACGTGTCAGAATCTCGTCGGAAACGCGTCGGGATATCGCGTCGGAACTACGTCGGAAACGCGTCGGGATATCGCGTCGGAACTACGTCGGAAACGCGTCGGGATATCGTGTCGGAAACTCGTCGGGATAACGCGTCGGAACCACGTCGAAAATGCGTCGGGATATCGCGTCGGAACCACGTCGGAAACGCGTCGGGATAACGTGTTAGAATCGCGCCGGGAACGCGTCGGGATATCGCGTCGGAACCTCGTCGGAAACTCGTCGGGATATCGTGTCGGAAACTCGTCGGGATAACGCGTCGGAACCACGTCGAAAATGCGTCGGGATATCGTGTCGGAAACGCGTCGGAATCGCGTCGGGATATCGCGTCGGGATATCGTGTCGGAAACGCGTCGGGATATCGCGTCGGAAACTCGTCGGGATATCGCGTCGGAAACGAGTCGGGATAACGCGTCGGAACCACGTCGAAAATGCGTCGGGATATCGCGTCGGAAACGCGTCGGAAACGCGTCGGAACCACGTCGGAAACGCGTCGGGATAACGTGTTAGAATCGCGCCGGAAACGCGTCGGGATATCGCGTCGGAACCACGCCGGAAACGCGTCGGGATAACGTGTCGGAAACACGTCGGGATATCGCGTCGGAACCACGTCGGAAACGCGTCGGGATATCGTGTCGGAAAAGCGTCGGAATCGCGTCGGGATATCGAGTCGGAAACTCGTCGGGATATCGCGCCGGAAAAGCGTCGGGATAACGTGTCGGAAACACGTCGGGATATCGCGTCGGAAACGCGTCGGAACCACGTCGGAAACGCGTCGGAACCACGTCGGAAACGCGTCGGGATAACGTGTTAGAATCGCGCCGGAAACGCGTCGGGATATCGCGTCGGAACCACGTCGGAAACGCGTCGGGATATCGTGTCGGAAAAGCGTCGGAATCGCGTCGGGATATCGCGTCGGAAACTCGTCGGGATATCGCGTCGGAACCACGTCGGAAACGCGTCGGGATATCGTGTCGGGATACCACGCCGGAAACGCGTCGGGATAACGTGTCGGAAACACGTCGGGATAACGCGTCGGAACCACGTCGGAAACGCGTCGGGATATCGCGTCGGGATATCGCGTCGGAATCGCGTCGGGATATCGCGTCGGAAACGCGTCGGAAACACGTCGGGATATCGCGTCGGAACCACGTCGAAAATGCGTCGGGATATCGTGTCGGAAACGCGTCGGAATCGCGTCGGGATATCGCGTCGGAAACTCGTCGGGATATCGCGTCGGAACCACGTCGGAAACGCGTCGGGATATCGTGTCGGGATACCACGCCGGAAACGCGTCGGGATAACGTGTCGGAAACACGTCGGGATAACGCGTCGGAACCACGTCGAAAATGCGTCGCGATATCGCGTCGGAAACGCGTCGGAACCACGTCGGAAACACGTCGGGATAACGCGTCGGAAACGCTTCGGGATATCGCGTCGGAAACGCGTCGGAAACGCGTCGGAAACACGTCGGAAACACGTCGGGATATCGCGTATGAACCACGTCGAAAATGCGTCGGGATATCGCGTCGGAAACGCGTCGGAATCGCGTCGGGATATCGCGTCAGAATCGCGTCGGAAACGCGTCGGGATAGCGCGTCGGAAGCCCGTCGGGATATCGCGTCGGAACCACGTCGGAAACGCGTCGGGATAACGTGTCGGAAACTCGTCGGGATAACGCGTCGGAACCACGTCGAAAATGCGTCGGGATATCGCGTCGGAAACGCGTCGGAATCGCGTCGGGATATCGCGTCAGAATCGCGTCGGAAACGCGTCGGGATATCGTGTAGGAAACGCGTCGGGATAACGCGTCGGAACCACGTCGAAAATGCGTCGGGATATCGTGTCGGAAACGCGTCGGAATCGCGTCGGGATATCGCGTCGGAAACGCGTCGGGATATCGCGTCGGAACCACGTCGGAAACGCGTCGGGATAACGTGTCGGAAACACGTCGGGATAACGCGTCGGAACCACGTCGAAAATGGGTCGGGATATCGCGTCGGAAACGCGTCGGAACCACGTCGGAAACGCGTCGGGATAACGTGTTAGAATCGCGCCGGAAACGCGTCGGGATAACGTGTCGGAAACCCGTCGGGATAACGCGTCGGAACCACGTCGGAAACGCGTCGGGATATCGTGTCGGAAACTCGTCGGAACCACGTCGAAAATGCGTCGGGATATCGCGTCGGAAACGCGTCGGAATCGCGTCGGGATATCGCGACAGAATCGCGTCGGAAACGCGTCGGGATATCGCGTCGGAAACTCGTCGGGATATCGCGTCGGAACCACGTCGGAAACGCGTCGGGATATCGTGTCGGAAACTCGTCGGGATAACGCGTCGGAACCACGTCGAAAATGCGTCGGGATATCGTGTCGGAAACGCGTCGGAATCGCGTCGGGATATCGCGACAGAATCGCGTCGGAAACTCGTCGGGATATTGCGTCGGAAACTCGTCGGGATATCGCGTCGGGATATCGCGTCGGAACCACGTCGGAAACGCGTCGGGATAACGTGTCGGAAACACGTCGGGATAACGCGTCGGAACCACGTCGAAAATGGGTCGGGATATCGCGTCGGAAACGCGTCGGGATATCGCGTCGGAAACGCGTCGGAACCACGTCGGAAACGCGTCGGGATAACGTGTTAGAATCGCGCCGGAAACGCGTCGGGATATCGCGTCGGAACCACGTATCGTGTCGGAAACGCGTCGGGATAACACGTCGGAAACGCGTCGGAAGCACGTCGAAAACGCGTCGGGATATCGTGTCGGAAACACGTCGGAACCCCGCCGGGATAACGCGTCGGAACCACGTCGAAAATGCGTCGGGATATCGCGTCAGAATCGCGTCGGAAACGCGTCGGAACCACGTCGGAAACGCGTCTGGATAACGTGTTAGAATCGCGCCGGAAACGCGTCGGGATATCGCGTCGGAACCACGTCGGAAACGCGTCGGGATATCGTGTCGGAAACTCGTCGGGATAACGCGTCGGAACCACGTCGAAAATGCGTCGGGATATCGTGTCGGAAACGCGTCGGAATCGCGTCGGGATATCGCGACAGAATCGCGTCGGAAACTCGCCGGGATATCGCGTCGGGATATCGCGTCGGAACCACGTCGGAAACGCGTCGGGATAACGTGTCGGAAACACGTCGGGATAACGCGTCGGAACCACGTCGAAAATGCGTCGGGATATCGCGTCGGAAACGCGTCGGGATAACGTGTTAGAATCGCGCCGGAAACGCTTCGGGATAACGCGTCGGAAACGCGTCGGAAGCACGTCGAAAACGCGTCGGGATATCGCGTCAGAATCGCGCCGGAAACGCTTCGGGATATCGTGTCGGAAACGCGTCGGGATATCGCGTCGGGATATCGCGTCGGAACCACGTATCGTGTCGGAAACGCGTCGGGATATCGCGTCGGAAACGCGTCGGAACCACGTCGGAAACGCGTCGGGATAACGTGTTAGAATCGCACCGGAAACGCGTCGGGATATCGCGTCGGAACCACGTATCGTGTCGGAAACACGTCGGGATAACGCGTCGGAACCCCGCCGGGATAAAGCGTCGGAACCACGTCGAAAATGCGTCGGGATATCGCGTCAGAATCGCGCCGGAAACGCTTCGGGATATCGTGTCGGAAACGCGTCGGGATACCGCGCCGGAAACGCGTCAGGATATCGCGTCAGAATCGCGTCGTAACCACGTCGGAAACGCGTCGGGATATCGTGTCGGAAACGCGTCGGAAACGCGTCGGGATAACGCGTCGGAAACGCGTCGGAAACGCGTCGGAACCACGTCGAAAATGCGTCGGGATACAGCGTCGGAACGTGTCGGAATCTCGTCGGAAACGCGTCGGTATATCGCGTCGGCATATCGCGTCGGGATATCGCATCGGAAAAACTGCACTATAACCCCACTTTTAGCCAGAAATAGGTAGGTGCTTGACCGTCATTTCTAATGTCCAAAAAGGACATTTTTAATGCAAAAAATTCATTAAACGGAGGTTGATCTGCTGAGTTAGAAGAGATATCTTTCTGACTCAGCAGGTCCTGTCAGCCTCCAACATTCAAAGTCAACCCCAAACTTAAAACCCACTCAAAAAGTCCTTTTCAGGGCTCTAACTTTCAGCTTTCCTCAGAAACCAATGACGAAGAAATGACAATTTTTTACAAAAACCAGCGCATCTGCAAGACTCTCTGCTGAAGCTTTGTAATTTCTAGCAAGGACACAGGGAGAAGGAAGCTTGCAGCTGTTACTGTAGCTTATGCACCCACCAAGGATATGAACGAACTGAAATTCTATTTATCCTAGACCACAACCGGAGGGTCCGCGTTCTCGCAGAGAGGTAGCGCTTTTCAAGGGCAGAAGGCGCGTTTTGTAGACCACTGTTTACCTGTCAGAGTATAAATCACTTCCCTTTATGTGACTCACGATGTGCTTGAGGAAATAAACGATTTCCAGCACGCGACGGGAGGTGGGTTGCCAGAGATCGAAAGAAAGGCTGTACCCGACTCTAATGAAGCGGCCTCTCATCGGACCAGCAGGCACGTGCCATTGCCAGGACTCCCCTCCTGCACATTATTCAGCGAGAGTCCCTCGTTTCGGCGAAGCAGGTGCACCACGAATCGGAGGCATTATTATTTAAGAAGAATTAATCTCACGCAGCCTGTTACTGGAACAGGACCAGTAATTGCACGGGATTAAGTCCATCAGGTGGGTGACGAGGACGGGAGGTGGCGTCGGGCGAACTCTTATGAATGACTTACATCATGCACCCCCCCTCCAGTTGACTGAAGGGCTCCCACGCGCAGCGATTCGATTTCGTATTGAAATGGAATTATATCCGGCTAGACAGGGTGTCTCCCCCGACATGTCCCTTGTGTGGCTTTCCCGCACACACCTTGACGCGTGAACATATGTACGTGCATGCCTGTGTGCACGCAGAGGCGCTTGTGAGCTGAGACGACGTCACTTGAAGTGCCGCAGCATATCCTCCGACTGCACCCCATCCCAACGAGAGATACCCGTGCATGCAGGTGTTGTTGATTATTTTACCCCGTAACGTGAATGAATAGAATTGCGTCGCGTCGTGGAGGAGTCCTATGCGGCAGATGGCAGGGCCAAAGAGCGTGCCAGACTTTTTCCACTAGACTTCCGCTTCCACTGATTTTCTGTGTGTACGAAGGTGGCGCGGTATTAAAATTCCTTCGTCTTGATCAGACCCATGTTTTCCTTTTTCTGTTTGATTCTTTCCTGCCCGTGAAGGAAGCTGCTTGCGTACAGGTCTTCACGGTCCTAAGCGAAGTTCCGAACTTAATGAACACGAATTGCCATGAGAAACACAATGGAACATGTTGGTACACATGCATGCAGCTGTCGCAGGTGCATTTAAACACGAACAAAAAAAAGAAAAGAAGCTCCTGGCGGGCGTAATAAATGCGCGAGTGATGCCGCGCTTCAGCGTAAAACGAACCGAGACGACGGCGACGAGTCCCCGCGGAGGCTGAAGGATGTGTGTGCACACACACACCGGGAAGGGGAAACATTTCACGATGGGTGGCGGTGGATGGCACCAGCACCGGCTGGATAGACGGATGAAAATATGTACATTCAGTGATTTTGTCGAAGCGTGATGTCTTTGGTGGAGCGCAGTGAGCGATCTTAATTGTCAGTAGATTCCTGCCTGCCTGCCTGCCTGCCTGCCTGCCTTCCTGGCCTGTCTACTTCGGCATCGGCAGGTGGATGCATCGAAATGAAAAGAATCCTTGCATATTACTGCAGCAGTGCACACGGTGAATATGGGGATGTCGACAACGTGTGAAATGAGGCCACTCGTTAGTCGGAAAGTGAATGTGCGCGCGTGTGAAGTCGATGTTTGTATGAATAACTTACGAAAAAATAATGCAAGGATGACCGAGAAACTCGTTCGTCTGTACTCTTGACCAGATTGGTCATAACTGATTTATTCGAACGGTTTTGGCTTTCGAGCTTAAAACTGTGGAAAAAAAATAAAATAAAATTGGGAATGAGGGCCTTGGGGGTAGGAGTCGATGCAAGCTTCGGTGGCAGTACCATGGTGTTGGGCGAAGGGAGGGTTCATTGGGAGCGTGGATGGTGCAAAACACTAGCTTTTGCACTGGAAAAACTCTGAAAATACCACCATGCGACCAAGCGTCTCAGATTTTGTCGTTCGAACGAAGGACATAAAACATAGAACATAGAAATGTATGTCATTTCATTTGTTTTGAGAGGAATTGCACGCCTAACTCAGTTGGTTGCTGTAGAGGCTTCGTTTGAATGTAAAACGTAGAATGTAGAACATAGAACATAGAACATATGAAATAGAATATAGAAAATAGAACATAGAACCGTATGACCTTTCATTCGTTTTGAGAAGAACTGCACGTCTAACTCAGTTGGCTGGTGTAGAGGCTTGTAACATGTAGCATATAGAACACAGAACATAGAAAACAGAACAGGGAAAATAGAACAATAGACCTGTATGTCCTTTCATTCGTTTTGAGAAGAATTGCAGGCCTAACACGGTTGGGTGCTGTAGAAGTTTCGCTCGAATATAGACCATAAAATATAGAACATAGAACATAGAACAATAGAACTGTAGATCCTTTGGTTCATTTTGAGAACAATTGCAGGCCTGACACGGTTGACTGCTGCAGAAGGTTCGTTCAAATGTAGACCGTAGAACATAGAACAATAGAACTGTAGGTAATTTCGTTCATTTTGGCAACAATTGCACGCTTGGGCGGCTGTAGAGGGTTGCCACAAAAGAAAAAAAAACGACCCAAATTGATCCCCTGATGCAAGCACAAAGACTTCCTTGCGACAAACACTGTTCCCCTCAAAAAACTTCACATCCTCAGAGCCATCAGAGCAGTCATCATATCCCATCTGAACCGAAAGAAACGAAGAATGATCCAAGCACACATCTGCCCACATCCGATAGTCCTGTCCACCCCCCCATCTGGACAAAAGGCTGGACATGGAATTGGTCGAAACTTTTCAAAGAAACTTTATGCGTTTCAACGCAGCATTTTGAAACCCCGTTCGAGTGCACAAATTACTTTTTTTTTCTTCTGCTGACATTTTCATTATCCAAACACATGCAAACAGGCGTACATATGCCCATCGCCATGTTATGCTAGCATATAATTTTGTCCACCACCACTGACCCACTGTCCAAAAACACAAAAAAAAGAAGGACTCGACGCTCTCTCAATTGTCCCGGCAGCGTGTGGGGAGATGGAAAGAGGGGAGGGAGGGATGAGTGAGGGAAAAAGCAGCTTAAACGCAAAATTTCACATGCAAACTACTGCAGTGAAGGATTAAAAGGTGAACACTAGCACAGAATCAACAAAAACGGAAATGAATAATAATCCGGGTCGTCCTCTCTGGCATAGGGTAGTGAGGGAATGTGCTTTTTTTTAAGCCTTTTTGGCGAGGAGTACGCCGGCGGGACATAACTCTTTAAATTTGGTCGCGGCGAGCAGGATGTGGCCAACCAGCAGTCATCGTCGATCAATCCATGACTTGCTGTATGACGGCCTCAAAGGACATTCAACCAGTGATGGATGCTCAATCCACGACGTCTTACAAGACGGTCTTAAAGGACCTCCAAAGGACCTTCGAAGGACACTCGAGGGACCCTAGGAACTATGTGAGAAGTCTGCTAACCCGGGACGCGTCATTTTTGCTGTTTTTTAACGCTCCAACATACATCCTGTGTAACCACTGCACTCTTGCCCAGTTCGACGCACAACTCTTTTAGGGTGCATCAAAAATCGCTGCAGAGTCTCAACCTGAGAAGTCTGCTAACTCGAGTAGCGTCATTTTCGCTGTTTTTTCGCCTTGCGCTTGTACCGCGTCTCTGGTTTCAACCTATATCCCGAGTGAGCACTGCACCTTTGTCTAAGTCGACGCACAGAACTCTTCGGGTGCATCGAAAAACGCTGCATAGTCCCTATTTAAGACGTCTGTTAACTCGAGGAGCGTTAATTTTGCTGTCTTTTTACGTTGCGCCCTTCATTTCAACCCACCACCTGAGTGACCACTGCACCCTCGTCCAGCCCAACGCACATCACCCTTAGGGTGCATCAAAAAAACGCTGCATAGTCCCATTTGTCTGCTTTAAATAATTTTTTTTGAATGACACTCACTTAATCGTCCCGCAAATTGTTGCTGCTGCCACAGAGCATGACTAACATGTGTGTGGACAGACAATCCCTCAATATCCACCGTTCACCGTTGCAGCAGCACAATTAGTCCCGAAAAAAAACACTCATCCGTTAAGTTAAGGGCCAGCATGACATTTGCTGCTTGAATATGTGTAAATATCTCCATGAAAATGATGAATTTGTTCGTTTTTTTTTTTTCGCTGGTGTTGTCCTTTGATTGGTCATGTCAGTGTCCTGCGGAGAGGGTATAAAATTACCCTGGACTCGGTCTAAACATCCCCAGGTATTCATCGACCGGGGGGAGGCAGAGAAAGGCACCGACGGGGCAGGGACACAAGTGTATACAGCTCACATGAGCATCTGTGTGTATCCGTGTCTCGTTTTTGATTGAAGCTATCACAAAATGATAAACAAACACCACCACTGGCTCTCCGGTGCTGTGCAGGAATCAATTCAAAGTAATTACCGCTACAGACAGACTAATCGGTCCTCAGCAACATGCCAGGGTTCTTTGTGCAAAAAGAAGAGAAAAAAAAACGAAAAAGGATAAATGTGTGTGTGTGTACACATCCACATGGGGGGGGGGGGGGGGAGGAGAAGAGAGCAATTTACGAATGGTTTCCTATTGCCACACTTTCGTCGTCGTCGTCGTGTTGTATCAACCGTCTCTCCCGTGTGGCCCGTCCAACGACGTCTCTCGTTTTGCTAACCGCACACAAGAGTGTGGAGGAGCAGCGGATGCTGCTGAATCCTATGCGGGTGCTTCGGTGTGTGTGTGTGTGTGCTGTGCGTGTAATGTGATTCTGGGTAAGCAGGAAGACGTCTAAAAGGTCTTTTAAATAAAGATTCTTGGTTCGAATCTTGGTTCGGTGGGTAGGTGGGTGGGTGGGTGGGTGGGTGATTCGGTGGTTCGGTGGCTCAGTGGATCGTCATCACCGCATCGCAGAGTGGCGACGTGCTGGTCGGGTTGACATTGGGGAAGGGTTGTGCACGGTTAAGGTGTTTTTGAGGTGGCTCAGGTGGCGATATTGAAATTTATTTTCCTCACTATCTCCTCAGTCAGTGTGGAATCGTTAAAGGTGTGTGTAGTGGCTTAGGTTCGGTACCAGTTGGGTACTTTCTGTTGTTTTTCTGTTTTTTTTTTTGCGCACGCGGTGGCTGTGGGGAGACGTCATTTGCTTTGGAATTTGTGTTCGTCTTCGGTGGCTGGATGGCTGGCTGGCCCGGCACACCCGTGTCGTCGCTCTATAGTGTAGTCCTTTCTGTTGCGGGATGACTTAAAAAAGGAAAATAAACGCAACGAAAGACCGACGAGTTGGTTTGGAGCACGATGACGAGGAGAACGTGGAGGAGGGGGAGTAGGAGACGGAGGAGGTTGGAGGACATGAAGGACGAATGAAGAAGAGTTTACTTTTTTATTCGAGATGTCTGTGTGCTGAGATTTTCAGCTTGAAATCCTTCCATTTGGATTTAGTACCGCCAGAGCAAGTTGCTATGTCCCTGTGCGTTCGTGTGTCTGCGCCTTGAAGGAGGCGAGATGCTAGTTGATAGAATCAAACAGAGGAGAAGGAGGCCGATGAGGAGGAGGAGGACGAGGAGGAGGAGGACGAGGAGGACGAGGACGAGGAGGAGGAGGACGAGGAGGAGGATAGGTAGGAGTTTGACCGAAAAACCAAATTCTTTGCAATGCTCTGGAGGTGCATACTTTGACTTTGAATATCTCGGGAACGGGGGGACCCAGGAAAAAAGTAATGCTGGGGGGTTGTAGGTAATGACTTCGTCTTCAAGGAGTGGAAAGTTAGAAATCGAAAATCGCCTGATTTGTGTCGAATTTCTGGGAAAATATGTTTCGTTTTTGGAAAAAACGCCATATCTCGGAAACGGTGCGTCGGATCGCAATTTGCCTTTTAGTTAAGCTTTTTTTCAAACATACACGACCGGATGACGCAACTTTTAAGCCAAAAATCATGGCTCTAGCTATTATAGAACCCCACTTTTGGGCAAACATAAGGTGGTGTTCGACCAAAAAACCAAATTTCTGGAGCTGCATACTTTGACTTTGAATATCTCGGGAACGGGGGGACGCAGGAAAAAAGTAATGATGGGAGGTTGTAGGTAATGACTTCGTCTTCAAGGCATGCAAAGTTAGAAATCGAAAATCGCCTGATTTATGTCGAATTTCTGGGAAAATATGTTTCGTTTTTGGAAAAAACGCCATATCTCGGAAACGGTGCGTCGGATCGCAATTTGCCTTTTAGTCAAGCTTTTTTTCAAACATACTCGACCGGATGACGCAACTTTTAAACCAAAAATCATGCCGCTAGGTGCAATAGAACCCCACTTTTGAGCAAAAATAAGGTGGTGTTCGACCGAAAAAACCAAATTTTTTATAACCTTAGTCTAGACTGCCATCAGATTCATTACCCATCTGACCATGGACAAGCACATCTTGTTCCCCGATTCATGTCACATCGATGCAATCAGATTAAATCATTTCGACACGATGTGTCTGTAACCGAATCACAAGCGCAGCACACGAGCATTCACTGGCAGGTTGTCTCTCTAAACTCAGAACAAGATTGACAACCAGAGAGAGAGAGAAAGAGAGAGTGAGAGATGTGACTCCCAGGAATTGGTTCAGACGTGTGTGCTGTAAGAACACGAATTCCATCTTGAATGCCACGTCAAAGGGCTGAGCTAAGTAACTAATACATTTTCCCAAAGACCGGGTGTAGAGACACCCGGCTCGAGGACGACGAGGAAGACGACGTTCAATCCTCGACTGAGAAGAAAAAGCAAGCAAAAGATCAAAAAAGAAAAAAAGAAGATGTACTCGTACTCGAATGAAACGAAAATAAAATATAAATGTCAAATTGAATGTGTACGGGAAATTTCCTCTTGAAAATATGATGAGGTCCTCTGTGACGGGATGTGCTCTATGCTGCGCGGATGGGACGGGGGAGGAGGGGGTAGGGGGAGAAGCAGGCGAATGGCAGCAATACAGAGCCAAATTAAACTCCTTACTCCATTATTTTGATTACAAAGTGCATACATACGTATGGCTTACGATTTTGTCTCTCGCTCTTTGCTCATCTGTCTATCATAAGTCCCTCCACATCTATCCCATGGAGTGAGCTTCACTTCACTTCCCAATCCCCGTTCCGTCCCGTCTCTCGTCGTCGTCGTCGTCGTCGCACCACAACCTCCGCTGCTCGAGAAGAAATGCTATCCATTATTTTCAGATGTTGTAAGCCATACATGCTTGCGTCACGTGTTCAGTTTCATTTCCTTTTCTATTTTTTTCTTCCTTTTTCTCGTCTATTTTTCCAAAAGACTTCGTCCTATAACACACACTTCAATAATTTTAACATCACCTCGACTCCTTCCTCTCTCTCTCTGTCGTCTTTGGCTCTTATCCTCCTCGTTCTCATCCGCTGTTTTAGTGTGTTCCCTCTCGACGTCCTCGACATCGTCCTCGACATCGTCCTCGTCGTCCTCGTCGTCCTCGTCGTCGTCGTCGTCGTCATCATCTCATCGTCATTTCGGTTGTCGTCTTCGTCGTTGGCATCATCAGATGCAGCTGCATCAGCTCGCAAAGGACCCCACACCCGTGGGTGGGTGGAAGGATAGACGAGAAAAACCTTGTTTTCTTTTACTATCATCATCATAATCATCATTATCATTGCAACCCTCAATCACCCACACAATGTAAGGCCCCCTTTCACTCATTGGAGCACTTTAAGGCGTTACCTTGTGTTGATATCCAACCCCCCCATCCCCCTACCACCACCCAATGACAAAAGGCGTTCTTTTAATCCCTCCCGGTGCCGTAGTCTTCAATCCGAATTGCCAAGTGCATAAAAATATTACACAGCAGTGAAGGGAGCATTCAAGAGTATTCCCTGCCATCTTCGGCAGTGCTTCATCTGCTGCACCAGAGGACGACGGTGTTGAGAAGTGTTGAGCTGGAAGACAACTGAACTGTGTGCACTTGTTTGATCAGTACGAGGACTGGGGCACCTCCAAGGTCTCCCTCTCCCCCTCCCTCCCCCTCCCTCCCCCTCTTCACTCGTCTTCATCTCGTTGTACACCACTCCAGAGATGAGGTCAAATTAGATTAATGGCGGAGGTGTTGAAGAACTATTGGTATCATAAAGTAATACCCACACCTCCTCCCCCGTATCGCAGATGTGATGTGGTGACTACGGGAATTATTTGAGCATTAAAGTTGAAGGCAAAGGCAAAGGCAAAGTCACAGTCTGCAGTGCCACCTTGTTAATTGTTTTGAACGAGTGGGGGGAGTGTAGTCACAGTCGTCTTGTGAGACTCTAATCTCTCAATCAGAACATTCTAATTCTCGTAGCACTCTCGTGCTTGGTGTTTAAGAGTCTCTGGCAGAGGTGCTTTTATTGCACATCAACTGCAGTGCTATCACTTCATATAGATGGCGGGGTGCTGCAAGTGATGTACATGCGTGTGCATGTCCTCGTCTGTCGTCGGAAGTGTTAATTAGGGGTTTTGTTTTACTGCCTCGACTAGAGTTATGATGTTTAGAGTGCACACCCACTGTTGCACTCTCAGGCTTGAGGAATTTTTATGAGCATGCTGTCCACACTTTATGGAGATCTAACATCTGCAAGAGACTCTCTCGCACAAACATAGTTGCTACAATTTCTGAGCGACTTTAGGCAAATTTCAAACGACGAATGAATTTTCAGTACTCAGACCCTGCTGGGTTTTCCGTCCAACACCTCACAAGTTTTGGTTATAAGTCGGTGCTAGGGCCACAAATGAGGACTCAAAATGTTCGCAGTGAGCGACTGCATAAAAGTTGTTACCGCCAAAATCACCGTTTTCGAGATATGGAGAATTTTTCGAAAAACTCATTGCTTTTCTCCTTCTTTCTGAGGCCATTTCATGGCTATAACTCGGGAACTATTGCACTTAGTGATACAAGAGAAGGCTTAAAATGTTTAAAATGAATGCCTGCATAAGACTTGTTCAAGAGGAAATTGACGCCAGACCCACCGTTTTCGAGATATGGCACATTTTTTTTTAAAATTTAACTGCTTTTTTCCTCCTTTCTGGTGCCATTTCTTGGCTATAGCTCAGGACCTGTTGGACCTACGGACACAAATGCTGACTTAAATGTTCGTATTGAACGCCCCCATAAAAGTGGTTATCATCAAAATAGAGACTAGGTCCACTGTTTTCGGGATATGGCAATTTTTTTTGAAAAATTGTGGTTTTTGTCCTCTTTTCTGATCCTGGTTTTTTGGCTATATCTCGGAAACTATTTGACGTACATCCACAATTTTGGGCTCAAAATACTCGTGTTAAACGCCCGCATAAAATTTGTTATGTTCCAATTCGACGCCAGACCCACCGTTTTCGAGATATGGCAATTTTTTTTGGAAAATGTATGGTTTTTTTCCACTTTTCTGATCTTGGTTTTTTGGCTATATCTCGGAAACTATTTGACATAGATTCACAATTTTGGGCTCGAAATGTTCGTATTGAACGCCGCTAGGATGTCTGAAAGGCTAACCCGCGAAAGGTTTTTGTATGAGAAATGATGTCCTTTTTTTGATCCTGTCTGATCCTGCGACAATGAATCCTTGCAAATTTATGATTTTTCCTTCGAGAACTATCCACCCCACGATCTCTAACCATTTTTGGATCAAAATTCGGCAATTTTTTGAAAATTCAAAAAAATGCACGTTTTCACGGAAAAAATGCAGTCAAATGTGAAACTTCGTGGTCGACTTTTCCGCTGAATTCGTGTCGATTTTTTAAAAATCCAAATTTGGATAAAATTCTTTGGATAGTTCGGTAGAGATTCCGTAGCTGATGATAAATCTGAAATTTGAATGATTTTGGTCCACAGGATCTGTCAGAAAGTTGAAAAAATCCTTGAGACGAAGGAGTCCTTAACCTCTTCTTGATGCAGATTTTTGAGTATATCTCGGAAACGGGTGGACGTAGGATGACAAATGAGGTATGAAAATATTCGTATTGAATAGCTGCTTTAAAGTTATGATGGAGGAAATTGACGGTAGATGCACCGTTTTCAAGATATGGCGAATTTTTGTAGAAAGACGATTGTTTTTTTTTTTCCTTCATGGTGCCAAATTTTGGCTATATCTCGGAAACTATTTGACTTATTGCCATAAATGAGACTACAAAATGTTCGTATTGAACGCAGGCATAAATGTTGTCATGAGGAAAATCATCGCCAGACTCACCGTTTTCGAGATATGGTGAATTTTTGAAAAGAAACTGCCTTTTTTCTGCTCTTTTTATGCAAAAAAAACCATCAAAACGGAGGTTGATCTGCTGGGTCTGCAGTTAAATCTGTCTGACTCAGCAGGTCCTAGTGTGCTCCCACATTCAAAGTCAAACCACCCACAAAAAGTCCTTTTCAGGACTACAGCTAAGCATTTTTTTCGATTTTCAGAGCCACAACACTGAAGATGGTTCTACTTTCTCTGTCGTGACACAAATTTCCAGAAATTAATTCGCTGACCACCTTGAACGTAATGACTTTCTTCAGCAGATTCCCCTGACCATGGTTCCATCTCAATCAGCTCTCTGCGACCCCCCCCCCCGACAGCCGCCCCGATTTAAATATCGATATCCCTCGCCGCCTCTCCCCTCCATTCATTCATCACGAAGTCAGCTTCTTCAATTATACACAATTTTCCGTCCTAAATTGTCGCAAGCAATCAACTAATGAATACGAGATTTCGACTGCTGCTGTGCTGCTGCTACTGCTGCTGCTTGATGCTTTTCCCTTCAATCTCCTGTGAGGTCCTTGGAGGATGGGGGCGGGGGAGAAGGAGAAACGTTATCATCTCATTGACTATAATTCGTTTCGATTCGTTATTTGTGAACTCGCTCGTTCATGGTCCTTGCTTTGTCTATGCTCAGCACTGAAGGACATTTCATTTTATGGGCCATCCGTGGGGAATACTCCGCCTGGTCCTACACCAATTGATTATTATTCTGCCGTTCTTCATCTTTTTCCGTTGTTTGCTTTCTATTCTGTTGTATCGACGAGAGCGGCGTATCATTTTTGTCCGATTGTTGTGTTTCTCATTAATAATTAAATTCATCTTAGGAAACAAGAGAACGACGTACAAACCTCCCCACAGACACACTCGCAGGCATACCCAAGTACATCAATTCAAAGATCCCTTCACACACACCCGCACAGGCAGACGTACATCAAGTGTGTTTATGGTTCGATCCCAGGCGAAGATTGAATTTTGAGGACACACACGCACTGAAACGACCGACTGCCGGCTGCAAAAAGGATGAGTGAAGGTGGCGGCGGCTGCCTGAATGAAGGTAATCAACGTGATGTCGTCGTTGGCTCCTCTCATTTATCGTGTATCATGGCAGTTTTCGAAAGGACTTTGTTAATTGTTACTTTCATTTAATGCTGTGTCCTCGGGTGGGTCCCCATCCGCCTGAGCGAGGTGTTGACTGGCGCCCGACGGGGGTTTGGGGTACATGACACCTTTTCTAAGGCCTAATCGGAGATGTATTGATTTAATTAATTAATTCGACAGCCTTTTCGAGCCTGGACTCCACTTAAAATCTGCTCCTTTGTGCGGTGACATCGGCTATTTAGTCCCAGGGGGGAATTACATATCCATACCCCCTCCCCCTTCCCTCTCTCTCTGTGTCTCTCACTAAGTCATATCCTTCGGGCGGAATACATACGAAAGTCCATTAATCAGTGAACTCTCTCTCTTTAGGAATTCCGCATCGCATTGAAGTCCTTTGTTCAGTTGGACATGACTTTTACACCATACCCACACACACACCACTTTGTGTAGTGGTTTGGTGTTGTCCTGCGGCTTTCTTCCTTTCCATTTGTCCATTGAATCACTTAAATGCAATTCTCCATCGTTTTACCACTTCGATTTTGCTTTCACATCCGACATCCCCTTTCATCGTCTCTCTCTCCCACTCTCTCTGTTGTCTTCCGTGCTCTGTGCTCCTTTGCTCTGGACGGGGTTGATCAGGATATACGAGCGTACATATAAAAATGAAAGCAATTCCATTCAAGTGAAAACCACTGGGACAATCGCGAAATAATCATTACATTCGCACTTCAAATGAATATCTATCGGGTTTTATGCTCCCTCCTTTGCGCTCTCTCGGACAAGCACACAAAAAAAAAAGAAACAACACCCGTTCGCCGAGTTAACCGAGTCCTTGAGTACTCAATCACGGAAATAAATTCCAAATAAACTTGTTTCTACGTTTCCATCGTTGGATCTGGCACAGGGAGTGAATGCCGAACTCAAATATCATCGGGCTGCATGCCTCGGTGGGAGCGAATCCGGTACCACAAGCAGCACTAAAAGCCCCTAGGATAAACTGAAGATGGAGCTGGGAGACCAAGTAGACGATGATGTAGGAGAGCATTAAGGAGATGTACAGGGTGGGCCATCTAGGTTATTTTGACACTGACAGCTGTCAGCATGGTGCCCGATTCTAAAGAAAGGAGGTTCTCTAAGCTGCGCTAACTACAGAGGTACATGGTGAGCCATCTAGTGGTTTGCTTTTAAATCATAGGTTATCTGGTCTGAACCGAAGCTTGGTCCAACACAATCCCCCTGAGGTGAGCCAGAGCGGCAGAGGACCAAGAAGAGACTGGAAAATGTTTCAAAAAAATTGGCCGAGGGAGTGTTTGGTGACAGTCTTTGATGAAGGCAAGATGAGGACATGGTGAATGTGGTCAAAAACGAAGCCTGGTCCAACACAGTTCTCCTGAGGTGAACCAGAGCGGGTTTCCATACCGAGTTGGACTTGTAAGGAGTGGGCCATCTAGTGGTTTGATTTTAAATCATCGGTTATTTTGACACCGAAAGCTGTTTCCCGCTCAAAATTTTGACAGAAGGTCAGTATCATACCTCCGCGGAACAAAATGGGTTACCTTTTGCTTGAACAACTTTGGGAAATATCGAAAACTCACTGAAAGCCCAAAGTGAGTGCTGTGTAGCCCAAAACAGTACGTTTTTTGAATAGAAGTTTCGGCCGAAATGAAGCACCCACCGACAAGCGACTGCGGTACACAAGTTTGTGCAGAAAGTTCGTGAGACGGGTATGCTAGTGGACAACACTCATAGTCCCCGTCGTCGTACGGTGCGCACAGATGAGAATGTGGCTGCTGTAGCCGAGAACCCGAAACCATGAACATGGTCCTGAAAAATTGGGGTGACAGAATGGGTTACGGCGATGGCAGCTGAGGCAGCTATTTGAACGACGTTGTATTTCATAAATTAATGGGAATGTTTGCTCTTGCTGATGAAACTATAATTTATGGGAAAACATTTAATTTTGTCCATTTTGCTGCATTTTTAAAAAGAAACTTGTATGTGGCCCGGCCTGTTGACAGCTATGACTTTGAAGTAGTGAAAAACTTTGTCAACCTAAGCTCCGAGGTTAGCGGAAGCACTCGAACAATTTTGTATTTTATAAATTAATGGGAATGCTTGGCATTGCCAATGAAGCCACAAAACATGGAAAAATAATTAATTTTGTTAATTTTCTTGCATTTTCAAAAAGAAACTTGTACTTGGCCCATCCGCCAGACAACTATGACTTGGAAGTAGTGAAAGGCTTTGTCTGTCAAGGTTCCGAGGTAAACGCAAGCACTTGAACGGCTTTGTATTTTATGACATAATGGGAATGCTTGTTCTTCCTAATACAGTCAAAATATGTGGAAAAATTAGTAACTTTGTTCATTTTGTTGTATTTTTAAAAATAAACTTTTATTTGGCTGACGCGGTAGAGAGCTATAACTTTGAAGTAGTGAAGGACTTTGTCTGCCTAGGGTCCAAAGTTAGCGTAAGCACCTGAACAATGTTGTATGTCATAAATTAATGGGAACATTTGCTCTTACTAACGAAGTCGCAATATATGGGAAAGTGTTTGATTTTGTTCGTTTCATTGCATTCTTAAAAAGAAACTTGTAGTTGGCGCACCCAGTAGACAACTATGACTTGGAAGTAGTGAAAGACTTCATCTACCTAGGCTCCGAGGTAAACGCAATCACCTGAACGGCATTGTATTTTATAAATTAATGGGAAAGCTTGTTCTTGCTAATAAAGTCAGAATACGTGGGAAAATGTTTGATTTTGTTAATTTTACTGCATTTTTAAAAAGAAATTTCTAGTTGGCGCACCCTGTAGCAGAAGTGTGTATGTGGGTGTGTTTTTGTGGTTACCTTCTCATTCCTGTCATATCACTTCAAAAGAAGCGCCACGAAATCTGAACTATAAAACTCTGATTCCTCAGACAGGCACAAAACAAAAGCCCAACTTTTGCCCTCTCATCCACCCCCAGCCCACACCACCCTGGGGGACAATAAAATCCCGGGCAACGAGTTTGACAAAAATCCACAAACTGATAGTCTCTGAGAAAATAAATTCTCACACGTCCCTGTCCCGGCAATGATTGTTCAGGATCAGGCCCAGACCCATGCCCATGCCCATGCCCAGGCCCATGTCCAGGCCCACCTAATGAACATTTCGGAGTTTGCACAAGCTTTCAACTGTTCATTTAAGGCCTCCATACGAGTGCGAGTATTTAATGTGCGCGCACAATACTTGTAGACTTCCACACCATTCCTGGGATGGGAGGCAGTGAGGAGGAGGAAGGGGAGGCTGTATAGTTGAATAAATATTTCTATAATTTCAAAATGCGCCTCGCTTCTCGCATTTAATCCTTTAGTCGGTCTACCATCAAAACAATCATTTCATCTGGACGTCGATATCATTTTCCCGCACACACACAGCCACACAGCCAAACGCACACATGAGCAGATCCTTACAGACGGACATACAAAATAAAGAACAGATTGCAGAACAACAGAGAGAAACGAAAAAAGAACGAGTGAACAAAAAACTGTAGGAACTATAGAACAATAATAACTCAGAACACTTTATCCGGCCGAAAGCACTCTAGAATCCCTTCTCCTGACGCGCGCGCCATCCCCACGTCCCCACCTCGTCCGCCGAACGAGGAGGCTCTGCGGAACTATGTTTAGTTTCTCTGTAGTGTAAGAAAAATGAAAAAAAAGAGCGGGGAACAAGCAGCAAATAATAGATATCTAGTTGAAAGGACACACACAAAGCGGCAGCGACGGAGTGGGAGGGAGTTGAATGCGGATGGGAATGAAGTGTCTACGACCAGGACCAGTGGTTGGTGTGGAATTCGCCATAAAATAATGTGACCCGCATCCATCATGCGATGGTGGTGGTGGCGGTGGTGGGGGGCGACTAAAACTGTGCAAGTTAATGAAGTCCTTTTAAGCAGAGAGTGAGAGGGAGAGAGTCGCATATTGCAACCGTCTGTTAAATTTAAACGCGGAATTATTTTCAGCGAAACGGGGGATGCATCCCCACCGCATACACACCCATGCACTCACCCACGAAAACCTCTGCAGCCTCCGATGAGGAGGAAAGCCAGTGTTTCGTCTCATGACAGGATAATCAGCGTGACGTTCGAATATGGCCAACACATCATCAGCGTCGCACTTGAATTTGAATTCGGGAGCACATGAGCGGGCTCTCTGGGCTATGGCGGGTGGGGGCGGGTGACTACTAGGAATTTCCATTAAACAGTTTGTAGCTCACAAGTTAACTGGAGACACTTGACTGCCCATGCCCTCGAACCTCTGACTGGTGACCGGTGTAAGCGGAAAGGGGGCTTGAACCTCTGGATGACTGGTGAATATCTGGGGAAAGGGGGGCTTGAACCTCTGACTGTCTGGTGACCATCTGGGGAAAGGGGGCTTGAACCTCTGACTGTCTGGGGAAAGGGAGCTTGAACCTCTGACTGTCTGGTGAACATCTGGGGAAAGGGGGGCTTGAACCTCTGCCTGTCTGGGGAAAGGGGGCTTGAACCTCTGCTTGTCTGGGGAAAGGGGGCTTGAACCTCTGACTGTCTGGAGAAAGGGAGCTTGAACCTCTGACTGTCTGGTGAACATCTGGGGAAAGGGGGCTTGAACCTCTGCCTGTCTGGGGAAAGGGGGCTTGAACCTCTGACTGTCTGGAGAAAGGGAGCTTGAACCTCTGCCTGTCTGGTGAACATCTGGAGAAAGGGGGCTTGAACCTCTGCCTCTCTGGGGAAAGGGAGCTTGAACCTCTGCCTGTCTGGAGAAAGGGGGCTTGAACCTCTGACTGTCTGGTGCACACCTGTGAGGAGAGGGGCTTGAATCTCTGAGGGACCGATGTAAATCTGTGAGGATAGGAGCTAGAGCCTCAGTAAATCAAAATCATTGAGGATACGCCCGTTTTTTTGATACCAAATAAGTTCCACTTCGAGTCCCAATTAGGCGGCATGTGGTTGGATCATAAATAAATAAGAAAGTGCCTGCAAAATTGTCTATCCAAACTCTCAGCATGAATTGGATTATCCCCGGCCTGTATACCCCCTGTTTTGACGAATGAATAGATGGACGAGAGACTTAGCCACACGAGTTACGAATTCATCCACCCGGTGCATGAGAGAGACCTTTTGACGTCCGGTCTTTAGTCATGGACCGGACTAAAGCAGACCCCTGTCTGAAATTCAAATTTAATGAACGTACCCGATGCTCGCTGAACAAGTTCCTTGTTCTCCTGGGCGAGGGGCGGTGGTACGTACTCGTATATTGTTCCTTGGTTCATTGCTGTGCAGTTGAGACAGGACAGGAAGTTAGTTTCCTTTTGCTGGTGATGTATACTCGTAGGTGTGTGCACAAGGCATCATCATTCACCGCCTGTGTGAATGAATGGATGAAGGCTGAGGGAGAGGATTGCAAATGTCTGGTAAATGAGTACCTTTGGAGGGCAATGAAATTTAATTTGGTGACTGTGTGATGCTGCTCAGCCTAATAGACAGTAACTGGGAAACTATTAGAAGGTCTCCTCGAGGGCATGATGAAGTCATGCAGAGAATATTCAGAGAATTGTGTGGAATTTTGGAAAACTTGTATCTGCTACGGACACGAATGATGGCTCAAAATGATCGCCTCTGAGGTTCTTTGGGTTTTCCATCCGAGAGTGGTTGAAACGAGTGGTTGGACACCACAGGATAAGCAAAAGGACTTAAAAAAGCCATCAACTCTTAACAGCCACTTAACGTCAGCCAAGAAGTCTATAAACATTTTCAAAAGCTTTTACCGATCGACAGTTTCATTCAATTTTCCACCGCATTACTTATATCCCCATGTGATGGTGCACTCAGGATAACTGCCGTTCGCGTTCCATAACTGCAGTCTGGCGGAACGTACCACTTGGCTGCCAACACTTGAAGTTGTGTCTAACCATTAGGAAGTTATGGTTGAATTGATGAAGCGAAACTTCCATCATCATCATAGCTTCAGCGTGGATCAGACTGCGCCAGATCGCTGGCGAAATGGAAATGTTTAACGGATTGATTTATTGCTCTTGCACGCACCAGCTGACTCTCTCGTCGGGATATTGGATAATTAACATCCTCCATCCTTGTGTGTTGCTCTCAGACGGATAAGAGCTATTCAATGCTAACGACGACCGTGATGACTTCGATGCACTTAATTCCCATGCACGGAGGGAACCAAGTGCACTAGTTGCTGGGTGGACTGAGTTCCCGTGAGGGGTGGCGCATTTTTCAAACGTTTTTTCGTCCTTTCTATAGCCATAACTCGGAAACTGTTATAACTACAACTCATACAACCACACACACACGTCGCCACACATGAATTCAGTCAAACGGTGCGTTTTCGAGATATGGTGCGTTTTTCAAAATATTTCCCATGTAAACTGGGAACCAAGTCCACATTCTGGGAGGTGGACTTATTTCCTAAGAAACAAGTCCATTTTCTGCTAGGTGACCCTAATTCTCATGCGAGGTGGGAAACAAGTCCACTTTCTGCGGGTGGACTAAATTCTTACACGAGGTGGGAAATAACTCCACTTTTTTGCAGAGTGGTGCATTTTTTAAACTTTTTTTCGTTCCTTCTATAGCTATAGCTCGGAAACTATTAAGCCTAGGGCGACAATTCTGGTACAAAAATGTTCGTATTGAACTCCCGCATAAGAGCTGTTATGTTCAAAATTGACGCTAGATCCACCGTTTTCGAGATATGACAATTTTTTTTGAAAAATTTATGGTTTTTTTCCACTTTTCTGATCTTGGTTTTTTGGCTATATCTCGGAAAATATTTGACATAGATCCACAATTTTGGACTCAAAATGTTCGTATTGAATGCCGCTAGGATGTCTGAAATGGTGACCCGCGAAAGTTTTCTATATGAGAAATGATGTCCTTTTTTTGATCCTGTCTGATCCTGCGACAATGAATCCTTGCAAATTTATGTTTTTTCCTTCGAGAACTATCCACCCCACGATCCCTATCCATTTTTGGATCAAAATTCGGCAATTTTTTGAAAATCGGAAAAAATGCACGGTTTCACGGAAAAAATGCAGTCAAATGCGAAACTTCGTGGTCGACCTTTCCGCTGAATTTGTGTCGATTTTTTAAAAATCCACATTTGGATAAAATTCTTTGGATATTTGGGTAGAGATACCATTGCTGATGATACGTTTGAAATTTGAACGATTTTGGTCCACAGGATCAGTCAGAAAGTTGAAAAAATCCTTGAGCCGAAGGAGTCCTTAACCTCTTCTTGATGCCGATTTTTGGCTATATCTCGGAAACTGTGAGACCTAGGGCCATAATTGCGACACCAAAATGTTCGTTTTGAATGGCTGCATAAAAGTTGTCGTAATGAAAATCACCGACAGACTCACCGTTTTCGAGATATGGTGAGTTTTTGAAAAGAAACCGACTTTTTCCTTCACTTTTTATGCAAAAAATACATCAAAACGGAGGTTGATCTGCTGGGACTGCAGATAAATCTGTCTAACTCAGCAGGTCCTAGTGTCCTCCAACATTCAAAGTCAAACCAACCACAAAATGTCCTTTTCAGGACTACAGCTAAGCATTTTTTTAATTTTCAGAGGGACGATGTAGTTCGATTTGTGCGAGTCACCAACGAGCCACCATAAAAGGAGCAGAATCACCTAGGACCTATGGGCCTAGGGCCACAAAATGTCTCAAAATGTTCGTATTGAATTCCTGTATCGAGGTAAAAAAAATTAAGGAAAAGTGAAATCGTTCTCGAGATATAACCCATTTTCAAAAAACAAACAGTTTTTGCGCAGAATTTTGACGCAAATAACGGGATCCTGTGAAAGCACATTGAATGTAGCTTAAAGACGATGTCATTACCTAAAACCGTCTATCATTACTTTTTTCCTACGTCCCTTAGTTCCCGAGATATTCAAAGTCAAAGTATGCACCTCCAGAGCCTCGCAAAAAAGTTGATTTTTTGGTCGAACACCACCTTATTTTTGACCAAAAGTGGGGTTCTATTGCACCTAGCGCCATAATTTTTGGCTTAAAAGTTGCGTCATCCGGTCGAGTATGTTTGAAAGAAAGCTTGAACAAAAGGCAAATTGCGATTGGACGCACCGTTTTCGAGATATGGCGTTTTTTTCCAAAAACGAAAGTTATTTTCCCAGAAATTTGACCCAAATCAGGCGATTTCCGATTTCTAACTTTGCACGCCTTGAAGACGAAGTAATTACCTACAATCCCCTATCATTACTTTTTTCCTGCGTCCCTCCGTTCCCGAGATATTCAAAGTCAAAGTGTGCACATCGGCAAAAAAATACCTGCTGTAATTTCTGGGCGACTAGTACTTCAGAAAAATTTTCAACGAAAAAGGCGACGAATGGATTTTCAGAACTCAGACCCCTGCAACTTTTTTGTTTGAAGGAGGAGATTCATAAATAGGACCTCGTCTGAAAGGGCACGATGACGGCGTGATGACGACGGCGTGGTGACGAGGACGACGACAACGACGGCGGCGTAGTGACGAGGACGACGACGACGGCGTGGTGACGAGGACGACGACGATGACGGCGTGGTGACGATGAGGACGACGACGACGGCCTGGTGAGGAGGACGACGACGACGACGTGGTGAGGAGGACGACAACGACTACGGCGGCGTAGTGACGAGGAGGACGTGGTGACGAGGACAAGGACGACGACGGCTTGATGAAGATATTTCAATTTTTAAGCTGATCTTCGATTAACTCTTTGGCTAGTGGAGGAGACCTCTCAGCCGTTTGGTCAGATGCTGATCTTCCCGCACGAGAATCAAACAGAAGGCCTTCCTGGCCACGGTCCCGTCAAATTGACTGCAATTAAACAATTCAGCAAAGACGAGCATAATTAGCAGAACTGGAACCTACTGAAACGGAAGCGTCTTGATTCAAATTAGGACGTCCAATTAAAAGCAAAAGCGGAACTCTCACTACAGAGCATTAAATTAACTTTGAGATCGGAGGGGGGAAGGGCGGAAAAAAAAACGAGAACCGGAATAAGGAGACAAAAGCCAGTTCCACTCGGACGACGACGACGGGAAGGAGTGAGTGAGGAATATCCTTATTTATTTATTTCCTTTCCACTGCTTCTTGCCCGGGGGAAAATAATAACACAGACTTCTGTTGAAATGACTGCTTATCCCCCCCCCCCCCCGTTTTCCAGGTAAATCCTTAAAGCTCACATCGGGTATTTCTTTCGTTTTGTATCATTTCTTGACCGCTTCAAAGTCAGAAGGGGTGTATGTGCACGAGAGGGATGGAGGGAAACTCCTCAAAGGACTCCAGTGTGTTTGCTAATTGGTCGATAATTGAAACTGTTTCTCTGCGGAAGCCCAACGGAGTGACGAGGCAAAGATATTTGCGCGTGGAGTTATGTTGTGTACGGAGAAACCCTGGCTCCTCTCATTTGTGTTTCTTTCCCTGTTTGGATGGCATTTTGCTGTGGATATCGAGTTGCACTCTTCAAAGACGTTGATGAAGATTTGATGAGCCACCAAGTCCTCCAGTCGAGCAACTCTGATAAGGGACCATTCAATTACCAAGCTCTGCCGCTCTGATTGGCCCTTCAGACGTCAGACGACGAAAATCCTAAGCAGCGTCGCTTATTAAATTTGAACGTGATTAGCCGTAGTCAAATACAAAGAGCATCGGCGCTGCAATTTCTTGACTCCGTCTCGTCAGGGCCACGTCCGTCCCCCGCCCACGTCCCGGAATTGCTTTGGTTTCAGTTTCAGCTTTAGTCAGCCCATAAGGATGGCAAATTTAATTAAAATGTCATCCATCACACCGCATAATTTCCAGACGTCACAGCTTTTGATTAACTCCATGGATGTGGCGCGTCCGCATCGTCTCTCGTCTTCAGTATGCGGCTGGCTTTTCAATTGAACATGGCAAATGTTGATGCTGCTGCACGAAAAGGGGGAGAGGGAGAGGGAGGGAGGAGAGGAGATGAAGGATGTAATGTTATTGGCTATGACCCAGATAAGGGCTAATGAAGTGCGCGCTGCTCTGCCATATCTTGTCTTTGGCAGTGGAAAACAATTACCTCTTCTCATTAAACGCTGTTTTTAACTGGCCACAATGCGGTGCGGCCAACAACAATGGGTATCCTTAAGCGGATGTACCTTCCTGTGCGCACACAGCCACAGTAACGCAGTGGATGGTGATGATTTTTCCTGTTTCAGGGCGATAGTGGAGAATCAAGATTGAATTGAAATGAACTTAAAGTGGCCACGTTCAGAGATGGCGAGCGACTGCTCTTAAGTGGCCAACTCTGAGGTGTAGTCCTTGGGGGAACCGCACAGTCACTCTCGGATCAGACGAGTCAACCCAGAACTCGATGAAGAGGCATTTTGAAATGACACCTTTAAGTGACGAGAGGAAAGCCAGGAGTCATGAATTTGGTGACATGAATTGCATATCCCACCCCCTCCCCCCACCCCAGGAGGAACGGAAGGATATCAACGTTTCTTGAAACAATGTGCCCGAAGCATGAGGATAAATCAATCAGCTACAGGCTCTGCATACATTTCACTATCGATTCATGAGAGAGACCGAAATCGAGTTAGAATTCATGACTTTTTATCGTTCACTCCCCTTCTGAATTTTAAAATTGTTTTACAGTCTCTCCCTCCCCCCAGACAGGCACACAAACAGAACAAAAAAAAAATGAGAGGAGGACAAGTGAACACGGAGAGAGAGTGGAGAGAGAACAGTCAGGACAGAGTCAGTGGACCAACTTCAGTGTCATTCAAAAAGTGCTAAAAGGCTAAAAGGCTAATCACGACCGACACTCGTACAAATTCACGCGCTATCACCACCGCATCCTCTCTAGTTGGCCGAGCGTGCCCCATGACGCCACACTACTGACATCAGACAGCATCAGAGCCGACATCAGAGGCGAACACCGGGGAAAAAGAAAAAAAAACCATGAATACACTCCTAAAATCGGGAAAGATAACTAAATTCTGTTGTAAAATATTTCCCAGCCCTGCTTTGCCTGCGAACACTCTTCCGGGTATCTCCCCCCGCCCACACACACACCCAGACCCTCGGTAAGTGAGCCGAAGGGTAGTGTATGTCGCTGACATTGTCCTAGACGGAAGTTTTCTTCCCTAACATCTTTGTTCACGAAAAAAAAAATGAGGAGGACAATGCTTCCTCGATTTAAAACTCTGACGTGGGTTTGTTTTCAACGCGCCGAGGAGGGATGATGAGAGGAGGGGAGAGGGGGGGAGAGGAGAGGAAAGGATAGATGGCGGGGTGTTTTTGGTCCTTTGGTAGGTATGAAAATGACAAATTTTAATCAAGATACCGGGCGTGAGCGCTCGCTCCGACTGAGCGAGGGGTGAGGCGAGAGGGGGAGGGGAGGAGAATATATTAAAGGGGTTTATGCAGGTTTTGTCGAGAGCATGTATTAGAAAGGGGGATTCCCTATTGGGTCACATGAGCGATAAAACGGTCGCCGGGAAAAATCAGTTTTGCCATATTTACTGATTTATTGATTGCTTTATGACACTTAGAGGGCGCGACGAACTTGGGCGAGAGATGCCATGGGGGGTGGGGAATTCATCGAAGCGAACAGAAATTGGGAAACCGTAAAGGACGAGTCAACACAGACACAGGAAGGATGTAAATTGGTTTGAAAGACACTACACAACGGTTGCCGAACGGGGGGGGGGGGGGCCCAAAAACAGGGTCGCTTTGAACTTTAATGGCCGATTGAAATGTCAAAATGGTAAAGGGACCCAAGGGATCAGGGCGAGATTGTGTGCGGGTGTGTGTGGCCCTTTTTTTTATGCAAACTATCTGATCAGATGATTTGACAGGAGGTACGTAATTTATGCTTGGGAATGTTCCCGGATCCATTCAATCCAGGCGATGATGGACGAGAATTCCGCCCTCTCGACCTCGGCAAAACTAAAGTCGGCTGCTTGGCGATGATGCGGTGACGTGCATACACCATCTGGTTGGATGAGAGTATGCGATCCTAAAGAAACTGCGCCAACTACAGAGTGAGCCATCTAGTGGTTGGATTTTAAATCATAGGGTATTTTGACACCGAAAGCTGTTTCCCGATCGAAATCTTGACAGAAGGTCAGTATCATACCTCTGCGGAACGAAATAATTCACTTTACGCCTGAACAACGTTGGGAAATGTTAAAAACTTACTTCGAAAGTGAGTGCAGAGAGGGATACTGAAGTAAATAATGTCAGAAATACAGGGTTGGCCATCCAATGGTTGTTTTTTAATTTATAGGTTATTTCAACACTGACAACTGTTTTCCTGTCACAATCTTGACAGAAAGTCAGTATCAGATCTCCGCGGAACGAAATGAGAAACTTTTTGCTTGAATAACGTCGGAAAATATTGATAACTTATTTCCAAAGTGAGTGCTGTGTAGCCCAACATCAACAAGGTCTTGGAAGATTGGGGTGATAGAATGCACTACCGCGAAACCAGCCGAGCAGCAACCACTTGAAACGTTGTTCATGAATTAATGGGAGTATTTACCCTTAGTAATAAAGTCATAATACATGGAAAAAATTGCAATTTTGTTAATTTTGTTGAATTTTTAAAGAGAAACTTGTACTTGGCTCACCCGGCAGACAACTATGACTTTGAAGTAATGAAAGACTTTGACTACCTGAGGTCTGAGGTAAACGCAAGCACTTGAATGGTTTTGTATTTTATAATATAATGGGAATATTTTCTCTTCCTAATGAAGTCAGAATATGTAGAGAAATTAATAATTTTGTTCATTTTGTTGCATTTTTAAAAAGAAACTTGTATTTGGCGCACACGGTGGACGGTTATGACTTTGAAGTAGTGAAAGACTTTGTCTGCCCAGGCTCCAAATTTAACGCAAGTACCTGAACAATGTTGTATTTCAAGAATTAATGGGAATGTTTGTTCTTGCCAATGAAGTCATAATATATGGAAAAAAATTTAATTTTGCTAATTTTATTGCATTTTTAAAAAGAAACTTGTAGTTGGCCGACCCGACAGACTTTGAAGTTGTGAAAGGTTTTGTCAACCTAGGCTCCGAGGTAAACGCAAGCACTTGAACGGTTTTATATTTTACGAAATAATGGGAATGATTGCTTTTTCTAATAAAGTCAGAATATGTTAAAATTATAGAAACTTTGTTCATTTTGTTGCATTTTTAAAAAGAAACTTTTACTTGGCCCACCCGGCAGACAACTATGACTTGGAAGTAGTGAAAGACTTTGTCTACCTGAGTTCCGAGGTTAACGGAAGCACCTGAACGATGTTGTATGTCATAAATTAATGGGAATATTTGCTCTTCCTAATGAAGTCAAAATATGTGGAGAAATTAATAATTTTGTCCATTTTGTTGCATTTTTAAAATAAAACTTGTATTTGGCTCAACCTAGGCTCCGAGGTAAACGCAAGCAATGACACCACCCTGGACACCAACCGCTGTGAGGAATAAAGCCCTCTCTCGAAGTACCAAGATAACCCTTGATAGTCCCAGTCCTGCTGTATGGCTCAGAGGCATGGACACTAACCAAAGCGGACGAGGACGTGATTCTTGGTGACTTTCGAGAGGAAAACCCTTCGTCTTGTCTTTAGTCCCGCATGGACTAGTGGTGTTTAGACGAGGATACAGAACGATGAACTGAACGACGGGCTGTACAACGACTCTGTCAGGGTCTCTCAGAGGGCTAGGTCGTGTAGAGCCTATGGACACCAGTGCCCGGCCCGAAAAGTCTTCGACTCCAACCCCGATCGACACCGCCGTTCCCATTACCTGCGGAAGATGCCACAGGCTTCCGTTGAACTATTAAGGCCTGACAGACACTTACGTCATAATTTATTTAGAAGCGATTACAAGGCCTTACGTTAAGTGTTGTTCCGCGATAGGCCATCCAGCTCATTGATTACTTTTATGTGGTAATTGGATCTAGTGTAGCAATCAGTCTCTCTGCTGGCCTCTATTAAATGAGACAATGGAGGGGGAGGTGGAGGAGAAGGTGGGGGAGGAGGAAGTGGAGGAGGTGGAGTGGCGACTTACTAGCATAACCACTTTGCGAGTGTAATTCAATTATATTCTTAGAGATTTCCCCAGTACCTTGTCGGATTGAAGCGTATCTCTCACATTCACCCGCCGCCGTGTGGCTCTGTCTTCCGCTTGGCAGACATCACACTTCGTTGTCGTTGTGTTTGACTTAAGGGGGATGGCGAGTGTAAAGAGATCCGGTGGCTTTTAGCGCGTTCGGCACTTAACCGCTTTTTAATTGAGAAAATGGAAAATTTATGTTAAATTGAATTAAGGACACAAAAAGCATCCAATTAGGCCGACAAAGGTAGGCTGATGATGGAGAGAGATAGGGGGGGGGGGAATTTAATTAATACCTACTGATACCACAAATGGCCCCTTAAAGGGGATTCGACACACGACCTTGTCAACCGAAAATTGTGGGGAACATCTCCTGTTATCCGTGCCGCCCACATGCGAGACTTTGATTGAATGACACATGATTCGATGCTTTGAATCGGATACAGGCGAGTGGAGAAGTTTTCAGACGTGGTCGGCTAAAAATGGCGGCGCTAAAGTCAGAGGTGGACCTGGGTCTAGGGCGTGTCTCACGAGTGGTCGTCTGTTGTGTCCACTTTCGACTGAAGTGACTTGACACGACTGTTGGAAACAAGAGTGCTGCCATCTAGTGGTTTGATTTTAAAACGTCGGTTATTTTAACACTGACAGCTGCTTCCCGGTCGAAATCTTGACAGAAAGTCGGTATCAGACCTCCGCTGAACGAAATGAGTCGCTTTAGGCTCGAACGACGTTGGAAAATATTGAAAACTTACTTCGAAAGTGAGTGCAGACAGGGAGACTGAAGTAAATTGTGTCAGAAATACAGCGTTGGCCATCTAGTGGTTTGATTTCAAATCGTCGGTTATTTTGACACCGAAAACTGTTTCCCGGTCGAAATTTTGACAGAAGGTCAGTCCGCGTAACGAATTCAGTTGCTTGATCACTTGAGCAACGCTGAAAACTTCTGCCGCAACTGATGCAAGAATTCTGAGCGCCCCTGTTCGAAGCACACACAATTGTTCAAGGATTGATTTGCACGTCTGGGGAATGTGCAGTGCATTTGGCCCACGGTCTTTGTGTCTGTGTGTGTATGTGTGTGTGTGCCCGTCGTGCTTTGACCCTCGTCATGAAGAGCACACTTCTCAGCAAGTGCCCAGTGAATGGCGGATGGGTTTCTAGAGTGGATTGCCTATCTCCTTTGACTGATTGAAATGCTCCGGAGAGTCGGCTCCTCCTTTCGCCCTCCTGCCGCCTGAATGATTGATGCCATTTTCATGCATGTTTGTGTCTGTTTCGGTGCGGAATTTTTATAGAATTCGTACAAGGCACCGACACCGGGGATGGGCAAAGAATAAGCTGCCGCCTGTGATGATGGCTCGCAAAATGGGATCCCAATCAAATGCGTTGCCCTCCTTCGCAATCAATTCAATTAAAGGGCTTCACCGATGCCTGCCTCGGATGCTCAAGGATCTTAGGCGGGGGGGGGTCTCTCACATCTGCATCTGCGTTCGATTGGGAATAAATTGTTTTGTTGCTTCATCAACTTCAATTTTTCGGGCAGCCTTACATGGGTAGTCCATCGCAGTCCATTGCAATCCATTGCAATCCATTGCAGTCCATCGCCGCCGTCATGGAGTCCTTGTTGTGTGCGGACATGGATGACGACGGCAAGGATTTTCGTATTCATTTGTAAACATTCTGTTTCCAGGCAACCGACCCCCCATTCACCCAACGACTTAACAGAGTTGAAAATGTCCGCAATCGGTTCGGTCGGTTTGTGGGCGAGTCACCCCCCCCCCCAACGAATGTGTGTTTTTCTCGTTTTTTTATTCCTCGTTTGCATGCGGCATGGTTTCGCCCGCATATTGGACACCGTCTCGTCGCACAGCGAGCAGCGAGCACACGGAATTGTTAAAAACATTATTTTATGTGCCTTTGTCCGGCGTCCCCGGGTGTCGACACATCCCTCCACCACCGTCACCGGTTTCCGAACGTGGATCAAAGTTTGTTGCTTTGTCGTCCGGCGGGTGTCCCCCGTTCATGTTCTTGACTCCTCCTGTCGAAGTCGATGGATTAATCGTTGGTTGAGTTAAGCAGCCGCCTTTCGTGTGACACACAACGCTGCGGCCTGCATACTGCATGATGGTGGCCTTTTTGCTGCTGCTTCTGCTGCTGCTGTAGCTACTTATGCGATGATGATGCCTTTTCCTTCTGCTTTTACACCAGAATTAACACACGTCCTGCGGCGCTATGAGGGTGTGCAACTGGGCGACTGAGGAGATGTGCAAAAGGGGGACCGGTTGGCAGGTCGATGACGATAAGGATCAAGCAAGCACAAGCAAGAAAACAAACAAACACACGGGTTGCATGCATACGAGAGCGAAAGACAAGCAAAAGTGAGGCACAAATTGGAAGAGAACTCAACTGAAAAGTAGAACTTCACTTCCTTTCAACCCGTCGGCGGTGGCTGGGGAGGGGAGTACAGCAGAAAGTTGCACAAAATGAAAAAAAAAAGACTACACTTCGCCTTTATTTGTGAACATTTCCTCACTTCCTCGCTCGCCCTCTCTAAAATGCTCGTACATCCGCCTCCGGGGGTGTGCGCACATGTGGCCTACTTGATGAATCATGACTTTACAAAGACGTTGTCGCCTAATCAGAGGGTGGCAGGTCACCAAGGAACCGCACAATTAATTAAAAACGATTTCCTCACAACGTCCGAATTGAAAGGATATCCAGTGTCTGGGTGTCCTGTGGCCGAACGCGGTAAAGTAATCCTTTTGAAGAGTAAACAAATCTAATTACGCACGACACGTCATTGCCATCGACCTCCCTCTCGAGACAACAGGCAACGGGCAGATAAGCAGAAGGAGATTTGAGATTATCACGCCTCCATTGCAGACATCTTCATTAAAGCGGCTGAAGGCTTGTCATTCAATTTCCGTCGGTTTGAGCTGCGGTGGTCAAAGTCATAATTGATCTTTAATTACCATCAAAGTCCACAATCGGGCCGGGAAATCAATAGGATTAATTATCGGGCAACACTCGAAAACGGTGGCCCGGCAGGACACGATAATAGATTTTCGCTTGGGTGTCGGCGATAATAATTAATCCCGCTCACACAGATGATCTGGTCTCACACCTTATCCTTGACGGTAATCAAATTACATTATGGCCAACCCACACACACACGTCGCCACACATGAATTCAGTCAAACGGTGCGTTTTCGAGATATGGTGCGTTTTTCAAAATATTTCCCATGTAAACTGGGAACCAAGTCCACATTCTGGGAGGTGGACTTATTTCCCAAGAAACAAGTCCACTTTCTGCGAGGTGACCCTAATTCTCATGCGAGGTGGGAAACAAGTCCACTTTCTGCGGGTGGACTTAATGCTCAAGCGAGGTGGGAAATAAGTCCACTTTTTTGCAGAATAGTGTATTTTTTAAAGTTTTTTTCGTTCTTTCTATAGCTATAGCTCGGAAACTATTAGGCCTAGGGCGACAATTCTGGTACAAAAATGTTCGTATTGAACTCCCGCATAAGAGCTGTTATGTTCAAAATTGACGCTAGATCCACCGTTTTCGAGATATGACAATTTTTTTTGAAAAATGTATGGTTTTTTTCCACTTTTCTGATCCTGGTTTTTTGGGTATATCTCGGAAACTATTTGACGTAGATCCACAATTTTGGGCTCAAAATGTTCGTATTGAACGCCGCTAGGATGTCTGAAATGGTGACCCGCGAAAGTTTTCTATCTGAAAAATGATGTCCTTTTTTTGATCCTGTCTGATCCTGCGACAATGAATCCTTGCAAATTTATGTTTTTTCCTTCGAGAACTATCCACCCCACGATCTCTATCCATTTTTGGATCAAAATTCGGCAATTTTTTGAAAATCGGAAAAAATGCACGGTTTCACGGAAAAAATGCAGTCAAATGCGAAACTTCGTGGTCGACTTTTCCGCTGAATTTGTGTCGATTTTTTGAAAATCCAATTTTTGATAATATTCTTTGGATAGTTCGGTAGAGATTCCGTAGCTGATGATAAATCTGAAATTTGAACGATTTTGGTTAACAGGATCAGTCAGAAAGTTGAAAAAATCCTTGAGACGAAAAAGTCCTTAACCTCTTCTTGGTGCCAATTTTTGAGTATATCTCGGAAACGGGTGGACGTAGGATCACAAGTGTTGGATTAAAATATTCGTATTGAATAGCTGCTTAAAAGTTATTATGACGGAAATTTATGCTAGATGCACCGTTTTCAAGATATGGCGAATTTTTTAAAAAAATTAATTGTTTTTTTTTTCTTTCATGATGCCAACATTTGGCTATATCTCGGAAACTATTTGACTTATGGTCATAAATGAGGCCTCAAAATGTTCGTATTGAACGCAGGCATAAATGTTGTTTTGAGGAAACTCATCGCCAGACTCGCCGTTTTCGAGATATGGTGAATTTTTTAAAAGAAACTGACTTTTTTCTTCACTTTTTATGCAACAAAACCATCAAAACGGAGGTTGATCTACTGGGTCTGCAGTTAAATCTGTCTGACGCAGCAGGTCCTAGTGTCCTCCAACATTCAAAGTCAAACCATCCACAAAAAGTCCTTTTCAGGACTACAGCTTAGAATTTTTTTGATTTGAGCGAGTCACCAGCGAGCCACCATAGAGCATAGGAGCAGAATCACCAGGCCCACAGGATTTTCAGTAGGTGTTCTACACTTGATTTGTTGGGGTTTTTGAGGATTTTTAGGGACTGTGCAGTTTTTGGTTAGATTGCTGCTGGGTCTTGTTGGGGTACTGTCGGATCTATCTGAAGCACTGCTGACTTTTGCTGCTCCACTGCTTAGTCTTGCTGTTGGACTGCTACTTCTTGCTGCATCACTACAAGGCTTGCTGCAGCACTGCTATGTCTTGCTGTTGGACTGCTACCTCTTGCTGCAACACTGCAAGGTCGTGCTGCACCACTGCTGACACTTGCTGCATCACTGCTGGTGCCATTCCAGCATCGTTATCGCATGCCTATTGCCCACCTTACGCGTCACCCTGATATACAGTCCCCTACTATACATCTCCCCCAAAATGTGTCACCGATTAAATATGAACATAATTTCGGGAGAAATTAAAGTTGTAGATCATGCCGACAGTTTGATGGGAATGCGCTGCACGAAATCTCTCGGATTCAAAGGTAAACACACCTTTTGTGGATGATAATCTCAAATACTCGTTCTTCGCGTCCGACGTCGTCGGCTGCTGCTGCTGCTGTGCATGTATCCCTCGCCCACGAGATTATGAAAACAAACAGCTACGCCAATGTCGGGCATCGCGATGGGCCACCATCCCCATCCCAGCCTGAATTCACACAGCATCGTGACCTTCGTGAATAACTCCCCAACTCCACCAGAAAAGATGACGGTTCGCAGGAGTCGAATGCCGGCAATAGTTGTCTCGGGCGCGTTTTTGTCTCCCGATGTGGTTTCTGCGAGCGTATTTGTGTTTTTGCTGGCCATGGGTTGGGGTTGAGGGCTGAAAAAAGAAACTCAATTAAGCGCCGAGAGGGAAAACAATTTCAAAGATTCAGACTCTCGCGCGAACAAAATGCGATCCATCATTGCACACACACACACGCACACGCACGCGGGAAATGTTTTCAGAAGGATCCCCTTTGGAAAGACGATTCTCAGAAGAGCCTACGAGCCCGCTGGAGGGTGTATCTTATTTCAAAGGGAAACCAAACGCAAACGCACTCACACACCTGTGCCACGCACTTAAGATACATTCTTCATGATTGAGTGGGGGATTTTCTTTCGGGGTTTTGTGTTGATAAATTCTTCGTCTTTTCAAGAATGTGTCCATAATTATCTCATCTCATCCTCTCATCGATTGAGGGGTTTTTTTCGAATTTGCCAATAGTCGCAGTCAGGGTGGTGGTCGTGCAAAAGAAGGAGATGGTCGTTGGGGGGCTCATGTCTCTGTCTCCCTGCTGGGGGGATGACAATTAGTTTGTTTTACTCGGAAGCCTCTGATTCACCTGCTTCCATTCTCTGTCACGAAAATCACCCCCGATGTGACCCAGATGAGCAGTCATCCTTCTGACCAGCGAAAGGTGCAATCTACAGATTCGTTGGGAAACCAAAAAGGAAATCGCATACTTCTCTGACTAATCTCCTCTCTTGAATCAGCATGTCAAGTCAATTTGGCAGAGAATACCCCACATTCTCTGTCGAGTACGGCACAGATTCCTTCGAGACGAGAGCCCACACAGGATCCATTAATGTGTGAACAGTCTGTTTGCGCCTCAGTGATGTCCTTCTGTCAAGGAATTAAGCCCACCCTCTGAGGGCAAATACATATATTCAAATTCTCCTTCGAATGGAACTGTCACACACACACACACACATAAAGTTAACGGCCTCACTCACATGCGTTCGGTGTCCTTTTCAGCAGGTTTTTGATGTTCAAAGACGGCTCATAAACCTCATTGAAGCCACATTCTCTCTGCAGAATCTTATGTGTAAACTATCTCGTGTCGTAATGTTAATTGACACGCAAATGCGCATTCACATACAGGGTGGGCCATCTAGTGGTTTGATTTTAAATCATAGGGTATTTTGACAATGACAGCTGCTTCTCGTTCGAAATCTTGACAGAAAGTCAGTTTCATACCTCCGCGGAAGGAAGTAAGCCACTTTATGCTTGAGCAACGTTGGGAAGTATTGAAAACTTATTTCCAAAGTGAGTGTAGCCCAACATCAACAAGATCTTGGAAAGTTGGGGTGACAGAATGCGCTACCGGGCAGTCAGTCGGGTAGCTGCCACTTGAAACGTTATTCAAAACTTACTGGGAATGTTTGCTCTTGCTAACGGAGCCGTAACATATGGAAAAATATTCGACTTTGTTCATTTTGTTGCATTTTTAAAAAGAAACTTTTATGTGGCCTTCTCTGTAGACAGCTATGACTTTGAAGTAGTGAAAGATTTTGTCTACCTAGGCTGCGAGGTAAAAGCAACCACTTGAACGATATTGTACTTCATAAATTAATGGGAATGTTTCCTCTAACTAATGAAATCATAATACATTGGAAAAATTGCAATTTTGTTCATTTTGTTGCATTTTTAAAAAGAAACTTGTACTTGGCGCACGCTGTAGACAGCTATGACTATGAAGTAGTGAAAGACTTTGTCTACCTAGGCTGCGAGGTAAAAGCAACCACTTGAACAATATTGTATTTTATGAATCAATGGGAATGTTTGCTCTTGCTAATAGAGTCAGAATATGTGGAAAAAGTAGTCATCTTGTTTATTTTCTTGAATTTTTAAAAAGAAACTTGTACTTGGCCCACCCTGTGTATCTTGTGTGTCTGTCTGTATTTTTATTTTTAATCTCGCAAGTCTCACAATTATACGACACCCATCGACACTGTTGTGTCCAAAAACCTCCCTTCTCCCTCTCCCTCCCCCCCCCTCTCTCTGCTCCCCCTTCGTCACTGCTTTGGTCCTTCTGTCTGTCGTCCTTTTGGTATGTGTACCACTTGTCAGTTAAGAAACAGAGAACAGAAAGCGAGTATAATTTCTTCCTTAACATGACGCCGTTATTTTGTTATAAACAAAAACAAAAACAAAAACAACAACAAAAAAAAAATAAATGTATTTCAACTCCTATCATCGTCCCCTCGTGGCTTATTTTAATCAAAAACGAAAAACACGACGAAAATTCAATTAAAAATTCCCTCCCCTCCGCCCAGAGAAACCCAGTCCCTTCCCCCCGACAGAATGTGTACTCCACAGCCAACACTTAACTGGAGATCCTTTGAAGTGAAATTATGATAATATTCCTTCATCCTTCATTTTATCCAGTAAAGGAGGATTTTTTTTTTTTTTTTTTTTGATTTTTTTGTTGTTTCTTTCTTTAACACGCCCCGCGCACAGCGCCCTCTCCGCCATTCGTCCTCCTCGAGGATGTGTATACAATCAGACATCCAAAACAAGTGTTCAACTGAATTCACGTTTTCAAACAGATTTTCGGTGTACTGTGTCGTCTCCAGCACCCATTCGCATTCGCCTCTCGTTCGCTTATGATCCGTTGGGGGGGGGGGGGGTATGCATTCGACATTTTGGCCGCCAACGCTTTCCCACACACGTTTTAATTATGCCGAGATGTGTATGCGGGTGTTGGGGGGTGTGTGTGGGGCTCCATTTTCTATATATTAAATCACAAGGATAACAATAAACTGTTGAAAGAGAGATAATTAATTCCAAACACAGGGTGTGACCAATCGAGGAATGTTTTTGCATATCTTGCGACGGTTTGTGTGCGCCCTTCGTTCTTCTCATTTTCTTGCAACAATTAACAGCAATGCAGATGAAATTTCCAACATGTGTACCACGTGAGCATTCCAACGGGAGCACAAGGACACACAACGGGTTGAGGAATACTTAATGAGCCTTGAGTGGCGGTGGGATGGCGGTGGTGTGCCGGTGCCGGTGGCGGTGGCACCGTGTGACGGCATTTAGATGTCGGCAATGGTGGTGATGGTGATGGTGATGTTGATGGGATTTTTCAAATTGAGCAGCAGAAAGAAGGATCCTATGTCTTGTCGGGGGGTTTTTTTTCTTCTTCTTCTGATGGCGTATGGTGATCCTGGCGGTGGTGGGGGGGATGTTGAAGAAAGCGCCTCATTACATTCACATTTGGAGGCAGCAGCAGCAGGTGTGTGCAGAGATGTACTCCAAAGGGTAATTAGGGGTTTCATTTGAGGGACTCCTCATGGAGGGGGTGAGCACGAAATGATAGCACGCGAGATTACTTGAATTAAAATTGAAACGGATAGGAGATTCGTTGTGACACTTTCAGTCACATCTGAGGGCTATCATCACTCGAAATGAAGGATCTTCCAGTGGGGACCTCCGAACTGCTGATGGCGGCCATATTGTTGAAGCTACATCTGTCAAACTGGCCGTCATTTCATTCAGTCTGTTGTGCCAAATCATCATGGCCAGAGCCAGGGCTTAAGAAGACATGCAAATAATGGAACTGTTTCCTCAAAATGGGTGCTCTGCATTCCCCGCGCTGGGCGCCATAATCGTCGTGAGCACTATCCGCCGAAAACTGAATATCTCGAGGACGGGGGGAGGCAGGAAAAAAGTAATGATGGGGGGTTGTAGGTAATGACTTTGTCTTCAAGACATATTTCGTTTTTGGAAAAAACGCGATATCTCGGAAACGGTGCTTCCAATCGCAATTTGCCTTTTGGTTAAGCTTTTTTTCAAACATACCCGACCGGAAGACGCAACTTTTAAGCCAAAAATCATGGCGCTAGGTGCAATAGAACCCCACTTTTTGCCAAAAATAGGTAAGTGTTCGACCAAAAAACCAGCTTTTTGGCCAAGGTGCCTACTTTGACATTGAATATCTCGGGAACGGAGGGACGCAGGAAAAAAGTAATGATAGGGGGTTGTAGGTAATGACTTCGTCTTCAAGGCATGTAAAGTTAGAAATCGAAAATCGCCTGATTTGTGTCGAATTTCTGGGAAAATAACTTTCGTTTTTGGAAAAAACGCGATATCTCGGAAACGGTGCGTCCAATCGCAATTTGCCTTTTATTCAAGCTTTTTCTCAAACATACACGACCGGATGACGCAACTTTTAAGCCAAAAATCATGCCGCTAGGTGCAATAGAACCCCACTTTTGGTCAAAAATAGGTAAGTGTTTGACCGAAAATCGGACATTTGAACAATGTTATATTTTATACATAATGGCATTAATAGACCTTTCAAACGTCTTTCAAAATTTGATGACATCTCCCACAGTGTTTGATTTATTAAAACTTAAAGATAAGAAGCGCTTAATGAAATACCCCCTAATTGGCATCCCTTTGAAAACCTCTATCCTATCCCCTCCTCTTGTGGGCAGAGAATCCACGACAGATATTTGAACTAAATTAAATTTCATACACAATGGCATTGATGGGCCTTTCAGACAAATGCAAAATTTCAATGATATCTCTCACATCCTTTGATTTATTCAAACTTAAAGATAGGAAGCGCTTAATGAAAGACCTTCAACTGACATGACCTATATCCTATCCCCTCCCTTCGCGGACCGTTATAGAATCTGAATCCCTCTTGAAATGGTCCTTTTTACAAGGATTACACGTGTTTACTTCCATGCTAATTCGATCCATCAAAGAGATTATCAGACGACCGAATGAATGTCCCTTCTTCCATGACAATTGAACAAACACACACTCGACTTCAATGTAAACTCTCTCACCGATGACCCACAACAAACACACAGTCATTCGCATGATGTGTGCCCAAAATGTTGTCCCATTTAAGGACAAGTATCCATTAATAACACGAAACACTTGTTCGGAGTTGTTGTTGTTGTTGTTGTTGTTGGCGCCGTCATAAAAGCCAACACATACGCTAAACGGCTGCCGCACAATCTCGTCTGCCCAGCGAATGCATGACAAATGACCAGCCAGGACACGCCATATCCCCCCTCCACCAGTCAGACTCAATTGCCCGCAAGTCATTATCTAATTTAGGCCAAAACACACACGAGCGCAGAAGGGAACACAATCAAACGCAACAAAAAAAAGAACGAGGAATGCCCGCAAAAGTTATAATTGATTGAGCACGAGCTGCATAGGGGTTCTCGGCGGGGCGGCGAGAGTCCTTTTTTGTAAGTTGTATGGAATTCCAGACACTAAATCAAAAGCGGAAACCATTGAATGCAGCCCCATGCCCCCGAACTGAACAGACTAACCGCCCTCACCTGGGAGCGGACGAGCGAGTGAGCGGGTGAGGGTGCGGAAAGGCATTTAATTAGCTCACGGACTGCGGTTGTGTTGTTCAAATGATGATGATGATTATAGAGGACGGTAGGGCCTTTATGAATTTAATGTTAGCCCGCCCAGGGCGGGGTAGCTGGTTGCGTTTTTCGCGGAACTTCTCCATCGTGTCCCACGTTTCGCCGTGTCGATGTGAAGGGTAAGTTGAATTAAACATTAAAAATGTTTAATTAAGCGGAAAGTATGGATACACATTCCTCAGCTTGACTGTGCGTGTGTGTGTGTGTGTGTGTGTGAGGACCAGGGATAGACAAATCGTATTTACCCTCAGGTCAGATGCCCAGGAGATGGTACATATTTGCTTTGCTGTCGTCGCACTACCCTGCCATGTAATCTCCGGCCTACTGAATGTGTGTGTGTGCGCCCTGGATGTGTCCATCTCTCGCTCCTTGACTGGGCCACCGGCAAATGGCTGAAGTAGACTGACTGAACTGACTGAACTGACTGGAGTGACTTAACAGGAAGACACCTTTTGCCTTGGCATGGGTATTTTGGGGCGATTTTGTGATGTAAACACACGGTATTATGGTAATCTTTGTTTCAAACGGCGGGAGCGCATCCCTCAGTGCACCCGGCGGCGGGTTGATGTAATTTCAGTCACAAACTGTTACCGCACAGAGTTTATCCGATCAGACCTGTGCGAGTGGCTGAGTTCTGTAAAGTGAAGTGGACTGTGGGAGAAGTTTAACACCAACGGTGGTGGTCGTCGAGAATGCAGCGAGTTTGGAGCGCGGAGGACATGCTTTGTGGTGGCAGGCAACAAATGTGTTGACTGATGAGATGAAGGACCCATAGGCAAGCGTTTTCTTCGTTGGTCAAGTCAACGGCGGCGTATACGTAACATTTTTGTTTTTTCTGCTGGCTGGCAGCTTGTTTATCCTTGACGGCGTTGAAATTCCTAAAAATTTTACATCTCCTCTGTCTTGTCTTCCTTTTTGTGTCCCCAAATCCCCCCCCCCCATCCCCTCCTTTGTCAACGCATTTAATTATGAAACTTTGACGTTGTCAAGCTGGATGACAGCAGCGGCCCTTAATTGTTTTCAAAATCGTCGAAATCCACACCAGATCCACTGCATTGCCAGACCAACTCCGGGGGGGGGGAGGGGGTGGGTCTCTCCTCGCACTTTTGAGTGGCAAGAGTAACTCTAGGTATCACCTAATATCGCCGAAACATCGCGTCGGCGGGTTAACTCCTCGCGACCATTGGAAATTTGTTGTCCTTCGCCAACTTTCCCTAGACTGTTCGATGGGAAATATATATAAGAGAGTATTTGTATAACGCACCCTCCCTCTCCCCTCACAAGATCAACTTTAATTAAATTTCATACACGCAAGGACGTAAGAAAGGACACACACACACATACACACATCCACCCAAAACTGAGAGGAGAGGACAACAAGAGAACCAGAAGGAATTTATATTAATAATCACATTTAATACGAACGAGAGCAAAAAAATAAGGAAAAGGAGACCAAGGAGAGCAAAAATACCGTTAAGGGGACACACAGCAACAAACGAAGGACACACACAAACTCGGTCCTATGGAAAATTAGGGAAAATGTTAAGCGACCACCATCAGTAAAGGCCGAACGAGCGCTGCAGGGTTGAATACACCCCCACCACAAAACGGAGAGGGAGACAAATTGATGTTAAATTACCAATTTCACTGGCAATGGCTATAAACTTTAAGACCAAAACGCGAGAGTTACGTCGGCGGTGAAATTAATCCTAGGTGTGCAGAATTTGGTTTAGAGAAGCGATAAAATTTTACACACTATCTCTCAGCCATCACATGAGTTAATTGGCTGGGGCACTCAAACCCTAAACCCACTCTCTGTCGCTCTCTCGGGCACTGTTGGGGGCACATAAAGCAGTTAGTAAAACTGCACAGAGTGAAAATTAGAAACTAAAATTAAAAACTTTACGAGAAATTACTTGACCGTCCATTTTCCTTATGAAATGTCCATTCGCTGCTGCTGTTGCATCTCTCCCTCTCACACACACACACACACACACACGCGCATTCACCTTCCCATGGGACAGTCTGTAGGTAATTCAAACGCAAACACAGGATTTAAGGCCAGGCTTCGTAAAATGTTCGGCACGGTACACTTAATTGCATCCGTAGATTGGTCGAATGTTAATTATCCCAACGCATACTGCTGCTGCTGGTGCTGCCGGGTTATGGTGCGCTTGATGGCAGGAAGGATGCAATGGTGCACTATTCTGAGAAAAAAAAAAGTGTGTCGTTAGAGCGAGGAAAAGGTGTTGTCAACTAACTGCTCCCCGATTGCCTGTTCAGCCATTCTGGTGGCACATAAACACGCACACACACACACACACACACACGGAGGCAAGCATTAATGTGCAGACAGGACGAAAGTGCGATATTTTTGAAACTAAACAAACGACTATGCGGCATAGGGTGAGTTGGAGTTCTATTTGAGGGCTGTCAGGGGGAGGGAATGCGACTTTCTTGTCGTAGCTGACTCACTTGTCAAATTTGACGTCTGTCTTGTCATATTTGACAGTAGGGCTGTCATTTTTAAGTCTTCTTTAGCGGTTTTTGACAGATCTGCAGGGAATCTGACGTCACCAAGCTCACTTGTCTTGTCATATTTGACAGAAGGGCGGCCATTTTGAGGTTGTCCCTTACGTTTTCTTCTTTAGCGTCGCCTTGTCACATTTGACAGATCTGCAGGGCGGCCATTTTGAAGTCTTCTTCAGCTGTCGCCTTGTCACATTTGACAGACCTGCAGGGCGGCCATTTCGAAGTCTTCTTTAGCGGTTTTTGACAGATCTACAGGGCATCTGACGTCATCAAGCTCACTTGTCAAATTTGACGTCTGTCTTGTCATATTTGACAACAGGGCGGCCATTTTGAGGTTGTCCCTGACATCTTCTTCTTTAGCGTCGCCTTGTCATTGATGAGAAATCTGCAGGGCAGCCATTTCGAAGTCTTCTTCTTCTTTGACAGATCTGTCAGAATGTGACAAGGCAATTTGAAAGATCTGTCAAACTTGGAGTCAAATTTTTCGACAAAATTGCTCGTGCTCGTGCCCTTAATGAAGCGTGACGAGGCGCCAACTGCTTTTTTACTGCACTGCAGGACATCTGACGTCAACAAGCTCACTTGTCAAATTTGGAGTGAAATTTTTGGACAAAATTACTCGTGTTGGTGTCGTCCATCGTCTTCTGCCTCACCTGCCCCAGAAAATTCACTAGAGATCGAATTTTTCATGAAAACCGTGACAAGGCGTCACAGTCAGCCCCTTTTTGTGTGATTTCTCCTGCTTAAGGTACTGTACCCTTGGTCATTCCATCAGCTTGCTGCCTTCGTTTGGGTTCTTCCGGTTCCGTGGCAAAAACAGAATATATTCCGTCGCCCCAATTGCCCTCTGTTCTCATCTGGGTAAGGTCTCCTTCCTGCTGACTCCCTTTCTCTCTGTTTCTCTTCCTCTCTACCTCTCTCCCTCTCTGTCTCTCCCTCTTCCTCTTCCCCTCTCCTTTCCACACTCTCCCGCCTATCGTTCTGTCGGTTGCATCCTGTTTGCATGTTTGCAAGTTTATCCTTTGGTCCCGTCTGATAACAAGTTTGCATAGTTTTGTTTATGCTCCTGTTTCGTGGATTTTTTTTCTTCGTTTTTCGCTGTTCTAATTTTTTGTTGCTCCCTCAAAAACACCCATCCTCCTCACCCGGCCCCCTCCTCGCTATGTGACTGGTTGACTGAATGTTGTCGGTTGCTTTTCAGTGGCAACGACGGCGGCTCCGTGCACTGCCATCACACCGTAAGGACCACAACTCTACTGATGCAGTGCATACCGTCGAATTTGCGTGCACTCGCGATTATGTAGGGTAACGGGGTGCATGGAATCACCACTTAAAGTGAATTTAATGGGCAAACACACAGTCGCAAGGTGGTGCCACCATCTTTTGCTGCGCTCCTTTTTGCAGCTGAAGGGGGTGTGAGTGTGCAGGTGGGCGGGGGGTCGGTGTCTGATCGATTTTTTTGGGGACATTTACGGTGTCTCATTGGGTTTCAGAGGAATGAGAGGGATGTTTGTTTAGAGCTGATGTGTGAGACTTGAGTGAACGAACGTGAAATGATTCCTGTTTTGATTTCGTCTTTGAGCACGATTCTAGCCCTCCATTCTCTTCTTCTGCAACGGCGTCTCACAAGGTGGTGCGGTAGGTCCCCACCGCAGAAAGAGTGAAATTTTGGTCAACGGAGAACGTGGAATGACTCCTGTTTTGATTTCGATTCCATCTTTGAGCACGACTCTGGCCCTAAATTCACCTCTTCGGCAACGGCGTCCCACAAAGCGGCGAAGTAGGACCCTACCGCAGAAAGAGTGGAATTTTGGTCAGCGCAGAACGTGGAATGAGTCCTCTTTTGATTCCGTCTCCGTCTTTGAGCACGACTCTGGCCCTAAATTCACCTCTTCGGCAACGGCGTCCCACAAGGTGGTGCGGCAGGTCCCCACCGCAGAAATGAGGAGAAATAGGTCAGCGCGTCCGCTGGGTGCCTTGCTGAAGCAAGCGGTGTGCGAGACTTGAGTGAACTGACGGAATTCTCTGGCTCAGGTCGGAGCCAGAACGTGGAGCGAGGCCTTCTTAGTCAAGTCAAGAGAAAACTTTGATTCAGAACCTGACGGCTCTCGGCTCTCCATTCAGCTCTTCTGCTACCGTGTCCCACAAGGCGGCGCAGTAGGTCCCCACCGCGGAAACTCCGTCTCCGTCTTTGAGCACGAATCTGGCCCTCCATTCACCGTATCCCGCAAGGCGGCGCGGTAGGTCCCCACCGTAGAAACAAAGAGAAATGTGGTCAGCGCTTGCCAATCATCGAAATCACCGTCTGCCGCGTGCCTTTCTGGTGAATCTGAAGCAAGCGGCAAAGAGAACAGTGTTTCATTTAAGAATTACGTGATAAATTTAATTTCCCCAACTAAATCCAACGAATACACACGATGATGCACAGGATAAACAGGGTACATACCAGATCCAGACGCTTGGATTGCTTGCACTCTCCCCCTAGACCCCCAAACACCATCAGCACCCTCAGCACTCCCAGCACCCCCCCTAGCTCACACACATATTCCCACAGATCTGAGGCAAAGGGTGGCTTCGTTATTGCCCGTATAAGCGGTAGCGGCGGCAGTGGCATCTCCTCCTCCTCTTCTTGAGGTCCACCCAGTCTGTGTGTGTTTGTGCAAATCATCGGGATAAGCTTATGAATATGCTTGAACGAGATTGAAGTGAATTGCTGTTTTTCCTTCTCCTCATCTTCATCTTCTTCGTCGTCGTCGTCTACGTCGTCGTCCTCATCGACGTCATCTTCATCTTCATCTTTTTGCTTGGTTTCTTTTCTGGCGTGTTGTTGTCCTCTGCTATCTCGTATATCATGCACGCGGGTTAGGTGAGACTTTTGATGTCTTCCTTAAAGCCATCACACACGACCACAAACCGTTCGAGCGGGGGAACTGCTGTGGGGAGCTGCCGTGTGTATGCTAGAGACGCAATTTTCCTTAACGTGTTTGCTAAAATTGGCTTTAAGTGTACACACAAACAATAAACACATCCTGCTGCTGCTTCTGCTGCTCCTGCTGCTGCTTCTGCTGCTCCTGCTTCTGCTGAGGATGCATCAATCCTCGGCGGTGGTGTTGGGTGTTAGGTGCCTACGTCAAAGTGGCAATGTGGTTGAGACAGCATAACGCAAATCTCAAATTGTATGCATGACAACGACCGCGTGATGTCGTCATTCACCTTCGTCCTTTCTTCGTCCTTCCTTCGTCTTTCCTTCGTCTCCTTCGTCTCCTTGGTCTCCTTCGTCTCCTTGGTCTCCTTCGTCTCCTTGGTCTTCTTCATCTCCTTCGTCTCCTTCATCTCCTTGTCTTCTCGTTCCTCCTTCTCATCGACATTGCCACCGTTGTCGTTGCTGGTGCTTCTGCTGATGCTGGTGCTGGAGCTTAGAAGATAGCAAGCACGCAAGCAAACCTTTTTATTATCCAACAAACAGTATCGAGGTGTGAGGATTCTAATGATGCTTAGCTTCCCTGGAATGCGTCGCGTCTTACTCTAATCCTGCACATACTTGAGCAGCACCTGCTCCTTCCCTCGACGCCTCCCTCCCTTGGGCACCCAAAAAGTGCGGTCATAAAAATGCGAGAGAGGAAAAAGAGGAAGAGTCTCAACCGACATAAATACTCTCGTTGCCATTTCGATTTTTCGCCTTTATCACCATCGACTCCACTCCACCCCCCCGCCCTCCCTCCGTCGAGAGGATGAATGCAAACGCTTGTTATGAGGTATTCCATAAATTTGAAGTAATTTTCACTAAGCGGTCGAGATCTCTTCATCTGTCACCGTGGCCGGGGTGGCGGGCTTTAGCGGTGTTTTTGTGGCTTAATTGATGTCTTCGTCGGTGGGGGGGGGTGGTTGATGCTTGTCCCCGCTGATGACAGGACACACGGCTTTTCTTTTCCTCCCCTTGGATAATATTCGCCAGCCAATTGAACTCGATGAGTCGAATTAGCGATGAACACTGATGGAGTTGTGATTCTCGCCTCTTCCCGACCACCAAAGGTCGATCCAGTTGCGAAACGAGCAAGATAACGACGACGGCGAGGGCAAGTCTCTGTGTCCTCCTGTGCGCGGGGGCCACACGGCTATTATCAAACGTTTTCAGTTCGCTTCTCCGGCTAAAGTATTAATTACATTCCGCTGATTTTATCAACTCAACTTTTTTCCCTTCAGACCTTAATCGCGTTTGAATTGTTAATTGCCTTTGTCGCTTTGCTTGCTGGCTTTGTATGATGCTGTTGTTGATGTTGTTGTTCTTGTTGTTGTTCTTGTTGTTGTTGTTGGTCGGTTGGTTTCTCCGTTATATTCCCATTAACGCAGATGAATGCCTGCCGGACGAGAGAGAGAGGGACTTCTGTGAAGCAGCCAAGGATGCAACTTTGGGATTTGTAGGACTTTCTTGGAACCACTTTCACTGACTTGAGATTAGGAGAGAAAGCTAGTTGAGTGAATTTTGAAGAAATCAAACCCGGGGATCCTTGGACATCCGCAAACCGAAAAACCAACTTTTTTTCCCAAGGCTCTGGAGGTGCATACTTTGACTTTGAATATCTCGGGAACGGAGGGACGCAGGAAAAAAATAATGATAAGAGGTTGTAGGTAATTACTTCGTCTTCAAGGCATACGAAGTTAGAAATCGGAAATCGCCTGATTTGTGTCGAATTTCTGGGAAAATAAGTTTCGTTTTTGGAAAAAACGCCATATCTTAAAAACGGTGCGTCGGATCGCAATTTGCCTTTTCTTCAAGCTTTTTTTCAAACATACACGACCGGATGACGCAACTTTTAAGCCAAAAATCATGGCTCTAGCTATTACAGAACCCCACTTTTGGCCAAGAATAAGGTGGTGTTCGACCAAAAAACCAACGTTTTTTCCAAAAAACTCACCATAGCTCGAAAACGGTGTGTCCAACCTGGATTTTTTCGGCAACAGCTTTGTTCAGGCATTCAATACAAACATTTAAATGCCTCATTTATGCCTGTAGGTCCAATAGTTCCCGAGATATAGCCAAAAATCGGCACCAGGAAGAGGTTAAGAACTCCTTCGTCTCAAGGATTTTTTCAACTTTCTGACTGATCCTGTGGACCAAAATCGTTCAAATTTCAGATTTATCATCAGCTACGGAATCTCTACCGAACTATTCAAAGAATTTTATCCAAATTTGGATTTTTAAAAAATCGACACGAATTCAGCGGAAAAGTCGACCACGAAGTTCCGCAATTGACTGCATTTTTTCTGTGCAAACGTGACATTTTTTGGATTTTCAAAAAATCACCGAATTTCGATCCGAAAATGGATAGAGATCGTAGGGCGGATAGTTCTCGAAGGAAAAATCACAAATTTGCAAGGATCCGTTGCCACAGGATCAGACAGGATCAAAAAAAAGGACATCATTTCTCATACAAAAAACTTTCGCGGGTCACCATTTCAGACATCCTAGCGGCATTCAATACGAGCATTTGGATCCAAATTTTGTAGATCTACGTCAAATAGTTTCCGAGATATAGCCAAAAAACCAAGATCAGAAAAGAGGAGAAAAACCACAGTTTTTCAAAAAAAAATTGTCATACCTCGAAAACGGTGGATCTAGCGTCGATTTGGAACATAACAACTTTTATGCGGGAGTTCAATACAAACATTTTGAGTCCAGAATTGTGGATCTGCGTTAAATAGTTTCCGAGATATAGCCAAAAAACCAGGATCAGAAAAGAGGACAAAAACCATCAATTTTTCAAAAAATTGCTATATCTCGAAAACGGTTAATCTAGCGTCTACTTTGATCATAAGAACATTATGCGGGCATTCAATACTAACATTTTGAGCCTAAATTTGTGATCGTAGGTCTACTAGTTTCCGAGTTATAGCCAATAGAGGGCATCAGAAAAGACGAAAAAAAAACAGTTCGTTTTTGAAAAATGAGCCATATCTCGAAAACGGTGCGTCTGACGGCGATTTGGCTTTTTATCAAGGTTTTTTCTAAACATAAACGACCGGATGGCGCAACTTTTAAACCAAAATTCATGGCCCTAGCTGCAATAGAACCCCACTTTTGGCCAGGAATAGGGAGAGGTTTGACCGAAAAACCATAATTTTCTTGCCGTTCTCGAAGTCACGCTCACCACGGTACCGGGCGTGTTGGCAAAGGAGTGGATGGATGGTGATTTCCTCATCCCAAACCTCACATAACTCATCCATTTCTCGATCGGCCTTCAGTCAGCTACATTCTCGTGTCAACCGACACCGGCACATAAATGTTACGACCTCACCCATCGTCAGGATAATGACAATAAATTCAATTTCTCGCCGCCCGTGCCTTTATAGGCGGCTGCCGTGGCCGTAGCTGGCTGAGAGATTCATAACCCATCAATACCAAAAGACAATTCTGCTGTTTTTTCTCCTCCTTTTTTTTTGAGTTCGCACGCAATGTGTACAGGACCTCATACGTGAACACTCGCTCACTCTCTCAATTTGCTGTCGCTGCGGCTCAAGATATAAATTCCTTCTCATAAATCATAGTCACACCACCATAAGCCATCAAATGTTGGCTGTCTCATGCAGGACTAGAGTCACTGCTACCACCTTTTCTTTTTAGAGTCTTCCTCTGGGAGCCCCCTCCACTGAAACACAAGCACGTCAATGAATGGGAGGACCCTGTGTCAGCACTCGCCGATATTTATGTACCACAAGGGGGTAATTGCTCACACATCCTGCCCCGGCAGTAACCGGCAACCACCTCTCACCGTGTGCGCGCGAACTGCACACACACACATACACACACAGGGCATCAAGGACATTCAGGCTATCCCAAGGACAACAGAGAGGCGAAGACGGACACAACCTCAAACAACGAAACAAAGCAAGCGTACCACAAACACCACCAGCCACCACCAGAGGAACACAACAGCAGCCAGCCAGCCAGCCAGCCAGGATTGCCAGGATAAGTCTAGAGAATGAATGAGTGAACGAATGAATGAAGAAATTACCATAATGCCCGAATCAATTTACCCAAACATTAACTTCAATATGTTCATTCATCTATCAAAGACTCCCGATGGAACGATAAAAATCCCCAGCAACCCCATGCGCATCTCACCACCGCCGCCTGCCGCATGTGTACACACTTTCATCCGTTCGGTACACATGTGTGTCGGTGAGTGTGTGGCAGGCTTGCTATCCCAGTAAATCTCCATGGCGTTTGTGCAGGGAACAGCATCTCCGTGCGGAGTGACACGCTGAAGGAAGCCTCATACTTCTGCCGTCGCCTTGGACTGGGATTTTGTGTCATGTTCCGATCGGGGGGCACGATCCATGTCGCAGTTGTGAGGGCTGATCACTCGGGGACATGGTCCACCGATCGTCCGTTTCCCTTTCATCAGAGAGAATTTGCTGGAATTTGCTATCCGCAATCGGAACCACCCCCATCGTCAACATCTTCGCGCATTTCGTCTCCATAAAGACACATCAACTCGAGCATCCCCCCCCCCTCCATTGTGCCCAAAGGGCGTTCGTTCGGCAGCACGAAGGAGAATGAAAACAAAAGTCAAAAGACAGTGGCATCAGGCAGCAGGCAGCAGGCAGGAGGAGAGTAAAAAGGCAATTTGCAAAATTGCGTTACGTCTCTCATTTAGATATGAATGGCTTCCTTGAAACGCTGGTGTTGTGGGTCTGTCATATCATTTCCATCAAAAACCTTTGCCATACCAACGCTCGGCGTCAGGTGTGTCCTTTTGGGTCTCCTTTCTTCTTTTTTCTTTTTTTTTGTTTCTTGATTTGTAACAATAAAAGGACCAGATGAAGGGTTATCGATAACGTGAGGCGTGTTGCTTGCTGTGCGTGTGCTTTAGGTGACATTGTCTTTAGATTGCCTTGACACCAACGCCTTCCCGTGGCGACAATGCCGTTGGGTGTGTGTGTGTGTTCATATAGGTGTGACAAGGGTAAAAGGCAATTTATGAGTGAAAGTCAAATTTTCGGAGTGTATTCTTAAAGGAGACAGCAGAGGATAAGATAAAGAAATGAAATCAATACGCCTAATGTCATATCGAGAGTGAAACACTTCATCATCCGCACCGCACTCCTCGTTTGAGAGTCCTTCAGTGTGTGTGTGGGAGGGGGGGATTCGGGTGGATAACCACAAGGAGGAGCGGTTGGTCAAGTCAATTTGGCGTTCGATGGCATTGGTCGATGAGAGAGTTCGATGACACGATGGATAATGACGATTGAAGGGGCGCGCATGAGCGGAGTGAGGAGGACTTGGACAAGTCTATTTGGCGTGCGGAACAGTGTTCGATAACAGTCTTCGATTACTTCGATAACAGTGTTCGATGACAGAATTCGACGACTTCGATGACAGTCTTCGACGACTTCCATGACAGTCTTCGATGACTTCGATGACAGTCTTCGACAACTTCGATGACAGTCTTCAATGACTTCGATGACAGTCTTCGATGACTTCGATGACAGTCTTCGACGACTTCGATGACAGTCTTCGATGACTTCGATGACAGTCTTCGACGACTTCGGTGACAGTCTGCGATAACTTCGATGACACTTTTCGATGACTTCGATGACTTCGATGACTTCGATGACAGTTTTCGAAGACTTTGATGACACAGTTCGATGACTTCGATGACAGTTTTCGATGACAGTCTTCGATGACTTCGATGACAGTCTTCGACGACTTCGATGACTTCGATGACAGTCTTCAATGAATTCGATGACAGTCTTCGCTGACTTCGATGACAGTCTTCCCTGACTTCGATGACAGTCTTCGATGACTTCGATGACAGTCTTCAATGACTTCGATGACAGTCTTCGATGACTTCGATGACAGTCTTCAATGACTTCGATGACAGTCTTCGATGACTTCGATAACAGTCTTCGACGACTTCGATGACAGTCTTCGATGACTTCGATGACAGTCTTCGACGACTTCGGTGACAGTCTGCGATAACTTCGATGACAGTTTTCGATGACTTCGATAACACAGTTCAATGACTTCGACCAACATGACTAAAACAAGCTAAACGCCATCTTTCCATGCAACTCAGCCAATCACCCGAAATGTACAATTTCCCTACCATACTTACCCCAAACCACTTTCTAACCGAAATCCCTGCAAAAACAACAAACAACAGCAAAAAAAAAAAAAAAAACAAACCCATGAAAGCAAAGTCCAAGGAAATGCAATATTTTACCTTGTCTGCCTGCCGCTTGCCGCTTGTTATCCCTTATCTCAATCTCTCTGGACGAACACATGTAGCCAGCAACCTTCCGATTCCTTATCCATCATCACCACTCCCCTCGCCGAGATGATATACCCCCCACCCCCGGTTCGCGTGGCCGCTGCCACCGTTTCATCATACGTCAGTTGAGCGGATTGGGGATTGGGTACAGTATCCCATTTCAAAAACTCCCTCAGCAAGGTTGGCGGTTATCCGCTTGGACCCGCTTGGACGAAACGGAAACAACACAAAAAAAAATGAAACAAGCACAATATTTTGCAAGAAATAAAACGCCAGGATAATGGTGGAGGAAAACAGAGGAAAAGCGCGCAAAAAACCGACTCCACTGACTCCACAGACAGAAGGGGGGAGTGGGTGGGTGGGTGGATGGGTGGGTGGCGAAGCTCTTGTAATAAAGAAAAGAAAAATTAAATAAAACCGAAAGCAAGGAGCAAGCCAAAGACCGAAAACTTACACCGCCGCTGCGTCCTCGTTGCGGGTGGGGGGGGGGGGGGGTAGGGGGTTTCCCTTTTTTTTGCGTTTCTCGTGTACTCCCCTGTTTTGTGGTCTCCTTTGAAAGAACGAGGATACTACTGCTGGCGATGATGATACCTTCTCCGCTTCTTCACTGCCATCGCCTTCGTTTCGGCTCCCATAGCCTAAGCGAGCGACTTCCCTCGACCCCCCCCCCCCTTCCCCCCTGAGAAAACAGAAAATTAAAAAAAAAAAGAAAAAACAGAAGAAAATCTGGAAAAAAAAAGAAAAGATTTCTCAAGTTTCCATCTTTCCTTTTGTACTCTATTTTAAGGAGAGGTTGATATACCAAAGTAATGATATTCCTCTTCTTCCGATCGACCCGCAGTCCCTGCCGCACATTTGTTTGTTTGTTCTTTTTTAATAAGTTTCCTGTAGGGTTCGGTGGACATTCCATGCGTTCCATGCGATGTCCCTCTTTCACTCCGCATCAAAACTCAAAAACTCCCACATTCACTGGGTGTATTGTAATCAAATATGTTAGGAGAATATGTAAGTACTCGAGGATCCTGAGGACGGCAGGATGGAGAGGCCATGCATTGGCTAGCGTCTTATTAGAGGCAACAAATTAAACGGAATGGGGGGAATTTTATTAAAACGAAAAAGGAAAAAGCTCGAGATTTTAAAGGGAAAACGTCACAGAGACAAGCAAGCAAGGACATCGGCGTGAGGGGGTAGGTGGGTGTTTGTGAAGGAGTGCGACGTTTATTTGGCATCCCGAATTTTATGCTCGTGCTTCATTGAGGGACGCTTAAGAGAATGAGAAGGGGAGAAGGGGAGTATTGATCCAGGATCTTCTAGGTCCTTTAAAGGATGTCGCAAAATCAGTTATTAGTCTTCGATGACTTCGATGACAGTCGTCGATGACTTCGAGGACATTTTTCGATGACTTCGATGACTTCGATGACAGTCTTCGATTACTTCGATGACTTCGATGACAGTCTTCGATGACTTCGACGACTTCGATGACAGTTTTTGGTGACTTCGATGACAGTCATCGATGACTTCGATGACAGTCATCGATGACTTCGATGACAGTTTTCGATGACTTCGATAACATAGTTCGATGACTTCGACCGAAATGATTGAAACAAGCTAAACGCCATCTTTCATGCAACTCAGACAATCACCCGAGGGATTGTTCTCCAGAAGGCCTATGCTTCTTCTATGCTGCAAGGATATAAGGACCAATTGCTTGTCAGCATTGTCATCACTCACTTGCGACAACACCACCACCAAAACCAAACGCGCACGCATTTATTGCTAGCCAAAGAAAAGACCTCACCAAAAAGGACATTTTATGGCGTCCAGTTCTCAAAGGAAGACATGCCTCCTCTTTTGCTACAAAGCAAATTACTGCACGCAAACATTTTCATCCTTTTATGAGCCCCCTCCCCCAGAATGCACCACACACACAATCGTGGCAGAGGGTCGTGGGGATCCTTGGGAAAACTCTCAACAAATCCTTGATTTTTATTAACAGAAACTTTTTCCACTCATCCCCCCGCCACTGGCATCTCATATCATAAACCATTTGTAAGCAAGAACAAGAAAAGGAAGGGGAGAATGAAGAAAAGGAACAAGAAAGTCAACTCTAGGCTCATCGCGTTCCCTCGCAAAATGAACCGTAAACAAAGGAACGAAATGTAAATTCAGCCCACACACGTGCGCCCTCAACCCCAAACTGATCGTCGTCATTCACCGCAATATTCGGTCCATAAAAAAATGCAGAAAATTCAATGTGTCCTCCTTACATCCCTGAGCATCGTCCTGCTGCCGGTTGGATGTCGTAAACACCAACACAATGACACGAGGGAAAATCTAATAATTTCAAAATGAATCCTTTGCGGTGGTGGACTGAACCGACTTATAAGCACGATAAGCAGAAATATCCCCACCACCAAAAGGACACCCCCCACCGGCAGGGGGTTTGAAGTCCCTTCAGCTTATCGAATTTGATGTCTTTCGTGAAAGTAACACAAACGTTTCGGCAAAGAGACAAATTTCGGTGAAATATTTTTCCTGAACCTCAGGTGGCGGCTGCAGGACGCAGGGGGGCAGTGCCAGTATCCTATTTGGTTGGACATCCAAATTATGTTCCGGTCTGGGATGACATTCTCCAAAACTTATATCCTCCGGCTTCTGGCCAGAGACCATGTGTGCGTCTGTGTGTAGTGATGGAGAAATGGCGACGATGAGTGATGATGATGATGATGCTTCTCACACGCTGCCCTTAGATGGTCTGCTCGCCTGCCGTCTCTGTCCCTTCGTTCAAAGCAACATCGAAAGGATGCAAAATGTTAGTTATTTATGAGCTCTCATATCAAAGTACGTCCCGTAGGTATGCTTGGCATTTTATATCCTGGTTGGGAAGTTAAGAGGAATGCATGGGCTGTCCCTTATGCTGGCTGTGTCCCGTGGTCGTGTGGATGTGTGGTGTGGTGTGGCAAGCAATTCCATGTCGTGTATTAATTCCTAATTCGTCCGTCTGATGGGTGAGCAGGAGACAACTATCACTTACAGCTCTTTCTCTGCGTTTTTGGTCTAGTGAAAGTGAAAGTTTGTTAATAATGTCTGGGACAGAATGGGATCCCCAGAAAATGGCTTCTAACTAACCAACCAAGTCACCTATGGTAAAGAGGCGTACCTCATTTCGCATCTACATTCAATTTTCTATCCATCCTCATACCACTCATCTCTTAATTCGTCCTTGTTACCGAGCAAATCCTTTCAGAAGACACCATATCCTTCCAAGTCGTGAATTTCTTGCGAAAAAAAAGATTCCCAGAACTTGGCCTCTAACTAGTCAACCAAGTCACTCCCGGTCAAAAATTATACCTCATTTCACATCTACATTCAATTACCTATCGATTCTGATACCTCGCTTTCCTTAATTCGTCCTAGTTATCGAGAAAATCGTTTCAGAAAACGTCATGTCCTCCAAAATGCGACAGAAAAGGAACCCCAGGACTCGGGTCATAAAAAGACAACCAGGTCATCCCTGTTCAAATATCACACCTCATTTCGCATCTACAATCAATTTCCTATCCACTGATGTAACCTGCATCCCTCAATTCGTCCTGGCTATCGAGCAAATCGCTTCAGAAAACAACATGTCTTCCAAGCCGCGAGTTTCGTGCGGCAGAAAAGGGTCCTCAGAACTCCGCTTCTAACTCATCAACCGTGTAACTCTCGCGAAAAAGTCGCACCTCCCCACGCATCTACAATCAATTTCCTATCGATTCTGATAACTTTCTTTCCTTAACTCCTGCAAGTTATCGAGCAAATCCTTTCAGAAGACATCATGTCCTGAAAAATGTGAAAAAAAGGATCCTCAGAACTTGGCCTCTAACTTCCCAACCAAATCACCCCCGGAAAAAAGATTTACATCATTTCACATCTACATTTAATTTCCTATTCAGTGGTATATGCCACATCCTTCAGCTCGTCCTAGTTGTCGAGAAATTCGTTCCAGAAGCCTTCCAAGTTCACGACTTGAAAGAGCATCTCACTAAAGTCGCATCAAAATGATCCACCAAATCACTCCCGTTACAAAACCTGAACGTATTCCCCTTCTACAATCAATTTCCTTTCCAATGATGTATATCACGTCCTTCAACTCGTCCTAGTTACCGAGAAATTCGTTTCAGAAGACATCCTGTCGTCCAAGATCACCGCACGACGGAGGTCATCAGAGAAATCGCCTCTAACTTCCGAACCCCTTCACCCCCGGTAAAGAACCATACCATTTTTGGCATCTACGTTTCACTACCTTTCCAATGGTGTAACTCGCATCCTTCAATTCGTCCTAGTTAAAAAGCTCGGTTTCGGAAATTTTTGGTTCTTTTTCACCAAAAAAAGGCGACCCCGATGCTTTATCAGTTTACTGCATTTTTTGGCGTGGCACGTGTCAGTTTCTTCAAAGTCGATTTTCTCTGTGCTTAGACCGAATTTTTGGATGCATCTTGTGGGGCTGGGTGGGGGAACGATAAATGAAGAGAACTGCATCAAAAATTTCATTCAAAACCGAGGATTTTTCGAGAAAATCGAAGTTTTCATTTTTCAGTGTAAAACTCATTGATGTCGATTGTGGTCAGCCGAATAGTATGCAATGGATTTGGAGTGAATTTTGTTCAGATGGGTAGAGAGTGATGGTGGCAGATTTTGTATGAAGATCGGTGCATACTCCTGGGTGCGTGATCAGGAACGATTGCCTCCTGGTTTGATGAGGTTTCTGGGGTTTCGATGGGATTTTGAATGGATTGCTTGTGTGTGGGGCTTAGTGTTCGTTTGCTCTTGCCTCTGTAAGGGATTTGCTACAAGGAGAGCCCATAGGAGGAGGAGAGCAAAGGAGGAGAGCAAAGGAGGTCAGACAAAGGAGTAGCGTAGTTTTTGATTATTATTATCCTTCCTGGCCTAGTCTCATCTTAATCCAAATATATAACACTTTGAAAGTGTTCTCATTGTCAAAAGTTTTCTTATGAAAACGTTCCATCTCCCCCATGAAGACACACCCACACAGGAGGAGGAGAGGAAAAAGAGGAAAAAGGACCTTACACAGCATTACCTGATTAATGGCCTCTACTCCTGTGTCTGTGGCTAAAACCGGCCGACATTCCCGCCCACAGTCGAAAGGATGACGACGCGCACAGAGGGTATTTGTAGCCGGTGCTCTCGGCTGGATCCTGTAAGGACACAAAAGTTATACAAATTGCAGTTTTATTGCTGAATATGTTACGACGATTGTGTGCGTGTGCATGGTTTGCGTGGGTGGTTTGTGGGTGGTTGGGTGGGGCACAAAAGGACCTAATGTGCGACACCTTTGACTATTCTCGGAAAGCATCAGAGTGGATCTCTCGATTTAAGAATGAAGAGTCCTGTGCGCCGCTAAAATATTTAGCACATCGTCAACTGCTTGACAGCAGAAGTGCGCGCCCCAAGGGGCCGCGAATCACAGTCGCACTCGAGAGACTTTCAAATTTCAGTTGCACTTAAAAAAAAACGGGGAAAAATAAATCCTTTAAGGGAACAATTTGCTTCAACTTTTGGGGCCACAGCAAAAAGGAGTCGACGACGGGTACACATGCTGATTGACGAGACAACCTGAGGGGGATTGTCGAGGCGCGGGAAGACATCATGTTGTTGTGCCGACGACTTCTCCCTTTTATCAGATGTTACAAGTCTGTTCCCCTCACGCAGAGACATCCACCACCGCCACAGCCACAGCCACCATCATCATCATCATCATCATCATCATCGTCGGCGTCGTCATCATCATCATCTTGTCAAGTTGAGAACTGGAGGGAAAGAAAAAACAAGTCACGTTAGCGGGGATGACGGCAGCAAGAACAATAAAGGGCTGCGGGAGCAGAGAGAGAGAGAGAGAGAGAGAGACGTCTCTCGTTGACACGTTGTCTGGCTAGACTCAGTCACAATCACAGTCGTGGACTGTCACACACGGAGAAAGAGAGTTTTGCGTCACACACAACAATCATTTGGTGCTCGCAAATCAACTCGTCACTGCGGAGAGTCTCCCGACACGTTCAGTCTTCGAAACGAGAAAGTTTTGACGTCTCAAATTGACTTGTTGCCAGGATATGATGACGGCGGGACAGTGAGCAAGACGGACAGCGGACATAGGGGGCTGAGATTGCATGCATAAGTTAGGCGTGACGGTGACCAGGGCATCGAAGATGTTTTGGGAAGGGTGGTCACGATTGGAGATGGAATTTTGTTCGATTGTCTGGATTGGCAGATGGCCGCGACGAGGTTAGACTGAGGTCAAGGAGGAATATGCGTGTCTTAAGGATACCCTCTCCTATAAGCAGATCGACGCGACGACGACGACGACGACGAAGGACTGAGGTCAGGGAGGAAAATGCGTGGCAGTTTTGGTGGCTCCTAAGGACGCCCTCGCCCACAAGCAGATCGACGCGACGACGACGAGTCAAGACTGAGTCCAGGGAGGAAAATGCGTGTCAGTTGGTGGCTCCTAAGGACGCCCTCGCCCACAAGCAGATCGACACCGCCACGACGACGAGTCAAGACTGAGGCCAGGGAGGAAAATGCGTGGCTGTTAGTGGCTCCTAAGGACGCCCTCCCCCACAAGCAGATCGACGCGACGACGACGAGTCAAGACTGAGGTCGGGGAGGAAAATGCGTGTCAGCTGGTGGCTCCTAAGGATCCCCTCTTAATTATGGCTGCCCCCTCCCCCCTCCCAACTGTCAGCCCCTTTAGGTACCAGCCCCCCTTTAGGTACTTGCCTTCGACAGCAAATTTGTGTGTGCCGCTTAATGACGATGGGATACTCCTTCGATCGTTTACTTTGCTCCCCATCGTATCCTACACACACTCTGTTGACATTGGACACTGTTTACCCTCAAAAGGACAGTGCATGCAACGAAAACGCTGCGTTGACACAGTAGCTCCCATCCTCAGGAGCAGCCTGAGTGGCAGCCCCCATCGAAGAACTCCCTCCCCCCGACTGTTTGCCCAAAGGGAAGACAAGCAAATAGTAGTCAGATAAAATTGAAAATGAATTTTCGTTTTATGAAAGGACGACATTATCTCATCCCGCACACACACACACACACACAATCTCATCGATTTCCCCGTGCGTCCCTCTCAAAAAAATGCAGAACAAGTCGCAATTATTTTCCCTCAATTGCACTCCGTGAAGGTGGGGGGGGGGGGGGGGGGGGGGACACACGAGGGACTACACACATGTTCGTTCCCAAGCGAAGAAGGTTATTACTCTCGGGGAAAAAAAAAGGGGGACAAGGATAAAGGTGAAGCTGTGTGTTGACCAATCTCCGCTCAACCTCGTCCCCATTAAAGGAGCAAAAAAAAAAATAAGGAAACTATTCATCTCGGCCCCTTGTCTTCGGTTATAAATTACCTACCACTTTCGGACAATCGCCGACATTTTTCAAGGATGCTTCTTCGTTTTGCCCTTTTTTTTGTCCCTCGCACACAGACCATCCCCAGGAAGCATCTTGTGAAGGTCTGACGGCGGGCGACTTTCGTTCATCATTGTTGGAGCCTATCCTCCCCCGCCCTCTTTTTGTGTGGAGAGAGGCTAAACCCTTCGCGATTTAAGCTTTCACTCCTCGTGTGTCCCGTCAATCTCCCACCGCCGACAATAATTTTGCATAGACATTAATGTGTCCAAGAAAACAAAACCCACTCCCCACTCACCGCGCGTCCGATGACGACGACGATGAGAACGATTATGAGGACAACGATGAAAAAAGAAGGGCGGGCGAGAGGGGAGAAAGGAAAGAGAACCAGAAAAAGTGAGTATCCTTCCGCTACCTTTCACCTTGTAGCTTGCGTTTTTTCGGGCCCTTTTACCGATGGAAAGTTCATTTGCCTAACATTCTGGCAGCTGACCCATTCACCATTCACCACCCCCTTTAAGCGACGTCAACATCGTTTCGTCAGATTCGCCTTTCTTGTGCTTTCAGTGGTAGTGGCTTAGAAAATGACCAAAGATTCCGATTGTACGACGGAGAGGCGACTGGCCCCCGGGCAAACCCCTATTAGGGGATAAGCCCAAGCTGCTGACCACATTCCTTCCTGGTTTTTCGTAGATTTTCCTGCCTTCGGACGAAAAATAAGGATATACACATACAACTGAGTGTTTTATCCTTTTGTTCCTTCCTTCCACTGGCATGCCTTCCTTCACCGACCACCCTCCCACCCCCCATCCATCGCTGTGCTTGTTTCGACTCGAAGTGAACCCCCTCTTGGTCGCCATGGAGAATGTTTGAAACACGGCATTGCCTCCTGCACACATCCCCCCCCCCCCCGTCAGTCAGGGGTCTCTGTGTGTGTGTGGGGGAGCTTGGGGGGGGGGGAGAGAGGTGGCATTGAATTAAGGAACCTCCGGCTTGGCTAGTCCGAGGCTAAACCCCTTTATGAACTTTAAAAATGAACGAAACTGATGGTTGTGCTCCCAAAGCGTGGGACGTCTGACTGACTGGAGGAAGGGGGGGCGAGTCTGGAGACCAAACAACTTGCGGTCGTAAGGCGATGACCTCGTGGAAGTTGATGGATGACCAAGAGGCGGGATTCAGCGTCGCCTTCAGTCACAACGGGAGCCCAAGCAACTCGCGGAGAGAGGGTCTTAAGGCGGTGACTTCAGTCGGTGGCCCTTGGAAGACCAGGAGCCGGGATCCAGCGTCGCCTTCAGTCACAACGGGAGCCCAAGCAACTCGCGGAGAGAGGGTCTTAAGGCGGTGACTTCAGTCGGTGGCCCTTGGACGACCAGGAGCCGGGATTCAGCATCGCCTTCAGTCACAACTGGACGCCAAGCAACTCGCGGACAGTGGGTCTTAAGGCGGTGACTTCAGTCGGTGGCCCTTGGACGACCAAGAGCTGTGATTCAGCGGCGCCTTCAGTCACAACTGACGCCCAAGCAACTCGCGGACTCGCGGTCTTAAAGCGACGACCTCGTGGAAGCTAAACCTTCCCTCGGTCGCCCCTTGGATGACCAGAAGGCGGCTTCTTGGTCTTGACCTTTTTGTATCTTTTTTTCCCTTCAGCTTATCTCGTCGCAGATCCCTCTGTGAACTCGCTCTCTCCGGCGAAAGTTCTCGCGTAATCCCGGATTTGAAGGCTTCACTCCGCCACCCATTTACTTCGACACAGCAGAGGAGCGAGCGCGAAATCCCATCGCCGCGCCAAGCCGTCGCACAGATATGTACACAAAACGCTTCGGTTCTCGCTCTTTGTGTGTCTTCATAATGAAACCCAACGACCACACTGCCTCCATTTTTAATCCCCCCGCCTGTCTGTGGTGGCCTTGGTTCAGTAAAATGAGGAGGGAACACGCCTGTACACTCGTGGTTATGCCAATAGAGCATCATCCTCATCATCCTCAAACCCCTTCACCCCCTCCCCCACTCCATCGCTCCAATCTACCGTCACGACTAAAGAAAGAAAACGGAACGAACCAAAAAGAGGCACAAAAAAAAAGGCAAAAAAAAACAAAAAAAAACCTCGAATAAAGCGAGAATTCTAAAAGGATTTCGTGTGTTTCTTTCCCGAGCTGATACGAGTCGTCAAGAGAGGAGCCACCGCCAAGAACACGAAGAACACCCAAGAACACCGCATATACACCGAGAGAGAGAGACGATACGACGAACGGGGAACGTGGCGAATCAGCTCTTTTAACGATTTGAATAGAGAAAGCGCATAAGGGGCACTAAATCTCAAACCTAAATCCTTCATCTACTTCTAAACCTTCCTCTTCACCATCGACCATCTGCACCCCAGCCACCCATCCCCCAGTGGTGGCCCCGTTCTGTGGAGCACACCGACTGGAAAAGTCAAAGAGTGTTTGTGCAACTTTCAAAATAAAAACAAATTCCAACGATTTATCCGAAAAAAAAAAACGAGAAGGGAATCGAACAACGAAGCACGAAGGACGACGATGGTGGTGGTGGGACGGGGAGACAGCGCTCGCCGGGTGTAGTGTGGTAGCGTCGAACACATTTTTAGCACACGAATCGGGGATAGCTTACAACATTGAAGTAAATTAAAATGTATTGGGACCCGGAGGGGGGGGGGGAGGGGAGACGCGGAGGAAGTTCCAAATCCAGGACGAGATGTGGCTTATTGCGTGCCAATTGGTAGCACTGGCATATGTGCTACACGAGCATGCATCCACGAGTCCGACGGGGACGACGATGATGATGATGATGATGATGGGGCGATAGTGCAATCAGAGCTCGTGGGCGGTGGGCGGTGGGCGGTGGGGGAAGAGGGGGGATAATAGGGATTTGATGGGAAGATGATACGTCTGTCGATGGATTTTCATCAAATTTTTACAAGTTTCCCGGGGATCAAAGAAGAAACCCTGGCCTAAATCACCCCGAGATGAATGGACTAATCATAATCGATCAACGGACAAACAAATCTCTGCTCATTTATTCTCCGGAGCGAACGCTTTCGCGACTCTCACTGAGTAATGAATTCCGCCCCGCTTTGCCGTCTGTTTCATGCTCTCCAAGGCAGGCAGAGAGGACCGCCGGACGATGGATCAGAGTCACAAGTTGCCCGTGCAATCATGGGTGTGGGTGCAATTTGTTTTTCTTGGCTCTCCTCCCATTGGCCGTTCGTTCGTACTTTTTAATTCTCATCGTTTTGGGGGACATTTTCTGGTCGCCTTCGAAACGGTGGACTGCTCTGAAGTCACTCATCCTCCTGGAGACTGTCTTTGACTGAAATCTGGTCTGGATTCGGGTCTTCTTCGAACCGGCGGACCCCTCTGAAGTCACTCATCCTCCTGGAGACTGTCTTTGACTGAAATCTGGTCTGGATTCGGGTCTTCTTCGAACCGGCGGACCCCTCTGAAGTCACTCATCCTCCTGGAGACTGTCTTTGACCGAAATCTGGTCTGGATTCGGGTCTTCTTCAAGCCGGCGGTCCCCTCTGAAGTCACTCATCCTCCTGGAGACTGTTTCTGACTGAAATCTGGTCTGGATTCGGGTCTTCTTCAAACCGGCGGACCCCCCTGAAGTCACTCATCCCCCTGGAGACTGTCTTTGACTGAAACCTGGTCTTCTTCAAAACGGCGGAACTCAAAAAATTAGAATAAATTATTATCCCTTTTCGTCAAGGGAGGGAGAGAACAGCGTTCGCCCTCCTCCCACCACATGATGTGGGGGCTGGTCTGGCGCGTGTGTGTGTCGGTCCTTTTCGTCCTCATTTTCCTTTGTCCTTTGACTATCGAAAAATATCATCTAGTTTGGAAAAGTTATCGACTGCCTCGACGTTGTATTCCGATGTGACACAGGATATGTGAGGGGGAGGTGGTGTATCGTCAAACGAAGAGTATAATAAACCGATTAGAGGGAGAAAGAGAAAGAGAGAGACCTTAACAAAGCAGCATACATTCAATTCAATGCGACCAACGCCAACAAAGGGTCTTGGTCTTACGTCCTACGTGACAGAGTGCTTCGTGCTCCTCACGCTCCGCCATTCAATATGTGTGCCCGATCTGATTTACATACCAACACACTTGATTTATTCCGATTGGGTACATTTTTTGGGCGTAAATTAACGGTGAAGACTGTAATGTCTTTGCGGATAGGCAGCGCCATTGACAACATCGACGACAGCGGCATCGCACGAGAAAGGGATCATCAGGCGCATAAAAAGAATGAAAGGAAAAGGAGCCGGGACCAAATGACAAATGTACCAAAATGAAAGAAAGATACACACAATGGGGTAAAGTTAACGTTTCCACTCGGTTTCACGCCCACCATTCGTCCGTCCGCCGCGCCGTTCCCCCACCATAATTGCTATCCAATCTCTCTCTCTCTCTCTCTCTCGTTCTCTGTGTTTCTCTGTGTCGTCTCTCGCACACCCGCCCCCCCCCCCGTCGAAGATGTTTGTGATCCTGTTCATCTGGTGCTTCGATACTAGTGGGCAACACATTTCGAAGATTAACACTTTAATCGAAGGGATCACCCAGCCACCCATCAAGTTCGCCCCCTCCCCGCTCGTTCGCTTGTCATCAGTGTATTTTCAATGTTTTTGGATGCTCCTGCTCCTGCTTCTGCTGCTGATGCTGCTGCTACTGCCTGTTGTTGTTGGTCGTAAAATAAAAAAGGAAAAGTTTTAGCCTTGACTTGATGCTATTTAGGAAATCTGTGGGAGTGGACGAGGGGTGGTGGATACGACCACGACGACGACGATGAGAACGACGACGAAGGACACCTCGAACGACCGAATGCACACACAACGAAAAAGAAATGGACGGATAAATGGCCCAGAGATGAGTACGTGTATCTGAAGAAGAGATCAAAAGATTCCCGATGATGGGCTACAAGAGAACAGTTTATAGAGGCGCAGATATCTCTAGTTGCGCTTACTTAAACATTTGTGTCATCTTCATTGTAAATGATTCCACGAATGGTTTTCTGAGAGGGGGGTGGGCTGTGATAGCCTGTGGGGGGGGATGAGTTGATGGTTTGGTGGTCATCTGTGATTTAAGGAAAATGTCACACGGAATGATGAGAATCAAAGAGTACGAATCAACGACCAATGGGGGAGAGATTTAAAGAAAAAATAGTTTGGAGGAGATGAGTGACTTCAGAAGACGAGGATCGAGGCCAAAGACAGTCTCCAGGAGGATGAGTGACTTCAGGGGGGTCCGCCGGCTCGAAAAAGACCCGAATCCAGACCAGATTTCAGTCAAAGACAGCCTCCAGGAGGATGAGTGACTGCAGAGGGGTCCGCCGGTTCGAAGAAGACCCGAATCCAGACCAGATTTCGGTCAAAAACAGTCTCCAGGAGGATAAGCGACTTCAGAGGGGTCCGCCGGCTTGAAGAAGACCCGAATCCAGACCAGATTTCAGTCAAAGACAGCCTCCAGGAGGATGAGTGACTTCAGAGGGGTCCGCCGGTCCGCCGGAGACCCGAATCCAGACCAGATTTCGGTCAGAAACAGTCTCCGGGAGGATGAGTGACCTCAGAGGGGTGCGCCGGCTTGAAGAAGAGCCGATTTCAGACCAGATTTCAGTCAAAGACAGCCTCCAGGAGGATGAGTGACTGCAGAGGGGTCCGCCGACTTGAAGAAGACCCGAATCCAGACCAGATTTCAGTCAAAGACAGTCTCCAGGAGGATGAGTGACTGCAGAGGGGTCCGCCGGCTCAAAGAAGACCCAAATCCAGACCAGATTTCAGTCAAAGACCGTCTCCAGGAGAATAAGTGACTTCAGAGTGGTCAGCTGTTTGTGAGTTTCAAAACGATAATCACCAGAGATCATGGGAGAAGTTCTTTCACGCGCCTGCCTTCCCAAACAAGGCAGTCTCATGCAAATGGCTGGCCACAACCAGTCGCCAGTCATTAACCTGGATTCACTTAAGGCTCTCCCTCAGCGGAGCCAATTGTGTGTTCACTCTCGACTGCAGCCCAAAAACTGAATCAGAAATTCTGAACAAGGAACCAAACGTGCACAAGGACAGAGCAGAGGAAAATGGTTTTTTGGCGGCGATGGCGGCGGCGATGCATTCTGTGCAAGGGGTGAAGAGTGAGAGGGAGAGGATGAGAGAAAGAGGATCTTTGTGCGGATGGAAACAAAATATGCAATTATGTGCTGGGAGCAGTATCAGAAGCGACCTGCTGCCTTGAATTAGAAACGAAATTGATTCAACAGATGGAGCGTACGTCAATTGCATTCTGTCCACACACACACACACACACAGATGCAGAGATGTGTGCGTGTGTGCAAGCGATTGTAAGGTTCCCTTTTGGCATCAACGACGGTGGCGGCGCCGCCGCCACCGTCGTTGATGGCAACTAATTGGAGGACGTGCCTCAAAGGAACACAAACAGGGTTTCATTGACTTTCAGTGTATGTCGGTGCTTTTGTGCACTGCTCCACTCCTCATCGACATCCTTCATTCGATTGTTGCGGTTTAACTCCTCGGTTTTTGCCTTCGAACGCAAGGCGTGTGTGCAAGTTTCCCTTCAGTTGGCTGAGGGTCGAGTCCACTCCTTCCCACCGCTGAGGGCCAAGGACTAAGCATTTTGTTGGAACCATCTCAAGATTGAAAATTATCTCCTTCAATAGGCCACAGTGAGGAAAATGAGAGGGAACAAAAAAAAAAAAAACAAAGAAGAAGCAAGTTTCCACCCTCGCTCTCTCGGGGGAAAACAAAAGTAAATTAACCCAATGTACCAGGACACCAGGACTCTGGGGAGCACCAACCACCACCACCACCACCACCATCACCACCAACAGCAGCAGGAGCAGCAGAAGCAGCAGCAGTTCGCGGCGGAATTATACACAAGTACCTTTCACAAGGACGTTCATTATCACTGCAGTGGGTATTCCTATTTCCCAATCTCTTCGGCGGCGCGGTAGATGATGCTGTTTGTGTTTGTCTGTCCTCTGCGCGGTAACGATAGTTTGCAAGGTTCACTTGAGAGCAGGGGGTGGGGGGGGGGGGATGGATAATAATCATCGTTATCGAGTGGTGGTAACATAAAGTTGAAAGTTAATGAAATTTCGGGCCCTAACGGATTAAACGAACACGGGAACGAGGAAGATAAGGAAAGAAAAAAAAAACACCCACAGTGGGGTGGATGCAGATATTCTTCTGCGTGTGTGTGTGTCTATGCTTCAAACGGAGAGCAAATAACGTTGACGGCAATGTCAACGATTAGTTGTGGGACAACAAGGACAACGAGCGCTAAAGGAGAGGACGGACGCCTGAATTATTGTCCTTGTACTCATAACGACTCTCTGTTACAAAAGTACTCTATCGTGACCAGTGGCATGCAGTCGGGGAGTTCTCTCTTACGCGCTTGAGTTCACACAGCGGCGTCACACAGTCACTCGTGAAGTCGTCGTGTTTATGGGGGTCTGTCATCGTTCCTTAGATGAGTTCGAATGGGGTTTTTGTTGCACTATCAGCAACCTTTGACTGAGATTCTCTTTCGCGGCAGATTGTGGCGGTTGCTATGAGAGTTTAGCGCCCACTGCGCCGGTGTCAGCTCTCGTTTTGGTATTTCAGCAGTGCTCCCACTTGTCGCGAGTGGATTTCTTTGGGTTCGTGGGGGGGGAGGGGTGGTGTGTGAGGGGAGGGGTGTGAGGGACTGTGCGTGATTAAAGGTTGTTATTTGTAATTTCTCAATCAAATAAAAGAGAGGAGATGAGAGGTGGCCAACTGCTTGTCGGACAGTGGCGTCTTCATCCTCATCGTCTGTTGTGACCACAGTCCTGGGGATCTGAACGTTCAAAATTACCCCTTCACATGTTTTCAACGACCACCTCGACACCCATCGAACTGAAAACAAGTCCTTGTTCGGATTTTGGTTTCCCCCGAGGAACTGCAGTGCTCTTCATAGCCTCCGAGAGATGTTCCAAAGCCCAGATCCGCATAAGACGTTCGGGAGGCCAAGATTCTATGGCCAGTCCCCCACAACATTCACCACCAACCTGAAGAGAGCCGCACTCTCCCTCAAGAGAACACTCTTCTCTCTTGAATTTCCCACATCAAAACCCTCACAATTGGCAACCCTCACACGAGCTGAAAACCAAATCCAGATGCTCTCTCATCGGTCAATAGTGCTCTTCGTCGTGCAAACGCATACAGTTCGACTTGAGCCATCGTACAGGCAGTTATATTAGCTCTTCCCCGAGTGCTTTTTTCGCTATTTTCCCAGCAGAGTTCACAACTCTGGGAATCAATTTTCATTCTGACTGCTCAGCTCCTGCACGTAAATCACCTGGATACCATGGGGATGTTGCCCCTACAGTGGCGTTTAGTGTGAATCGAGTGAGGAAAAAACGACGCTTTTGGATAGACACCGAGTGTGCTGAGACAGCCACCGGCCACCGGACGGTATCCGAATCGAATCCATCAAGTATCGATAGGCTGGCCATAATCAGAAGTGACCAAGTGGTGTTTCATTCCTTTGCTTGCGCTACGGTCAGTGTGTTGTGTCCTTCGGGCAATCCTAGCCGGTTTCTTAAAGAGCCTCTGTTACACAATTTACTGAGCTGCCTGCTCTGCGACAGTTAATGTGCGTTGAGTGAGTGCGAAAAGTCCTTATCGAAATATTTACCGAACAAAAAAAAAAAAAAAAATGTAACGTATCCGCAACCGGTTCCGCATCCGCATCCGTGTGTGCAAGAGAAAGCTTCCCAAAGCAAAATTCAAATCATATCAAAAAAAAAAAAAGAAGAAAAAAATTAGGGTGGTGTGGTGAAGCTGACGGCAGCAACAACAGCGGCCTAAATTTCCAAAACGTGTGCTATTAGGCGTCAGTCAGGTGGTGCGTGTGTTTGCTCCGCTAGTGTTAAAAAGGTTGTATTTTGCCGCGCGGGGGGGCTATATCAGTGTTCAACATAAAATCCTTTTTTTTACTGTTATTGCACTTTCGTGACACAACAACGCCGCACAAAAAGTCCCTGTTCCCCCATGTGATTGAGGCTGAAATAGTGCGGTTGTTTGTGGTGCTAAGAGGTAATATCAAATCCAGTTTAAGTTCGAATTAATTTGCTTCGATTGGCGTGTGAAGAGCGTGCCAAACGTGCCAACGCAGGTGTCGTCGCTTGAATAGCCAAATTTAAAGGTGGAACCTTCAAAACATTTTGGTAAGTTAAGCCCGACGGTATTTAGTTTAAGTTTTACTTTTATTTTTTCAGTTTTTCTTTTTTGTTATTTTTTCATCAAAGAGCCTGGTGGAGTCGCGAGCTCATCCTCGTTCAGCTTGATTGTCGGAAATTGATGCAACAGATCTCAAAAGAACACCTTCTGAGAAACAGGGTAGAGTTTTTCAAGTTTTCGAACGTCGGAAACGGGTTTATCAGAAATCTCAAGACCTATCCCAACTTCTTCTAGGATTTTTCTTTGAAAGTGAGCCCAAGGCAGGAGGGAATTTCTTTGGAAAATGCGACAGGGTAAAGTTTTCAAGTTTTCGAAGGTCGGAAACGGGTTTTTCAAAAATCTCAAAATTCTGTCCCAACGGCTTCGAGGTGATTTCTATGATTTTTCTTCGAATATTGGCCCAAGGAAAAGATGTTTTCATTGAAAAATGCGAAAGGGTAAAGTTTTTAAGTTTTCGAATGTCGGAAACGGGTTTTTCAAAAATCTCAAAATTCTGTCCCAACGGCTTCGAGGTGATTTCTATGATTTTTCCTTGAAAATTGGCCCAAGGGAGGAGATGTTTTCTTTGAAAAATGGGCCAGGGTAAAGTTTCTAAGTTTTCGAATGTCGGAAACGGGTTTTTCAAAAATCTCAAAATTCTATCCCACGGCTTCCTGGTGATTTTTTTGATTTTTCTTTGAAAACATGTCCAAGGGAGAATGGTTTTTTTTTTTAATGCGCCATATCTCGAAAACGGTGCGTTTGACGCCGATTTGACCGCTTTTCAATGCCATTTTCTCGTTCGACATGAGAAATTCACCCGATTTTTCGGTAGCTTGTGGTTTTGTGCATCTATTCGTGTACCTCCTCGACTGTAACCGCAATTTTCCCATAGCCTTAGGTGGGTTTTGGTTCTCCAACCACCACCCCCCTCCCCCGCCCCCAACCCACCGAAGGCATCCATGTGTCGGAAAGTAATCAAACAAAATTCCATCCCTTCGAACCACATACGCATACCATCACCAGCGTTCACCACGACCACAAAGAGAACTGAAATCCATTCGGTAACCGATTCAGCTCTTCAATTAGTCAAGGTCTAGTTGAAATTTCGAAAATATCTGTCCAGGCTTAACCAGAGCATCAAAACCTGTTTCCTTGGGTTTTTGCCCTTTTCCGTTGTTTGATTCTCTCTGCTAATTTTTTGCTGTTTACCCCATCATTTCCTTGGACCGCTTTTAGCCACTGTTCTAAGGATCTAAGGACCCCTTTGAGAATAGCACCTTTTCTGTCAGTGTAACCGCCATCTCCACCATCTCCAGCACCAGCAGCACCGGCAGCACCTCTTTGAGTAATGAATTCTTGATTTGACAGAATGAGAAATGTTATGGCGCCCACCTTGGATCCTTCTCTGGCATACCACAGCATACACAACAACTATTATCTCCCTCGGCAAAGGTCCTCGCAAAAAAAAAAAAAAAAAAACCCAAAATTCATTCCTCAGCAATTGTTCCTCCGCCACATCGTCCAGAAGCTCGAACCCTTTTTGAGAACAAACAACACCCACTGATAGAGTCTAACTTACGAGTAACTCTCGGTGTTTACCCTTGTCAGGATATGAGAGAATCTACGGGCGAACAAAAAAGGATTCCGAATCCACCTCAGATTACCACCACTCAGTCGCTCATCCTAAATAAATATTGTGCATAGGAAAATTGCGTAATTTGTGTGAGAGAGAGCGAGCGTTGGCAAGGGAATTGGCCGCCGGATTGTCCCAAAATGGGACGGCCGATGGGGGATGGTGGTTCGCAATATTCAGAGAGTCTGCTCGTGTCTAGGTCCCTCTTGGTTTCGAATGAATTTTCAGTTTTCCCCTTACAAATCATTTTCGCCGTAATAGTCGACCTCATTCAGGGAACGTGTGTGTTCCTTGGGCCCGACCGATCTGTGATTAGCCATTTATGGCTGCAAGATGGACCCAGGATCTCGGGGTGAGTGGATGGAATTACTTTAATTGAATTGCGACGAGGCAGAGGTGAGATGATGGCCAGCTGAAGACCTCCGATGGAGTATCCAGAAGTGTGTAATAATTAGTTCTTCGATGGCAACGACTCTAGGGTTAATCGCTTGAGATCGAGCGATGAAAGGGTTTAAATTCTATCGACAGTCGTAGTCTTGGGGGCGGTATTCTCCTCCCCGATGAATCACTCCATTCAAGCATAACCAGAATATGATCCCTCGTCAGGGCGTTATTCACCGAAACCGGATATTGGCAATTGGCACTTTTGAAAGAGCAACAGCTTCATGACACGCTGACCAGCTTCCGTCAAGCACTCAACCAACATTTTGTCGCCGCCGCCGCCTCTCATGAATTCACCGATTCACCCCCATCCGGACCCGGTGTGAGGCTTAAATCAGGGATCGCCCTAAGAGCTTACAACAACAAAAACACACACAAATGCAGAGAACAATAAAACAATAAATTTAATATATCGCGAGCATATTTAATTTATTATTTATTCAGTGACACGCGCATATTATTTCCGTCAAAACGAAATCCTCTTACCAACCTGGACACATTGGCGTGGCATCGCAAGGCTCTCGAGATTATTTTTCATTTGTTGCTGTTGCGCGGATGATGATGATGATGATGATGTGGCAGTGGCGGCTGTTGCCCGAGTTCAATTGCATTTTTAATTCTTTTTCAGCTTTTTTTCTGCTTGTTTTTCCTCTTTTTTTGGTTTTTTATTTAAAACGTTTTTATTTTCACTTAAAATGTTATTAATTTCCTCTGCTGGAACCCCTCATCGCGAGGCGTCGAATGGTGTGTGCATCCACATCCGGTTGGCGTTGGCTTGTTGCAATGATGTGCACCCTGTGGGTCGGCCTAAGGGACCGGCTGCGGCGTGGCAGACTGTGAATGTGATTTTTGATTTTCTGGACAGCCTCTGTTTAGACTTAAGGCTTGAGTAGGATTGACAATACTTGCTGAAGGGCGTGAATGGGACAGAATAGAATCTTCAGAACTCCGCCTCTAACTGGGCAACCAAGTCACCCCTGGTAAAAAATCGTACCTCTATCCGCATCTACGTTCAATTTTCTATTCAGCCTGGTGACATCCTTCAACTCGTCCGAGTTGTCGACAAAATCGTTTCAGAAGAAATCATGTCTCCCAGAAAAGGATCCTCAGATCTCTGCTTCTAACTAGTCAACTATGTCGGTCCTGGCAAAAAGTCGTGCCTCATTTCGCATCTACATTCAATTTCCTATCGATTCTGATATCTTGCTTTCCTTAATTCGTCCTGGCTACTGAGCAAATCCTTTCACAAAACATCATGTCTTCCGAAGTGGGACAGAACAGGATCCTCAGAACTCTGCTTCTAACTAAGCAACCACGTCGGCCCTGACATAAAATCGTACGTCATTTCGCATTTAGAAATAATTTCCTATTCATTCTGGTATCTTGCTTTCCTTACCTCGTCCTAGTTACCGAGCAAATCCTCTCAGAAGACACCATGTCCTTCTAATCCGCGAATTTCATGCGAAAAAAAAAGTATTCTCAGAACTTGGCCTCTAACTTCCTAACCATGTCTCCCACTGTAAAAAACCGTACTTCTTTTCTCATCTGCAATTGATTTCCTACCCACTGATGTAACTTGCATCCTTCAGTTCGTCCTGGGTATCGAACAAATCCACTCAGAAGATACCATATCCTTCCAACACGTGCATTTCTTGCGAAAAAAAAGATTTTCAGAACTCCGCCTCTAACTAGTCAACCAAGTCACTCCCGGTAAAAAATCGTACCTTATTTCACATCTACATTTAATTACCTATCGATTCTGATACCTCGCTTTCCTTAATTCGTCCTAGTTATCGAGAAAATCCTTTCAGAAAACGTCATGTCCTCCAAAATGCGACAGAAAAGGAACCCCAGGACTGGGGTCATAAAAAGACAACCAGGTCATCCCTGTTCAAATATCACACCTCATTTCGCATCTACAATCAATTTCCTATCCACTGATGTAACCTGCATCCCTCAATTCGTCCTGGCTATCGAGCAAATCGCTTCAGAAACCCTCATGTCTTCCAAGATGCGAGTTTTGTGCGGCAGAAAAGGATCCTCAGAACTCCGCTTGTAACTCATCAACCGTGTAGCTTTTGCTAAAAAGTCGTTCCTCCCCAAGCATCTACAATCAATTTCCTATCGATTCTGATAACTTTCTTTCCTTAACTCCTGCAAGTTATCGAGCAAATCCTTTCAGAAGACATCATGTCCTGAAAAATGTGAAAAAAAGGATCCTCAGAACTTGGCCTCTAACTTCCCAACCAAATCACCCCCGGAAAAAAGATTTACATCATTTCACATCTACATTTAATTTCCTATTCAGTGGTATATGCCACATCCTTCAGCTCGTCCTAGTTGTCGAGAAATTCGTTCCAGAAGCCTTCCAAGTTCACGACTTGAAAGAGCATCTCACTAAAGTCGCATCAAAATGATCCACCAAATCACTCCCGTTACAAAACCTGAACGTATTCCCCTTCTGCAATCAATTTCCTTTCCAATGATGTATATCACGTCCTTCAACTCGTCCTAGTTACCGAGAAATTCGTTTCAGAAGACATCCTATCGTCCAAGATCACCGCACGACGGAGGTCATCAGAGAAATCGCCTCTAACTTCCGAACCCCTTCACCCCCGGTAAAGAAAAATACCATTTTTCGCATCTACGTTTCACTACCTTTCCAATGGTGTAACTCGCATCCTTCAACTCGTCCTAGTTAAAAAGCTCGGTTTCGCAAATTTTTGGTTCTTTTTCACCAAAAAAAGGCGACCCCGATGCTTTATCAGTTTACTGCATTTTTTGGCGTGGCACGTGTCAGTTTTTTCAAAGTCGATTTTCTCTGCTTTTAGACCGAATTTTTGGATGCATCTTGTGGGGCTGGGTGGGGGAACGATAAATGAAGAGAACTGCATCAAAAATTTCATTCAAAACCGAGGATTTTTTGAGAAAATCGAATTTTTCATTTTGTATGGCGACACCGCTGAACCCTTTCAAGCAGATGGTCACACTAGAATTCCTGTCTCTCTCGCACTGCTGACAGTTGAGGGGATTGCTTAGGAACAGGTTTTGGATCGTTTTAAGAGGGAAATTGAAGGGGAATGGGGGTGATTGAGTGTGGGGAGGGGATACGGTGTGTTTTCCGATCGGAAAACGGAGGAATTTCAATGTTTTCGGTTGATGCTGATGAGCGGTTGTTGCTCTGTCAAATTTTAGTGTTACCATGGGGGGTATTTTGATGCGATGAGTGTTTGGTGCAATGACTTGGTTTTAAAACATGCTGAGGAGTTTAAAATCATCCGAAATGAGATGGAATTGAATTGTTTGAGGAGGTTTCAGGCGGAGAGCTGGTCTCGAAGGTGGCGTGGAGGAATGAGTGAATTTTTGGCGAATGTAGCGTGGGGATGATGTAGTTTTGAAGGGTTTTCTTGGTTGCAAGTCTCGTTGCCCGGTCTCCATTAATTTTCCGACAAGATTATCTGCATTCATCGGCTTAAATCATTCTTTTCAGTTTTTCTTACGTTCTTCTTCCGTTTTTTTTTTTTCGTTGAAAGTGTTCTTGTTTTTTGTAACTTTGCATGCCCTCTAGGGTACATCCACTGCCAGAGCAAAACAAACTCGATAAACCTCTAGACTGGCGGGACGTACCACGTTACGTAGCTTACCTCTCTTAAACTCAACTTAAAGATCGATTTATCTTCGAGAACACAGACGTTTTTCTTCCGTTTTTTTTTTTTCATTTTGCTCAAAATTATTTGCACAGCTATTAATTTGAAAACTAAAAATGAATTATTTTGATTTAGACATGGGCCGGGTGTGTTGGGAAAATTTTATAAATTATTTCTACGTTCCCCCTCTCTCTCTCTCTCCCCCCCTCCACCCATCTTTCTGCGCGTTGAAAGGACATAAATCTTTACGATCCTACCTGTACATTGTTTACGACGAGAGTGAGCTACCAACTGGGAGGTGGCGAATCCCTTCACACACACACACACACACACGCCCACCTAAGGGCATGACTTTTAGGCATTCAACTGTGCATTAATCATAATCATTTTGAAATTCCAAACATTTATCAAATTACAATCTATTCTGTATTTCATGTCAACAACAAAAACAAAAAAGAAGTCCTATACATCGCTCAGCTCTGCTGTAGATGCCTGTGCCCCTCGAACAAGCCCAAACAAGTCGGATTGCCTTCACTCATCATTAATCCTTGCGATATGCATGAGTCGGTGTGCACTCCCTTAAGTGGGTTGAATCACTTCAAGCAAATGCTCAGAAAGAATGAGCCGAATCCCTGTACAATTGCGTGCAAAAGCCAAGCAATCATTTTTTTTTGGCTTAATCCATCGTCCTTGACTGGACCTGGGTTGGCCTTAACGAGTCCTGAGCACAGCCCACCAGTCAGTCGGTTTCGGACTCTGATCCTTGACCCCCCTATGGTCCACTAAGTACGATTATCAATTACTAATGACGATTGGTTTCACAGAATCCCATTGTGGTGCGGATTAATGCGGTCCCCCCTTTTTGTGGCACCAGATGACTGGTTACGAGGCCCTAATTAAAAAGGTGAGCGCGCTTAGCACGGATGGATGGATTTGCCGTATGGATGGTCGGTAATCGGCCGATGATCCGTTGATTGCATGTCCCCCGAATCGATTTAAGTGGTTAATTGTGAATGGAACCGTTCGTTAGAACACAGCAGCTCACATGCAACTATCTCTCACGTGGTAGTGGTGACTATTTTTGAAACCATATCCACCCTTCGTGCTTTAGTGCTTTTGTAAAGTGTGCGCCAAGTACAAGTTTCTTTTTAAAAATTCAATAAAATTGACAAAATTAAATGTTTTTCCATATATTACAGCTTCAGTAGCAAGAGAAAATATTCCCATTAATTTGTGAATGACAACATTGTTCAGGTGCTTGCGTTTACCTCGGAGTCTAGGTAGACAAAGTCTTTCACTACTTCAAAGTCATAGCTGTCTACAAGGTGCGCCAAATACAAGTTTCTTTTTAAAAATGCAATAAAATTAACAAAATTACTATCTTTTCCACATATTCTGACTCTATTCGTAAGAACAAGCATTCCCATTATTTAGTAAAATATAAAGCCGTTCAAGAACTTGCGTTTACCCCGGAGTCTAGGTAGACAAAGTCTTTCAGTCTTTCAGTCTATAGCGGTTGCCAAATCCAAGTTTCTTTTTAAAATGCAATAAAATGCACAAATTTGGAATTTTTTCCCATATGTTATAGCTTCATTAGCAAGAGCAAGCATTCCCATTAAGTCGGAAAAAACAATACCGCTCAAATGCCTGCGTTTACATCGGAGACGAGGCAAACAAAGTCTTTCCCTACTTCAAAGTCATTGCTGTCTGCCGGGTGGGCCAAGTACAAGTTTCTTTTTAAAAATGCAAGAAAATAAACAAAATTACTATTTTTTAAAAATATTCTGACTTCACCAGGAAGACCAAACATTCCCATTAAATTATAAGATACAAAATTGTTCAAGTGGCAGCCTTAACTGGCTTCGCCGCAATCCATTCTGTCACCTTCATTTCCCAAGACCTTGTTCATGCTTTTGTGTTCTCGGCCACAGCAGCCACCATGTCATCTATCCGCACTGTACGACGACGGCGACCATGAGTGTTGTCCACTAGCACACCAGTCTCATGAATTTTCTGCACAAACTTGCGTACAGCAGTCGCTTGTCGGTGGGTGCTTCATTTCGGCCAAAAATTCTTTTCAAAAAACCCACTGTTTTGGGCTACACAGCACTCACTTTGGAAATAAGTTTTCAATATTTTCCAACGTTGCTCAAGCAAAAACTGACCTATTTCGCTTCGCGGAAGTATGCTACTGACTTCCTGTTAAGATTTCGAGCAGAAAATAGTTTTCGGTGTCAAAATAGCCGACGATTTAAAATCAAACCACTAGTTGGCCCGTCCGTTTCAAGTCCAACTCGGTATGGAAAGCTGCTCTGGCTCACCTCAGGGGGACTGTGTTGAACCAGGCTTCGTTCTGGACCTTTACCTTCTCAGAATGATAGTGTCCCCAACTTTCCTTCATCAAAGACTGTCATCAAACACTCCCTCGGTTGATTTTTTGAAACATTTCCACTCGCTTCTTGGTGCTCTGCCGCTCTGGCTCGCCTCAGGGGAGCTGTGTTGGACCAGGCTTCGTTTTGGACCCGCCCTTTCTCACAGATTCGTCGTCCCCTCAACAAGGACTGTCATCGCCATCTCCCTCGATGAATTTCCCTCCCCCACTCCCGTCCACCCCCACGGAGGCAAAGCAGAATCCTCTTGGAAAGCATATATACGCCGTTAATGGCTTCTCGCATAGCCTCCTTCCAGATCATTTTTGATCAGCTTGACTGTCGATTTCGAGAAGGAATGGTAGGAATGACAAAAATTCGATTCCATAAAGCCATTCTCCCGTCGACGACGACGATGACGTTGCCAAAGCCAATCGCCTTCGATAAGCCTCTTATCGAGAAAATCGAGTTTAGGCCGAGCGGGGGCGGGGCAGACACACACAGACCTACAATTTCCAAGTGAACCGCGAAATGTCCTACTCTGCCTACTTCCACAGAAGCCGGAGCAGCAGTAGCCCGCCCAGAGCTCTGCTTTTTTGAATCAAAAATTCCTCACAATCTCCTCCAGACTGTTGTGTGTGTGTTTTTTTTTTTTTTGTTGTTGTTCGTTCGTTGGTTTATTTAAATCTCCCACCCCCCGCCTGTCCGGCTTGTCGTCACTCAAGGGACTACCAAGGATACACAGGATACACGAAGTGCAAATACTCCGTATATATGTAGCTCGCATGTAGGGCGGGTCAAACAAAAACAAAAAAAAAACAAAAATCGCTGCTGTTGCCACGGGCAAAGGGTAAAGTTTGCCAATTGACTTTACATCGTGAAGGGAACACACCAGGTAACTGATACCAAAAGAGGCATGCAATATGGATGAAATTGAATTTGTCAGAACGCATTTACCGGGCTAAATAGCCGAAGCTAGAGCGGCGGCGGTGGCGGTTGGGGCAATTCTCCTTCACAGTGCACTTGCATGGGACAAGTGGCGTTTCAGTGACAAGGAGTTTAATTAAGCCCATGAAGAATCAACGGCGGCCAATTTTGCAACTCAACGGTATTCACTTTGACGTGTGCGCCACAAAAAGCTGCTTAATCGTCCGGCTCAGGAACAGGAAGAGCATTATTTTTGCAGGTGTACGCAAACGCAGGCATCCCTTTGTTCCCGTCAAACCATACAAATCGTCTATAATTGACGTCCAGCTGCAGGATGGTTTATTTATTCTATTCATCCGTCCATTGTGCGCTCGCTATTTCGTCGTCATGCACACGTACACAGCACGGGGAACGTTGCCGTGGGGCCGACGTTTGGCTTTCTGAAATCAAAACGACAATTACTATTGAAATATCCTTCGTGCCGTGGGTACATATACACGCCCTCGCTCACCCCCACCCACGCCCAACCATCAGCACTGCACTCAATGATCAATTTTGATTGATAGCCGAGCACACGCCAACAGTTTTGAGCTGTAGCGCGGCGCAACGTTCGTTTCGCGCAAGTTTGCCGGTCGTTAGCAATGAAAAATGTCCTTTCCAGGATCTCACGCCATACAGAGACGTCCCTGCAATAAATATGATTTGTATGCCAGCCACAGAATTCGACACAAAAAAGGAGAGAAGGAAAAATTAGATATGAACGCGAAAAGCTTTTCGCTTAATTGCCGCGAAAAGGAATAAGCCCCCCCTCCCCCTCATGCTTAGGCAGGCTCGTCCTGTGGCTGTGTGTGTGTGTGGGGGGGGAGAACCATAGTAATTCAGGGCATTTACTCGGAATTGAGCCTGACTGCTCCCTGTGAGAGGCTTATGTGTGGAAATTGGTCTGTTTGGAGTTTTTTTTTGAGTTTCTAGTCCAGGAGAGTCCTTGTGCTGGGATTTATCCCCTTTTTTTGGCCTGGGGGGCCAAATGCGAGTGTGGTGTTGCGCTAACCTCCAAAACTGGTTCAAAGGTGAACTCCATTCAAAACGAAGATATTTAGGGCGAGAATTTATATTGCCTCTTGCCCAGGAGCTATTTGACTACGGGCGTGATGGTGGTGCGAGTGCGGGCGGTGGGCGATGGTGGGCCTCAAGAGGCGCTTTGAAAGGCCGTAGGTGATGCAATGAATACAAGAGTGGTTCATGGGTGAATAGATGCGTGAGCAGTTAGCCGCCACTCTGTGAGCTGTGAAATGAACGTTTGCAGAGAGTGATTGGAGGTGTATCAGATTTTGTATGTTTTCCCTTCATACGGCTTCAATGCCTTTGAAGCGACGGGCTCTGAGCAGACTATTTTTTATGACGATTTGGTGGATTCCCGCCGTCTAGTGACGTGTAGGGGCCTTTTGATTGTTTCTCGCCTCCCTTTTGACGAAGTCTAGGCGCCCCTTTGGTGACGCCTAGGCGCTCTTTTGGTGAAGTCTTGTCCCCCTTTTGACGAAGTCTAAGCCGCCTTTTGGTGAAGCCTGGGCCCCCTCTTAACGAAGTCTAAGCCATCTTTTGGTGAAGCCTAGGCCCTCTTTTGATGAAGTCTAGGCGCCCCCTTGGTGACGTTCAGGCGCTCTTTTGGTGAAGTCTAGGAGCCCCTTTGGTTAAGTCTCGCCCCCCTCTTAACGAAGTTAAAGCCCCCTTTTAGTGAAGCCTAGGCCCTCTTTTGATGATGTCTAGGCGCCCCCTTGGTGAAGTCCAGGCGCCCTTTTGGTGATGATTGAAGGAGTCAAAGAGTTGCACTTGCCTGGCCTTAGTCTCCCCGAAGGTAGTCTGACATCCCAACTCCTTAAGGATGTTGCCCTTGTGTTTCATTTCAGAGTGACAAAGTTGCTCATCGCCCTGCCTTACCACAACTGACCATTCTCATCCATTTTCATTTCATTACACTTCCAATGGTCATGTCCACCACCCCCGAGCCTCCGCACACACATCGTCTTTGGCCAGGCAATTATCCCACCAAAATGTAAATCACACGAATTGTGCCATTCGTTGATCAACTTGTCAACCGCTCTCTGCGTAGCGTAGCAAAACCAATTTCATTTCGATTCGCCTTGCGTCCGTCGTGCGTGTTTGCTTGCTTGCTTGCTTGCAGCCGAACAAAATATGGTCGTCCATATCGTCTGCTGTCCCCTCTCTACCCCCCCCCCCCCCCCCCCTCCCCCCGCCACACTGCAGCCGGCGGCAAAATGGAACCTATCAGTAAATTGTTTAATTGCCCCATGAAGCAACATTAATGTGCATTCTCTCACACTTCAAGGATCACCGCTGGTCTCTATATCCCCCGTCCTGCTGCGTCCTGTGAAATGTGTGAATGGACGCGAGCGTGTGTGTCCTTGTTTGTGTTTGATCATTCATTACAGCAATAAGAAATTATTTGTCTCTCGAGGGATGCACAAAAAAAAGGCAGAAAAAACCGTTACCTCACTTGTCTATAAATTACGATCGTTTCCCTAGTAACTGTCGCGCCATGCAAATGCGAAATTGTATCCTTTTTTTTGTCGCGAAAATAAATTCACTTTTTTTTTTTGGCTGTGTGCGTGCGCTGAGGTCCTTCATTAATTCAAAAAGAGGACAACAGCCTCGAACGGGTTGGGATGGCTTTTTAAAATTTGTTGTTGTTGTTGTTGCTGCTTTTTTTTCCAGTTTGCCTCTAGCATCCGCTTTGCCGCCTGGACGGGGGTTTGGCTTGTGTCTGTCGGTGGGTCATTGTTGGGGGGGAGGGATGGCCAACCGCCCTTTGGTTCAATGGAGGGGTGAGGAGGGGTTAGGAGCTTGGTTGGGGAATTCCTTTATGATTTATTTATCGAGGCCAAAGGACGGATGAAAACACAAATACATCTAAATTACATTTAAAGCACATTTTTCTCTTATTTTTCCCTTCATGATATTTATTCAACCCTCGAATGCAATGGCAGCCTCCTCCTAGACTCATGCGGGTCTGTCTGTGTGTGCACTAGCCTTTATTTATTTTTTATCAGCGCCCCCTACTTATGTCTCTCTCTCTCTCTCTCTCTCTCACACACTCTCTCACCCTCCTAAGAGTAGAAATTTAAATTTTTGACAGCAATAAACACAAACACTCCCACAGAGTGACAGAGATCCGCACACTCAAAGGATGAAAAGGAACGGCTGCAGGGATGCACAAGACTCCCCAAGAATAATCCTCTTTATGCAAATGGCTCTACCCACCCATTCCAGGTCCCAAATCCCTCTCCATCTCCCCCTCTCTCTCTCTCTCACACTCAGTCTTTTGAAAAGAACTCCAAAGGGAGAGTATGAATCTAAAAATGGGTTTCATTCTGTCGGACGGTAGTTATTTATTTTAGAGTTGCACTTTTGCTAAGTCCAGCGGTACTAAATTGGCTTTGTTTTTGGTGTTTTTCTACTACTGCGTCAGTTTTGTTGGTCCTGCTTCAGTGGTTCCCTTTTTGTTGTCCCCTTTTGGTGCAGGATTTCGAAATGCCTCATCATTTGCAGCAACGAGTTTTAAATGAGCATAAACCTTTGAAGAGGATTTTCTATGAGAGAAAGTCTCATAAAGGGAAGGGATTGTCAACCTTCCACGGCTCCTAACAATCCTTTGAAACCTCTCCAAGCGACTGTGCATTGGGAAAGGCAACACAATTAGGGTTAGGAATGGAAAAATACGCTTTATTTCGATCTAATATCTCACCCTACCTCAACTTGTACACTAGGGGACTCATTAGGGTCCCCAACTGTCCTCCATTTGGGAGGACAGTCCTCCATTTGGGAGGACAGTCCTCCATTTGGGAGGACAGTCCTCTTTTTCACCTATTTGTCCTAAAAACCGACTTGCAACCACAAAAACCCTTCAAAACTACATCATCTCCACGCTACATTCGTCAAAAATTCCCTCATTCCCGCCCGCTACCTTCGAGGCTTTCGAAATCCCACCGCCCCGCCTGAAACCTCCTCAAACAATTCAATTCCATCTCATTTCGGATGATTTTAAACTCCTCAGCATGTTTTAAAACCAAGTCATTGCACCAGACACTCATCGCATCAAAATACCCCCCATGGTAACACTAAAATTTGACAGAGCAACAACCGCTCATTAGCCTCAACCGAAAACATTGAAATTCCTCCGTTTCCCGATCGGAAAACACATCCAACACCCTCCCCACACTCAATCTCCCCCATTCCCCTTCAATTTTCCTCTTAAAACGATCCAAAACCTGGTCTTAGGCAATCCCCTCAACTGTCAGCAGTGCGAGAGAGACAGGAATTCTAGTGTGACCATCTGCTTGAAAGGGTTCAGCGGTGTCGCCATACAAAATGAAAAATTCGATTTTCTCGAAAAATCCTCGGTTTTGAATGAAATTTTTGATGCAGTTCTCTTCATTTATCGTTCCCCCACCCAGCCCCACAAGATGCATCCAAAAATTCGGTCTAAAAGCAGAGAAAATCGACTTTGAAGAAACTGACACGTGCCACGGCAAAAAATGCAGTAAACTGATAAAGCATCGGGGTCGCCTTTTTTTGGTGAAAAAGAACCAAAAATTTGCGAAACCGAGCTTTTTAACTAGGACGAATTGAAGGATGCGAGTTACACCATTGGAAAGGTAGTGAAACGTAGATGCCAAAAATGGTATGGTTCTTTACCGGGGGTGAAGGGGTTCGGAAGTTAGAGGCGATTTCTCTGATGACCTCCGTCGTGCGGTGATCTTGGACGACAGGATGTCTTCTGAAACGAATTTCTCGGTAACTAGGACGAGTTAAAGGACGTGATATACATCATTGGAAAGGAAATTGATTGTAGAAGGGGAATACGTTCAGGTTTTGTAACGGGAGTGACTTTGTGGATCATTTTGATGCGACTTTAGTGAGATGCTCTTTCAAGTCGTGAACTTGGAAGGCTTCTGGAACGAATTTCTCGACAACTAGGACGAGCTGAAGGATGTGGCATATACCACTGAATAGGAAATTAAATGTAGATGTGAAATGATGTAAATCTTTTTTCCGGGGGTGATTTGGTTGGGAAGTTAGAGGCCAAGTTCTGAGGATCCTTTTTTTCACATTTTTCAGGACATGATGTCTTCTGAAAGGATTTGCTCGATAACTTGCAGGAGTAAAGGAAAGAAAGTTATCAGAATCGATAGGAAATTGATTGTAGATGCGTGGGGAGGTGCGACTTTTTCGCGAGAGTTACACGGTTGATGAGTTAGAAGCGGAGTTCTGAGGACCCTTTTCTGCCGCACGAAACTCGCGTCTTGGAAGACATGTTGTTTTCTGAAGCGATTTGCTCGATAGCCAGGACGAATTGAGGGATGCAGGTTACATCAGTGGATAGGAAATTGATTGTAGATGCGAAATGAGGTGTGATATTTGAACAGGGATGACCTGGTTGTCTTTTTATGACCCCAGTCCTGGGGTTCCTTTTCTGTCGCATTTTGGAGGACATGACGTTTTCTGAAAGGATTTTCTCGATAACTAGGACGAATTAAGGAAAGCGAGGTATCAGAATCGATAGGTAATTAAATGTAGATGTGAAATAAGGTACGATTTTTGACCGGGAGTGACTTGGTTGACTAGTTAGAGGCGGAGTTCTGAAAATCTTTTTTTTCGCAAGAAATGCACGTGTTGGAAGGATATGGTATCTTCTGAGTGGATTTGTTCGATACCCAGGACGAACTGAAGGATGCAAGTTACATCAGTGGGTAGGAAATCAATTGCAGATGAGAAAAGAAGTACGGTTTTTTACAGTGGGAGACATGGTTAGGAAGTTAGAGGCAAAGTTCTGAGAATCATTTCTTTTTCGCATGAAATTCGCGGATTGGAAGGACATGGTGTCTTCTGAAAGGATTCGCTCGATAACGAGGACGAATGAAGAAAAGCGAGATACCTAGTTGGAAAGGTTATTAAATGTAGATGCGGGTAGAGGTACGACTTTTTACCGGGAGTGACTTGGCTGGATTGTTAGAGGCCAAGTTCTGGAGATCCTTTTCTGTCCCACTTCGGAAGACATGATTTGTTGTGAAAGGATTTGCTCGGTAGCCAGGACGAATTAAGGAAAGCGAGATATGAGAATCGATAGGAAATTGAATGTAGATGTGAAATAAGGTACGACATTGTAACTCCACACAAGCAATGAAAACTAAAAACGGTTTCAAATCGAAAAGTTTTTTTTAAACTCCCACTTCTCAAAGTCACCACCGGCTTGCCTCTTTTGAAATTCACACTAAATTGCCACGAAGTTGTGGTTCATTTTTAACGCCGCAAAACAGCCCCAGGGGTGTTCTTGAGTCCCATCTGCCCGCACATCCATAAAAGACGGGCAAGCATCTTCTTCCTCTTCACCAACCGTCGTCGTTACATGATTGCCTATAACTTGCAATTGGCTTCCTACTCTGTCCAGATGTGGACTCTCTCCCCCCCCCCCCTCACTTCACAGAAAAGGTGATATTCATATGAAAAACTCATTTGATTTAGCCCCAGGGCAACCACAAGGGCTATCGAGTCAATTTCCCCGGTCCCTTTTTCGCACCTCCTTCATCCGAAAGTGTGTGCTAGGACTCACTCATACACACAGACACAGGAGCAAATAAACACCATCGAGTATGTACCAATGGACCGATAACAACTAAGGAAGGATGACAATCCCTCACCCCTCACCACTCCCCCCCACCCGTCCCCACCTGCCACAAGCTCGACTGTGTGGAATGTGAAATGGCATTATTTTGTTGCCAACGCGTCCGTGCATCCACGGTTTTTGTTCAGCGGAGATACTACTCGAAAAGGCTTGCTGAACCATAGACTTGCGGTGAATCGATGAGAGCCCGCCCCACCCCACACACACACAGAGAGAGAGAGAGATAGAGAAACGCGAGGATGTAAGTTTGTATGAATTATTACAATGAAACGTGCGAATGTGTGAATCCTCGAAATGATTCCTTAAAAGGATCTTGTATGTCCTTATAATTCCCAATTCGACATTAAGGAGGTATGCCTCCCTTGAACCAACACAATCCAATGGAATCTAAAGGAATCATAAAAACGAACGAGAGCAGAACAGAACAGAACAGAGCAGAGCAGAGAGAAAAAAGCGATGGAATGGCGGATGTGGGATGTCGGGTTGGGGGGAGATACTGAGAAGATTCAGAGGAAAATTGGAAACACATGAAAATTGTCCTGCAATACCTTTCATCATGTCCTGTGTAAGGATCTATATTTGTACGGAAATGACATTAAAGTGAGTTGACTTGTTGTGAAGTTTTTTTCCTTTTTTTTTTCCTCGAAAGCTCTGCGAGGTCCTGACTGAGAAAAGAAGTTTATTGCGTCCTCTGTGCGGGAGGTGGCGGCTGAAGATGAAATGGATAAACAAAGGATGAACGAAATGAAGATACATGTCAATAACAGGGAAAAAAAAAAAAACTCATAGAGTCACAGACGAGGAGGGAGTCCTTGAAATATTAATTTGATATATGTACGCCATCCGGGCCTTACAGAGAGAGTAGGTGATTGTTTGTCCATTCTTCTGTGTCTCTGTTTGCTCGCGCGTTTCATTAAAATTCCACGAAACAAATCTTGATTTGATTTCGTTCAGTCAATGTCGAAGGACTTAAGGACTTTGTAAGCTCCTCGTTTGGTGATGGTGGGCGTGTGATTCCTTTGAAGTGTCATGCTTGCCCATTGGAACAGGATACGAGGATTTTTCAATCAGTCGTCACCTTGCCTCTCATTTTCTCATCACTAACCATAAGAAAGGAATAAAGGAAACGAAAAAAAAAAGCTTTAAAAAAGCACATAAATCAACAACCACTCTGTACACCCTCTCAACGTCGTCGTCGTCGTCGTCGTCGTCGTCTTCGAGACCACAGGCTCATCCGCACATGTGATGCTCGGTTGAGTTGTGGGACAAAACCCAACCCCCCGCCCCCCCAGGACTATCCCAAACATCCATCCCTTTGACACACACACACACACACACACACACATACAAATACACACGCGCGAACTTAATTAGATATGAATTGTTAAAACAATAGCTTTTCCCCTTGGGTGAATGGCATGCATGCCTGCGTCTACGTTCAACGTTCGTCCTCCGGGAAGGTGAAGTCAAGAACAATATGGAATATCCTTCGGTGGTTGGTGGCTGGATAACCCTGAAGGAACAGAATCTAGACGCATTTTTTCTTTTAATGGGCGCACGCAATGCAATGCAGGGTTTTTTTCTGTTGTTGTCTGTCAGCGGAGGTTTGCCTTGACTGAGGGGGGGCAACGAAAAAAAAAAGTGAGGTCAAGGTATCTCGTCCTTGACCATGCCTATGAGAGAGGGAGAGAGAGAGGGGAGAAAATGTGGTTTAAATTTGATGAGAGATTCGTTTCCCTGTCAAGATCCATGCTTCAGTGAGGAGTGCTGGTTTTGACGAAAAAAAAAATGGGGTCCAAGTATCGCCCTTGACCATATCAAAGGGAGAGAGAGGGAATCCAAATGTGGTCTAAATTTGATGACAGATTCGTTTTCCCGTCAAGATCCATGACTCAGAGGCGAGTATTGCTCTTGACGAAAAAAAAAATGGGGTCCAGGTATCGCCCTTGACCATGTCGCCTATCAGAGAGAGGGAGAGAGTCGGTATCAATTTAATGACAGATTCGTTACCCCGTCAAAGATCTCCTGTCATCTCCTGTTCATCGAGGAATTCTCAAACGGAAGACAGGAGAAGAAGAAGAAGAAGAAGTTAGATCGGTGTTTACTTTTCAGATTTGCAATAAACGAAAGTAGTTTCTCTCTCTTCCATCACCATTTGCGCACCACTAATTTGAGATAACGACGAGGGTTGAATGCGAAAGGCAACTAACTCCAAGCCACCACTGCCTTTATCCCCCCCCCCTCCCCCACCAAAACAACCACTCATTCCCTGGCCGACGACTCAAACAGAGAGAGAAAGAGAGAGAGGGATAGAAGCAAAGTCGAACAGGAGCATTTATTTACTCTGAATAAATTGAATTTGCTTAAAATAACTCTTGGGGATTCCGAAAAGTTACTCCAAGTAGTGTGTTCGGTGGAGAGTGCCGGTGCGGGTGTGTGTGTGTGTGTGGATAGAGGGGGGAGGGAGGCAGAGAAGGATTGAGAGTGGGTTAGATTTTCTTAACCACCCTTTATCCTAATGCTGATGTTAGTGCTATTGCTGGTGCTACACTTCTTCTACTTCTGGTGCTGTTGATGATGCTGATGTTGACGCACCCTCTTGTATGTGTTATGTTCCCTATACCGCACGGATTTATGTGCTGTCAAGTTCGCAACGAAGATATATGCACACAAATGGATTTGTATACGTTTAAACACCCTCTCTCCCCCCCCCCCATCGCCACCATCGCCTCATCCTTAAGGTGGGGATAAGATGCAAAAATCCCCTTCCTTCCCTCGGCTCTTGTCGTCGCAACGACAACCGAAATAGAAAAAAAAAAAAAAAAAAAAACAGAAAAACTTCAAATTAAATGTAAAGTTTCGTTATGGGGCATCTCTCTCTCTGCGGATGTGTGCGTGGATGAAAGAATATAATTTCTGTTAGTTTTCGTTTTCGTGCTCAACAAGGACGAGTATGATTCCACCTCGCATTCGGCTTAGAAATTAGCCCACAAGAAGGACACAGAGAGAGAGAGGTGGCTGGAGGAGGCAAGAGGATGATGAAAGCAAGAGGTAAAGTGTCAAAGCGGTTAGAGACATATTTTAATTAGGGTTCGGTTGGGTCATATAAGGGATAAGTGATACGATCCTGTGACATTCGTATATTTCCATATTGTTCAACCGTTTCGCTTTAGTTTCATTTTCAGGACAGTCCTGGGGAACAATGGGCGCGCACGGAGGGAGGGGGTGATGACAAAGGAGTGTGAGATTGTAATTTTCAGTTTTAAATTGTTCATGTTGTTACTTGACATTCAGACAGGATGTACGGCCTGTGCTCTGTCAGGACAATGGCTTGCTTTTTTGTTTTTTTTTTGTGAGAGGGTAGAGAGCGAACAATTGATTTCGTTTGTACTTAATGCGGGGGCTTATGTACGGGCACGTTCAGTTAATTTGCTCGATTGTAAGTGGATTAACATGTTTTAATTGAGGAAAAAACAAAGCATCGACAAAAAAGGCAGAAAACATTCCCTTTGTGTGCGGTCCACGGGTGGTGGTCGCAAGTGACAGATCATGGGGATGATTTGGGTAACATGATGTTTCCACTTTTTTGCTTGATCCCCATGAAAAATCCCTCGTCGCAACATATTCACGTCGGGCGCCAGTCCAGGAGGTTTGGATATTCGGTCAAACACCGCCATATTCTTGGCTATAAGTCGGGTTCCATTGCAACAAGGGCCGTGCCTTTGCGCTTAAAAGTTGCTACATTCGGTCGTTCTTGTTTGAAAAAAAAGCTTGACCAAAAGCCAAATAGCTGTCCGACGCACCGATATAGCGCTTTTTCAAAAAACAAACGGTATTGTACCACCACTTTGCGCCATATTGCCCCACATGGACCATGTTATACCTCTTGCACCGCCTGCACCACATGCACCACCTGCACCATGTTGCCCCACATGGACCATGTTGAACCACTTGCACCACTTGCACCGCCTGCACCACATGGACCATGTTGTACCACATGCATCATAGGTTGCACCACATGCACCACATGCACCACCTGCACCATGTTGCCCCACATGGACCATGTTGAACCACTTGCACCACTTGCACCGCCTGCACCACATGGACCATGTTGTACCACATGCATCATAGCTTGCACCACATGCACCACCTGCACCATGTTGCCCCACATGGACCATGTTGAACCTCTTGCATCGCCTGAACCACCTGCACCATGCTACCCCACATGGACCATGTTGTACCACATGCATTATAGGTTGCACCACATGCACCATGCTGCACCATCTGGATACCATGTTGCACCATCTGCACCACATGCACCATATCCAAGGGGGTGGTGGGTGGTTGTTCCAAAAAAAATTTCCTCCGATGTGAACACCTCGACGACCAAACACAGACTGAGCTCTTCCCCGCTGCGAGTCACCCCCTTATATACCCTCGCTCTCCCCGCCGAAAAAAAAATCATTTTTTTCTCTTTTTTGGAAATTTCCCCTCATTTTTTGGGTATTTTTCGATTTTTTTTCGCATTTTTTGCATTTTCGTCTTATTTTTTGATCAGCGCATATTGGAGCCGATGACTGAGGCATCAGGGCAGCCCGCAGAGGCACTTAAAGCCCGTTTTGGGGTGGTTTTTAGGGGTATGACCTCAAATTTGTGTCTTTTTGGGAGCTCCTCTAGACATATTTTGGCTATATGTCGGGTTCTATTGCAGCTAGAGTCGTGAATTTTGGCTTAAAAGTTGCATCATCCGGTCGGGGGTGTTTGGGGGGTGTTTTGATAGAAAACCAAATCGCCGTCAGACTCACCATTTTCGAGATATGGCGCAGTTTTCAAAAACGAATGGAATTTTCCCACAAATCAGGCGATTTGGGATTTCTCAGTTTATGTCTCTTGAAGACGATGTCATTACCTACAATTCCTCATCATTACTTTTTTCCTGCGTCACTCCCTCCCCGAGCCATTTACTGTCAAAGTATGCACCTTGCAAAAAAAATGGTTGTTTTTTCGGTCTGAACAGTCCAGACTCTTTGCGTCGCGAGCCAGTCCATCAAAACCCCTTCAATCATCTTCTCCTCATGCCCTAGACTCACCATTCTCCTCCTTTAATTGAAAGTTCTTAAACTTGTTCCTCGTTACACGACAGACTCGGATGAACTGGACCCAAACCTCTTACAAAGTTCTCCGAGGCATGCAAATGGGTAGATGGTAAATGGCAACACCAAAGTATCATTCTGTTCCAATTTCTGCATAATGCCTGACCAAAAAAGGGCGCTACTCCACCCCACCCAACCCCCCACCACTTTCGCTCACAATTAAGTACTCGCCCTCGGGGCTTCCTAATGCCAACACACACGCGCGCATCCTTGTCTCATCTGGTGCTGTGCCTCTCCACTATTCCACCGCCACCGCCACCGTCGCCGCCGCCGCCGCCGCCGCCCCTATCTGCAGCTGCAGCCCGTTTCCCATTCGGCAATGTACGAGAGTGTATGTAACGTACTTCAGAAACGCTTGTAATTATGTGCGCAATGTGCACATTAGAGCGCTTGCCTTAATTTGTTTCTGCTTCAATGCCGCACTGTGCAGGGAGGATAAAGGAGTGCAGCACCTCTACCACCGCATTAGTTCTGGGGATACCAACACAGGCAACAGCACCAGCCCCAGCAGGAGCGGCGCACCAGTCTTTAAGCAGCAGCAGCAGCAGCTCGATACAAGGCGGTTTCTTGGGTTCTTTTTTTGTCAGCAAGGACATTAAATTTTCGGAGCAGGGTTTTCAATTCCTACCTGCGACAATGCTTATTTTCACGCAGGACACGAAACATGCATGAATGTCCTTAATTATTCGATGCCCATGTCCCAGGGTGTGTGCATGTGTGTCTGTGATCTGCGGCCACCGAGGCTGTGTGCGATCTGGTGTCAGTTTATTTCTCCAAGAGTGTATCCTTAATAAGTTCCGCTTAGTTGAACAACTGGTGCAAGGTCGTCGCAATCGCGTGTCCCCCCCCCCCTTCCCCCCCCCCCCCCCCCCCCTCACATTCATTGGCACACAAACAACACACAGGAGAATGAAAATCATAAGCAATTCAGATGAGCAGAGGGAGGGGGGAGGGCTGGTGAATCCATTTCAAAGTGACCCAGTGGGAGGTGATAGGAAATCGAAAATTCCCTTCTTCATTGCGATTAACCGATAAAGCTTAAGAAGGACGTAGTAATGTCCTTTGGCCGCTTTCTTTCAGTCGTGACCTCGTTCGTCTTCCTCTTCCTGTGTCCAGTGGCCTGGTGGACCCTCTGTCTTATTATGAATGTCCTCGCGCATACAATATTCGTCGTGTCTTCTTTCTGTGTGCGAGAGTGTATGAGTGTGTGTGTGTGCGTGTGCCGATGTTGTTTGAGGAGAAACGAGCACAAGTAAGCAATTTCTTGTGTTGGTCCTTTGGTCGATTTCAATTTTGCTCATCAATTCCATGGATTCCCGACTCACAAAGGACATGAGCTTCTTTTTTTCTCTTTATTCTTCCTCCTCTCTCTCTCCCCCTCTCTCTCCCCCCTCTCTCATTTCGCTTTCTATCACCCCCCTGGTGGTCTTTGTTGGGGAGTGTTTTTTTTTCCAGCTTTCCATTCACCACCTGCCCGTACTGATTGATTTCTTTTCTTTTGTTTCATAATTTCTTTCGAGGACGAAAATGAGAAAGGAAAAGGTCGGGAAGAAAGGACTCTTGGCAGGCGAAAGCTTAAATTTTTTATAACCATTTAAGCAGTCGTTGGAAGATGAATGAATATGAAATTTGTCGAAGGGTGTCCGCTGAACTTGGACAAGATTGAAGATGAAGCTTTGGGGATGTGAACGAGTCCTTAAAGCTAGGCAGTCCTTGTATTTTAAGGGGTCATCGGAAGATCAAATGGATATATAATTTGTCGAAAAGGTGACCGTTGAATTTATTGAATAAAATAGACAGGATTCAAGATGGAGCTTTAAGCTCTGCAGTCCTTGCCTCCTTGTAATTTAAGGAGACGTTATAGGATCAAATGGATATGAAATTTCTCGAAGGCTGTCCGTTGAATTTGTCCTTAAATAAAATGGCCAGGATTCAAGATGAAGCTTTAAGGATGTGAACGTGTCCTTTAAGCTCGGCGGTCGATGTTTCCTTGTGATTTGAGGGGACGATGGAAGATTAAATGGAATTGAAATTTGTCGAAAGGTGTCGTTAAATTTATTAAGTAAAATGACCAAGATTAAAAACAGAGCTTTGAGGATGTGAACGAATCCTTAAAGCTCTGCAGTCGATGTTTTCTTGTGATTTGAGAAGATCGTTCAAGGATCAGTCAAGGGTGTCCGTTGGACTTATCTTTCAATAAAATGAAAGAATTGAAAACGGAGCTTAAAGCTCTTCAGTCGTTTCCTTGTGATTTTCCTAAATTTTTCACTGAATTCCCTGCCTTACTGTGTCCCGGGGAGATCATCCAGGCCATCACACGCGTTTCCATTACTCAAAGTGGTTCTAAAATCAATATTCTCAAAGAGGAGCGATTTAAGGCTTGTCAAAGATGGCGGTTGAGGCATAGGCGCGTGTATGCGGGGGGATGACTAAAAAGTTAATTCACTCCCAAAAAAGTTAAAGGGAGTACGCCAACGACAATTGTAAACATTCCGCTTGTTGTAAATTAAAGATCAACACTATCGCGGAATAAACTCCTCCCCCCTCCCCCTCCACCTCCCCCTCCCCTAGACCTAGAGGGAGCACAAAAGGCACACAAAACCCCGAACACACATATGGTGTCATGGATGCGTGGGGGTATGCTCTACTGTGCTATGCTGTGCTGTGACTGTTGTGTCATGTTAATTTTAAATAAGGGATGCTTTACAATTTCCCCGAGAATTACATGTTGATTGAGGTTTGGGTAGGCCCGGCCTCTCTCTCTCTCTCTCTCGAGTTAGGCGTCCGGAGGTCTTCTTCACGAAAGGATGAGGGTTTGTTCGATGCGGTTCGGTGCGGTGTGGTGCGGTATAGTGCGCGGTGAGGGGGTAAATAGGATTCGGTTGAATAAATGATTATTTAATGTGATACGGGGGAGAATGGAATTAAAGTTTATTGAGAGAGGGGGGGGGGGGCCGAGTTGGTTGTCACCCCCTTCGGACATAGTTTAAGAACAAAGTTTTTGAAAAATGTGAATGTTTTTGTAAATTTGAACCATTTGCTGGGACGTGCATGTGTACCTCTGGGGACGTAAATTTTGAGGTCAGACAGTTTTTTGATGACAAATGAAAAGGATTCACTGATGATAGGCTCTGGTGTCAAACCCCCTGGGGCCATCGCACGTCTTTCATCATTTGTGAGAGAGAGGGAGAGCTTGAATTTGAGATGCCAAGATGGAGCTTTAAGTCCTTGTGATCTGAGCAAATTTTTCACTGAATTCCCTGCCCTACTGTGTCCCGTTGAGACCTTCAGGCCATCACACACGTTAAGACCTCGAATCTACCTCTCCCATCAGTCGTACCCTTGTTAATTCAAAATGCAAACCGTACTCTTCCGGCCCACCGTCAAATTCATCCGCCCCCCTCCCGATCTCCCCTGAGGGAAAGCATTTAATTAGATATAAATTAAAACCGAACACTAATCCAGACAATAAAACCAATTCCAACTTCGATCCCCTCCCCATTCGTGAATCACTCACAAACAAGCGGGAAAACAAACAGCGAGCGAGCAACGTCTTCGGGGGTTCTTTAGGACGGGGCTGATTGAAATTTTCCATGCGTCTTCCCCATCCCCATCCCCGTCGTGTCTGGCCGAGAAGTGAAAACCCTCGTATCTTCAGATACCACCCAAAGTTCGATTGTTTTTGAACGTAAAGTGGCTTACGTAAGTCTCGCTTGCCAGCTTGCCAGCCTGATGAGCAGTGAGTTGTGAGCTGTGAGGTGCCTTCACACGATTCAATTCCGTTTGAGTTTGTAATTTATTTCCTCCTCATTCGCTGTGTGTAGGAGTGCACCATACATTGGAGCGAAATGAGCAATAATAAGGGAAGACACATAATTTAGCAGCGGCACCACCCCAACAACCACTACCACCCGCTTTCTATTCACTAAAGCAACGTATTAGCAGAACGCCTTTATCCCCGCTGAATAAAAATAAAAACAGAAAACTTAAGCGAAAGGAAAACACAGAAAAGCCAACAAAGAGAGAGAGAGAGAGAGAGAGAGTAAGGGAAAGGATCCTTAAATCGTGGTGCTTCAGCTGGCAAGTGCTAGGCGCTCGGTGTCTGAGTTCACGGGCGTATAACAAGCTTCAGGTGGCGTGATACGATTTCAGATTATCGAGAAGGAGAACTACACCTCACAACCTCTTAAATCTCATCGCCCCGTCCCCCTTCATCGCCCATCGCCGCTCTTGCCATCGAGACGATGAAATTAAATGGGGATGAGACTATTTTCGGTCTGTTTTCTATCATTCCTTCAGAATTAACTCGGCTATTGTTGGTTTATTGTCGTTGCTTTGGCTGCTTTGGGTGCTTTGGGTGCTTTGGCTGCTTTCTTCTCAGCTCCTTGTGTGTGGGGCCCCATTGTCTTGGGGTAATTCATGCAGTTTCTGAGATTTTTTCTGTTTGTTTTCGCCCCCGTGTGTAGAGGTACGGTCTGTAGGATGTCGCCTCCTGTCATTTGTTGCCTCACGTATTGGGAATTAATGGAGAATACAAGCAATTAGGGTGGAGAAAGGAAAAACAGGAGGAAATTATCAAAATGCCAGCCAAAGAGGCGTGAGATGAATTCTTCTCTTTGTACATGCATGACGGTTTCATTAACTTCTAATTTCTTCTGTTCAGGATTTATTGAATTTCGAAAAATTGACACACACGCACGCTCGCACACACACACACACTCAAAAGACGGACAGGACCAAGGAACTTTGGTCACAGCAAATTTGTGGTAAAATCATATGAAGAATGCCTCATATCTCGAAAACGGTGCGACTGGCGTCAATCCCCTTTTCCTACGTTTTATGCAAGCATTCAATACAAACATTTTGATACCACATTTGTTCTCCTAGGTCAAACAGTTTTCGAGATATAGCCAAAAGTTGCCATCAGAAACGACGAAAAGAAAAAGAATTTATTTTGAAAAACATATCATATCTCGAAACTGTTGTGTCTGGCATCAATTTTTTCTTTCTGATTCCGATGAAGGCGTTCAATACAAACATTTTAGTGTCTCAATTATGATCCTAGGTCCACCCGTTCTCGAGCTATAGTCAAAAGTTGGTATCAAAAAAGAGGAAAAGAAAAAAAAATTATTTTGAAAAACACATCATATCTCAAAAATGGTGTGTCTAGCATCAACTTTTTCTCTACAATCCCAATGCAGGCATTCAATACAAACATTTCAATGTCTCATTCATGATCCTAGGTCCACCCGTTCTCGCGATATAGCCAAAAATCAGCATCAGGACGAGGTTATGGACTTTTTCGGCTGAATCCTTTTTTCAACTTTTTGACTGATCCTGTGGACCAAAATCGTTCAAATTTCGTATGATCCTTTTCTAACACCAGACAAACAATCTACACCAAAAAAACCAAAGAATTTCATCCAAATTTGGATTTTTGAAAAATTGACACGATTTCAGCGGAAAAGTCGACCCAATCGCTTTCATAGTTGACTGCATTTTTTCGGTGAAACCGTGTCATTTTTTGGATTTTCAAAATTTCGCCTAATTTTGATCCGAAAATGGGTAGGAATCGTGGGGTGGATGGTAGTTAGACGAGAAATCAAAAATTTGCAAGGATTCATTGCCGAAGGACTCGACAGGATCAAAAAAAGGACATCACCAGTCGTCCAAAAATGTTTTGCTGGTCTACTTTTCAGACATCCTAGCGGCTTTCAATACGAATATTTTGAGCCAAATTTTGTCGTCCTAGGCCTAATAGTTTTCGAATTATAGCCAAAAAATGACAGCAGAAAAGACGAAAAAAATCGATTGATTTTTTCAAAATTGAGCCATATCTCGAAAACGGAGCATTTGGCGTCGATTTTCTTCTTAATATTTCTCATGCAGCCTTTCAATACGAACATTTCAAAGTCTTATTTATTGTCCTAGGCCTAGTAGTTTTCGAGTTATAGCCAAAAAATGGCACCAGAAAAGACGAAAAAGCCATTCATTTTTTCAAAATTGAGCCATATCTCGAAAATGGCTCATCTATAGTCAAATTTCTCTGAACAACTTTTATTCAGGCGGTCAATTTGAACATTTTGAACTCACATTTGTTTCCGTAGGTTCAACAGTTTTTGAGATATAGCCAGGAGTTGACAGCAGAAAGGACAAAAAAGCATTTAATTTTCAAAAACGTGCCATATCTCGAAAACGGAGTGTCTAGCGTCGACTGTCTTTTCCTAAGTTTTATGCAGGCGTTCAGGACGAACATTTTGAGTCCTTTTTTGTGACTCTAGGTGCAACAGTTCCTGAGATAAAAGTGACCAACAGAAACGACGAAAACGCAATGAATTTTGAAAAGTGCACCATATCTCGAAAACGGTGCACCTGACATCAAACCTTCTTTGCTAAGTCTTATGCAGGCATTCAAAACAAACATTTTGAGCCCTCATTCGTGACGCTAGGTCCACCAGATACCGAGCTGTAGCCAAGAACTGCCACCAGAGAGGACGAAAAAAAGAAACAAATAATTTTGAAAAATCTGCCATATCTCGAAATCGATCGCCAGCTGGCCGCGGGGAAACATTTTTCCACTCTTTTTCTGCTTTTTCGTATTTAATTCAATTACATGGAGCAAACCTTTTCCTGTCTAATTGAATTCAGGCAGACTAGAGTACGCACACAGCCTGTCCGCAACATCCCCGTCATTTTTTTCCCCGTTTTGTTTTTTTTGCGTGATTTTCTCAATTAAACCGTTCGACCGCATTAGTTGTTGAATAAATGTGTGTGTGAATATAAGCGAAAAGAAAATGGCAGCCAACGAGATGCGGCCAAAGTGGGAAGTGGGCGCGCATTTGGAAACGCACAGCAGCATAAAAAAAAAGGACATCATTATCCTGGTAATCCGGGAGGGCCAGAGCCCGCCCCGCTCCTCTAAACAACCTCCCATAACTTGTGCAGTGGAAATAATTAAATTTGTATGACCTTTCACCATCATACACTGGGCAGACCGCAGGCACAAATTTATTCCGCAGCTCGCGCCGACTTAAAATATTTATGTGCGTCCGAATCTCCCGCCGCGCCACCACCCATCGCCCTGTGTGAATGAACAATTACGCTCGCCATTGTAGTGGGCCGGGAATAAACAGAAAAAAATAAAAATATTCGCCGCTCTGTCGACGCACAGTATCCGCCCGGCAGCGGGTTCACACCTTCCCCAGTCCAGTGCGCCACTCCAAGCCCTACATCTTCTCGTCGAGTGTAAATGTGTGTGGGGGGGGGGCTCCGGTCGGCTCTCGAGTGCGGTCAGAGTGCATGCGGGGGGACACACGCAGTCCGAGCAATGAAAATATTTGTTAAACCAGAAAATTACAAAAATTAACAAATTAACGAAAGAGAAAACAAATAATCCCCGACGGATGTGGTGAGAGGAAAAGGGCAACGCCATCGTCCGCATTGTCCTCCATGGTCTGAGGTCGAATTGATGATGTGTGAGGGGGTGTGCGTGTGGTGTGCGCACAAGAGCGATGCTTTTTCATTCGCTATGAATCGGTTTTTTCTGCATACATCACCTTTCAGCTCTCAGTCTTATCCTTGACGCATTTTGGAGCATTGCATGCATTTCAGGCGTCGTTCATCATCATTGGCATGGTGGTGGTCCTTTTGTGAATCTTCAGCACGCACTTGACCGGTTTTTCATCTCTTCACTCCTTTGGCTGCGTATAAATATATCCCACAGTCCGTTCATACGTCAGTTTTTGAACACCATCTCCCCCCCCCTGCTTGAGTCATGAATTCATTTTTAAAAATAAAAAAGTCTGTCAGAGAAACTCTGCAGAAAGTTCGTATTCATTTATCTTCAGAATCTCAAACCACCACCATCTCTCCCCCCCTCACACCCACTCACTTGAGATTTTAATAAGGGGTAATTGGAGGGAATTATACCAGAGAGAGACCGAGTTAAAAGAAGAAGACATATGGTCTCTAGAGCAAAGGTGCAGAGACACAGAATTTCTTGAACTTTCTTTTCTACATCCGCCGTCATTCCCAAACTAGGTTTCATAGCTCCATGGGGGGATTCATAGAGAGGAGACTGAGGGGAAGGGATGTCCTTAAGTTTTGTAGTTTCATCAATCCATCAATCTGTCAATCTATTAATCTATCAAACTGTCAATCTAACAATCTGTCAATCTGTCAATCTGTCAATCTGTCAATCTGTCAAACTCTCAATCTGTCAATCTATCAATCTACCAAACTATCAAACTGTCAATCTATCAATCTGCCAATCTGTCAAACTGTCAATCTGTCAAACTGTCAATCTGTCAATCTATCCATCAAAATGTTGTCGAAAGAATTGTGTCCCTTAATGAATATGAACTACCATCAGGCAGATAGTACCCACTATACCCCCCCCCCCTTTATCTCATCATCCCCAAGATGCCTCTTCAAAGCGCGATATCCTTGGCAATCATCTTTTAAAGAATTACTCTCAAATTGTTGCCGCTACTTCTGCAGAATTGCTGTTTGCAACTTAACGATCAATGTAACCACACTTAGGCAAATTATACGCGCCCACAAAGAAATCAAAAGAAAAAGACGATGATGATTACCCACAAAAAAGAACCTCCCCTTCACCCCCCCCCCCTCACAGTCACAAAGACCCAAGGAACGAACACACAAAAATAAAGAAAAGAAAACGGCATCCTTCAGGATTTTGGGAAGATCTTGAGAGCAATGCGTTCACCTCAAATGTCTCGTCCCATCATCACGATAATCTTCTGTTGACAGTATTATAAAATTTCATCCTAAAAAGTAACCCACCCACCGCAAGGAGGAGGAGCAGGGACGGGCAAAGGGGGGGGCACGAGCCAACTAAATAAACGAATGAATGAGACTGAGAAGGTTTTCTTTTCTCCTTTGCGGCGGCTCCTGTTGATTTTAATAAATATTTACACAAAGGAGGTACTCAAAAGTTATCCTGCGACGAGTGACATTAACTATATACAGCAGTCACACAGCATCCATCTCAACCACCGAGGAGAGTTGAGTCAAAGAGGAGACGCTGCTGCCTGGCGGTGAACGGTTCGTTGAATGCCGCTGACACACACAATAAGACCGATTGGGGAGGTATATGGAATCCACTTTTATCACTCAATGCGCGAATGCAAAAAAAAAAAAAAAGAAGAAAAAAAACAAGCAAACAACCGCAACAGCAACAGCAGCAAACAAAGAAAACGACGAAAACGAAATGAAATCAAGAAGAGAATTTCCATGGCATTCGTGGATAAAACAAATTTAAGATAAGCTCTGGTTTGTCGACCCCCACCGTCCGTCATTCTGAAAGACAGACGTTTGTGTGGAGCTAAGGAAAGTCCTTAACAAAATTCCCCAACAAAAAAAACGATACAAGGGAACACCTTTTGAAAAAAATCCCCCCATCAAAACAAATCAAATCAATTTTTATTTAAATACCCACAATAATTTCGAATAAATAAAAATACCCCCTACCGGTGACACACACTTACCACAGCACATTAATTTCCCTGTAAAACACTCCGCTTGACATCTTCTTAATTTCTTGACAAACTCCCCTGGGAATTTCCCCCAAAAAAAATGCCCCCAAAGACAAACAGAACACACAGAATTTGACAAGAGGACACACAAGCAAGTACACACGGGTGTGTATGTGGTTGACATTACCTTTTCGACACTCTGCTGCATTTCTTGACAAAGTCCCCTTGGGAATTTCCCTCAAAGAATGTCCCTAAAGACTTCACGAAAAGAGAACACACACACAATTTGACAGATTTCATTGAAATTACCTTCACCTTCGGCTTTTTGAAAATTTTTTTACCTGAGACACACTCTGCTGCAAGTTCTTCTTCATTTCGTGACAAAATCCGCTTCAAAAACAACAAAAAATACCCAAAAAGTGATCAAATCTTACCAAAGACCTCTCACCCATCGATGAAACCAAAGATCGCCACCAAATTCGCAACAAAATCAATTAAATTCAAAGTAAATATATGTAAAGTATGTTTTCAATCAAAAAAAACCGCATGAAATCTTTTCAGACTCCGCGGAAACTTACCCTTTAACTTACCACACCAAGTGCTCCAACCTGCACGATATTTTCGTTGATTTCTTTCAAATTTCTCGTCAAAATCCACGACAAGTGCTCTCGAAATCTTCGCAAACGTCTTACGCGCCAAAAAATGTACGGTACTTTACTTTTTACACGCGAAAAATATTTTTTTTTCAAAAAAATTCGAGAGCACTTGAAATTTCGCACCGCTCTTGTCACGAAGTGTCACGACTGTGACATGCTCTGACAAGCCGAATTCGATCACTGAAGTCCGAATCGAGCTCGAATTCACGTTTGATCCTAATTTCCCAGCCATTGTCTTCGGTCGGTTGATGTCTTCGATGAAATTTCACGGTTGATTGGTGTCTTCGATAACATTTGACAAGCCGAATTCACGATTGATCTTTGTTTCCCGGCTGGTGTCTTCGATAGGTTGGTGTCTTTGATTAAATTTCACATGGCGAATTCACGATTGATCTTTGTTTCCCGGCCGGTGTCTGCGGTTGGTTGGTGTCTTCGATTACATGAATTCACGATTGATCTTTGTTTCCCGGTCGGTGTCTTCGGTTGGTTGGTGTCTTCGATTAAATTTGACAAGCCGAATTCGATTATGAGCGAAGACCGAATCGAGCGCGAATTCGTGTTTAGTCTTGATTTCCCAGCCTTTGTCTTCGGTTGATCGGTGTCTTCGATTAAATTTGACAAGCCGAATTCGATTATCAGCGAAGACCGAATCGAGCGCGAATTCGTGTTTAGTCTTGATTTCCCAGCCTTTGTCTTCGGTTGTTTGGTGTTTTCGATTAAATTTGACAAACAGTATTTGATGACGAATTCGTGTTTGATCCTGAATTCATGTTTGGTCTTGATTTCTCAGCCGCTGTCTTTGATTAAATTTTCGCTGATGAATTCATGTTTGATCTTGAATTTATGTGGGGGATTTTGGCTGAGGAAATTTTTATTGCACTTGGTGGTAAATGTTCAGAGAGGGTAAAGGGGAATAAAATGAATTTTGATTTTGAAAAAAATTATGCAGAATTATGATGTGATATATCAGCAACCAGTGTGAAGTTAGAAGTTGACGCCAGACGCAACGTTTGATGAGATGTGGTGCACTTTAGAAAATATGAATTGCTTTTTTCGTCCATTCTGATGCAAACTTTTGGCGATAGCTCGGGAACTACTAGTCCTAGAGACACAAATGTAGGCTCAAAATGTTCGTTTTGAATGCTTGCAAAACTACTGAACAAAAAAATAACGGCAGATGCAGATTTTTCCAGATATGGCGCGTTTTTTCAAATTTATTTTGTTTTTTCGACCTTTTTGATTCCTTTTCTTGGCGATAGCTCGGGAACTGTTCAACCTAGAGTAACAGCTGTGGGTTCAAAATGTTCGTATTGAACGCCTTCATAAATGTCTCTAAAAAAGGAACAACACCAGATGCAGAGTTTTTCAGATATGGCGTAATTTTTCCAATTTTTTCTGCTTTTCGTCCCTTCTGATGCATTTTTTGGCTAAAGCTCAGTAACTGTTTGACCTAGGGCATCAAATAAGGGCTCAAAATGTTTGTATTGAGCGCCTGCATCAAGGCATCAAAGAATTAATCGATGCCACACACACGGCTTTCGACATATGACGCATTTTCCTAACTAAATTGCCATTTTCGTCGCTTCCAATGTTCTTTTTTGGCAATATCTCGGAAACTACTGGACCTAGAACCATAAAAGAGATATCAAAATGTTTGTATTGAAGGCCTCCGCAAAAGCTATTATGAACCAAATCGTCGCCAGATGCACCGTTTTCGAGATATTGCAAATTTTTTTACAGAATTAATTGCTTTTTTTTCGTTTTCCTGATGCCGTTTTTTGGCCATATCTCGAAAACTACTGGGCCTAGGACAACAAAATTTGGTTCAAAATGTTTGTATTGAACACCTCTATCCAAACTGAGGAGATGAATAATTTGAAAAAACCACCCAACGAACTGTGTCCTTTTTTTGATCCTGTTTGATCCTGCGGCAATGAATCCTTGCAAATTTTTTATTTCTCCTCTAATTGCCGCCAACCCTATGATCCCTACCCATTTTCGAATCAAAATTTGGCGAATTTTTGAAAATCCAAAAAATGTCACGTTTTCACAGAAAAAATGCAGTCAATTGCGGAACTTCGTGGTCGACTTTTCCGCTGAATTTGTGTCGGTTTTTTAAAAATCCAAATTTAGATAAAATTCTTTGAATATATCGGCAGAGAGTCCATAGCTGATGATAAATCTGAAGTTTGAACAATTTTGGTCCACAGGATCAGTCAGAAAGTTGAAAAAATCCTTACGACAAAAAAGTCCTTAACCTCTTCTTGGTGCCGATTTTTGGCTATAGCTCGAGAACGGGTGGACCTAGGATCATAAATGAGACTTGAAAATGTTTGTATTGAATGCCTGCATCGGGATTTGAAAGAAAAAATTTATGTCGGACACGCCATTTTCGAGATATGATGCAGTTTTCAAAATTATTTGTTTTTCTTTTCGTCGTTTCTGATGGAAACTTTTGGCTATATCTCGAAAACTGTTAGACCTAGGGTGACGAATTTGGGTTCAAAATTTTCGTATTGAACGCCTGCATAAAAGTTGTTATGGTCAAAATAACGTCAGTCATACGGTTTTCGAGATATGAGCAATTTTTGAAAAAATGTATCGATTTTGTTTTTTGCTTTCTGTTGCAAACTCATGGCTGTAGTTTAAAAACTGGTGGACCTTTGGAAAGAAGATAAAGCTTGAAATGTGCGTATTGAACGCCTCTATCCAATTGTATAATACGACACGACATGATAGATATAAAGAATATAAAGAAACGTCTGAGACCTAGGGCCATAGACATTTCTTGGAAGACATGATGTTTTTCTGAAACGATTTTCTCGATAATTAGGACGAGTTGAAGGACGCGCGATATCAGAATCGATAGGAGATTGAATGTACATGCGAAATGAGGTATAATTTTGTAACGAGAGTGCCGTGGTTGCCCACTTAGACAGAAAGTTCTGATCCCCACCCGGTGGCAAATATTTATTTCAAGCAAAAACAAAAATGGAAAATTGATAACCTCTATAATTGGTAATCCTGTAGCTTATGCGAGTATCCATGACATCCCCCCCCTCCTCACTCTCTCTCTCTCTCTCTCGGCCATCGCTGCCACGGGCCATCATCATCGCCATTTGCATGGAAAAGAGGTTTCTCCACTTGGGTCCGATTCATTCCTCTTCTGAAAGTAACAATATTCTTCTATTAAGCGACTCTCGTCCTTCAACTCCGCCACGCACACACAACGGCGAAGGCAAGGAATATTCTTTCTCGTTTTCAGAAACCTTGGATACAGCCCCCTTGTGTGTGCGCGGCGTTACTGAACTAAGGACGGATATTTGAAAGATTAATTCCTCGGCAGATAGATAATGTTTATTAAAAGGAAAAGAAAAAGTGGGGGCAGCTCACAAGGGATGCCGCACAAAAAAGGGGGGAGTGTAGCAGGAGGTGTGCCATTGTGTGGGGGAGGTGTGTGGCTGTGTGTTCAGTCGCAAATTGCACATAATTGCGGGTTAAGAAATCGGCAAAAGCATCCGTCAAAACCAACGAGTGTCCCGTGCACACAGACGTCACATGACAGGCACATCGTCTTCCAGGTCATATCTCACAGCGTGTGTGTTTGCGTGTGTGTGGGTGCACATCTTTGTGCGGATGATTCTGAGAACGAGACCATTGCCAGTAACGCAGTGATGGAAACCGCATCTGCACTCGTCGCATACACGGCTCTACGCCTTTTTTTTTTGTTTGCCTCTAAGTAGTGCACTCGAGAAGCTCAACCTCTGAAGTAATTAAATGTCGAGTTTCCCGTAGCGTTTTGTCAGCCATCCCCCCTCGGAATGCTCTTGCTTTCCGTCTTTGTGTCTATGAGTGTGTGGGGGGAGGAGGCTTTAAGAAGTCCCCCCTCTCCGACAAAGAGTATCGCATCGGTGACAATGAAAGAGGCACTGTTCTGTGTCCTGTCCAAACTGAAACGTTGCGTTTGGCAGGCGGACGTGTAGCAGAATCAACTGACAGACCGATTAACCGAGAGATTTATGAACATGAAATTTTAATCCCGCCGCAAGTCCATTGGTGGTCCTTGTGTTGGCGCGCCTTTGTCGTGAGGTGGTCACCTGTTCCCGTTCGTTCTGCAAAAAGAGGTGGATGCCTCGTGTATCGCATATGCCAGCTGAATGGGTTACCGCGCGCTCTATTGTGGGCCAAAAATTTGTACCATTCGGTGCCATCACCGCACACTCCAAGGACGACTCAACTGCAACCGTGTATCGGTTTCCACAGGGAAAAAAAAAACGGCAAAAAAAGCCTCTTTCACTTTGGATTTTAGTTTGCTGCTGTTGTTGTTGTTGTTGTTTTGCGAAGCAGGACATTCACATTCAGCGCTGGCAGCACCCAATTGGTGGGGCAAGGCAAGGAAATAGAAAGCAGAGCTCGCGCGGGAACTTTTGAGAAAGAAATGAATTCACACACATATAGCTACAGATAGCTGAGGGGGGGTAGGGAGGGGTGCGGGGGAATGGAGTTCCTATGCTGGATTCCCCCCTCCGCCCATCTCAGTCCAATCTACACCGCAACAGAGGCCCCCATCCATGCACTTTGCAGTGAATTGCAAAAAAGTTGCACACAGCGAGAGGCACACAGCGAAAGGACGAATGGGGGAGGAGGAGGACGAGGAGAAGTAGGAGGAGGAGGAAGACGAGAGGGTGAAGGAGGACGGGGAGGACAACGACGAGGAGGACAACAACAACGAGGAGGAGAAGGAGAAGGGAAAAACTGTGCGAGGATCGTGAGGACTATGCCATTCAACAAGGAATAAATAAATAAAAGTATGCCTTGCATTTGTGGCGACGGCGGCGCTGGTACTGGCGGATGCATCGACGATGTGGGTGGCAAATGGGGGTGGTGCTGGTGGTGGTTTAAAAAACCAACCGAGAGGGAATTTATTTAGCACGCTATGCACTCAGCAAACCCCATTGTTTGGGCGAAATCCTTTCCATTTCCACAATTTTTTGCATTATTTTCCCCCCCTTCTCATCTCCCTCCCCCTCCGTTGAATCCTTTAGTGTGTGCACTTAAGCTGAAGTCTCTCTGTGTTGTGCCTCTGTGTGCGCCTCTGTGTGCACCTCTCTGTTCCTCTGTCTGACTGTGTGTGACGGTACGTGACGGTGTATGACTGTGTGCACCTCTGTGTGCACCCTCTGTGTATGTGTGTGTCAGTCAGTTTGTTGTACAAGTAAATAAATACTCGCTAAGTATGGCAAATGGCACACAGAATGTATTCATAAATTTACTGTCCATCAACTGATGACGGTATCTACTGTTCCAAGGCTCCGGAGGGGTGAGGGGAGGGATGGAGAGAGGTGGATAACAACTGCAGAACCACTCCATATTGTTCGTCGTCGAGTTAGATGGCCCCAATTGGCAAAAAAAAAAAAAAAAAAACACAACTCTACGCCACACTTCATTCGTTCGCTCATTTGTTCATGACTGTTTTCAACGAGCGGGGCACGGTGATGAAGTGATGTTGTCGTCGTTGTTGTTATTGCTGCGACGATCCTAATTAGGCCATACTCGTATATGTTAAGCCCACTCGCTGAAGTTGCAGCAGCTAGAGTCGAACGAATGAAAGATTAAATTGAAACTTCATGCAGCGGGGAGGTGTGTAGTTGTTGCGTAACCTTGTTTAGCTGCCGCTCTGTGTGTGCAGGGGATGTGCGTTGCTGGTTCATTAGCTCGATTGTCAATCAATTTGTGTCTCAATCTTTGTTTTTGTTTTTAGATGAGCCGATGAATGATGATGTCTCTGTGTTACTTTGTCCATCTGCAGGGTGCGCCAAATACAAGTTTCTTTTTAATAATACACCAAATTGAACAAAACTGCTATTTTTCCCACATATTCTGACTTCATTAGAAAGAGCAAGCATTCCCATTAGTTCATGAAATAAAAAGCCGTTCAAATACTTGCGTTACCCTCTAAGTCTAGGTAGACAAAATCTTTCACTACTTCAAAATTATAGCTGTCTACAGGCCGAGCCAAATACAAGTTTCTTTTTAAAAATGCAACGAAATGGACAAAATTATTATTTTTTCCACATATTCTGACTTCATTAGAAAGAACAAGCATTCCCATTAATTTATAAAATACAACATTTTTCAAGGGCTTCCATTTACCTCCGAGCCTAGGTAGACAAGGTCTTTCACTACTTCAAAGTCATTGCTGTCTACAAGGTGTGCCAAATACAAGTGTCTTTTTAAAAATGCAACAAAATGAACAAAATTACTATTTTTTCACTTCATTAGAAAGAGCAAGCATTCCCATTAATTTATGAAATACAAGGCTGTTCAAATTCTTGCGTTTACCTCGAAGCCTAGGCAGACAAAGTCTTTCACTACTTCAAAGTCATTGATGTCTGCCGGGTGGGCCAAGTACAAGTGTCTTTTTAAAAATGCAAAAAAGTAAACAAAATTACTATTTTTTCCACATATTCTGACTTCATTAGAAAGATCAAACATTCCCATTAAATTATAAAATACAAAGTCGTTCAAATGACTGCCTCAGCTGGTTTCGTCGTAACCCATTCTGTCACCCCAATTTTCCAAGACCTTGATGACGCTTTCGTGTTCTTGGCCACAGCAGCCACATTCTCATCAATGTGCACCGTACGACAACGGGGACCATGAGTGTTGTCCACTAGCATATCAGTCTCACGAACTTTCTGCACAAACTTGCGTACAACAGTCGCTTGTCGGTGGGTGCTTAATTTCGGCCAAAACTTCTTTTCAAAAACGCACTGTTTTGGGCTGCACAGCACTCACTTTGGCACTAAGTTTTCAATATTTTGCAACGTTATTCAAGCAAAAAGTGACTTATTTCGTTTCGCGGAGGTATGATACTAACTTTCTGTCAAGATTTCGAGCGAGAAACAGTCGTCAGTGTCAAAATGATCTATGATTTAAAATCAGACCACTAGATGGCCGACCACATAATTTCCTTCAGTGTGGTAATTTCATCAATCATCCCCCCCTCTTCCTGCATCTCGTTGTCCTTCCCTCACCTCGTTGTGCCCATCAAAGGTTGTCTGTGCTTCCCATCCAGTGTCTGCCTGCGTCGATGAATCTTGACGTTGTGTCCCCCCACAAAACCACGTCTCACCGAGAGATTGCCCTAATTTCCAAGTCATTATGGGCGTTGAGCAGATCTCTTTCATTACCATGGTCACCTTTGAAGCGCATCCCCTCCCCCAACCCCCACCCCCACCCCCACCGCCATATGCATGTCCTGTATCCTTTGATGAATTAACATTTTTTCACATCACCTTCCCCCATGTAATTAGGGACTGGAATTTATAGCTCAAAAAGTTACTAATTTCCCATGCATGTACTCGTAGATGTGTAACATTTCCTGATTAATTCGACACCGCCCACCCCCCACTCAGAAGCCACACAGAGTCTGGGGGGATAGTCGTACATCCTGTCAATAAATAAATCGGTGAATGCGTGCCGGGGAATACCATTCTGGTCAAGCGTGTGTAACGAAAATTCCCTTTCGCCTTATTTGCTTACGAGGTCTGCTGCTTCTCCTGTTCGCCACAAAGGATCCTCAAACGTCTTCGACACACACACACACAGAGAGAGACAGTCTCGAAGCTAGTGGAGGAAATCAAGGAAAAGATAAATGACCAAAATTAATGAGGAGCAATGGGTTGCAATCTACTTGGCTTCGGGCGAGAGAGAGAGAGAGAGAAAAGGGCTTACTGAACCACCCACCCACCACACACACAATGTGTGCGAAGGGGGAAGGTAATTTTCATTCTCAAGGGACAGCTTGTGGGTATTTCTGTTTAACGTACATCATTGTTGAGGGAGGAGAGGAATGGGTATGAATCTTGATCATCGTAAGTGGCTGTCTTTCGAACAGCAATGATTTTCTATCTCACTTAGGCTGAACAGGAGAGCAGCATCTGTTTGATGACATGCGACAGATTGTAAAGGATTTTAACTGAATGGACAAGGTATACTCAGAGGCGGAGACTTAGACGGTTTTTCATTTTTTGGCGGCGATTGGGGCGTGTACGTAACCTTTTCTCTCATTCATTTGATCGCTTTTCAGCTACGCCTCAGTCAATTTGCATCAGATTTGAGAACAAGAGGCAGATGTTAAAGGATTTCAAGTGAATGGACTCAAGTCGGAACGCTGGAGACGGAGATTAAGGCGGTTTTTCAGTTTCCGAAGCAACGGAGGCGTATACGTGACCTTTTCTCTCAATCATTTGATCACTTCCCAACTGACACCGCAGTCATTTTGCATCAGATTTGATACCAAGAGACAGATTGTAAAGGCTTTTAACTGAATGAACTCAAATTGGACCGCTGGAGCCGGAGAATAAGGGATTTTTTCATTTTTGGCGCCGATTGGGGCGGATACGTAACTTTTTTTTTACTTTTTTTTAATCACTTCTCAACTTTCACTGTAGTCATTGTGGATCAGATTTATCCTTCAAAAAGCAACAAAGTCGTGTCCCGTGAAGATGATACCCCCTTGCCAACCACAGTTCAGTCTTTAGAAAGCAACAAAGTCGATGATACCCGCTTGCTAATCACTTCTTCACTTGCACCGTGAAAACTATCCAACAAGTGCTCACCGAGGGGGCAACCATAAGACTCAACTTATTCCACTCATCCATCCCCCCCGCCACACACATTTACATCGATCTCTGAACCTCTAACTTTTGGTGTGATAGACCCTGATGCAATTTGTTAATGATTTGAAGCCACAACCCGTTGGCATCCCCTGTCCAGGATGAGAGAGAGTTACTTAGTCATCGGGGCCAGGGAAAACTTTCTCTTCACATTGAATAAGTTTCTCTCCCCCCCCCCCCCATCTCACCGGTTCACAATTGAATTTCACGTCAAACAAGTAGCGCCCCTGCTGCAAGTGCTCCAGCAACACACATCAATTCACATTACAAAACCCATTCTAAATCGAATCCGCACACTAATCGCATTAAAGTGCACCTTTCACCTCACACTCGCTCTCACTGACGACTGACGATGGGGTTGCTCTACGTTTCGCAGAAATGTCTTGTAAAATAATTTAAGTTTTGAAACTTTTTGCAATTTAATCCACTGTCTGACGTTTATACGAGTGCTCGTGCAACAAAACCATGACGGGGAGAGGTGTATTAGTTTCAAGAAGTAACTTTCTCCCATCATCCCACATCCACTGCGGTTCTCGGTGATACTTTACTTTCGTCGGTTGGGGTAGCATCCTGGTTGTGAGGGAGAGGATGGGACAGTTATGTTGTGTCATTTATGTCAATGTCGACAACTATTTCCTTAAAACTCATCCACCCACAGTCTTCCTTTCGCCCGTCTCACTCTCTCCCTCTCTCTTCAGATCGCTTTGTAGGTACATCGAAAGTTTATCTATCAGCGAGTTTCAGATAATACCCGAGGGTATTGCCTAGAAAATTGATTGACACAAGTTGAATCAATACCGGGGGTTTTTTTGGGGGGAGGGGGGTCTGGTGGATGTTGGCAAACGCAAACATTCTTCTTGCTGTCATTACGAGAGTGTGCTTTCGAAAAAGGAAACCCATTTGTTTTCATGTAAGACCTCGTGTAATCCTGCAATGATTGCCTTCACACAGTCACACATAACCTTCACCCATTTGCCGGGTTCCCTTTTCGTGCCTCTGGTGCCTCTTCTGCTTTTGGTGCTCCTCCTGCCTCTGGTGCCTCTCCGGCCTCTTCCGCCTCTTCTGCCTCTCCTCCTCCCTCTCCTCCACTCACTGCTGCTCATACACGAAACGATCGTTTGGTTAATTATAGAATAAATAGGGCTACAAGCCCAACAGAGCTGTCAAAAATTGCATTTCGAACAAATGAGATGGCTTTGGTGTTGCCGGGTTCTCAGGTAATTTCCTCTTTATTGCTCTATCGAATGTGGGCGCCACACACGCACCCACAAACTGAAGCATATTGTGAGGCGACGATTCGGGGGCGAATTTCGACCGAATTGGATAGTGTCATTTGGAAGGTGTTACACCCCGTTCTTGAGGCGACGCGCGCGTGTGTGCGTTAAGGCAATTTATTTTTACGTTCGTTCAACACCTACCTGGGCGTTTTTGGTTCGATTCGATGGTAGTATCAATAAAATAACTGTACACGTTCAATGTTCTACACGGTCTTTCAATGGGATGTGTCTGGCGTGGTCTTCTGACTGAAATGAGATGGATAAAGTGATGACAAGTTTTGTGAAAATGCAGCTGAGCCTGTTTTTCGGTTTTAATCCTGAGAAGGTCCTTGAAGTGGACACCGGAGTGGGGTTCAGTTGGGGCAGATGTCATTGAAGACCATAGGGGTGTCATATAGACAAAGAGATTCACGACTAGTGACGACTTTCTCAAAAAGGACGAAAAAAGGACATGTCCACAGACACCCTGGGAGACCATAGGGGTGTTCTACAGACCAAGGGATTCCCGGCAAAAGCCTCTAGTGACCATCTGATGCCGACTTCCTCAAAAAGGACGAAAAAGGAGGTGTCCACAGACACACGGGGAGACCATAGGGGTGTTCCATAGACCAAGGGATTCCCGGCAAAAGCCTCTAGTGACCATCTGATGCCGACTTCCTCAAAAAGGACAAAAAAGAAGGTGTCCACAGACTCACCGGGAGACCATAGAGGTGTCCACAGACACACCGGGAGACTAAAGGGGTGTTCCACAGACCAAGAGATTAGCCACCAAAGCGTCTAGTGACCATCTGATGCCGACTTCCTCAAAAAGGACGAAAAAAGGACTTGAGCACAGACACTCTGGGAGACATCATCGAAGATCATAGAGGTGTTCTGCAAAAGATTCACGGCTAAGGCCTCTAGTGGCCATTTGATGACGACTTCCTTCAAAAAGGACGAAGGTATGAAGTGTCCATAGAAACAACTTTCGAAGTGGTGTCATTCTAATGAACTCCCTAAAAAAATTCTTCAGAAAAACCTAAAAAAAAATACTTGAACTACATCCAAACATACATCCAACATCCAAACATACGTACATCCCCCTCCCTCGACATACAACACCTTCAACCTACTCAATCCTTGGGTGGGTGACCATCAAGTAAGAAAGTCCCTCTCATCATATTTCAGATCCAAACATACATCCAACATCCAAACATCCATACCTGCATCCACCCCCCAAATACAACACCTTCAATCTACTCCATCCTTCCGCGGGTGACTTGAAAGTTAGAGGACCCTCTCATCATAGTTCTATAGTCCAGCAGCTTCACCCAAACCCATCCATCGGAGGCTGCTGCTGCTGCTGCTGCTGTTGATGAGGATAACAAGGATAACAACAACCCCAACTTGATTGTGTTTTTAGTTTCTGTTGTTTTTTTTCTGCCTTTTCCTCCATTGCACTGCTGTATTGTCGGTCTTCGGAGGACCCCCGCTCTCTCTCTCCCTTCCTTCGCTTCGCTCTTCGCTCTTCCTCTTCAAATCCTTGAACTCATTCCTTCCATTTGCTGAAGTTGTCGACGAGGCTGTTAATCTTCAAATTTATTTGTATTTTTTCCGTTTTTTTTTTGCCTCCTTGTTGTTTTTGTTGGTTCGCTGTTTCTGGAGCTTGAAAAGTGTATAATGGGCACAGTGGGACAGCTGTGTAGCTGTTTCCTTATATGTTAGTGGATAATGACACCGAGAGTGAAACAGTGAATGAGAGACAGAGAGAGAGAGAGAGAGAGAGTGGGTCCTTGTTGTTGTTTTTGAGCGCGCTTTTGTCCTCTGTCCTTGAGAGGGTGTCCCAGTTTATTCAATTTCCGACACAATTTCGGGAAACAAACATTTAGACACACACACAAAAAGACAGACAGACACAGAGGTACAGAGATACAGGACACATCGGACATGGATAAGTTGATTTCTTGTTCATGTTACGCGATAATAAATTGAATCAATTCCGTGTGATGACAGGACGAAAAAGAATTCAATTTGCTGTTCGATAACACACCCACAAGAACGAGAGCTACGACTGCGGCAGGCTAGGCTGTCACCCTCCTCCCGAACGGTGAAACATCGCGCATCGTTCACATCGATTCGAGGGGGCCTTCGCCTAATGAGAGTCTGCTTAACCAACGAATCTGTCGATTTTGGCGGTGGTTGTTAGGAATCAAATGTTATCCCCTGCCCCAGAGACGAGTGGTGGGCGAGCAGGGTGGTCAAGGATGACGCAAATGGAAGCACATTATTTTGATAAAATTCCGTGGACAGTGGACATCCCCGGTGTGCCCATTAAGGGAGCAGGACATCTTATGGAACCCTTGGGCCACCGCTTCGCCTACGCGAATCTTCTGGTCTGTAGAACACCCCTATGGTCTCCCGGTATGTCTGTGGACACCTCCTTTTTCGTCCTTTTTGAGGAAGTCGGCGCCAAATGGTCACTAGAGGCTTTGGTCGCGAATCCCCTGGTCTGTAGGACACCCCTGTGGTCTCCCGGTTTGTCTGAGGACATCTCCTTTTTCGTCCTTTTTGAGGAAGTCGGCGTCAAATGGTCACTAGAGGCTTTGGTGGCTAATCTCTTGGTCTGTGGAACATTCTTATGGTCTCCCGGTGTGTCTGTGGACACGTCCTTTTTCGTCCTTTTTGAGGAAGTCGGCGTCAAATGGTCACTAGAGGCCTTGGTCGCGAATCTTCCGCTCTGTAGAACACCCCTATGGTCTCCCGGTGTGTCTGTGGACACCTCCTTCTTTCGTCCTTTTTGAGGAAGTCGGCGCCAAATGGTCACTAGAGGCTTTGGTCGCGAATCCCCTGGTCTGTAGGACACCCCTGTGGTCTCCCGGTTTGTCTGAGGACATCTCCTTTTTCGTCCTTTTTGAGGAAGTCGGCGTCAAATGGTCACTAGAGGCTTTGGTGGCTAATCTCTTGGTCTGTGGAACATTCTTATGGTCTCCCGGTGTGTCTGTGGACACCTCCTTCTTTCGTCCTTTTTGAAGGAAGTCGGCATCAAAAAATATTCAAAAATTTAAGAATAATTGATTTTTTAATTTATTTCAACCCTCCCCCCCCCCCTCGTTTGTTGGGGGAGGGCGCGAACGAATACATCATCTGAGTAATCTGGATAACCCCTGGACCACCCCATCGAGAGATGCCACCCCACATCTCCCTCGATGCAAACAAAAACAGCAGCAGTTCACATCAAAACAAGGATAAAAAGTAATTTATCATAACTGTAAGCCACTGAGCGTGTGTGTGCCTGTGTGTGTGTGTGATGAGGATGAGGATGAGGAGGAGTCTATAGGGATTTTTGGGGAAAAACTTGCTCACATCACACGATGACGTCAGTCCACCATTGAGTCGCATTTAAATGATGTGACTGAAGCAGAAGCATAGAACGCGCGTCCGTCAGGTTCGAAGCGTCTAGCCAATTTAATGGAAATTAGTCATCAGGAGAAGGTGTGAGAGCACCTTTCAAAATTCCGTCACGAAATGACTCCCTATTTCCTTCCCTCGGGTTTTTTTTTTTTTTTTTAGCTCGTTTCTTAGTCACATCACGTTAGACCCGAGGGGATGGAATTGATGTCGAAGTTCGAGTACAGCTCGCCCCTGCCTCCACGCTCCATCTCACGATATGACGGATTCACTTAGGCACACACCGTGGAGTGGAGAGGGATGAGAAATCCAGTCTATCATTAATTTTGTTTTCTTCCTCTTTTGTTCATCCGCAAAAACCCTCATCATCCACTCTGGCATTCCCTAGCCAAGGCTCCGCCGACTGCTCCTGAGCTGAAAAGTTCAAAAAGAGAGGGAGAACAGCAACAAAAAAACGAAAACGAAAACAACAAACATTTTCGAAGAAACTTTTCACCCCAACCGAACAAGGGAATGCAATAATCCTTCCTGCCCCTTCCTTTGGCTCGTTCTTGTGTGTGTCTCATTGCTGGCTCGGCTCGGCTCCTTCGAGGAGAACACCACAGGAAACGCCAGCCATCGAATGGAACTGTCAGTTACCAGGAGATAGTTGCCAAAGTAGCCCTTAAGGTCTTTTGCCAAGAATATATATTCCCCACTAAAACGCACCAATTTCTTGAATTACATCCCGTTCTCATTCTCCTCCCCTTCCCCTTCCCCTTCATCCACCATCGACCACCACCACCGACCGGTGGGCATGGGAAATGTTTTTTTGGGGAAATTATTTCCAACCCGCTCTGCTGGAGGCAGTCGCCTCCTTGTTTTGATGGTTCTTCAGAAGCAACTTCTTACCCAGATCTCGAACACCCCCCCCCCCACGCCAAACTCCCGCCGCCCCCCCATGCATCGGGGAAATTTTCAACTCTCGTGTGTTATTGTTTTTGTTGGCGGTTTTGCCGCTTATCGCCACCTTCGAGGTATTTAACCGCTTCACAACTCGAAGAATAACCAACCGTTTCAGGAATCCTTGTGACCACCAAAGAGACGCACACAGAGAGAGAGAGAGAGAGAGAGAGAGAGAGAGTGAACTTGTCGATGGGCCAGAGCCCCTGGGCATTCCGTCTTTCATTCGAGTCGAGGGATGAGAAGAAATTTATCTCTCTCCTCATCCACCAGCAACAGTCAGTTCGGCGGTGACGGTGGCGGCGTCGTCGTGGGCGAGAGAGAGAGAGAGAGAGAGAGTGAAGATTCGAAAACAGTTTCAAAAGATAATTGGATTTCGGTGATGATAATAAGGCGGCTGGTATGACAGGACTCCTGTCACAGCACTGAAAAGGATGGCGGCGGGTGTCCGCTTCCCGTGTCGGTGTCACTCATCTGGCAGGGTCTCTGACAGTCGGGAGATGGTGCAAACAAACACCTCTGACAGTCGGGAGATGGTGGATCTTGGTCAAGGGATGACATGCGCAGCTTTCGGATGAGTGGATGAGTTTGGTCCACAACAGATTGTCTGGCTTGAGTTTTCGAAAACGATCTGTTCCCTGGACACGGGGGACTTCTAATCTCCCCCCCTTAAGTGAAAGGAAAAAAAAATGTCCGTCATCCCTGCCAACAACCGGAGGGGGAGGGGGTTAGAGCGTCAACCTTCCCCGCCTTCTTCAACTTCACTCAGCACATCCTTGTGATTGATGGTGTGGCGCACTGTGCTCCTCCTCGTTCGGTCGTCGTCGTGTTTTTTTTTTCTCTCTTCCCTTTCACTTCCACATTTCATCAGTGATGATGACTGACAGCATCCTGCTGGTTTTTCTTTGTTTTTTTTGTGTGAGCTGCTGCTCCTCGCTGCAACAGGATGCCAGGATAGAATGTACGGGGGATCCCTTCGTGATTCATTGACAGAGAGCTTATGAAATTCGCCTCGTTCAGTCGTTTCTCTTGTGTGGCGATTGTGATATCCTCGTTCTTTTCCCCTTCGAGGATGTTGATCGATGACCTGGCATCGAGCTTCGGAGTAGACTTCGAGACGAGAGCAAAAAAATCACGAAAGGAGACTGCAGTTCAGCTAAGGATCAGGAGATGGGAAAGGGGGAGAGATAGGGGGAGTGACACTGGGAGAGAGTGGGTGGGAGAGGGCGAGGGAGGGAGCTAGAGGAAGACAGAGGAAGACAAAGGGATGCCAAAGGGAGAGACAGGAAGACAGAGGAAGACAGAGGAAGCCGGAGGAAGATATAGGAAGACAGAGGAGCTAGAGGGAGAGAGAGAAAGCTAGAGGGAGAGAGAGAAGCTAGAGGGAGAAGCAGAAGGAGATACAGCCCGCCCATCACAGAAATTCTGTTCGAATTCAAATTTCGTCTCGTCTGTCACGTCGGCCGGGTCATAATCCACACGGCCGCACAGTGTGGCAGATTTTGGCGCTCGCCTAGACTCCCAATCTGCGGCCTCGAGGGATTTCATCGAACTCCCCAACTTTTGGTGACGTCCCAGCCGCCCGTCCACAACTTTTGGTGACGTCCTTACGCGTCTCCACAGACAGTTAGATAGTTCTGGTCCATTCCCCCCCATCCGGGCATTTATTTTAATTGATTTACTGGATTTTTCGTTGTTGCTCCGTTGTTTGTATAGAGGAACTCACTGGAGCGTTGGAATTTTTTAATTCCCACTGGTAACCTCCTTTATTCTCCTCACTCGCCAAAAGCTAATAAAAAGCATTCCTTCTCGACGAGGGGGTGAGTAAGAAATTTAATGAAGCGAGTCAACGCCGAGTGGATGTGGGGTTTGATGACTGGTCAATGGTTTGCTGGGTGGCGGCGCCGTTCGATCTGCCAACGATTCGCAGTCAATACTCCCTGGTGGCTGTGTGTGTGTGTGTGTGTGTTTGAAACATCATCACCGTCATCGTTAGCATTCAAGAACTCTTCGCCGTCTCAGGCACACAACACACAAGCGATGGATGGAAGATAATTATCCAATATTCCGACGAGTGTGCGAGAGCAATAAATCAATCTGTTAAACATTTCAATTTGGCCAGCGATCTGGCGCAGTCTGATCCGTGATGATGATGGAAGGTTCGCAGCCATAACTTCTGGATGGTTAGACACAACTTCAAGTGTTGGCAAGCGAGCAACCAAGCAGCCAAGCGGTACGTTCGTTCCGCCAGACTGCAATTAAGGAACGCGAACGGCAGTTATCCTGAGTGCGCCATCACATGGGGAAATATGCAATGGGGTGGAAAATTGAATAGAATTTGTCGATCGGTAGAAGCTTCTGAAAATTTTATAGACTTCTTGGTTCATGCGAAGGGGCTGGTAGAGGTGTTTGAGCGAAAAGGCAAGGATAGCAGGTATATTTTTGCCTATGTGCACACTTTGACTTTGAATATCTCGGGAACGGAGGGACGCAGGAAAAAAAGTAATGATAGGGGGTTGTAGGTAATGACTTCGTCTTCAAGGCATGCAAAGTTAGAAATCGGAAATCGCCTGATTTGTGTCGAATTTCTGGGAAAATAACTTTCGTTTTTGGAAAAAACGCCATATCTCGGAAACGGTGCGTCCAATCACAATTTGGCTTTTAATTAAATCTTTTTTTCAAACATACCCGACCGGATGACGCAACTTTTAAGCCAAAAATCATGGCGCTAGCTATTATAGAACCCCACTTTTGGTCAAAAATAAGGTGGTGTTCGACCAAAAAACCAACGTTTTTTCCCAAAAATTCACCATATCTTGAAAACGGTGTGTCTAACCACGGATTTTCTCAACAGTAACCAATTCAGGCATTCAATACAAACATTTAAATACCTCATTTATGTCTGTAGGTTCAATAGTTCCCGAGATATAGTCAAAAATCGGCACCAGGAAGAGGTTAAGGACCATTTCGTTCAAGGATTTTTTCAACTTTCTGACTGATCCTGTGGACCAAAATCGTTCAAATTTCAGATTTATCATCAGCTACGGATTCTCTACCGAACTGTCCAAAGAATTGCACCCAAATTTGGATTTTCAAAAAATCGACACAAATTCAGCGGAAAAGTCGACCACGAAGTTTTACAATTGACTGCATTTTTTCTGTGAAAACGTGACATTTTTTCGATTTCGAAAATTTTGTCGAATTTTGATTCGAAAATGGGTAGGGATCGTAGGGTTGATGGTAATTAGAGGAAAAATCAAAAATTTGCAAGGATTCATTGTCGCAGGACACGACAGGATCAAAAAAGGGACACGATTCGGCGGGTAATTTTTTCAAATTTGTCATCTCCTCAGTTTGGATAGAGGTGTTCAATACGAACATTTTGAGCCAATTTTTGTTGTCCTAAGTCCAATAGTTTTTGAGATATGGCCAAAAAACGGCATCAGAAAAAACAAAAAAAAGGTACTAATTTTTTTAAAAATTGGCCATATCTTGAAAACGGTGGGACGGGCGTTATTTTTCCTCTTAACATTTTTAATGCAGTCATTCAATACAAACATTTTAACGTTAAATTTATGGTCCTAGGCCTAGTAGTTTCCGAGATATGGGCAAAAAATTACACCAGAAAGGACGACAAAAGCCAATATCCGATATCTCGAAAACGGCTCATCTGGCGTCAAATCCTTCTCTATTCAGGCATTTAATTTGAACTCATTTGTGTCCATAGGTTCAACAGTTTTTGAGCTGTAGCCAGGAGTTGGCATCAGAAAGGACGACAAAACATTTGTTTTTCAAAAATATGCCATATCTCGAAAACGGTATGTCATTAATTTCCTAAGTCATTTCATGAACGCATTCAATACAATCATTTTGAGCTGTTACTTGTGACCCTGTCAAAGTGTGAAGACTGCGAAAATACTCAATCAATTGATACCCCTGCCACTGCTCAGATCACAACCTTGACCGCTAAAATGCGTTTTACAACAAGCGTCACATTCGCCCTTGATGTAAGTCAGAGGGGGAGAGAGAGCGCGCTCAGCACACATGTGAAACCCCGTCTGGGGATCATCACCATCGCCAAAGTTGCCCCATTGCTCGTGGGACACGAAAATCACGAACAAATTCAAGGACATACCCGGTGCTCTAGTTGCAGCACCTCACACTCAAGTTTTTGAATGGGTCTCTGACTGGATTATAATGGCTGTAGCCCCCTCCCACCCCCGTCACCCTATCAGACACATAGAGAAACACTACAGCCAGGCACACCGAATGAGGCAGAGAGAGAGAGGACAAGATTACGGTCGCATGATAAATGATACGAGCTTGTGTATACATCGCGGCGCTCTTCTCCCTTCATCTCGTGCCGATGTCCACAGAGGAGCATAGTTCCTTGCGCGCTCCATTCCGCTCGTCCTTAGCACTTCATTTTGTGTGAAATTAATTTTCTTCAAATTGAAATTTGTTTCCCATTCATTTGGTCCTTGCATTCAATCATCCCCCTTGCAGGGGGAATTCCTGGCTCCAAACAATGTTGTTTTTTCTTTTATCTTCTGCTGCTTTGTTCGCGGGCACATACTGTTGTCGTCGTCGTCGTCGTTTTTTTGGAAGGCGGGGGGGGGAGGGGCGCACTTGTCTCCTTCTGCAGAGGATTTTCTAGTCACTTCTGAAGTGCATCTTGAATGGCTGTTGGTTGAGGATAAAGTGACACTCATACACGGTGTATCGTAGAAAGAGAGAGAGAGAGAGAGAGGGGGGGGGATGTATGTCCTGTTAATACGTAGATAATTTATTTTTCCTTGCCTCTGACCTGGTCCTTGCCACATAAATGGCTTTCAAAACTGAAAAATGACAAACCGCTGGATGTCGCCACAACCACGGTTACACCATTCACTTTGTATCCTTGTACTTGTGTGATGATTAATCGTCCTTGCATATGTGAGAGCGAGAGAAACAACACAGGGGGGTGGCAAATCCCCCCTAGATGAAGCTCGGTTAGATTCAGTCGACAAGTTAATCAGAATGAGTTGCATGACTTGTACGCATGTATGCCTTAGAAATCCTTGACCTCCCTGTGGAGGATTAAGAGAGTCATTTCGCCAGGTGAGAGGAGGGGTTTTTTTGCTTACGCAAAACTGCTCCCTTCTGACTTTTTAGGCAGCTTTTCCCCGCGTCATACTTTTGGTTTTTTCATCTTTACCAGCCCACGACTCAGTGAGGCGTTCTGTTGACCTCTTGGCCAGGAAAAGCCCTGCCAGATGGTCTGCTCTCATGAGGCGCTTACCTGCCCCCAAAACCACCACTCAACTTGTTTCGAAATAACTTTCGCCCAACGCCCAAAGTACCACAGGAAAGAAAAAAAAAAAAGGAACTTTTCTTCTTTTCAAGAGAAGAACTTCCCGCAGTGACCTCCCCCGAAAACTTCAAGAAAGTACTCTCACATCCCCCCCTCCCCCACGACCCCCCCGCACACATAATTATTCCCAGAATATTCGCCCAAGTCACCGTCGCACCGCCTCTGCCCTTTGTGACCCAGCGGTTGTGTGTGTGTGTGGAAATCCTCTGGCAAGCGGTTCAACGTTTAGTGTGTAAATTGTTAAATAGTAGAGGACCAAGTTTTGAGGGGCGCTTCTCTGATGACATCCCACAGACCGTTTGGAAATCCTTTAATCACATTGACTATCGATGTTGACATTTAGCTGGAAAGTTATTAATCCAAAAATCAATGAAATGTCCTAGTAAATGGTTGGGTAGTTTATAGGGCCTAAATGGGCCATTTTTTACTTCGCGACCACGAAACCGATGGTGTACAGAGGTGGAGAAGGACCTCAGGCAGCTAAGCGTGCAAAATTGGAGGGATTTGGAGACGCACACAAGTGGACAAGGACCTCAGGCAACTTGACGTGAGTAGGGCCTAAATGGAGAAGTCAGACTGGGCCGTTTCTGACTTCGCGACCACGAAACCGATGGTGGATACAAGTGGAGAAGGACCTCAGGCAATTTGGCGAGCGGAATTAGAGGCGCACACAAGTGGACAAGGACCTCAGGCAACTTGACGTGAGTAGGGCCTAAATGGAGAAGTCTGACTGGGCCATTTTTGACTCCGCGACCACGAAACCGACGGTGCAAACAGGTGAAGAAGGACCTCAGGCAGCTTTGCGTGCAGAATTGGGGGCGCACACAAGTGAAGAAGGACCTCAGACAACTTGGCGTGCGTACGGCCTGAATGGGGAAGTCTGTTTGGGCCATTTTTGACTCCGAGACCATGAAACTGATGGTGTACACAGGTGGAGAAGGACCTTAGGCAATTTGGCGTGCAAAATTGGAGGCAATGGAGGCACACACAAGTGGAAAAGGACCTCAGGCAACTTGCCCTGGCTAAAGATCGTTCCAACTGGAGAGGCTTGTTGATTAAGGCCCAGCCTGTAGCGCCATCTGAAGGGGAAGACGTCTGGGCCATTAAGGAAAAAAGAAACAAAAATGTTCCCCATTATCCTGACATATCAAGAATGTCCTTAGAACCACGGAAAGAACAGCTGGCCCGTCGTGCAGCAGCACTTTCCTTGGCAGCATCTCCCTCTCTCTCTCTCTCTCTCTCTCTCTCTCTCCCTCTCTATTATAAAACCTCCCGCACAACTTAAGGATTTCTTTTACCCAAATTCCTCCACCAAAGCTCTACGCAAAAAAATTCAAAAACAAAGTCCAGCGAAAGTATAGTCAACTTTACACCCTCTCAACGATCGTCCGTCCCCCTCCCCAGCCAGCCTCTGAGAGAGTACAGAAAACTTTCCCACCGAAGGACACAAAACTCCTGTCATCGAGGCCGGCAAAAGGAAACTTCCAATCACTTTATGTGCTGGATGAGAGAGAAAAAAAAAACCGAGAGAAAAACGCCCAAAAATCTACTTCAGGCCAAAAAATTGAAACTTTTCTGGAGACAAATACATTTCCGTCTTTTCCCAGTGGTTTTCCGAGAGGTCGAGGTGGAAGGGGGGGGGATTGAGGAAGCAACAAATATTAAAAAGTCCTTTAAGAACTCCATACGAAGATACATCATAAGTCTGAGACATTAGACTAAGTTGTCGCCAGAAAGTGTGTGTGTGTACAGCATATCCTTTTAATTCCGATTCAATAATTCATGATCTATGTACACGTAGGTACACATAACCCTGCACAGGACACTCTTGAAGATATGCAAGGGGGAGAGCAGAGAACACTTTATCGATTGTTACTGAATCATCATCGCCGACAGCAAGCAGAAGAACACTTTTAAGGATCTCTCCACTTGTGCTGTGTTGTTGCGTTGGTCTTCTCGAATTCATCTTCGCTACGGTGGCGTGGGGTGGTTACGCCTTCAATTTGTGTCGACTCGCATTTATTTTCGATGATTGTCACGTTTTTGTGACGAAGTTTTCGAAAAGATTAGTATTTAAACGTTTTGCGCAAATTGTTGCTAAAGTTTTTTTTTCTCTCTTCTCTCTTTTCTCTCTCCGGTTGACTGTGCGTTTGTTGAATGATAGAGCGGGGGGGGGGAAGAGGGGAGGTGGAGGGAGGGGCAGACGAAAAGCATGCAATGTGTGTTGGCTTGTGTATCTTGGTTGTTGGTTTAATGGGGACCGTTGTCAGGATAATGCCTGCCAGCGGATACATAAGTATTTTTATCGTCGCCCATAACGAGTACAATTGATATGATTTGTTGTTGATGATGAGGCGCACTGGCACGGCTTCAAGTGGGAAGCCAATGGATTTTTGATTTGAAACAAAACGTTGAACACCTGCTAGTAATCACTGTAAGTGACAGCAGCAATTAGGAGGGGATGGGGGGGGAGGGGGCGAGGTGTTGAGTGGGGGAGAATTTTGAAGAAATTAACGAGGAGCACTGAGACATTGGATGGGATTTGGAACAGATTACTTGAGACTTGACATTTTCGCAGACGATCACAAGCAGATGCTCTGGTCCTCAAAAAAATCAACAAAATCCACAACGCTGCCCCTTCAGAGTCGAGGACGCCCTGTGGGCTTGGGTCCCTCAGAGTCTCTTCAGTCCCAACTGATGCTCAGTCCCGATTCAATCATATTTTGCCAAATTGCTTCACACTTAGGGGGGCAAAATGTGCAACACTCCCTTCACATAAATCGAAGATTGATAGCGTGTGTATGTTTGGATGTTTGGATGTTTGAATGTTTGGGTGTTTGGATGTATCTTCAACCATCCATGGACTATCCGCCCTCCCTTTCCTACGCATGAATCAGTTGATTGACGGCGTATGTACGTATGTATGTTTGGATGTTTGGATGTTTGGATGTTTGGATGTTTGGATGTTTGGATGTTTGGATGTTTGGATGCTTGCATGTTCTTATGTATCTTCAACCATCCACAGACTATCCCCCTCCCCTCCCTACGCATGAATCAAATGATTGATAGCGTATGTACGCATGTATGTATGGATGTATGTTTGTATGTTCATCCATCCATGAGATATCCCTAAGCAGAGCATTCCCATCGAATATTTCTCTGCTTGAGTATCTGCAACTACCCCCACGGGTGATGTATTCCCATGCGTAAACGTGAACCCGGTTGTCCAGAGACTCTCACAAGAGTGACCAAAAAAAAAATGACCAACAGCAGCGTGATAAAGCGGAAGCGGGAGGAAACAAACAACAACAAAAAAACCCTCCCAGAGAACGCGCGGAACACTGTGAAACGCGAAAAACGAATAACACAAGACTCTGCTCTGCGAATGATGAATCCATAAAAGGATTTTTGCCGGGTTTCAGTTTAGTGCCTCACACAAACACGCACATCCACAAAAACGGTCGAGGTAGAGGAGAGAACAGAGAAAAAAAAATTGGGAAAAGAAATTACGAACGAGTAAATCGAAGCGATTTTCCACATATGGACATCGAGACCAGATTTCCCACAACAGAACGCAGGTGCATTTGTATTCATACCTCCACGGGAGCGTATCGAACCTGCCAATGGCAGTGGGACTTAGTCGGATTGGAGATTTCCATGCCGTGCGCCACCATTCCCTCGTCATTTTGTTGGTCTGGTTTAGGAGCCTCGGATCTGGGTCAGGATAGACGCGCACAATCATGAATGCTGAGAGATTACGCTGAATGCCTCCCAAGGGATGAGGAGTCATCCCTCTCTCTCTCTCTCTCACTTATCCTGGCCATCATTGACATTTTTTGTAACTTAATTGCGGTCCGAAAAACACACACACACACACGCACACATCCACTCAGTCAACCCTCAGCCAGTCGATTCTTACCCTAAGTAAATTTTTTGGAAAAGGAAAAAGTTTTCTTCACGTGTCCTTATGGCTTTTATCCTTCAACACGGTTGATTAGGTAATGTGCTTACTTCAATTTGCCCCGTCGCTTCCTCCGTCGCAACTGTCGAGATAAGTATCCTGTGCGAAATCTCTTCATCCTCCCTGGAGTCCTCCGGCCAGCCGCCGTGTGTCTCGTCTCGCACCCCAAACAAATGGTGTTCACATATAAATTAAAATTTTCTTACGAGTGCGCCGAGGACTCCTGTTCCACTACACTCATCTCCATTATGTCATATCCTGGCGGCATTGCCGCTTGTTGAACTTTTTGCCGTTTTGTTGGTGGCTCTCACTCACTTACCCCTCCCCTCCCCTCCCCCCATTCTCTGCTTCTCGCATGAATTATATCCCTCCACCGAAACCCTTTTTCCCGTGTGTGTAAGGAGCGGCACACACACACACACACAAGGCAAACGCGACTGCAGCGAAATGGGGGGGAGGGTGTTTCGTGATTCCATCACCACCACCGCCGCCACGGGAACGGTGGGAGAACACGACGACGACGACGACACGACTAAGCCAAGGATAATGGGGACGGAGTGTGAATGAAATGGTTCATCACGTGTGATGATTGCCAAAACAAACGAAATTACCGTATTCGCTTAAGAAAGGCCCACGCGACCCTCCAAGCAACGTCCTTCGTTCGTGCTGGTATCCATCAACATCAACATCAACATCATCAACATCATCAGCAGCGGCAGTAGCAGCAGCAGTGGCAGTAGCAGCAGCACCATCTAGTAATCAAGCAGTGATGCCACTTGACGGGAAACCGTAAATTAAGGATGATTTACTTTTCATCCTTAAAAAAATCCGTTTTGGATTGGCCGTAGGGCTGGAAGTGCTTTAAAGGGGATAGACTTCATGGGGCCGGGGATTTTGTCTTTCTGAGAGAACAAATTTCATGAGGGGGGACCCAACTGTTTGGTGCACGGGTAGTCCTTGAAAATTCGCGTAATCGGGTATCCGGGTATCAGAGCTTTAAGAGCTCTACATCAGTCCAGCAGCATCTCCCTCATGAGGCTGCACGCATCATGCCGCAGGTACCCTATAATTTACGGGTACCCGGTTAATACCTTAAATTTCGTCTACTCGGGCACACGGGTACCCGGACTTTAAGAATTCTAAGACCAGCCAGACCACAGCATCGCCCGCATAGAGCTGTACGCATTATGCCGCGGGTACCCAACAGCTTAAGGGTAGCCGGGTACTTCGAGTACCCGGGTATCCACCGGTCTCAAGATTTCTACATCAGACCAGCTAAACCGCAGCATCGCCTGCATAGAGTTCTGTGCTGGTACCCAATAGATTGAGAGTACCCGGTTAATACCCGAAAATGCAGGAAATCGGGTACCCGGGTATCCGGGCTTTAAGAGTTCTAAGACCAGGCAGACCGCAGCATCGCTCGCATAGAGCTGTACGCCTCATTCTGCGGATTTTTTCTTAAGGGTACCCGGGTATTACCCGAAAATTCAGGAACTCGGGTACCCGGGTATTCGGATCTCAAGGATTCTGCATCAGTCCAGCCAGACCGCAGCGTTGCGTGCATAGAGCTCTGCGCATTATGTCGCGGGTACCCAATAGCTCAAGGGTACCCGGATAATACCCGGGTACCCGGGCATCCGGGCTTCAAGAGTTCTTAGATCAGCAAGACCGCAGCATCGCCCCTTTTGAGTTGTACACATAATGCCGCGGGCTTTAGCTTCAGCTTACCGGGGCAATACCCGATTATTGCAGAAACACGGGTACCCGGGTATCCGGGTACCAAGAGTTCTAAGACAAGCCAAATCGCAGGATCGCTCGCATAGAGCTGTACGCCTTATGTCGCGGATTTTGTCTTAAGGGTACCCGGGTAATACCCAAAATTCGTGTTCACGGGTACCCGGATACCCGAGTATTTGGTTCTAAGACCAGCCACACCGCAGCATCGCCCCCATAGAGCCTTTGAAATACCCAAAAATACCCCACATCAGACCACCCAAACCGAACCATCGCCCGCATAAAGCTCCAGGCATTACGCCGCGGATATATCACATAAAAACTCGTTAAGTGCCATCCTTTCGTGCCTCCTGGGGATACGTACCATCCATCCATTCATCCACCCATCTACACATCAACCCTTCATCATCTCCACTTCCCTCGCACACTAGATGACGTTCATTAACTCCTTTAATGGATTCGCTCATTATATCGACACAACGAGGCAGAGAGCGACGGCAGCGGCGGCGGCAACACTCGTTCTAATTCGAATTTCTTTAATGCCTCCGCCTCGGCATCACCTCCGCCGCGCCTCCGTGTGTGTCGCTGTATCTTTCAAAAAAAGTGAAAGGGGAAAAAAAGGACAAATCATGCAGATGAGATATCGATTGATAAACCGACTGTTCCCTGCAGGCATAGAGTAGGGGGCGAGAGGGATAGAGACAGAGACAGAGAGAAGGAGAGAGAGAGAGAGAGAGAGATGAGGCTGAAAATTCGACATCACTTCATTTGGATGCGGTTTTATGGTGAACGGTTTTACCATATTTGATTGTTTATCTAGCTGCTGCCTCTTTTTTTCTTTTTTTCTCTCTCCCTCTCTTGCGCTCACTCGCTCGCTCGCTCGCTCGATGCCTCTGGATGGGTCCTGTAAAAGGATATTACACAACGAGTGGGTCAGCTACGGTTTCGAAACTCGTTTCGTTGTTCAAACAGAGCCAAAACGATTGCGACCCCGTTCAAATAGACTCAAGTGCTTTTTAATTAACAAGGCAAAACCTAATGAAGGAGCAAAACTCACGCAAAGGTTTTTATTGCCCTCGAGCAGGATAGTTTCTCGGAACATTAAACTTGGTGTTTCTTGCCGAGAGAAAAAAGGAGAGACCCCATCAGACACCATATAACTGAAAATTATGACAGCGCCTACCGCCGCCAGCCACCGCCAGTGACCACCCTCGGAGACTGATCGGGAACAGCTCAATTAATTGGTTTGAGTATTAGATTAGACACCCACCCACCCAAGGCGCCTTCCTTTTGTATCGCCCCCTCTTTGAAGGGATCCTTTAAAAAGAGTCCGCCCACACACACACACACACACACAGAGAGACAGACACCCAATTCGTCTGTTTTCATCCCTTCGAGGCAATCTTTTGAAAGTGTTCTGAGTCGAGCGTGCTTTGATTTCACAAATTATCGACGACGACGAGGACGACGACGACGGCTGCGAACCTTAAAATCGCGATGAAATTGCCCGTTTCTCCGTGGTGAATGGAGCGAATGTCCTCTGACCTTTGGGAAGAGAACGAGAGAGAGAGAGAGAGAGAGGGACGTTCATTTCATAAGACGGCAAGACAATAATTTACGTGGCAATTAATACCGCCACACAGAGCATTCTTCTCGTCTTTTTGCTTCAGTCTGCTTGACTGGCTTTTGTCTGCGAATTGCTGCCCCCCTCCCCCACCCCAAAATCGTCCTCCTCAGTGTGCACTTCCTTCTCATCTAGTGGACTGTTGTGTGTATGTGGCGGACATCCTATTTTTATCATTTCGCCTCACGGAATCAAGCGCCAATGAATTCCAATTAGGATCCATTAAATCAATGCCATTACCGAACGAAGATGAACGAAGGGAAGACGAAAAAGACTAAGAACATCAGTGAACAGTAAAATGTGAAGCAAAAGGGAAATCCCTGTCTAATGACTTGATAGGCAACCAAGCGTGTGTCTGTGTGCCACTGTGTGTGTGTAGGGAGGGGATGAGAAATCGTCGACGACGACGATGTTGGCAGCAACAACACCACCGTCCCGTCATCCCCCTCCCCCTCCCCCTCCCCCAGCTCCTCACCGGACGACATCAATTGATGATGTTAAATAGTTGAGAAGAAAGAAAAGGAAGCTAGTAAGGAAGCCGTCCCAACGGAGGACTACGATTCTTATGCCGAGAAGCTGAGGGCCCTTTTTGTATGCATATTGCTCGAAATTAAAAGTAACTCAGGGAGAGACATGGCGGGGGGGAGGAATGTAATTAAGGTGCTTCGCTGTTCCCCGTGGATCTTGGCGCGGTACCTTTTCGCAAGGACACGCGGCATACACTCAGCCCTTGATGCATTAGGCCAAATGGAAACGGTGAAAGGCATGAGCAGAACAATGGCTTAGGTCCTGTAATGAATTTCTTTCGCACTCACACGTCATTTCCTCTTTGAAAGGGCTTTTGAAAGGGACTCCGGACAAATGCCATCTCTCACAGGGGGCTTCAGTTCTGAAGCCCTGTTGGGTGCCTTGCCTTTATCGTGCCCTTTCGGACGAGCTCTTGCGGGTCTGAGTACAGAAAATTCATTCATCGACGTTTTAGTTGAAAATTCTGCTGAAGTACTAGGCGCCGAGAAATGGTAGCAGGAATAATTTTGCCGATGTTCACACTTTGACTTTGAATATCTCGGGAACGGGGGGACGTAGGAAAAAAGTAATGATGGGGGGTTGTAGGTAATGACTTCGTCTTCAAGGCATGCAAAGTTAGAAATCGGAAATCGCCTGATTTGTGTCAAATTTCTGGGAAAATAACTTTCGTTTTTGGAAAAAACGCCATATCTCGGAAACGGTGCGTCCAATCGCAATTTGCCTTTTAGTTAAAATTTTTTTCAAACATACCCAACCGGATGACGCAACTTTTAAGCCAAAAATCATGGCTCTAGCTCCAATAGAACCCCACTTTTGGTCAAAAATAAGGTGGTGTTCGACCAAAAAACCAACGTTTTTGCCCAAAAATTCACCATATCTCGAAAACGGTGTGTCTAACCGCGGATTTTCTCAACAGTAACCAATTCAGGCATTCAATACAAACATTTAAATGCCTCATTTATGTCTGTAGGTCCAATAGTTCCCGAGATATAGCCAAAAATCGGCACCAGGAAGAGGTTAAGGACCATTTCGTTCAAGGATTTTTTCAACTTTCTGACTGATCCTGTGGACCAAAATCGTTCAAATTTCAGATTTACCATCAGCTACGGAATCTCTACCGAACTATTCAAATAATTTTATCCAAATTTGGATTTTCAAAAAATCGACACAAATTCAGCGGAAAAGTCGACCCCGAAGTTTCGCATTTGACTCAATTTTTTCTGTGAAAACGTGACATTTTTTCGATTTCGAAAATGTTGTCGAATTTTGATTCGAAAATGGATAGAGATCATAGGTTTGATGGTAATTAGGGGAGAAATCAAAAACTTGCAAGGATTCATTGTCGCAGGACACGACAGGATCAAAAAAAGGACACGATTCGGCGGGAGTTTTTTTCAAATTTTTCATCTCCTCAGTTTGGATAGAGGTGTTCAATACGAACATTTTGAACCAAAATTTGTTGTCCTAGGTCTAATAGTTTTTGAGATATGGCCAAAAAACGGCATCAGAAAAAACGAAAAAAAGATATTTATTTTTTCAAAAATTGGCTATATCTCGAAAACGGTGCAAATGGCGTCGATTTGTCTCATAATAAGTTTAATGGAGGCTATCAATACGAACATTTTGATACCACTTTTATGGCTATAGGTCCAGCAGATCCCGAGCTATCGCATCATAAAAATCGAAAAAAATCAATTAATTTTTCAAAAACTCACCATATCTCGAAAACCGTGATTCTGGCATCGATCTTTCTTTTGATTCACATTCAGGCCTGCAACAAGAATATTTTAAGTCCTCATTTGTGGACCTAGGTCTAACAGTTCCCGAGCTATTGCCAAGAAATTGCGTCAGAAAGGATGAAAATCACAAATTCATTTTTCAAAAACTCATCATATCTTGAAAACGGTTTACATGGCGTCGTTTTCCTCCTGAATGGGACTTATGCTTCGGTGTAAACATTCAATGGTAATATGTGATGACCTCATTTGTTGCCCTGAGTCCAACAGTTCCCGAGCTATCGCATCAGAAAGGACGGAGAATGGAATTCATTTTGGAAAATTTGCCATATCTCGAAAACAGTGTTTTTGACGACGATTTCGCCTTGAATTCATTCAGAAGCTGTATGTATTCAGATGCTGACTTCTTCCCAAGTCACTTCCCAAAGAAAATTCCCAGCGAAAGTTTCCTTTCTTCGACTCATTACGTCACAGACTCGTCAGGATGCTTCTGCCATCCACTTTCGAGTGCCATTGAGTGTTCGTGTCTTTGACAAATCGCTCGACTCAAAGTTTCGCTCTCTTCCTTAGGTGATCCAGAACTAACTCACACCCCCAACCACACTCTCCACCACTTAATTGTTAATCTTCAGAGCGTGATCCATTCAACTGGCATTCTCGCCTGCCATCGTCCAGCACCTTCACACAATTTCCCGATGATGTCCTTCCACGCTCCTGTCCACTAGGAGGGAATAATTTCTTTTGTGTCAAATGAAAAGAATAGAATTCCCGCCGGGGTTGGAATAGGTCTCCTCATTATTATTTTTCTCCCCCTTTTTTTTCTGCAATATTCTTGCAAATTGCTTTCAAAAGGGCACACAGACTACTCCCGGCTCGGGATATGTGGCTTATCCTTGCTAAGCTGCAATCTATTGTTTTTAAGAAACAAACACACACATGAACAGACGGAAATATTGAACACACATGTGAAGATAACAGGCCAGGCACGAACAAGGACCTTTTGAAATATTATTCGACCACAAAGGGAAAGAGGACGTTTGGCGTTTGTAAGGAAAAGGGTTTTCTTTTGTGAGTGTGTGTGTAAGAGGGAGAGGCTCCTTCAGTGGGATTAAGAACAAAAAACTGGAAGCAGAATGGGCGGAAGGGGGGGAAAACTGAAAAACAGTTTTTCACTTGCGTTTGACAGCGTCGAATGCAGAGTTGGGAGCGCGCAAGGGGTGTGCTCTCTTGTTTTGTAATCTCCATCGGTGGGATCCCAAAAAGAGGAGACACACTCACACACAGGCCAACACACAGGACTCCACAGAATGTTGTACAGGACGAGGTGGTGGAAGGAGGAAATCAAGGAAACGATAGCAAACGCCGTATACACTAGCCAGCAAACAAACTACAAAAACACTGCACACACAGACGGCGACGGCAGAGTGGACCCCGGTCGCTCGGTCGGTCTGTCGGTCGGTCGGTCGGTCGGTTGTGCCTGATAGTCAAGTGGGTGAGAGAGGGAGGAGGAGAAAGGAGAAGGAATTGGGAAAGCGAATAAATGAAAAACTATTAAAAGAGCCGGCACAGGAAGCAAAGAAGAAAAAAAAAACGAATAAAAGAAACGAACTAAATTCCTCGTGAGTCCCTGAAGAAACGGGAGGGTGGAGGGGGGTGGGAAGGAGAGTTGGAATTTCGGAAAAAACCCGCTTGGTTAGGTTTAGTTTTCCAAGTGATTTACGAGTAACCACCTCAGCATTGGCTGTGAGGCGCCCCATAACGCTGAGTCCTTTACACAAATGAACCACCGATTCAAAGTGTGCCAGAGAGGGGTTTCTCTGTGTCTGTGTGTGTATGTCCCCTGGTCAAAGGCAATCATCTTTGTCTGATTCAATTTCGATTACTGTTCGCTGTTCCACATAAGAAACGCGGCGTCAGAGGGTACAAAAGCGCTAAATCTGAATTCGACTCTGATCTGTGTCCGTATGAGTGGATGTTTGCGGATGTATGGATGTATGTATGTATGTTTGGGAGTAGAATGAAAGCAAAGATCATTCATTTTTCATTCGCATCCTCCTGTGAGATGAGGTAGATGGAAATGGAAACAGGTGCATGACAGGACATTTGTACAAAAGTCATTGTATCCAAGGATTAAAAAAGAAAAAAGAAACAAGGCTTGAAGAAAATCCTCACCGAAAGGGAAACGAACGAAATGGATGATGACGAAGTTAAAAGCTAAAGTACCTTCATGAGACCAATTCTGGAGTGGTAGTGTGCCTGACGTTGTGTATTCCGGGGAGGATATGCAGGAGAGATAACTTCCTGTTGTCGGTGATGATCTTAAGTGTGTGACTGCCTTGGGGTGGGGTGAAAAGTCAGATGAAAAGAAATAGGAAGGTGTTTGACCGAAAAACCAGCTTTTTGGCCAAGGTGCCTACTTTGACATTGAATATCTCGGGAACGGAGGAACGCAGGAAAAAAGTAATGATAGGGGGTTGTAGGTAATGACTTCGTCTTCAAGGCATGCAAAGTTAGAAATCGGAAATCGCCTGATTTGTGTCGAATTTCTGGGAAAATAACTTTCGTTTTTGGAAAAAACGCCATATCTCGGAAACAGTGCGTCCAATCGCAATTTGCCTTTTAGTCAAGATTTTTTTCAAACTTACTCGACCGGATGACGCAACTTTTAAGCCAAAATTCACGGCCCTAGCTCCAATAGAACCCCACTTTTGGCTAAAAGTAAGGCGGTGTTTGACCGAAAATCAACCAAAATATGCCAAGTAAACCCCCAAATCACCCCAAAAGGAGATTTAATTGCCTCTAGCGGCTGAACTGACTTCATATAAACCCTCAGCCATCGGCTCCCATATGCGCTGATGGAGGAAATAAGGAGAAAATCCAAAAAAAATGCAAAATAAATCGAAAAATACCCAAAAATGAGGGGAAATTTCCAAAAAAAATAAAAATTGAATTTTTTTCGGCGGGGAGAGCGGGGGTATATAAGGGGGTGGCTCGCAGTGGGGAAGAGCTCAGTCTGTGTTTGGTCGTCGAGGTGTTCACATCGGAGAAGGTAATTTTTTTGGAACAACCACCCACCACCCCCTTGGATATGGTGCATATGGTGCAATATGGTGCATGTGGTGCAATCTGGTGCATGTGGTGCAATGTGGTGCAGATGGTGCACCATGTGGTGCAGACTGTACAGATGGTGCCGATGGTACACCATGTGGTGCAGATTGTACAGGTGGTGCCGATGGTGCAGGCGGAGCAAGAGGTACAACATGGTCCCTGTGAGGCAACATGGTGCAGGTGGTGCATGTGGTGCATGTGGTGCAACCTATGATGCATGTGGTACAGCATGGTCCATGTGGTACAACATGGTGCAGGTGGTGCATGTGGTACAACCTATGATTCATGTGGTACAGCATGGTCCATGTGGTACAACATGGTGCAGGTGGTGCATGTGGTACAACCTATGATGCATGTGGAACAACATGGTGCATGTGGGCTAACATGGTGCAGGCGGTGCAAGAGGTACAACATGGTCCATGTGAGGCAACATGGTGCAGGTGGTGCATGTAGGGCATGTGGAAGAAGCGCATGTGGTGCAACCTATGATGCATGTGGTATAACATGGTCCATGTGGATTAACATCTTGCAGGTGGTGCAACCTATGATGCATGTGGTACAACATGGTCCATGTGGAGCAACATGGTGCAGGTGGTGCATGTGGTGCATGTGGTGCATGTGGTGCAACCTATGATGCATGTGGTACAACATTGTCCTTGTGGTGCAACATGGTGCAGGTGGTGCAATACTGTTCGTTTGTGGAAGGAGCGCCACCATCTCGCGTCTGACGGCGATTTGGCTTACGATCAAGCTTTTTTTCAAACACGTACGACCGGATGGTGCAACTTTTAAGCCAAAATTAATGGCCATAGTTGCAATAGAACCCCACTTTTAGCCAAGAATAGGGAGGTGTTTAACCGAAAACCAAAATTTTTTTCAGGGGTATACTTTGACTTTGAATATTTCGGGAACGGAGGGACGCAGGAAAAAAGTAATGATAGGGGGTTGTAGGTAATTAATTCGTCTTCAAGACACGCAAGTTAAAAATCGGAAATCGCCTGATTTCTGTCGAATTTCTGGGAAAATAACTTTCGTTTTTGGAAAAAACGCCATATCTCGGAAACGGTGCGTCCAATCGCAATTTGCCTTTTAGTCAAGATTTTTTTCAAACTTACTCGACCGGATGACGCAACTTTTAAGCCAAAAATCATGGCGCTAGCTCCAATAGAACCCCACTTTTGGTCAAAAATAAGGTGATGTTCGACCGAAAAACCAATTTTTTTTTTCAACGTTCAAGAAACACCCACGCACTGGTTGCGCAGTCAGCGCTTGGTCCCAAACCGCCACGTGAGTAGCAAATACCCTCCCGCTCAAGGGGAATTGAGTGATGCCACAGACAAGCTTACGTCACAACGGCATCCTTATCTAATTGTTGCCGAATTGAAGGAACACGCTGCTGAGTCACGAGGCAAAGCGCGTTTCCAACCCCGTGCTCTGGCATATGCTTTGGCAGTCGATTACCATCCCACGTGAGACAAATTTGAACAGATCTCCACGACGAATGGGCTTCATAAACCTTTGCTGACGGTCCAAAAATAAAATCCGGACAAAGACAAATCCCCTACTCAAGGTAGGAGCCGGAGAATCCTGTTACCACACTTAAAATGAATTGAATTCCAGAGCGCAAAAAAAGGATAATTCATCTCTGTCTCCACCTCAGTTCCCATCGTCGTCCCTTTTGTCTGTCCATTAAACCGAATTGATTTCTCACTCGCACTCATGAGTGAGAGCATGAGCATCGATTTAATAATATAACGAGCAAGTTGCACAGCAGGGGGGGCACGAGGTCCTTCATAACATCCCACACATAACCGAGTACCGAATTACTATTGGATTTTGTCCATAAATGTCAATCCATTAGAACCGATTCCCTTGAGATATGCCGACGACTTTAAACTGAAGACCTCCTCCAATATTCCACATCAGCATCATCGTGCCCAGCTCCACTGGACACACAGGCGGAGTGTGTGTCCTGAATTAGAGATGTTTCATTGAATTTGAAATCATATGTGTGACCAGAAATAGGTTTGGGCAGGTGGGGGGGGTGGTGCAGGAAGGAATAAATTGAGAGGAGTATTCTATCAATTTGAATATTTTCTCTTACCCTTGCCGGGTTGTTCGTCCTTTTATTGGTTATGTCATTCGATTTACCTGACCAATATGTGGATGATTGATATGGCAACCGGTGCTCAGAGACTCAGTCTCTCTCTCTCGGTGAAGCTTTCGGTTGTGGTATTGAATGGACGTGTTTGCTTTGTCCCACACACACACACGCGCGGGGTATTCGGTTACGGGTCCACCTACGCACCGTCCAATGGCATGTAGATGATGTAGATAATTTCTTTAAATTGAAACATGTCAATGTCAAGGAGCTAAGGACATCCTTCTTGTGGATCAATTAAGCTAGACCGGTGTCCGAAGGGAGTACAGTTTTTGGTGAAGCTTCTGATGCTTCTGTCTCGGTCTCGGATGATTGATGGTTTTGACATCATCAACTGAGCATATGTAGATGTCAGTGGAGGAGGCCCACAGCCGATCTTGAGATCTGGACTGCCTCTCTCAACCGTCGTACTCCTGGCCTTCATTTGAGTGCGTGAATAACTGACATCAGGCGAAGGCCGACATAAATATCCTCTAGCGTCGGATCGGAACAAGTCTCATAGTCAGCGACCTTTCATGCAGGCCAATACCTGCCTGCCGCCTGCCGCCTGCCGCGCCGTGCGACACGTTAATTGCTTTCTCCAACACCAGCCAGCCAACCAAACCCCACTTTCAACGAACTTGACAAGTCTATTAGCTCTGTTCTCGGATTACATCTCCTCGCCCCCATCGTCCCGTGTCGTCGCGGGACACTAAAGTCCGTCTTGACATGCGAAGGAAGAGATAAGAGAGGAGGGAGGAGTGAGCATGAAAGAGAGAGTACGACGACGACGAGAACGACGATGACTTAAAGGCACAATAGCCATTGCAGGCGACCCTCTTTCGGACTTATTCGCTTTGGCACGCAAACGCTTTTCTTGCGAATGGGATCGTGTCGGTGGGGTAGGAGAGGGGGATCGGGGTGTCGGGGAGGAGGTTCAAAAGGGAGGTTTATATCCAAGGCACTTGGCTTGTTGAAACGATTTATTCCTTCCTCTAGGAGTTTTATTTTTAATTTCTCTTTTATTTTGTTTTCGTCCTGCGCTTACAGTCCTTCCTCTTGACCCCGTGACGTGACGCAGTTAATGGAATAAACTAATCTTAAGGATATGCTGAAACACGTAACAGAGACACACACACACACACACACACTATTCTCCTCCCTTCCCTTCCCTTCCCTTCCCTCTCTTCCTCTGAACCAAGGAACGCGACTGATTTAATCTTAATCAGTGACCGGGCCAGTCGCTCATCGATGGGGGGGAGGGTGGTTGGCGCGGGTGGACGCGTGAGTGGTTCGTCCTTTTTTTAATCTTCATTAATACTCGTATTGATGAGAGGCTAATACAGAGAGAGAGAGAGAGGGACACGAAAGAGAACCCTTGACGGGTAATCAATCCGAATTCGACTGAAGGAGTAGAAAAGGCGTGCACCTGTTTCACTGCTGCGTGTAGTTGTTAAACACAAATGCTCGATCGACTCTGACCGTTTTTTTTTTTAAATATATACATTTCAGGGTGTCGGTGGTGGGGAATTAATTTTATCGTCCCAAAAAATCACTGTCGGTCGGCTGTTGGTTGGTTGGTTGGTTGGTCCCTCACTGTTCAAGGGTGACTGACTACTCCGGCGGAGGAGTGGAGAGAGAGAAAAAAAAAAGAAAAGCCCCAAAAAGGACCCCAATGCCTGGGCAGAAAGTGGAGGCGATAAAACAATTTTATTGCTGTTTCCAAGTTAATAACGTGGCGTATTTTCATTAATGCGATTTATTGGTGTTTCACTTGAAATTAATTTCATTGCGTGCGCTCCTTAATAGGATTTTGTTAGGCCCCACCGAGAAGGGGTGCATGTTATTGTGTGCTGTGTGTCCATTAATGGGCGAGAATAATTTCGTTCACAAACATAATGCATGCGGTGGCGCTGTGTCTTTATTTCTTTTTATGGTCTCCTAAAAATACTCGCAGCTATTCGCGGGTACCCCTACCATCGTCCCGTAGAGTGGCCCTCCTCGAAGGCCTTCTGCTCGTTCTACGTGTCGTCTGATTGACTTGTCCCTTCGTTCGCAAATTCACAATTCCAACAAGGGCATTTTTTCGGTCTCTTTTTCTACTTAACGAACTTAACGAAGGATGTCGAATGGAAAAAATGGAAATATTCTGGACTCTTTAGGCCCGTCCTGTCTTCTTGTGCCATGATGTTTCGGTGGAATGTTTCAATTCAATTTTTGCTTGCTTAACGAACTTAACGAAAAATATTGAATGGAAGAAATGGACATTTTTTATTTGTTTTCGTATCGTCCTGTCTTCTGGTGGCCTGGTATTTCGGTAGAATTTGTTTATTTGGTTTTTGTCTATTGAACGAACTTAACGAAGGATATGAAATAGAAAAAATGGAAATTTTTGGACTTGTTTTTGCATCGTCCTATCTTCTGATGGCCTGGTGTTTCGGTGGAATTTGTTTTATTCAGTTTCTGTTTGCTTAACGAACTTAACGAATGATACCGAATGAAAAAAATGGAAATTTCTGGACTTTTTTTTGAATCGTCCTATCTTCTGGTCCCCTGGTCTTCCAGTAGAATTTTTTTATTCGGTTTTTGTTTGCTTAACGAACTTAACGAAAGATATCGAATGGAAAAAAAGAAAATAACAACGTATTTTTCGACTCGTTTTTGATTCGTTCTGTCTTCTGGTGGTATGGTGTTTCTGTTGAATGTTTTTAACTCATTTTTTGTCTACTTAACGAACTTAACGAATGATATCGAATGGGAAAAATTGACTCATTTAAGGTTCCTCATGTTTTCTGGTGGCCTGGTGTTCGGCTGGAGTTTTTTTATTTGGTTTTTATCTGCTTAACGAACTTAACGAAAGAATGAAATAAATTTAAATACCAACTCTTTTTGCCCTGTCATCTCCCATGTGTGCACCACACGACTCCTTCTGTCATCACTTACAACATTGAAAATCTTTTTCCACATCGATGGGTGGTAATGACAACGACAATGGCACTGTCAAAATGAAAGCAATCCACTTGAGACTGGAGTTTTAGATTCATCCCTTCGGAGCGTGTGGGTGACCCATCCATACCAAAAAGAAAAAAAAAACCCTTTCCGACACCGCTGTCATGCGCCTCGAACATGACTCAATGCGGCATCATTCAGACATGGTTCTGTCTCTGGCATTCCAGGTGAGTGACTGTCTGACTGGTATCCATGTCACAAGAGCCATTCGAAACCCCCTGAGATTTTGTGATGATTTGACTAGGGCGATAAGATGAGGTACTTTATCCTCCCAACACTGTCAAACCGTCATCGACATATTCGACGTTGCTTTAACTTTATCGATTCACGTTCAAATTGTCGTCATCGTCGTCGTCTCGTCCTCATCGTCGTCGTCTCGTCCTCATCGTCGTCGTTTCTCATTGGTAATGTGGATATGGTGGTTGAGGGGCGGTTGATGATGGAAGGAAATGCATTCATTTGGAATATCCCTTTGCCGGGATCTCTGCTTAGTTAGGAGCGGCAAAACCAAGCATTTTTATCGACACCGTCGTTGATACAATCAAGAGTTTCGTTCAGTTATCCGTTTTATGATTGCAATTTGGGATTTCCGCAGTGACCTTGGAACGGGGAGATTTCTGAATCGAAGCCAACTATTTTTCCGACAGGATTGATTGGTTTCCCTTCTCCAGAACCCTTCATTAGTGCAAAGGAAGTTGCAAAAAAGAAAAAAAGGGGGGGAAAATGCGAAAACGTCCAGCAATTAACCTCATTTGCAGCGTCAGTTACATCAATTCATTGATTTTCTTTTTCTCTTTTCCCCTTTCAGATCGCCAACTGGACGGCGCCACATGTAAACAGCAGCAGCAAATACCCAAGAAGTCTTCTCCTGGGAAGCGAACCCCCACGAACTCAGCACCAATCATTCCGTCATTGTATGCCGAGCAAAGCAGTTGTTTTTTCCATTTTTTGTTTGCATTTATTTTTTTTCTTGGGAATTTTTCATCAAACTATCACTTACCGTTAACGATGTCAAAGGATAAACACAAAAACTCAAGTGAACCACCCATGCACCAGCTTCAACGTCAGCAACAGCAAACGGATTAAATTCAAACCCACCCAACCACAAGACATACAAGCGAGAGAGAGAGAGAGAGAGAAGAGTAAGTCATCATCGTCAACACATCGCCGGAGAGTTGTTGTTGTTGACGTTGGTCGCGGGACATCCAGCAGAGAGCTCAAAACAATTTTAGATTCCTGTGCACACTTTCAAATCATAACCGAGACATTTGAGACAAACTAACCCCCACCACCCCGACACACACCCACAGTGAGAGAGAGGACTGGCAACAGGAGAACAAAAAAAAAAACGACAAAATGAGAGAAGCGATGCAGCCACGGGGAGCGGATCCCAAAGAAATGGCAACGTCAATCAAATTGCGGCCAATTATGTGTTTCCTTCTACATCTGACGCTATGCTTCCATCACTATGTCGACGCTTCAACATTATCTGCCGTGAATGGTGAGTACTTTTCTGTTTCTTCTTCTTCTTCTTTTTCTTCTTATCGTTCATCCTTTCACTTGTTACGCCACTCTGACGTGGTTGGGGGGATGAGTGAAAGGGTTGAACGGTTTGAAAGGGGTGTTTGCTTTTGTTTAGAAACTCTGCGTCCCACATGCCTCGATGGCGTAACTGCGTATGACATGAACAGGTACCGTGCTCCCATGTGTGGGATGATTTTCTTCTTTACTTCTCCCTCTCCCACATCCAGCACACATCTCAAAACCATCCCCGCCCCCCTTCAGTGAATTGGTAGCCCAGTTCACACGAGAGGGCGAGAGAGAGAGAGTGGTGCCAATTGCGAAACCGGGTCAGGGTTGGACGGGTGAGGATATTTTTTTTTCAGCGATTTACTGTGGAGTACACGCGTGTTGACAGCAATTATTATAACAACAGTTGCTGGCCGAGCTGGTCGAGCTGGTTGAGCTGGTTGAGCCCGTCGCAGCCGGGAGAGGACCGCAAAATGAATGCCTTCTCATGCCCGTTGAAGAGGTTGTCATTGATCGGCCTGCGCCGTCGTTAGCGGGACGTTATTAATGTTTTGCGATACTCCAACCCCGGAGTGCGTCCTCGAGAGTGCCCCCTAATGGCTGACAGGACGTCGATTTATTTCAACACGATAATCGCCGTCGGACGAATTTAGCTGAGATTGAGGGTCATTCCGGAGGGCTGCCCCCCCCGTTTCCACTGGACAAGGCCTTTAAAACCGCCACACTTCTTCGATCGATTTAGTTGCCACTCTATCCCGGTTACCACTCCATCCCGGTTGCCACTCTATCCCGGTTGTCACTCAGTCATTTCTGTTGTTGCTCGTGTCTTTTGAGAATTTCAAAAATTCGTGAGTTGTTTTCAAGAAGAAGCAAGTCCCTCTTGAAAACTCCTTTTCAAATACCAACTCAAAAAAGTGAAAACAATGGAGTACTGATTATGAGCTCTCATGTTTCCCTCCGTCGGCATCTTCAAGAGAATCCCCATAATCCCTTGACAGTATTCACTGGAGCACCATCGAAATCCGAGATCTTTTCCGAACGAGAGAAGAAAGCTTGTGAAGTGAAAGTGAAATTGAGACGAGGACGCATTTTTTTTAATCCAAAGACTGATATAGGATACATGGGGAGATAGACGGAGGGATGATTTCTTTTTTTTGTTTTTAAGATATGCCAGAGGGTTTTCGAGATACGGCGCATTTTTCAAAAAAATGTTTTTCGTCCTTTCGTAACTGCTGGACCACAAATGAAGGCTCAAAACGTTCGAATTGAATGCCTGAATCGAATCATGAATTCAAACTAAAAGGAAGTCGACGACAGAATCACCGTTTTCGAGATATGGGAAGTTTTTGAAAAATAAATTGCGTCCTTTCTGACGTCATTTCTTGGCTATATCTCAGGACCTGTTAGACCTGGATTCACAAATGAGGATTCAAAATGTTCGTGTTGCAGGCCTGAATCGAGGCATCGAGGCAATCAAAAGAAAAGTGGATGTCGAACGCACGGTTTTCGAGATATGGGGAGTTTTTGAAAAATTAATTGATTTTTTTGGGTTTTTATGATGCGATAGCTCGGGAACTGCTGGACCTAGAGCCATAAGTATGGTGTCAAAATGATTGTCTTGAAGGGCTCCATAAAAGCTATTATAAAGCAAATCGACGCCAGATGCACCATTTTCAAGATACTGGAAAGTTTTGAAAAAATAAATAGCTTTTTTTCGTTTTTTCTGATGCGGTTTTTTGGCCATATCTCGGAAACGGTGTTACCTACGGACACAAGTTAAATACCAAAATGTTCATATTGAAGGCCTTCATAAAAGTGATTATGAGGCATATCGACGCCAGAAACACTGTTTTCGAGATATTGCAATTTTTTTCCAAAAATAAATCGCTTTTTTTCGTTTTTTCTGATGCCGTTTTTTGGCCATATCTCAAAAACTATTGGACCTAGGACAACAAAAGTTGGCTCAAAATGTTCGTATTGAACACCTCTATCCAAACTGAGAAGATGAAAAATTTGAAAAATACACCCGACGAACCGTGTCCTTTTTTTGATCCTGTTTGATCCTGCGGCAATAAATCCTTGCAAATTTTGGATTTCTCCTCTAATTACCATCAATCCTACGATGTCTACCCATTTTCGAATCAAAATTTTCGAAATCGAAAATATGTCACGTTTTCACAGAAAAAATGCAGTCAAATGCGAAACTTCGGGGTCGACTTTTCCGCTGAATTTGTGTCGATTTTTTGAAAATTGAAATTTTGATAAAATTCTTTGGACTGTTCGGTAGAGATTCCGTAGCTGATGATAAATCTGAAATTTGAACGAATTTGGTCCACAGGATCAGTCAGAAAGTTGAAAAAATCCTTGAGACGAAAAAGTCCTTAACTTCTTTCTGGTGCCGATTTTTGGCTATATCTCGGGAACTATTGCACCTAGGACCATAAATAAGGCATTAAAATGTTGGTATTGAATAGCTGCATGGAGTTATCGTGGAGGAAATTGACGCCAGACGCACCGTTTTCGAAAAATGGCGATTTGTTTGAAAAATCAATTGATTTTTCTTGTCTTTCTAATGCCAACTCTTGACTATATCTCGAGAACTAGTAGACCTAGGGTCACAAGATCTTGCTCAGAATGTTTGTATTGGACGGCTGCATAAAAGTTGCCTAAGGCAGCATCCAGGCCAAACGCACTGTTTTCGAGATATGGCGAATTTTCGAAAGAATTAATTGCTTTTTTCGTCATTTCCTGGCAAGTGATTGTCTGTGCGATGCAACCCACTCACCATCCACCATCCACCACCTGCTCCTTGATGCAGCCACCCATTCACCCATCCGCAGCCAATGAAGAATCCACCGTTTCGCTAGCAAAGCACGTCCTCCATCGTATTCCACGCAAGATTGCCTCACCTTGGCAATTTCTTAAGCGTTACGTTGGTGGAGATAGGATACGGACGCCACGCCACGCCACTCGTGTCTTGCTTCAATTGAAATCAGTTATGGCCCTCACATATTCCATCAGGAGGAGCGTACAAAAAATATCAATCACCGTGCAAAAAGCATTTTTAAGTCAAACATCCCTTTCAAAGGCATACCTCCCTTGGATTCCATGAATCGGGCAAAGATACTCGACTTCCTTTCGGTTGCTATAGTGTTGTCTTCCTTCACGTAGTCACTCCCTTCCCATCCTCCGTATCTCCGCCAAGCGAGCACCTAGAGCAACGCGTTTTGTACGCAGCAGATGCTAGCTTCTCAACAGCAATTGTTTGTTGCCGTGTGTAAGTGTGTGTGTGTGTGTGTGTAGCACAGGAAATCGCACAACTCCTTGCAGATGACGATAAGAATTTTTAATTTCCTTCGTTTCTAACCTTGAAATTGATTTGTTTACGAAACACCTAGAACTACCCAGAAGGGGTGGAGAATCAGATTCCTCTCTTTTGTGTGACACACGATTTAAGTGCACATCAGAGGCGGACAGCAGCGGCGGTGGGAGAGTGTCTTTTGACAGTAGTGCTCAAATGGATAACTAGCTTGATCCTTCAACTGCCTCGTAGCAGTGCGTATCCCCGGGAAAGACACTCTCTGCAGATGAGTCGTAATTGTGAGGGGGGGGAGGAGTGAGACAGGCAGGCAGGCAAAGGAGGCGGATGTGTCTCTGTGTAGCAACAGGAAATGGACAGTTTTCCACCTCGGGCCGGGATAATACGGGGCGAACTGATACTCAAGTGAAACAATCACAATGTGACATTTGTTGACAGGACGACGTTCTCTGCCTTGTGGCGGTACAACTGTTCGCGAAGTGAAAGCGTAGCGTGTGCTGATGCGAAAATTATCATGTGGTCTTTGGTAATTGCTGAACCCTGACAGCTCCGGGCTGTGGACAGCAGAGAGAGAGAGAGAGAGACAGTTGCCGGGCAACATAAGAAACTGAACTCACCTACTCATCTCCACGGGGATTTTTTTCCCTGCCTTCGACTGAAAATAATCCAATACCTCCGGGGGAGAGTCGAACGGACAAAGGGATCAATCGGCTGAGCAACGCAAGGCAGAGGACGATGGCGTTGTTAATCATTTGGAGATGATTCACCCCAATGCGTCAGTTGCACAATTCGGTAGACGCTTGGTTGGGCTTCTCCTGCGTTTCGCCCCCACTTGCCGAAGCTTCCAATTAATTGTCGATTTCCACGAAACACTGGCAAAAGTTTGCATGCCAATAACCGCTTGACAGGCCTCGTCACAAAGTCAAGGAGAACCGCACTCGTACGTGTGTGTGTGTGCTTCGGTCAATCACCGTGAGTTATGCAAACATTCAGTCGAACCCAATGACACAAGTGACACGGCTAATTGATTGATTTTACCTAAAGCTCATTCACCCCTAATTGACAGGTCCTTTGTCCGCATTCCTTTACTGCGGTTAACGCGACAACAATACCATCGATTGGGGAGCAAGGAACTTTTGACACATCTCCCCGCGTTGAAAACCTGTCTTGTCGTGTGTTCTGTGGGGGCGGGACATCCCAAACTTTTCCAATAAACATTTTGAGCCAAGAAAAAAAAAAAAAGAAGGGGACCCAGCAGATCGTATCTCCCCCGTTGTAGCAATTAAACATCCCATCCCACGGGGGGGGGATGTGACATTCAGTCACAGGATATTTGTTTAATTGAATTTCCCGGTCTCCACTTTGACTGCGTCTTTGGATGATTAAGCTTTTTCCTTTTGGTCCTTTTAAGCTAAGGCGTCGTATGGGATACGTTTTAAATCCTTTTCCGAATCCGAAACCTTTTCATGGGTCCCTCTGTGATGGTCCCCCGTTTGACATAATCCAATCAAAACTGATTCCAAACGACCAACACACACAGAGACGCACGCAAAGTCCTTATCAACTCCACTTTTGGCCGAGTGAATGTGCGTGTGTGTGGTTTGGTCAATTTGAAACGGTGGGGGGATGAGGGATGACCTTCGCATTTTGGTTATCTCTCTGGTTGGTCGCTTTTTATGCTTAACACAGATGTCCCCCCACAAAAGTTTTCCTTAACTCAAACAATGTGTGACGGTGATGTGTGCGCTCCTTGTGTCCATACAAATATCCATACCCTGCCCTAACCATTGAATGGCATACCCCTAGTGTGTCCTTGATACCGTAGTCACATCCTTATTCAGGTAGAAATAACACCAATAGGCGGATTTTTTGAGACTCTCCCACACTCGCTCGCTCTCTCTCTCTGGGGAGACATTAGTGAAAGCATTCATTTGGCTAACGCTTCTCATTTCCAAACACAAGAAGCCACCCACACGCGCACAAATACAAATGAAGATTTGATTGGATGGAGTGTAAGAAATGAAATAAAATCTGAAAATGGGATACACATGTCTGCCTTATTGCATGTCGCTGTGGGAAGGGCGGAGGGGGACGAAAGGGGTTTTGAACAACAAAAAAAAGGAACTTATTAGAACTTATAAGAGAATGTCCTTCGAGGTGGAAGCATTATCATCGCAGACCTCCTCCAAATCGGTGTCACCATATCGCCCATTATTCCAACAGCCATTATCCTCTCCCACTCTCTCCGCATACACGTAGTTAGGGTTAGATCTTTTGAAGGTCTTCATCTCGGGTGGTGTTTGAGAGTTGGTTAGGAGAGGGGGGGGGGGGGGGAGGGGGGCTGTTTCACTTGAGGGCATCTTCTTGTTCTGGATCCTCTACCGGGGCTACAGGACAGCTAAGGATGTCATGGAGGGAGAGGGAGAGCGAAAGGGAAATGAGCTTTTAGAAATTTTTTGAAAAAAAAAACTTTGTTCCGCTTCGATTTTTGAAATGAATCCTTGACCGGCTTGACCAGCTTCCACGGGAGTTTTTGAATCAAGAAGATTTAGAACTGATCCTGAGGACAAAAGAAAAGGAGAGAGAGAGAGAAAGGTAGATGAGCTTGTAGGACTTTGAAAAATTAATCGATTTTTTCGGTTTTTCTGATACGATACCTCGGGAACTGCTGGACCTAGAGCCATAAGAATGGTGTCAAAATGTTTGTCTTGAAGACCTCTATAAAAGCTATTATAAAGCAAATCGACGCCAGATGCACCATTTTCGAGATACTGCAAATATTTGAAAAAATAAATAGCTTTTTTTCGTTTTTTCTGATGCGGTTTTTTGGCCATATCTCAAAAACTACTGGACCTAGGACAACAAAATTTGGATCAAAATGTTCGTATTGAACACCTCTATCCAAACTGAGGAGATGAATAATTTGAAAAATACACCCGACGAACCGTGTCCTTTTTTGATCCTGTTTGATCCTGCGGCAACGAATCCTTGCAAATTTTTGATTTCTCCTCTAACTACCATCAAGCCTACGATCTCTATCCATTTTCGAATCAAAATTTTCGAAATCGAAAATATGTCACGTTTTCACAGAAAAAATGCAGTCAAATGCGAAACTTCGGGGTCGACTTTTCCGCTGAATTTGTGTCGATTTTTTGAAAATCGAAATTTGGATAAAATTCTTTGAATAGTTCGGTAGAGATTCCGTAGCTGATGATAAATCTGAAATTTGAACGATTTTGGTCCACAGGATCAGTCAAAAAGTTGAAAAAATCCTTGAGACGAAAAAGTCCTTAACCTCTTTCTGGTGCCGATTTTTGGCTATATCTCGGGAACTATTGCACCTAGGACAATAAATGAGACATTAAAATGTTTGTATTGAATAGCTGCATAAAAGTTGTTACGGGGGAAAGTGACGCCGGATGCACCGTTTTCGAGATATGGTGAATTTTTTGAAAAATCAATTGATTTTTTTTGTCCTCTTTAATGCCAACTTTTGGCTATATCTCGGAAACTGGTGGACCTAGGGCCACAAATGAGGGCTCAGAATGTTCGTATTGAACGGCTGCATAAAAATTATTATGGGCAAAATCTACGGCAAATGCACCGTTTTCGAGATATGGTGAATTTTTTAAAAAATGTCCTTGTTTTTTTTTTTTCCTTTCTAATGCCAACTCTTGGCCATATCTCGAGAACTAGTGGACTAAGGGTCACAAATTATGGCTCAAAATGTTTGTATTGAACGGCTGCATAAAAGGTGTCATGGGCAATATCGACGCCAGAAATGTTCGAAATATGGCGAATTTTCGAATGAACTAATTGCTTTTTTTTTTGTCATTTCCTGAACTGATTCCCTTGACGTCAAAACTCATGAAAAATTAAATTCACAGCGGTTTAAATTTGAGCACAGTCCCCATGCACCCCGCATGACATAAAACCTCATTCATTCATGTGCCATCCCTCCCCAGAAGTCAATTGAATACATCACCGTCATTGCCAGCATTAAGTGTCTGTGGTAAAATTAATTCAATTTCAGATCTCAGTTTGAGATATCAGCTGCAATCACCATCACAACGAACCGTAAGGAGCTTTCCGACTCAATGCACACACACACCCGGGCGCACACAAAGCCCGTCGGTCGCTTGTGATTGTTGGCGTGTTTAATAATTTTTAAAAGACAAGATAAAAAGCAAGCCACAAAACATCACCCGCATCCCACATCCCCCCCCCCCCCCCTCCACCCACACACACATGCACTCCCCGGTCTAAAATGCATGCATGACTTGGGTGTGGGTAATTAAGTGAACCATTTTAAATAATTGATTCCGTTGCTATGTTTGAATAATTAATTACCACCAGGTATCGAATAAAATTGATATGTCAGTCAGGAAATACAACCCCTCCCCCTCGTACCCACCCACAAAAAACCAAACAAACGCCAAAAGCAAGGAATTGACACGAAAATTTCATGCGTTCTCTGTAAATTTAATAAAAACCGACAGCCGAATCAATTAAACTCTAATGAATATTAATTCTGGAATCTTCTTGCTTCAAGTTGGGCCGTCATCCCCCATCACAGCCAGCCCCCGCCCCCTCCCCTCCCTGTTTGGGTAATTGATGATGCTCCTGTTTGTTTTGCACCTTTTCCCAAGCCCCATGTTCGCACACAACAGATGTGTAATTTAGTGGAGTCCTTTTTTTCTCATTTAATTTTGTTTTAATTGAAATCGTTTTGTAAATGTCAAAAATTCGTATGTAATTACGAGATAAAATGGTTAATTTTAGTTCCTAGTCTGGTTGTGGGATGTGGGGGAAGAGGGAGTGTCGCCGAGGAGGATCAAAAATTCACAATTAATGCTTGTTTACGTTGGAACTTGCGGTCAATGGGGCGTAAATAAAACACGAAGCGACTTATTAAAGCCAAAAAATACATATATTTCGGGGTAAATACGGGGGATTTGCATAAGAGTTGATCATCAGAATGTTTTGGTTTTGAATTTGCATAATTTTTGGATTCGTGACTGGCGGGATAGGAGATTCAATCATGACGCGCGGTTTGGGCCGTCGTCGTTTACATTTTCTTTCACATTTTCAGCCGTATGTCCGTTCCAAGTCATTGAGCTTGAACGAAGCACCATCAGCGTCACGCTTTTTTCGTTACATCGCTCTTCATGACCTTGTAAAATCCATCAATTCTGTCTTGAAACTGTCATTTGGACACTTTTCAATCTTCTGAGCAGACGACATCAGTTTCAGCGTCACGAATTCACCGTCACGCTTTTTCTTAAGGGTCACTTTCACTCATTAAGGGCTTTTGCCTCTATTCCCTGCATAACCACTTTATTGAAGTCACATTTTCATAAGTATGTTCATCATTGAGCACCATCAGCGTCACGATTTTTTCGTTACATCGTTCTTCATGACCTTCAGACATCTCGATTCAATGTAAAATCCATCAAAACTGTCATTTGGATACATTTCACTCATCTCAGCAGCTCATATCAGTTTCACCGTCACGGCACCACCATCACGAAGTTACTAAAATGGTAACTTTCACACATTTGGTGCTCCTGTCCTTTTCTTCTGCACTTAACCACTTCATTTATGTCACATTTTTATCCATTGTGCTTGAACTAGGCAAACATCAGCGTCACACTTTTTTCGTGACATCGCTTTTGTTGTTACAAAATTTATTTGAAGTGACTTTCAGACGCAAAATCCATCCATTCTGTCTGAAGAATTTCATTTGCACACATTTTACTCATCTCAGCAGCTGATATCAGTTTCAGCGTCACGGCGCCACCGTCACGAACTTACTTAAGGGTCACTTTTACTCATTAGGCGCTCTTATCCTTCTGCCCTGCACTTAGCCACTTAATTCACGTCTCTCTCATCTCCAATCGTACCTCTACCGTTGAGTATGTGCGTCACACATTTAGCGTGACGCCTTTGTAAGAGTTTCAGACTCTTATAGACCCCACCCCACCCATTCCACAGTCGTGAGATGCAGAGCTCAACCCTATTCAGCCGCTTGCCCCGGTTATATGTGTCTCTCCGCATAGTTAGGCACGTAATCATCTCCCCCTGCTCCACGCTCACGCCCACGCACGTTCTGCTGCCTTGTGACAACACCCTCTACTAATCTCAGGGTCATCACTGTCGTAGATTATGTACTATGCCTCATACCCTCACCCATTTCATTCACGACGACTTCAGTCAACTTCACATATAATTCCCCGCCACAAATTCCAATCATCGATTATCGCATCCCTTTATGTAATCAAATTAAAATCAAATTTCTATCTGACGTCGGAATCATCGAATTGAACAGCACACAACACAGCGACAGTCCCCCAAAAGTTTTGCGTTCCTTAAAAATCCTCTCAAGATCAGAGAGACGCAGGGAAAGGCGAACAAGTCGGCGACGGAGTCGGAGACGGAGACGGAGACGGAGACGCAGAAGCCAAAGTGAAGCTGTTGAAGATATACACGCACACGTATCGTCTTCGTTCTCATTCTCGGTCTCCGTCTCATCGTCAACCACGCGCCTGAGACTATACTTACGGCACACAAACACGCGCACACATAGAGCGCGTCTCCATCCCCAAAATAACCGCCATTATCATTTATTAAATTTAATGACTTTTCCTTTAAGATTTCCATTTCCTTCTTCTTCCTCTCCCAGCCCAGCTCAGCCCAGCCCAGCCCGTTCCTCTGTCCCATCCGCAACTTTGGTTATTCATTCCTATGTTCCTTGGCCTTTAACTTTTCTGTTGATATGAAACGAAGAGAAATACCCCCGAATCCCAGGATATAGCCTCGCCACCGTCACCCCAATCATCGGCGGCGGGGCGTGAGCCGAAGAAGGAGATCTCTCCCGTTGCCATTGTTCGGCTCTAAGGCAAACAAAAAAAAAAAAAAGGAAGAAGAGACGCTGCGATGATGCTTTGGTAGTTCAGGGCTCGAGAGGAGTGGTTAAATAAAAGGGAAAAAAAATCTGTGTATGTGTGCAAGTGGATTGGAGGTGATATACAATGAAAATGGCCCATTATAACTGGGGTATGATGATAAATTTTCCAACAATTTCCCAGGCACACCCTTCCTGGTGGTGTTTCGTCCTAAATCCTATCCCACTTTGTATCCTCCTGCTCCCCCCCTCGGTTGATATATTCAGGCGAGAAGGGACGACAACAACGGCAAAGAGGAATCATCCCGCTCTTTAAATGAAAGCAACGAATTCGAGGAGACTAACGAACTAAAGTCCTGAAGAACCTGCAGGATCGGGGTAAAGGATGACAGCGACAACGACGATGGCTACGTCGACAAAAGAAGATATCGTCGTTTGTAACGGAATTAGAATTCAAGTCCCTGCCACCACACGGTTGGATAATCTTCGATAAATTCCCATTTACTTTATTTATTTGCTTTTCTTTTTTGATATCTGTTGATCTTAGAGGCTTCCTAGAGGGTTCTCTCCGTCAAGCAGAGTTGACAAGCAAATAACTCGAAAACGGTGCGTCTGGCGTCCATTTCCTTTATGACAGTTTTATGCTGACGTTCAAGGCGAAAGTTTTGAGCCCTCATGGTCCTAGGACCAACGGTTTCCGAGATATAGCCACAAAATGTTCGAAAACGCGCCATTACTCGAAAACGATGCACCTAACTCTATTGCACTTTGAATATCTCGGGAACGAAGGGACTTATTGAAAAACTAATGATGAGGGATTGTAGGTAATGATTTCGTCTTCAAGGCATGCAAAGTTAGAAATCGGAAATCGCCTGATTTGTGTCGAATTTCTGGGAAAATAACTTTCGTTTTTGGAAAAAACGCCATATCTCGGAAACGGTGCGTCCAATCGCAATTTGCCTTTTAGTTAAGCTTTTTTTCAAACATACACGACCGGATGACGCAACTTTTAAGCCAAAAATCATGGCTCTAGCTATTATAGAACCCCACTTTTGGCCAAGAATAAGGTGGTGTTCGACCAAAAAACCAAGCCTCTGGAGGTGCATACTTTGACTTTGAATATCTCGGGAACGGGGGGACGCAGGAAAAAAGTAATGATAAGGGGTTGTAGGTAATGACTTCGTCTTCAAGGCATGCAAAGTTAGAAATCGGAAATCGACCGATTTGTGTGGAATTTCTGGGAAAATAAGTTTCGTTTTTGGAAAAAACGCCATATCTCGGAAACGGTGCGTCCAATCGCAATTTGCCTTTTAGTTAAGCTTTTTTTCAAACATACACGACCGCATGACGCAACTTTTAAGCCAAAAATCACGGCTCTAGCTCCAATAGAACCCCACTTTTGGCCAAGAATAAGGTGGTGTTCGACCAAAAAACCAAGCCTCTGGAGGTGCATACTTTGACTTTGAATATCTCGGGAACGGGGGGACGCAGGAAAAAAGTAATGATAAGGGGTTGTAGGTAATGACTTCGTCTTCAAGGCATGCAAAGTTAGAAATCGGAAATCGACCGATTTGTGTGGAATTTCTGGGAAAATAAGTTTCGTTTTTGGAAAAAACGCCATATCTCGGAAACGGTGCGTCCAATCGCAATTTGCCTTTTAGTTAAGCTTTTTTTCAAACATACACGACCGCATGACGCAACTTTTAAGCCAAAAATCACGGCTCTAGCTCCAATAGAACCCCACTTTTGGCCAAGAATAAGGTGGTGTTCGACCAAAAAACCAAGCCTCTGGAGGTGCATACTTTGACTTTGAATATCTCGGGAACGGGGGGACGCAGGAAAAAAGTAATGATGGGGGGTTGTAGGTAATTACTTCGTCTTCACGGCATGCAAAGTTAGAAATCTGAAATTGCCTGATTTGTGTCGAAATTCTGGGAAAATATGTTTCGTTTTTGGAAAAAACGCCATATCTCGGAAACGGTGCGTCCAATCGCAATTTGCCTTTTGGTTAAGCTTTTTTTCAAACATACCCGACCGGATGACGCAACTTTTAAGCCAAAAATCATGGCTCTAGCTATTATAGAACCCCACTTTTGGTCAAAAGGAAGGTGGTGTTCGACCAAAAAACCAGTATGCTCTGGAGGTGCATACTTTGACTTTGAATATCTCGGGAACGGAGGGACGCAGGAAAAAAGTAATGATAGGGGGTTGTAGGTAATGACTTCGTCTTGAAGGCATGCAAAGTTAGAAATCAGAAATCGCCTGATTTGTGTCGAATTTCTGGGAAAATAACTTTCGTTTTTGGAAAAAACGCCATATCTCGGAAACGGTGCGTCCAATCGCAATTTGCCTTTTAGTTAAGCTTTTTTTCAAACATACCCGACCGGATGACGCAACTTTTAAGCCAAAAATCATGGCGCTAGCTATTATAGAACCCCACTTTTGGTCAAAAATAAGGTGGTGTTCGACCAAAAAACCAAACTTTTTTTTCGAATATGTGACATATTTCAAAAATTTCAAATTTTTTTCTTATCTTTATGCCATTTTTTGGTTCTCTATTCGAGTCATACAGTGAAGAGTGAGAATTCGGTTGATGGAACAGGACTGCATCGCAGTCCTGGGATCCTTTGGAGGTCTATTAAAGCCGACAAATCGGACCCATCTCGTTGAGTTCTCATTGAACCCGTCTTTTTTAATGAGCGACAAGCAGGACCATCTCTCTTCATTCCGCTCTGTTTCACCCGTTTTGCGTATCATCAAAAATTATCACAGCACCTAAAGGAGCACGGGAGGGAGAAGGTCCAAATAACCACCGTCACATGCAACTCACTCACACATGGGATGCGCTGTGAGATGCACACGGACACCTTGTCACTTTTGGTTTTGGCTCTGGGATGCTGAGAAGTGCTAAAGGGACTCTGATACCGATATCATCATTCAATTTCGATTAAATTCCTGCAGGCAGAGGCTGTGGCTATGCAAATTCATTCTTCCTGCCCGAGCACCTTTTGTCGATGGCTTAAAACCGATTCGATGCGCGTTCATTCACTAATTGTCCCCAAAATCCTTCGGAATGTTCACCGAATAATGGGACTTGCTGGCTAACGCCATCCATCTGGGCTATTTTCTGATTTTGTGTGTGTTTACCTACCTAATCGATTGCACATCGATTACTTTAACCGATTTGTGTGCATTCAATGGAAAGCGCTGTGCGTGGTGCAGTGTTTTTGAAACAGCACAGCTGTGGTTGTCAGCTATCCATTCGGTGTTTTTTTTTTTTTCTGTGTTTGGATGTTGACCGGGGATTTTGATTCGACTGCATCCTTGAAACCACCCGAAATCAAAACCAGGATTACACGGGGGCCACAAAAGCTGGGCATCACCCATTTGAACTTGCCACACTTCACTCCCAGTTCAGTGGCCAGTCCTAATGGGAGAAATCTTTTCCCTGCCATAAAATTTCACTCGTGAATCCTGCGGGAGATTTAATTTACATGAACCCCACCCGATGGCCCTTTATGGCTGACGGGGGAATTTCACACTCCTCACTCGAACTGATCTCAGACGTCAACCTCCGTTTGTCTGCGCGTTAAAAATTTCAAATTCAAATTCATGTCACTAATTCACAGTTTTCATACACCTGTCCGTACCTCGTAAGGGTGCCACCAACTGACAGCTAACGCCAATGGCACTACCAACAGCTGGCAACTGGCACCGGCAGCGGTCATAGGTCGCTCCTGTGAGAGGAGATACAGAGTGAGAGAGAGAGAAATGGGAAAACTCGCAAAAATTTTCTTGATGTACGTATGTACCTCCGAAATGCACACCGGGTATCCTTATGCAGTCAATGCGTGGGTGTGTGTGTGGCGGAGGGTGAATATGGATACACTTTGCGTTCAAAAATTACGTCATTACGAGTTAAAGTGAATTTCTTTTGATGTAAATCACTTGAACGCGTGGAGAAACTAATGTTCTGGACTCATTGAGTCCTTTCAGTTCACAACCTCCCACCCCCCCCACACACACACACACAGAATGATTTTTTAATTTTATTCCTTTTCTCCTCTGGTGCTTGCGCTGCTGTTTCTACCCCACGGTCTAGGGGGAGGGAGTGCATGCCCCGGCGTGGATGAAATGTCCATGAATGGATTGAAATGGGGTGCGAGCTCGTTTTCAAAATTCAAAACGTACCCGGGAAAGGAATGTATTCACTTAATAACGCGTCGTACCTAAGTGAGTGGGGGAGGGGGGGTATATCTGCAATCGATAGGTTTTGATTTGATGTTCCATCGTTGCCGGGGTTTTCCGTTTCTCCCCAGCCAGTAAATGTGCTCCATGCATTTTTCATTTTCCCACAGAATCTCTGCCGTGTGGGGTGACTCAGGGGAGACTGTTAAGTCCTCTACTTTTAAGTGTAATTTTCTTTGAGAAACTTAACAGTTGCGTGTGGCAGGTCCTCTCGCGAATAGTTAATGGAGGTCATTAAAGTGCGTCTGCACAGGAATCAACTACGTCCAGCACGTAATCCCAACCCTTTTCCCCACACCCACGGTGACTTGTTAGCAAAGGTGCGTAAGTGCACGCACCTAATGTGATTATAAATGTCATTATAAAGTGTTATATCATCTGTCGATGACAAGCGGGAAGGCATTTTACCTTTTGGAACGTACACAACAAGCAAAAGGGTCTGTCTCCTCGAAGCCGAATTGTCACCCTGACTGGATAAATCAAAGTGGAGTCATCCGTTTTTGCCTTCGCCATCTCGTGGGCGGGGGTATGCCTCTGTGTGTGTGTGTGTGTGCGCTAGGCTATCGAGATCGCTTCGGTTTAATGTAATTTCCTTTCGTACAGCGCCCCTAGCCACAGCTGAGGATAATCCACCCCCCATGGGGGCATTCTTGAATGAGAAATCTATTATTCAAGGACCTTGTTCGAAGCATACATTATTTATACGCACCTTGTTACCCTTGGATTTATACTTATTGTAACTAGGATACCCCTACTTCTCGTAGTCACACACACACCCATCCACAGAAGTCAGCAGGAAGCAGTGGGATTCTCTCTCCCTCTCTGGCAACGTGAAGAGGAATGTGTGGTTCTCTGGCTGGGAAGTCTGTTTGAAAGGGTTTTCCGTAAATGAAATATAGTGAGGTTAACTTTCTGGACGAAAACATGTTGCTTTTCTTATCAAAGTCTTAAGCCTAAGGGCAGCTTAATCCACTTACGTCTGGAGTCATTTAAAGAACAAACAACGTTGAAAATCAAGGTCAAATTAAAACATTTTTTTAAAAAATGCGCCATATCTCGAAAACGGTGCGTCCAATCGCAATTTGCCTTTCAGTCAAGCTTTTTTTCAAACATACCCGACCGGATGACGCAACTTTTAAGCCGAAAATCATGGCGCTACGTGCAATAGAACCCCACTTTTGGTCAAAAGGAAGGTGGTGTTCGACCAAAAAACCAGCTTTTTTGCCAAGGTGCCTACTTTGACATTGAATATCTCGGCAACGGAGGGACGCAGGAAAAAAGTAATGATGGGGGTTGTAGGTAAAGACTTCGTCTTCAAGGCATGCAAAGTTAGAAATCGGAAATCGCCTGATTTGTGTCGAATTTCTGGGAAAATAACTTTCGTTTTTGGAAAAAACGCCATATCTCGGAAACGGTGCGTCCAATCGCAATTTGGCTTTTGGTTAAGTCTTTTTTCCAAACATACTCGACCGGATGACGCAACTTTTAAGCCAAAAATCATGGCGCTACGTGCAATAGAACCCCACTTTTGGTCAAAAATAAGATGGTGTTCGACCAAAAAACCAGTATGCTCTGGAGGTGCATACTTTGACTTTGAATATCTCGGGAACGGAGGGACGCAGGAAAAAAGTAATGATAAGGGGTTGTAGGTAATGACTTCGTCTTCAAGGCACGCAAAGTAAGAAATCGGAAATCGCCTGATTTGTGTCGAATTTCTGGGAAAATAACTTTCGTTTTTGGAAAAAACGCCATATCTCGGAAACGGTGCGTCCAATCGCAATTTGCCTTTTGGTTAAGCTTTTTTTCAATTATACCCGACCGGATGACGCAACTTTTAAGCCAAAAATCACGGCTCTAGCTAATATAGAACCCCACTTTTGGTCAAAAATAAGTTGGTGTTCGACCGAAAAACCAAATTTTTTTTTGCAAGAAATTTTTCTGAATCACTAGTCGCCCAGAAAGTGTAGCACGTATCGTATGCTATGCTGCAGTTTTATGTGTCGCCCTTCCAAACCATCTGGGAGCATTGTCCCTCAGTGCCGGAGGATATGTCCTGTGACGTTGAAGAGGATGTGTCTCTGTGTGTTATGGGATTACTATCACAAGGAGTGTTAAAATATTTTCTTCTGTTTTTTTTTGTCGTTATCTTAGACAAAAAGAATATAAAGCCTCACCCCCTCGATGCATCACCCGTCGGTTATCTCATTTTCATCGTCAGCTTCATCCTCATCCTTCTGGTTGTCGTCGCCGTCTCCTCCTGTAGTGCTTCGTCCCATGCCATGTGCCATGTGGCATGCATTCCAGCGGTATCGCCTTATGCTGATTAAATATTATCCTTAGCTGAATATACAGCAAAATTTATTGTTCGCCATGATGTGTGGTGTGACGTTGGGAGAATATCTAATGGATGCACTTACCCTTCTCAAGATAAGGAGGGAACCGGGACGGCGGTGGAGCGGAGTCCGACTTAAAATTCAATGGACCCAATGTTCTTTATGATCCAACGACGGCGCCATAATAAGACTGCAAATGTATGAAAGCCCAACGAATGCACACCCACCCACAAGCATTTGGAGGATGATAGCAGAGAGTGACAGTTCTGTGTGAATGAAAATTTGATGAAAATATCCTTTTTCTAGAGAGAAAGTGGGTGAGCTTTGGTGAGACAACATTTTAGCACTTATAACCGGCTTAAGTGCGAGCTGCTGATTGTTTGCATGAGGGATCTCAGTCTATCCCCATCAGCTTTTGCTTTAACTGTTGGTGAACAGGGTCAGATGCAAGGGATTGAGGAGACGGAGAGATGGACAGACAGAGAGACTGAGACTGAGACTAAGACTGAGACTAAAACTGAGACTGAGACTGAGATTTGTCAGGCATGTCCATGAGACGAAGTCATTACCTACAACCCCCCATCATTACTTTTTTCCTGCGTCCCTCCGTTCCCGAGATATTCGAAGTAGTTTTCAAGGTATGCCGCATTTTTCAAAAACGTCCTTCCTGATGCCATTTTTTGGCCATATCTCGGAAACGGTGTCACCTACGGACACACGTTAAATGTCAAAATGTTCGTATTGGAAAGCTTCATAAAAGCTATTATGAGGCAAATCGACACCAGACACACCGTTATCGAGATATGACAAATTTTTGAAGAAATGAATAGCTTTTCTTAGTTTTTTCTGATGCCGTTTTTTGGCCATATCTCAAAAACTACTGGACCTAGGACAACAAAAGTTGGCTCAAAATGTTCGTATTGAACACCTCTATCCAAACTGAGAAGATGAAAAATTTGGAAAAAACATTCGATGAATCGTGTCCTTTTTTTGATCCTGTTTGATCCTGCGGCAATGATTCCTTGCAAATTTTGGATTTCTCCTCTAATTACCATCAACCCTACGATCTCTATCTATTTTCGAATCAATTTTCGACAAAATTTTCGAAATCGAAAAAATGTCACGTTTTCACAGAAAAAATGCAGTCAAATGCGGAACTTCGGGGTCGACTTTTCCGCTGAATTCGTGTCGATTTTTTGAAAATCAAAATTTGGGTGCAATTCTTTGGACAGTTCGGTAGAGAATCCGTAGCTGATGATAAATCTGAAATTTGAACGATTTTGGTCCACAGGATCAGTCAAAAAGTTGAAAAAATCCTGCGAAGGAGGAGTCCTTAACCTCTTCTTGATGCGGGTTTTTGGCTATAACTCGAAAACGGGTGGGCGTAGAGATATGAATGTGGGTTTAAAATGTTCGTATTGAATGCCGGAATAAAAGTTATTAAGGGGGAAATGGACGACAGATGCACCGTTTTTGAAATATGGCGCAGTTTTTGAAAATCTATTCCTTTTTTCGTCTACTCTGATGCCAACTCTTGGGTATAGCTTGAAAACTGGTGGACCTAAGGCCACAAATGAGGACTCAAAGTGTTCGTTTTGAACGCCTGAATAAAAAATGTTCAGAGGGAAATCGACGCCAGACGCACCGTTTTCGAAATGTGGAGCATTTTTTGAAAATGTATTCCTTTTTTCGTCCTTTCTGGTGCCATCTCTTGGCTATAGCTCGAAAACGGGAGAACGAAGGGACATAAATGAGGGCTAAAAATGCTAGTTTTGAACGCCTGCATAAAAGCTGTGATGGGGAAAATTGACGCCAGACGCACTGTTTTCGAGATATGGCGACAGAGACTCAAGCTGTAACTGTTTTTTTTCCCAAAACACTCCATTTAACGACAACCATCCTTGATGAAGAGTGTGACAACTTGGATCGGCATGAAAGTTGGGAAAAGTTTCATCAACCCAACTCCACAAATAAAAAAAACCACATTAATGGTCCGTAATTCACCCGCACCCGATGACAGCCCGCTCCGTCGGGTCAGCCCAATTTGCAGCTCGCCTAAATTGGGATGAAATTTATATTCTCGCCCTGTGCACACTATTAGCGTATGCCGTTCTGATTAACTTACACACAAACTTTCTCAGTATCATCCCCTAATTCCAGGCAGGCACCAGTAGTTACCCATGCATACGAGTCGACCTCCTCGGGGGGTGAACTTAATCTCTTCACGCACTAAGTCTCCCTCCCCCCATTCAAGGAAAAAGTATCTAATTAGAGGCCACCGCCATCCTTTCTCACTCACCCTGCGCGCCCCCGAGATACAGGAAACCCGAAATATATTGCGTTCCTTTTTGAAAACTCATTGAAATTTATGCTTCCTGGAGGTTTGCTCCTCATTCCGTTTGCTGCGACAAACGGCATTGTTGGACGCTTGCGTATAAAAATGCCTCCGGGTGACACAGCGCTTGCAGCACAATGGATCTCCTCGACCTTGGCGCTCTGCGAGACAAACGCAACCGATTCTGAGTTAGAGCTGGGGGTAAAAAAAAAGGGGTTCATCCGGTGGCCGGATGAATGTGATACAAAAAAAAAAGAAGAAAATTTGAATTTGCTTCCCCCTCTCTCTCTCTCTAGTTCGCTCGCTCACTCACTCACTCACTCACTCACTCACTCACCCCTGAGCCTTGTCGTCACCTTCGCCCCCGCAGGGTATGCAAACCATTCGAATGACATTTCTGAAATTGTGTTTCCAACGGTTTCCCAGGGTTCCCCGACAACAAGACGCAGTTTAAATCGCTTAATTTCTTTCCTTTCCTCGTTGCTTTTTGTTTCTTTTTTTCTCTTTTTGTGTTGTGCTCGCTCCCTCCCTCACCCTTTTGTGCTTTTCACTTGGGGGGTTTTTTTTTGGGCTAAAGTTTCCTTGAGGCCAAAACCCTGAAGAGAACGTCAACGAAGGGTACTCCACTACTCTCCACTGTTCATACTTCTCTTCTTGTGGCGATGGCGATGGTGGTGGTGGTGGTGGTGGAACGGGCTGCTGCTGCTGCTGCTGCTAAATTTATATCCATTTTCGTAGTCTTTAGCAATTTATTTTAATTGAAGTTGTTGTCGAAAAGCTTAACAACTTTATGCCGTCTAAGCTAGTGTAAGAGTTCCTGTGTGTGTACGGCGTTTGTATGAAACGGGAAGTTTGCCTTTGTGTTGTGGTCAAGACAAAGGGGGGGACACACTGTCAAGTTGTTAACTAGTTTCTTTCGAATTTCTTCCCTCTTTTTGTTGTAACAACGATTGAATCCTCTCACAGTGGTCTCATTGAACAACTGGGGAGTGGTCCAATTAATCTGTGCATGCCAATGGATCTGAATATTTTTTTGTTTTCCTTTTTTTTTTTGTGTCAACAACCGGACCATGTTCCAATTCCAATTTTTGCACTCCGCACACGTTTGATGTGCCATTTTGTGTCTCCCTGTGAACTTGAGTTGAGTTGTGGCCATAGTCGCTTGGAGTGGACAGCGCTCAAGTGGACTCCTGTGGGGAGATGGTCTCAAGTGTTTTGCGGTCAAAAGGCGAGGAATGATTGAATGTACACACGTTCATCTGTTGAGTCGACCCCAAAAAAACACAAAAACTCTTGTAATTCATATGCTCAGAGGATGTGAAACTAATTCACAATCGCTCTCATAATTCATTACTCATCAGGACCTGATAACCATTCATTCCGTTCTGTTTAGAGTTGAGAGAGCATTTCTTCATCAGATCCTTGCACATGTGTAAATGCACATCCCCCCGGCCTTCATCGCCTGAAAAAACACCCTGTAACCGTATATTAATTTCTCATATGGTGAATAATTTACCTTCCTCGATCCGCCATCCACCCCCCCTCCCATCCATCGGAATCGGAACGAGTGTGTGCGAGTTGTACCTGGGCGGAGGGTAATGAAATGGAGGAAGGAAGTTGTGCATATCCAACGTTTCATGCATAGTACTGTCGAAATGCTTACGGCGAGAATGCATACATAGACACATTCCAGCAGGAAGCGAGCATGGCACAGCACCCAGATATGGATTAATGGTTGATGGTGTCCTGAATTCCTTGGATTGCATTCCCAAGACCGACATCATTCTCTCCTCCCCCCCCTTCATTCGGTTATCCTCCGCATGGATTGGTTTGTGGGTAGGTTTGAAAGACTGTACTGGACCTATTATTTTTTTTTTTCCTGAAAGATACAGTCTGTAAATTTGTCAAGGATCTTATCGTCTTTTGTTAAGACACGCAGCAGACAGTCTGAAGTGAGGTAGATGTTTTTTTATTCGATTTTTGGCTCCTTAACGAACTTAACGAAAGATGGAGAATGGAAAAAATTTAAACATTCTGGAGTCTTTCGGTTCGTCCTGCCTTCTGGTGACCTTCTGTTTCGGTAGAATGTTTTTAATTCGGTTTTTGTCTGCTTAACGAACTTAACGAAAGATACAGAATGGAACAAATATAAATATTCTGGACTCTTTAGTTTCGTTCTGTCTTCTGGCGGCCTGGTGTTTCGGTGGAATGTGTTTCACTTGGTTTTTGTCTGTTTAACGAACTTAACGAAAGATATAGAATGGGAAAGATAAAAATATCAATGTATTTCTCGACTTATTTTTGCATCGTCTTATCTTCTAGTGACAAGATCTTTCGGAAGATATTTTTATTCAGATTTTGTCTGCTTAACGAACTTAACGAAAGACGAAGAATGAAAAAAATAGAAACATTCTGGACTCCTTACGTTCGTCCTGTCTTCTAGTGGTCTGGTGTTTCAGTGGAGTGTTTTTTATTCGGCTTTTGTTAGCTTAACGAACTTAACGAAATATATCGAATGGAAAAAATGGAAATATCAACCTATTTCTGAACTCGTTTTCGTTCGTCCTATCTTATGGTGGCATGGTGTTTCGATGGCTTGGTTTTTGTCTACTTAACGAACGAGATATCAAATGGGAAAAATAAAAGTATTCTAGACTTTTTAAGTTCTTCCTGTCTTCTGGTGGACTTTGGTAGATATTTGTATCCAAATTGAATGATAGCCTCGGGACCACGCGTCACCAGTCTCCTGCCGACGTCTGGACGCATAACTAATTGAAAATCATTTACATATGTACACCTGCATTATTACGTATTGCGGGGAGGGCATTTGATAGATCCTTTGACGACGACGCTTAACGTGTTAGTTGAGCGGTGAGTTTGAGGTAAGGCATGCCAATGAGGGATGACGTTAAATGGCGCTCGGTAGAAATTTCCATTGAATCGAAACTATTTTCAAAAGGAATTATGTGTTTCAATTAATTCGGCTCGGATCGGAAGGTGGTTTTTGGGGTCGACCAATAGTGAGCTGGTTTCTGATTGTGGGCAAGTGACATGTCCTCAAAGGATTTTGTGTGGGCGCACACATCTGTGAGTGTGAAAGGGGTGGTTGCTTGCTTGTTTGTGGGAAAACCATTTCAGTGGCTGTCGTGAACAGTGTTTTGTGGCATCAAATCAGTTGCTACGGAGATGTTTACGGCGGCCTTCTTGAAGTTCATCAGTAGCTTCCTCTTCAATCAAGAAAGTAGTTGATTTTCCTCCCCAAAAATCCCCACCCCCTTGGACGTGTCAACACAATCGTGTTCCGCTTAAGCTACCGGGGCGATTCTCAGCGTGACCTCTATATTTCGCTTCGAGTGTCAGGATAAATCAACACTCCCTCCCCCACCGCTCCTCATCTCCGCTGACAAATAAGGGAATTCATTTTAATTTGTCTCCTTTCCAACGAATTTGTACACAATTGGAGCGCATGGAGCACACACAGAGCACCAGGGCACCACCACCGCAACATACCAGAGGACCAGTCGAAAAAAAAAAGATGAAATTTAAAAAGTTACATTTAGGGAAGTTTACCGTTAAATTAAGTGCAGCACTTAATCAAAATATCCCCCACAATGAATGGGGGGACGCCGAAGACCGACGCCGAGACCGAGACGGGGACGAGAGTGAGACCCAAAAGCGGGACACTCAAATGAACGTTGTTATCGCATAATCCTCTCCTCCAGTTGCCGCCTCGCACGCCCCATGCCGCCATCGCTTCTCTGCTAACGAATAAAAATCCCATGAACAAGGACGAAAATAAATGAAAAGGATATTAAAACAGATGAGGAAAAGTACTCTAATACATGCTCGCCGGCAGCCCGCAAATCGCAATCCAGAGAATCAACTGTAAGCATGGGTGGCGCCGCGACAAATTCTGCGAACTGAGTGCAGCGTCCACCCCCCCCCCCCCCCACGGCGTGTGTGTGCTCCACGCGAAAGCTGACACTTTGTGGTCACCTTCGGCGTATTGTGTTCCCAAAAACAAACGCGCATAAATTGATGATGACAACGAGCAACGTCCCATCGATGGTGCTCGAAGAGGCGGAGCGGCGTGCCCCCGTCCATGCACGTGCACCCGTTCATCAGCGTCCATTCAAGAGGATGGGCGGACGTCGCTTTGAAACCTAATTTCATTTCGCCGTAGCGGTTTTATAAGCGTGAAATTCACATATAATAAATTTTAATATGAATCCCCGATAACCGGATAACTTTGATGTTTCACTTGTTGTTGCGGTTTTGTTTACGAATTTCTGCTGATTTTTTGCACGCGCTGGTGATGCGACAGGGACGCCGAGTAACTTGTTACTCCCCTTTGAGGGGCGAAACCTAATTGGAGACACAAAGGGGCCGTGTTTCAATGGAATATCCATTTAATGAATTTTCACAACACTCTTGCGCGTATTTAATTATATTATTATTCGGAATCGGGGCGGGGTAGCGTGGTTCGGGTCCAGCGGCGACTGGGTGACGAGTATTTTTTCCTGCTGCAGGCTTGAAGCTGATTGGGATTATTGGGAAAAGTGTCCGATTATGCAATTCTGAAAATGGGGGGAAAAGTTATGTGATCGAGTGGTGGGCCTTGGCAAATGCCTTTTGACAGGAAAAAACGCAGTCGTCGTCGTTATCCTGCCATCGCTGTCGGTCCATATCGTCGTTGTGGCCCTTTTGGATGAGGTCTTGCTTGTTGATCTACTCCGTCAAGCAAGAGTTTGAGTCGTGTTTTTAGTTGAGTCGAAATTTCAGTTAAAATTTTTCCGGAGTACTAGGCGCCCAGAAATACCAGCAGGTATATTTTTGCCAATCTGCCTACTTTGACTGTGAATATTTCGGGAACGGAGGGACGCAGGAAAAAAGTAATGATAGGGGGTTGTAGGTAATGACTTCGTCTTCAAGGCATGCAAAGTTAGAAATCGGAAATCGCCTGATTTGTGTCGAAATTCTGGGAAAATATGTTTCGTTTTTGGAAAAAACGCCATATCTCGGAAACGGTGCGTCCAATTGCAATTTGCCTTTTGGTTAAGCTTTTTTTCAAACATACCCGACCGGATGACGCAACTTTTAAGCCAAAAATCATGGCTCTAGCTAATATAGAACCCCACTTTTGGTCAAAAGGAAGGTGGTGTTCGACCAAAAAACCAGCTTTTTGGCCAAGGTGCCTACTTTGACATTAAATATCTCGGGAACGGAGGGACACAGGAAAAAAGTAATGATAGGGGGTTGTAGGTAATGACTTCGTCTTCAAGGCCTGAAAAGTTAGAAATCGGAAATCGCCCGATTTGTGTCGAAATTCTGGGAAAATATGTTTCGTTTTTGGAAAAAACGCCATATCTCGGAAACGGTGCGTCCAATCGCAATTTGCCTTTTGGTTAAGCTTTTTTTCAAACATACCCGACCGGATGACGCAACTTTTAAGCCAAAAATCATGGCGCTAGGTGCAATAGAACCCCACTTTTGGTCAAAAGGAAAGTGGTGTTCGACCAAAAAACCAACCTTTTTTCTCAAAAATGAGCCATATTTTGAAAACGGCGTGTCCAATGTTGATTTTCCTCACTACAGTGGCATTCAGGCATTCAAGACGAACATTTCACTGCCTCATTTGTGTCTGTAGGTTCAATAATTCCCGAGATATAGCCAATAATCGGCACTAGAAAGAGGTTAAGGACTCCTCCTTCGCAGGATTTTTTCAACTTTTTGACTGATCCTGTGGACCAAAATCGTTCAAATTTCAGATTTATCATCAGCTACGGATTCTCTACCGAACTGTCCAAAGAATTGCACCCAAATTTGGATTTTCAAAAAATCGATACAAATTCAGCGGAAAAGTCGACCCCGAAGTTTCGCATTTGACTGCATTTTTTCTGTGAAAACGTGACATTTTTTCGATTTCGAAAATTTTGTCGAATTTAGATTCGAAAATGGATAGAGATCGTAGGTTTGATGGTAGTTAGAGGAGAAATCCAAAATTTGCAAGGATTCATTGCCGCAGGACACGACAGGATCAAAAAAAGGACACGATTCGGCGGGTGTTTTTGTCAAATTTTTCATCTCCTCAGTTTGGATAGAGGACTTCAATACGAATATTTTGATCCAACTTTTGCTGTCCTAGGTCCAGTCGTTTTTGAGATATGACCAAAAAACGGCATCAGAAAAAAAGAAAAAAAGGTATTTATTTTTTCAAAAATTTGCTATATCTCGAAAACGGTGTGTCTGGCGTCGATTTGCCTCATAAAAACTTTTATGGAGGCATTAAAGACAAACATTTGGGTACCTTCTTTACGGCTCTAGGTCGAACAGTTTCCGAGATATCACATTATAATACCGAAAAAAATCAATTAATTTTTCAAAAACTAACCATATCTCGAAAACAGTGCGTTCGGCATTGATCTTTCTTTTGGTTCACATTCATGCCTCGATTCAGGCCTGCAACACGAACATTTTGTTGTCCTAGGTTCAATAGTTTTCGAGCTATAGCCAAGAAATGACGTCAGAAAGGACGAAAAAAGCAATTTACTTCAAAAATTCGCCATATCTCGAAAACAGTGAATCTGGCGTCAATTTCCCCCCCTAACAACTTTTATGCAGGCACTCAATACGAACATTTTAAGCCCTCATTTGTGTCCGTAGGTCAAATTTATATCGCATTCTGACCCGCTTTTTGTTCTTATTTTTCTTCCAGGCAAGAGAGACTTCACCCACAAGAACTGGACACCAGAGAGCATCCGTAAGTTAACTTTGAATTAAAGCGAATTTATCGCGTCTAACAAGTCCTTCGCAAACAACCCAATCCCACCCAATCTGACCTGAGAATCGGTGTTTGCCAAGGATTTTTGTGAAACTCCCGAGGTGGCCTTATGTCAAGACAGACAAGGACGAGACTCTGTTGTGAAATGAAATTTAACAGAAAACATTTAATTTTACCTCCGTAATTGCTTAAGTTAACATGCCCACACACGCACGCACACGCAGCCGGTCATACGAGCAGCAGTGTCTCCAGCAGGAGAGCAGAGAAATAAAACGTCTCCTTGTTCACTTTATCGTTAAAGTTTTGCCCCAAAATTCAAAACTAATTGGACAGTGGCAGTGGTTGTGTCCAAACAGGCGTAACAAATATTATGGGCGGGGGGTGGGAGCTATAGTGGCATAAGTGAAATCCCATTATGTCCAGCTTCGCTTTAGAAAAGCACCCCCCAGCTGCCAGCTGTCTGCTCAAATAGACGACCAGGGGGCAGCGGCATAAGTCAATTATTTATTCAACTATTGTCCTTTCCCATCCAAATCGTGTCCATTCGAGACAAACGGAAGGAAATAAGAAGAAAAGTCCTGCCCGAAGAAAATCCGCACACCCACACGCATACGATTACAACTGAATACATTGTCTGGTTAATTCTGCGTGCGGAGCGCTCAGCAGGACCCGAGGAACTACATTTTGGATTAAGCTTAAGCTTGTAGCACATAAATAGTGTCGAAAAGGCGGTTTATTCCTCCGGCAAATCGGAATGCTTCATAATTCGGCCCTTCATCGAATTTTTGGGCAGTTGAAGTGGATCGCCGAGGGAGGGAGGGAGGGAGGGGGTGGATGGTGTTCCAAGGTTAACGCCGTAACGTATCACATTGACACCATCACCAGCACCGACTGAACGAAGGAGGATGAGGAGGACTGGAGTGTGTCCTTAAGTTTTGATGAAGTTCCGAGAAGTTCGAGTTCGATTTTCATGTCCTTCATCCTCCCTTTGGTGTGGTCGGTGGGGTTTGGTTGGCTTCCATCTGCATCCATTAAAATCGATCTGAGTGTGAAATGAGCACCGAATTTCGAAACATATGTAAATACGCCATTTCCGAGCACTCAGGCACTCATAAAAAACCCCCCTCACACACACACACACAGTCTCACTTGATCCATTTCTCCGATTCTATTAGCAGTATGAACTAATGAAGAACATATTCGAAGTCCTTGTCGAGTCGCGAGAAGTGAAAACTCATCAAGAGCGTGCACATTTTTGCCCGCATGCCATGCCGTGCTTCCCCATCCCATCCTGCAGCACAAGCTCATTGCAGATACATTGACACTGAACCTGTCACGGTCAGATACAAATTTAAATTGCAGTCCTTTCGCTCATTACCCTCTCCTGCTCCTCGTCCTGCTCTCGCGCAGCATTTCTGATTGACAGCGTCGAGGATTGGAGAGGTATGAATATATATTTATTTTTTTTTATTTTTTCACATGAAAAGTAAATAAGTGAAGCGCACCCTCAACCTGCAGTGTGGTCGTGGTGAGCTGAAAGCAACCTTAAATAGTTATAAGCCGTTAGTGCACTTAAACTGAAACAGTTAACCAGGCAACCAGCAAAATCGGAGGTCGAGGCCCATAGGTTTCCTGTGCATGGAACGGTCGATCCGTTTGCTCGATGCGGACCACCTGAGGGTTGGTATTTAATTTTTACTCAAAATCCATGGTGGGCGACGATGCGGATGCAGTGCTACCCGTTGCGTGCAAGGCTGAGAGGGTGAGTGATGATTTTTTCAGTTTGAAAAAAAATTCATTGACTGTTGTATGGGATGGAATGAAAAGTGTTTTTTCTTTTTTTTCGGAGCACCAACCGAGCGATCAAGAAGATCGATAAGGTGGAGGACTTTCGAAAGAATGCTGAGTTTCATTGGCTGCTCCCGGGATGAACTCAAGTATTTCCACTCTTATCCATCTTCGGATGAATTCCAGCCTCCGATTTTATTCAAGCATCGTCCGTCGATGAAATTTATTTACGTCCAATTGACTATCGTTTGGGGGAAAAAAACGTCCCTCTGGCTTCATTTTCAGTCTAACGTCGACTGGCGCCCAATGCGGGACCAAAGAAAAGTTCTCCCGGGTACAGTTTCTGCTTCAAATGCTGCTAGAGGCTTCAAGGACTCATTGATTTTAGGGTTAGTCGTATTCAGTCTTATGTCGACTGGCGTCCGATGCGACCGTTTCGGCTGATCCTGCCGCGGTATGGGTTCTGCTCCAACTGCAATTGACCGTCGTTCTTGAAAAGCACGACTCTCGAGGAAGTGCGTCTTCATTTTCAGTCTAATCTCAACTGGCGCCCAGCGCCGGAGCAAAGAAAAGTGCTGCCTTTTGGGCTGATTCTGGTGGGGAATGGGTTCTGCTCCTGCAATTGACCATCGTTCTTGAAAAGTAAGACTCTCGCAGAAGTGCGTCTTCATTTTCAGTCTACCGTCGACTGGCGCCCAACGCGAGACCAAAGGAAAGTGCGACGGTTTCGGCTGATTCTGCTGGAGAATAGGCTCTGCTCCAACTGCAATTGACTGTCGTCCTGGAAAAACAAAACTCTCTAGGAAGTGCATCTTCATTTTTAGTCAAATGTCGACTGGCGCCCAACGCGGGACCGAAGAAGAGTACCGCCTTTGCGGCCAATCCCGCTGAGGCATAGGTTCTGTTCCAACCATCGACCATCGTTCTTGAAAAAAAGGCCCCTCGAGGATATGCGTCCTAATTTTCCGTCTAACGTCGACTGGCGCCCAACGCGGAACAAAAGGAAAATGCGACCATTTCAGCTGGGGTATCGGCTCTGCTCCAAATTCAAAGTGGTTTGGCTTATTGACAACCATACCCTGGCAAAAATCCCCCGAACCAAGCAAATTACAGCTAAAATCAATCAAAATTTCGTCTAAATCCCTTAATGAATTGACGGCCAGAGTCGCTTGGGGATGCAACTAACCACTCACCGCGCTGATCGTGACTACAAAGGACCGTTCGCGCAAACCTTTCACATCGTGCAGCACACCCAAAAAGCAGAACAGGCCCATCATAACCAGAGTATGTCATAATTTATCGTAACCCTTGTCCACCTTTCATCCCCCACCCCATCCCATCCCATCCCATCCCAAACCACAGCAATACAACTAATTTGCCACAAAAATCGATTTCTGTTCTCGAACCGGCGTATCTCGCGCCCTAATCAGTTCGTCCCGTGCGTTTCGACGTCCTAATTAAAAGCTCTCGCAACCCCATCGAGTGTCAGAAAGAGGAAGAGAGAAGGCGAGAGATTCATCTCGAACAGTCCAGTCCGGCAAATGGTCAGGATACGGCTGAGTGAATGCGCTTCTCACGGAATCATGACCATCAACCATTCCGATTGCTAATCAAATACGTTTCCAACGCACACCCGCTGCCGCCGGGTGCGGATGACGATGATGGCGGCGGCGGCGGCGGCGATGATGATGGGTGAACGGAGGCAGTGTACGAAGTACAAAGTGCATTATTCGATGAGTACTCTCGATGTGGTCGTGTTTTAAATTAATCGGTTTATTCCAGGCGGTTAATGGTAAGTGAATCAAACGCATTATGAACCGATTTGTTGGTGGCAGCAACTGATACTAGCTAGGATGCGGCGCTGCATTTCGCATTCCGCGAATAAACGATTCGAAATGATTTTCCGTTCAGAAAGACACGCACAAATACGGCTGCGGAACTGTTTTGAAACGCGGTGATCGCCAGAAGGTACGAGAATTAATTGCCTCATGGTTGGGCTGGTGATGAAGGGCAGATATGATTCGATTTGGGGAAAGGGCATGATTTTTCTGCCAATTAACGAACAAGTTTTCAGCGCGACAACTTAGGCTTCACTTTCGTTGCAAAACTTTCCGCTGACCCAGCATCGTTCCCGTTTCAACTCGAACTTATCCAGATCGGGACGTTATTAAACATTGATTGGGGGAAAAAAGAACGTATTGCAAGGACATCTCATCGTTGCAGTCCAATGGAATGGTTGAGTGCAAAACTTAATTGAAGCTCACAGGTGTTCACCAGAAACACCGCACCGACTCAAAATCGATTTGATTTCAAAATTATAATACAGTTACAGGAGATTATTCTGATTATATGTACACAGTGAGTGCTTCCAAAGGATATTTCAAAAAAGTGTGTGAGAGAGGGAGAGCGAGAGAGAGAGGATTTGATAAAATAGCCTTTCGAAAACTATGTGCAAAGGAGCTTTCGTGTTAATATCGTAAGCAATTTGCATTAGACACAGAAATCCACTAAAACAATTATCCTGAAAATAAAAGCCACCAGCCACCTCCGGTTGGGTATTGTTTCGATATTGATGTTTCAAAAGCGGGGGGTTGCGGCAGGGGGGGGGGGTTGGAGGAGTAAATTGTTACGCCTCAATGGCGGTAATGAGTTTTACAGATTTATGCCGATTGAGGATCTGCATATCACACCCGAAAACGAGATGGAGATTGGAATTGCTGCCATGGACTCGTGCCATATGGATTTTGCTGCAGAGTCGAGGTCGGATGGGATTGCAGATAAACACTGTAATCAGCTTCCGTTGAGATGTGGGGAATGGGGATTTGGATACAAACAAAAAAAAACAGCAGGCAATTTCCAACGACAAGTGGGACAAGCTGTTGCTGGTTTTTGCTGCAGGCTGTGGAGGAAAAAATGCAGCAGGGGAATCGTATGAATGATGCATCAACAAAATCGATCAGAAATTTTCGAAAAAATACGGAAGGCAACTGCCAGAGGCTGAAAAGTGACAAACTGTTGTCAGATTTTGCTGCAGTCTGTGAAAAAAAATCCACTGCACACTGCAGGGAAACGATGCATCGTCAAAATCGAACAAAAACCGCGAGAAACCATCGGAAAAATACAGAAGGCGACTGCCAGAGGCTGACAAATGCCAGGCTGTTGCCAATTTTTGCTGCAGTCTGTGAAAAAAATGCACTGCACACTGCGGGAAAACGATGCATCGTCAAAATCGATCAAAAACCGCGAGAGAACTTCGAAATTAAGTCGGAAGGCAATTGCCAGTGGCTGACAAGTGTCAGGCTGTTGCCAATTTTTGCTGCAGTCTGTGGAAAAAATCAACTGCACACTGTAGGAAAACAGTGCATCGTCAAAATCGAACAAAAACCGCGATAAAACTTCGCAAACAATACGGAAGGCAACTGCCAGATGGTGTTGAAGATGAACAGGAGAAAAGCATGCAGCAAAATAATGCAGCAACGAGTGGAAAAAAAGGTTCAATATTCGATTCGAGGTGGAAAAATGTAGATTTCCAGAGCAAAATGAAAAATTAAACAAAAACGAGTAGGAAACTTATGAAATCATTCAAAAACCTCTGAGCAGACTTCAAATTTTGCTGCGAAATTCCAATGCAAACCTTTACAAGTTTTGCTGCAACGCAAACCTTCACAAGTTTTGCTGCAACGCAAATCCTCACAGGATCTTAATGACCATTCTTCGATTTAGTCGCCAGACACCATTATCCTTCAAAAAGGTCGTAAACCACCACAAAACAATAGACATTCACCAACCCAGCAGAGGCGTAGTCACAAGGACGCAACAAAGTGAAGCATCCCCCCAGGAACATTGACACTTTCATACACAGCGCTTTAATTGATTCATTATCTCTCTGTACACTAATTACCGCTTAAAAATACCCACGAAGGACTAAATTTGAATTTCGAGATGAAGAAGGATATCCCCCGCAGGATTGTCGAGTCTGTAATTTTATATTTGTTATCATTATCCTCTGCATCCTTGCAGTCTGAAGCAACAGCCAAAAGGTTAGAGGTTCACGTTTTCGATTCAATTAAAACCGAACAAATATTCAATCGAAAAGCTTCGGTGTTTTTTTTTTTGGTTTACCGTTAAGTATTTGGTAGCAGCAGCCCCCTCATCGTTCGCCGCTGAATGGATATAAATGTTTTCATTCGTTTAATGTCTTTTAATGTGTATCGCTAGCTGAACCAATGCCACCACCAGTTCAGTCGGTCGTGGGACCTCGCGCCCTCCCTTGCAACAAATAATTAAATTTTTGTGTTCTCTTTTTTTACGTGTAAGAAAACTTTTCCATCTCCTCTTGTTAATATTAACTTCTTCGAAAGTAAATTAAGAGCAGGAGATATTGTATCTTGTATGTAAGCGGTGGTCCGTGGGCACAAGGACCAGGGCGAACGACGAATCTTGTGTTTTCTTTTCTCTTTTTCTTTTTTTTGTCCATCTTCTCCTTCTCAAGTTCGACGTTAGAATATAGGGAAAATTGATAAATCGTAATAAAAGACACACAGTGACTGCGAAGCTATACGCGCGCTTGAGAGTATCATAAAACGCCAAGTTTTCCTTGAAAAGGGGACGCAAGGACGGCAGGTTCTTCCACCGAGAAATGAAGAAGAAAAGAAACCGGGGGGGGGGGAGGGCAGAAAAAAAAATCAGCTATCTCCAGACTCGTCCATTTTTAATGAACCATTTTTGATATTAGAATTTCCATTTGAAGATGATCCCGATACACTCAGTTCACCTTTGCCATCGCCCGCCCCTCCTCCCACTCAATCGCGAACCCCTCCGCCACCGACCCATTAAATGCTATCTCAGTTTATTGAGCATTTATTGGTATTTAAAATCTCAAAGTGGGGTGGGGTACGGCGGGTGGCTTTGAATTAAGAGAAGATTTTCCCGTCGATGTCTTTTATCCCCGCACGGGGGGATGGGGATGAATGGATTGATGGCAAAATGGATTGTGAAGGATAGGTGTAGCCTAGTATCCCGAAAATGCAATCGGATTTTATGGACATGCGAAGCTGCCGTTTAGAATTTCAATTCAGTTATGGGTTGCAAAATGGAAAACGACGCGAACCACTGCAGGAGGCATTCGCATTTTATGAACATTTTATAGATTCATCTTTCGTTCGCTCGCCCAGTCGCGTTTTAGTGTATCCAATGGATTTCAAGGAAAACCTTTTAATCATATTCCGCGGCACACACAACTATTTGCTGGTCCATCGCGCTGTGGACCGCCGTGCGTGGGCGATCCGCTGTGTTGAGTGTCTAATGGACTGCGAGGAATTTCGTTTTTAATTGCTCTCGCCTTTGCGACCATCAAACTGAGACACTGAGCTACAAAGGTCGGACTTTACTGCAACTCGTTGCTGTCCCTCAAACAGCTCAAGGCCAGGCGCATAGATTGATTGGTAAATTTAATATTTACATCACTGAAAATATTACCGACCGCCCATAATGTGGAGTAGTCTCAAACCGCTTTCCCGAAAGTCCTGCCATAAACAGAGCCCCACCCTCACTTCCCGTCCCACAAAACGACTCAATTTTCATACGAAATTCCACTGAATCGTTAAGCTACCAGAAACCCAGCAAAAGCAGGTGAACATTGAGCTAGTTGCTGCTTTTTATGGGATTGTGGTGGTCTGGTGTCTGACGTAGAAAAAAAATCATAGTAGTCGGTCGGAAATTGAAGCATTTTTGCAGCAAATAAAAAAACCAAACTTTTCCGAAGTACTAGGCGCCCAGAAATTGCAGCAGGTATATTTTTACCAATGTGCACACTTTGACATTGAATATCTCGGGAACGGAGGGACGCAGGCAAAAAGTAATGATAGGGGGTTGTAGGTAATGACTTCGTCTTCAAGGCATGCAAAGTTAGAAATCGGAAATCGCCTGATTTGTGTCGAATTTCTGGGAAAATAACTTTCGTTTTTGGAAAAAACGCCATATCTCGGAAACGGTGCGTCCAATCGCAATTTGCCTTTTAGTTAAGCTTTTTTTCAAACATACCCGACCGGATGACGCAACTTTTAAGCCAAAAATCATGGCGCTAGGTGCAATAGAACCCCACTTTTGGTCAAAAGGAAGGTGGTGTTCGACCAAAAAACCAACTTTTTTTCTCAAAAATGAGCCATATTTTGAAAACGGCGTGCACAATGTTAATTTTCCTCACTACAGTGGCATTCAGGCATTCAAGACGAACATTTCAATGCCTCATTTGTGTCTGTAGGTTCAATACTTCCCGAGATATAGCCAATAATCGGCACTAGAAAGAGGTTAAGGACTCCTCCTTCGCAGGATTTTTTCAACTTTTTGACTGATCCTGTTTACCAAAATCGTTCAAATTTCAGATTTATCATCAGCTACGGATTCTCTACCGAACTGTCTAAAGAATTGCACCCAAATTTGGATTTTCAAAAAATCGATACAAATTCAGCGGAAAAGTCGACCCCGAAGTTTCGCATTTGACTGCATTTTTTCTGTGAAAACGTGACATTTTTTCGATTTCGAAAATTTTGTCGAATTTAGATTCGAAAATGGATAGAGATCGTAGGGTTGATGGTAATTAGAGGAGAAATCAAAAATTTGCAAGGATTCATTGCCGCAGGACACGACAGGATCAAAAAAAGGACACGGTTCGTCGGGTGTTTTTTTCAAATTTTTCATCTCCTCAGTTTGGATAGAGGACTTCAATACGATCATTTTGAACCAACATTTGTGTTCCTAGGCCTAATAGTTTTCGAGCTATAGCCAAAAAATGGCATCAAAAAGGACATAATTTTTTTTGTAAAATACGGCATATCTCGAAAACTACTTCGAATATCTCGGGAACGGAGGGACGCAGGAAAAAAGTAATGATAGGGGGTTGTAGGTAATGACTTCGTCTTCAAGGCATGCAAAGTTAGAAATCGGAAATCGCCTGATTTGTGTAGAATTTCTGGGAAAATAACTTTCGTTTTTGGAAAAAACGCCATATCTCGGAAACGGTGCGTCCAATCGCAATTTGCCTTTTTGTTAAGCTTTTTTTCAAACATACCCGACCGGATGACGCAACTTTTAAGCCAAAAATCATGGCGCTAGGTGCAATAGAACCCCACTTTTGGTCAAAAGGAAGGTGGTGTTCGACCAAAAAACCAGCTTTTTGGCCAAGGTGCCTACTTTGACATTGAATATCTCGGGAACGGAGGGACGCACGAAAAAAGTAATGATGGGGGGTTGTAGGTAATGACTTCGTCTTCAAGGCACGCAAAGTTAGAAATCGGAAATCGCCTGATTTGTGTCGAATTTCTGGGAAAATAACTTTCGTTTTTGGAAAAAACGCCATATCTCGCAAACGGTGCATCCAATCGCAATTTGCCCTTTGGTTAAGCTTTTTTTCAAATATACCCGACCGGATGACGCAACTTTTAAGCCAAAAATCGTGGCGCTAGCTATTATAGAACCCCACTTTTGGTCAAAAGGAAGGTGGTGTTCGACCAAAAAACCAACTTTTTTTCTCAAAAATGAGCCATATTTTGAAAACGGCGTGTCCAATGTTGATTTTCCTCACTACAGTGGCATTCAGGCATTTAAGACGAACATTTCAATGCCTCATTTGTGTCTGTAGGTTCAATACTTCCCGAGATATAGCCAATAATCGGCACTAGAAAGAGGTTAAGGACTCCTCCTTCGCAGGATTTTTTCAACTTTTTGACTGATCCTGTTTACCAAAATCGTTCAAATTTCAGATTTATCATCAGCTACGGATTCTCTACCGAACTGTCTAAAGAATTGCACCCAAATTTGGATTTTCAAAAAATCGATACAAATTCAGCGGAAAAGTCGACCCCGAAGTTTCGCATTTGACTGCATTTTTTCTGTGAAAACGTGACATTTTTTCGATTTCGAAAATTTTGTCGAATTTAGATTCGAAAATGGATAGAGATCGTAGGGTTGATGGTAATTAGAGGAGAAATCAAAAATTTGCAAGGATTCATTGCCGCAGGACACGACAGGATCAAAAAAAGGACACGGTTCTTCGGGTGTTTTTTTTCAAATTTTTCATCTCCTCAGTTTGGATAGAGGACTTCAATATGATCATTTTGAGCCAACATTTGTGTTCCTAGGCCTAATAGTTTTCGAGCTATAGCCAAAAAATGGCATCAAAAAGGACATAATTTTTTTTTGTAAAATGCGGCATATCTCGAAAACTACTTCGAATATCTCGGGAACGGAGGGACGCAGGAAAAAAGTAATGATAGGGGGTTGTAGGTAATGACTTCGTCTTCAAGGCATGCAAAGTTAGAAATCGGAAATCGCCTGATTTGTGTCGAATTTCTGGGAAAATAACTTTCGTTTTTGGAAAAAGCGCCATATCTCGGAAACGGTGCGTCCAATCGCAATTTGCCTTTTAGTTAAGCTTTTTTTCAAACATACCCGACCGGATGACGCAACTTTTAAGCCAAAAATCATGCCGCTAGGTGCAATAGAACCCCACTTTTGGGCAAACATAAGGTGGTGTTCGATCAAAAAACCAGTATGCTCTGGAGGTGCATACTTTGACTTTGAATATCTCGGGAACGGAGGGACGCAGGAAAAAAGTAATGATAGGGGGTTGTAGGTAATGACTTCGTCTTCAAGGCATGCAAAGTTAGAAATCGGAAATCGCCTGATTTGTGTCGAATTTCTGGGAAAATAACTTTCGTTTTTGGAAAAAACGCCATATCTCGGAAACGGTGCGTCCAATCGCAATTTGCCTTTTGGTTAAGCTTTTTTTCAAACATACCCGACCGGATGACGCAACTTTTAAGCCAAAAATCATGGCGCTAGCTATTATAGAACCCCACTTTTGGTCAAAAGGAAGGTGGTGTTCGACCAAAAAACCAGTATGCTCTGGAGGTGCATACTTTGACTTTGAATATCTCGGGAACGGAGGGACGCAGGAAAAAAGTAATGATAGGGGGTTGTAGGTAATGACTTCGTCTTCAAGGCATGCAAAGTTAGAAATCGGAAATCGCCTGATTTGTGTAGAATTTCTGGGAAAATAACTTTCGTTTTTGGAAAAAACGCCATATCTCGGAAACGGTGCGTCCAATCGCAATTTGCCTTTTTGTTAAGCTTTTTTTCAAACATACCCGACCGGATGACGCAACTTTTAAGCCAAAAATCATGGCGCTAGGTGCAATAGAACCCCACTTTTGGTCAAAAGGAAGGTGGTGTTCGACCAAAAAACCAACTTTTTTTCTCAAAAATGAGCCATATTTTGAAAACGGCGTGTCCAATGTTGATTTTCCTCACTACAGTGGCATTCAGGCATTTAAGACGAACATTTCAATGCCTCATTTGTGTCTGTAGGTTCAATACTTCCCGAGATATAGCCAATAATCGGCACTAGAAAGAGGTTAAGGACTCCTCCTTCGCAGGATTTTTTCAACTTTTTGACTGATCCTGTTTACCAAAATCGTTCAAATTTCAGATTTATCATCAGCTACGGATTCTCTACCGAACTGTCTAAAGAATTGCACCCAAATTTGGATTTTCAAAAAATCGATACAAATTCAGCGGAAAAGTCGACCCCGAAGTTTCGCATTTGACTGCATTTTTTCTGTGAAAACGTGACATTTTTTCGATTTCGAAAATTTTGTCGAATTTAGATTCGAAAATGGATAGAGATCGTAGGGTTGATGGTAATTAGAGGAGAAATCAAAAATTTGCAAGGATTCATTGCCGCAGGACACGACAGGATCAAAAAAAGGACACGGTTCTTCGGGTGTTTTTTTTCAAATTTTTCATCTCCTCAGTTTGAATAGAGGACTTCAATATGATCATTTTGAGCCAACATTTGTGTTCCTAGGCCTAATAGTTTTCGAGCTATAGCCAAAAAATGGCATCAAAAAGGACATAATTTATTTTTGTAAAATGCGGCATATCTCGAAAACTACTTCGAATATCTCGGGAACGGAGGGACGCAGGAAAAAAGTAATGATAGGGGGTTGTAGGTAATGACTTCGTCTTCAAGGCATGCAAAGTTAGAAATCGGAAATCGCCTGATTTGTGTCGAATTTCTGGGAAAATAACTTTCGTTTTTGGAAAAAGCGCCATATCTCGGAAACGGTGCGTCCAATCGCAATTTGCCTTTTGTTTAAGCTTTTTTCCAAACATACTCGACCGGATGACGCAACTTTTAAGCCAAAAATCATGGCGCTAGCTATTATAGAACCCCACTTTTGGTCAAAAGGAAGGTGGTGTTTGACCTAAAAACCAACCTTTTTTTATGAAATAGTGTAATATCTCTTAAATATTTTTTGTTGTCCTTAAAAGGACAGTTTTCAATTGGGTTACAGTTTAATTGTTACGTACAAACTTACCTTTCTACTTACCTTTCTTTTCAGGATTCCTTGATGCCGAACGGCCCTATTTCGACGACATCAGTCCGAGGAATGTCTCGACTGTGGTCGATGAAACGGCTATTCTTAAGTGTCGCGTGAAGAACAAAGGCAACCGCACGGTAAGTCACTCATGCACAACGCATCTCGGGATGGTCCTTTAATCGGTTGGAATTTTTTAGGTCTCATGGATGCGCAAGCGCGATCTACACATCCTCACAACAAACATCTACACCTACACGGGAGATCAACGCTTCTCAGTTGTCCACACCCCCGGCACCGATGATTGGGACCTAAAGATCGAGTACGCCCAGCAACGGGACAGCGGCATCTACGAATGCCAAGTGAACACCGAGCCCAAAATCAATTTGGCCATTTACCTTGAAGTCACTGGTAAGTCTACCCTCAACAACCGCCCCACACACACATCCCTTTTGGCCTTCAAAAGGTTGTAAGTGTGCGGTGTACATTATATTGACACGACGGTGAGACCGTCACTTCAAAGACGACTCAGCATACCCTAATTTCGGTATGAAATGGGCAAAATTTTTGCCTTTAACGGTCGCATCTGAGTACACATTCATCCATCCGTCAGGCATTCGCAGCCACCCGCAGCCATCACCGAAAATCACGGATGGATACTAACATACATAGTCGCCCGCTTACTGCACTGTCATCTCGCACATTTCATATGTGCGCTGGCTGGTAATGGGAACACACAGGACACACCAGAGAGTATGTTTAGTGTCTGTCAGCAGCTCTTCGGAATCTGATTTAATTGTCCATTCTTTTGTAATCCAGAGACTTGTGCCATTGTCCTCATCTTTGCTGTCATCATCATTGCAGTACTTCACTCTGTCTTCTGGTAACGACACATCGTACCTCACCCTCCCCTTCACTCCCAAACTAGGTACTTCCTGTTGTGTGCCTGACGCAGTCTGTTGGGTATATTTCCCGACGTTTGATTCCGACGTTGGTGGTAATTTTGACGCTTGATTGACATAATATACCCCCGGGGATGTGTATCATTTCTTGTATAAGTTGGACGGACATGCCAAATAATGTTTAGTGGTGCCTCCCTCTCTCTCCAGCAAATTCGAGGATGAATGCGGTGAATACTCCACTCTGTATTCCTTATCTAATGAAGGTGTAAAAGCTTTTCCTTTCGTCGTCCTCGATGACATCTTTTGTGTGCCATTGAGGGTGTCTTTCTCTGGATGTGTGTGCATATGTACGTGGAGATTTTGCCTGCGCGTGTATGTATCATCTCCGACTGTAAGGAGGCGCTGACTGTTTTTCTTTCACTCATTCTAATCCACCCACTGATTGTTCCTTTGTGTGGTGGATACAGTCGTGAGCAGATGAAGTGCACATTAACGAATTGCTGGAGATCGATCAATTTACTTTCCCTTTTGAAGTGGATTGGCTTAGGGTTTTATTCAGAGAGAGAGAGACGTGTTTTTCTTTTGTTGGCGACTCATTAACGTGCGTTCTTCGGTGCTGCTGCTCAGACGTCAGCATCAGTGGTTGAGGGAGCTCAGACAGCATTACTAAGAGTGGTTGAGTTCCCTCGAAAACCTGGAATGAAACCACTTCAAGGAGATTTTCGTCTTTTCATCAGACACTGCTTCTTCGCAACGGTTGATCAGGGCAAGCTAATCTAAAAAAAAAAAAACTCGTATTTATTTATTTTCTCTTGAAGTTGGACTTAGATACTCACGGATTGACATGCCGGTTGTGAGACGGTTGTCCGGTTGTCCTTTCAGACCACAAGTTGCCCTTCAAGATCTTCCAGTCTTCCAGGGATTGGCATGCCGGTTGTGAGACGGTTGCCCGGTTGTGAGACGGTTGTCTGGTTGTGAGACGGTTGTCCGGTTGTCCTTCAGCCCACCACAAGTTGCTCCTCTCGATCTTCCAATCTTCCACAAGCCACACTCGGATACAATTCCCTCAGATCCTCAACCGTTTCAAGGAAGGAACTGACATTCTGTGGCATTTCACCTAAGGAAATCCGCATTTCATGTCCAGTTCATGGACATGCCCGGTTGAAGTGAAAAATTCATAGAATCAACTGAGGGGATTACAAATTCCCTCGTCCATCTACCCCACCAAGGACTCGGTCAAGCGATTTTCAATTCGAGCCTGACAGTCATCCTCGGATGTGGACAGAGAGAGAGAGAGTGAGAGAGACGAACTCGAAGTCATTCTCCGTTCTGTAGCTCAGATGTCGATGGGTTTTCTGTGTCGTTGCCCATCCATTTCGGTCCGTTTTTTGTGGTAAGCTTTTTATCACTCGCTGCTGACTCACTCTGTGCGTGTGGGTGCTTGTGTGTGTATGAAACCCGGTGTCCTCAAGTCATCGACTCTTCAATCTTAAAAGTAACTCACGGAGAAAAAAAAAAATGAGAAGGAAAAAAATACCAAATCTCGCCTCAAACATCCTTACCACTCAGAGCCCATTTACATTTTTATGAGTAATGTATGTGTGGGATTTTTTTCTCGTCCTTCTGCTGCTGCTGCTGGTGAATTGGAAGCGGGTGGGACGCGAGCGATGGTGGTGGGAGAATCCCCTTCAAATAAAACGCAACACAGGATTAATGAAGCATTTGCATTCGAATGAGCATTAGTATGTAGGGGACGTTGTGTGTACACACCCGCGTTTCATATTCACTTCATAACACAGCAGAAAAAAAAAAAAACGCAAAAAACGCGTGAGAGAAGTTAAGTTTGAAGGCGAACCTTTCGATGGTATGTGTGGGGAATTCATTTTTTTTTTCTTCATCTTCTGTGTTCGCCTTCTTTGGGGAATTATTTAAATTTTTTACACATATTTTCCATTTTCCAAGTGTTTACGCTTCATGATGAAAGATGGAACGCGTTTTTTCGTGTCTTGGTGTTTTTTAAACGCGCCAACGTGCCTAGTAGGTACATCATTTCCTCCATCAACCACTCACACAATTTGTAGGCAAGGAGTTTTTAAACATTTTTTATTTTTTTTTATTTTTTGCGCCTCTTCTGCTTCTGGTTTTCCTTCGTTTATAGCTTCAAGGCCAAAAGTGTATCAGTCTTGACGACGAAATGATAACGAGAGAGAGAGAGTGAGTGATTCATTATTTAGTCACAAAAGCTGAAGCTTCCCTGCACACTCTGTGCCCCACACACTCTGTGTGCCCTATCATTCCATCACACACGCTTATCGGTGATCATTATCCTTATCCCCCTGCATTGTTGGCGTCGTTATTATTTCTTAAAGTGTATCCTGTCACAGACGGTATGCGACTACCATAATCTTTCATTCAATTAGGGGGACAATAACGGTTTGTTATTTGGGTTTAAAGGATTCGGGTGGTGGGTATCAAGATGGGAGTAAAAAAAAGTTGACGTTCTGATCGCCATGTCCTCCGCCAGGTCCCAGGAGAAGACCCTCTCTTGGTGAGTTCTCAAAACAATCACAAGGGTCAACATCAGGAACAGCACGAGTACAACGATAACGACGACCACGACGACCACGACGACGATGACGACGACGAAGACGACAACGACGGTGGGGATATCGAGTCGGAACCCCGTGGGAAACACGTCGGGATATCGTGTTAGAAACGCGTTGGAAACATGTCGGGATATCGCGTCCGGGTAACGCGTCAAAACGCGACGGAAGCTCGTCGGGATATCGAGTCGGAAACGAGTCGGGATATCGCGTTGGGATATCGCGTCGGGATATCACGTCGGAAACGCGTCGACAGCTCGTCGGGATATCGCGTCGGAAACGCGTTAGAAACGTGTCGGAATAACGCGTCGGGAAATCTCGTCGGAAACGCGTCCGGATTTCGCATCGGAAACGCGTCGGTTTTCGGAAAAAACGCCATATCTCGGAAACGGTGCGTCCAATCGCAATTTGCTTTTTAGTTAAGCTTTTTTTCAAACATACCCGACCGGATGACGCAACTTTTAAGCCAAAAATCATGGCTCTAGGTGCAATAGAACCCCACTTTTGGGCAAACATAAGGTGGTGTTCGACCAAAAAACCAGTATGCTCTGGAGGTGCATACTTTGACTTTGAATATCTCGGGAACGGAGGGACGCAGGAAAAAAGTAATTATAGTGGGTTGTAGGTAATGACCTCGTCTTCAAGGCATGCAAAGTTAGTAATCGGAAATCGCCTGATTTGTGTCGAATTTCTGGGAAAAAACGTTTCGTTTTTTCGGAAAATAACTTTCGTTTTTGGAAAAAACGCCATATCTCGGAAACGGTGCGTCCAATCGCAATTTGCCTTTTAGTTAAGCTTTTTTTCAAACATACCCGACCGGATGACGCAACTTTTAAGCCAAAAATCATGCCGCTAGGTGCAATAGAACCCCACTTTTGGGCAAACATAAGGTGGTGTTCGACCAAAAAACCAGTATGCTCTGGAGGTGCATACTTTGACTTTGAATATCTCGGGAACGGAGGGACGCAGGAAAAAAGTAATGATAGGGGGTTGTAGGTAATGACTTCGTCTTCAAGGCATGCAAAGTTAGAAATCGGAAATCGCCTGATTTGTGTAGAATTTCTGGGAAAATAACTTTCGTTTTTGGAAAAAACGCCATATCTCGGAAACGGTGCGTCCAATCGCAATTTGCCTTTTAGTTAAGCTTTTTTTCAAACATACCCGACCGGATGACGCAACTTTTAAGCCAAAAATCATGGCGCTAGGTGCAATAGAACCCCACTTTTGGGCAAACATAAGGTGGTGTTCGACCAAAAAACCAGTATGCTCTGGAGGTGCATACTTTGACTTTGAATATCTCGGGAACGGAGGGACGCAGGAAAAAAGTAATGATAGGGGGTTGTAGGTAATGACTTCGTCTTCAAGGCATGCAAAGTTCGAAATCGGAAATCGCCTGATTTGTGTCGAATTTCTGGGAAAATAACTTTCGTTTTTGGAAAAAACGCCATATCTCGGAAACGGTGCGTCCAATCGCAATTTGCCTTTTAGTTAAGCTTTTTTTCAAACATACCCGACCGGATGACGCAACTTTTAAGCCAAAAATCATGCCGCTAGGTGCAATAGAACCCCACTTTTGGGCAAACATAAGGTGGTGTTCGACCAAAAAACCAGTATGCTCTGGAGGTGCATACTTTGACTTTGAATATCTCGGGAACGAAGGGACGCAGGAAAAAAGTAATGATAGGGGGTTGTAGGTAATGACTTCGTCTTCAAGGCATGCAAAGTTAGAAATCGGAAATCGCCTGATTTGTGTCGAATTTCTGGGAAAATAACTTTCGTTTTTGGAAAAAACGCCATATCTCGGAAACGGTGCGTCCAATCGCAATTTGCCTTTTAGTTAAGCTTTTTTTCAAACATACCCGACCGGATGACGCAACTTTTAAGCCAAAAATCATGCCGCTAGGTGCAATAGAACCCCACTTTTGGGCAAACATAAGGTGGTGTTCGATCAAAAAACCAGTATGCTCTGGAGGTGCATACTTTGACTTTGAATATCTCGGGAACGGAGGGACGCAGGAAAAAAGTAATGATAGGGGGTTGTAGGTAATGACTTCGTCTTCAAGGCATGCAAAGTTAGAAATCGGAAATCGCCTGATTTGTGTCGAATTTCTGGGAAAATAACTTTCGTTTTTGGAAAAAACGCCATATCTCGGAAACGGTGCGTCCAATCGCAATTTGCCTTTTAGTTAAGCTTTTTTTCAAACATACCCGACCGGATGACGCAACTTTTAAGCCAAAAATCATGCCGCTAGGTGCAATAGAACCCCACTTTTGGGCAAACATAAGGTGGTGTTCGACCAAAAAACCAGTATGCTCTGGAGGTGCATACTTTGACTTTGAATATCTCGGGAACGGAGGGACGCAGGAAAAAAGTAATGATAGGGGGTTGTAGGTAATGACTTCGTCTTCAAGGCATGCAAAGTTAGATATCGGAAATCGCCTGATTTGTGTCGAATTTCTGGGAAAATAACTTTCGTTTTTGGAAAAAACGCCATATCTCGGAAACGGTGCGTCCAATCGCAATTTGCCTTTTAGTTAAGCTTTTTTTCAAACATACCCGACCGGATGACGCAACTTTTAAGCCAAAAATCATGCCGCTAGGTGCAATAGAACCCCACTTTTGGGCAAACATAAGGTGGTGTTCGACCAAAAAACCAGTATGCTCTGGAGGTGCATACTTCGACTTTGAATATCTCGGGAACGGAGGGACGCAGGAAAAAAGTAATGATAGGGGGTTGTAGGTAATGACTTCGTCTTCAAGGCATGCAAAGTTAGAAATCGGAAATCGCCTGATTTGTGTCGAATTTCTGGGAAAATAACTTTCGTTTTTGGAAAAAACGCCATATCTCGGAAACGGTGCGTCCAATCGCAATTTGCCTTTTAGTTAAGCTTTTTTTCAAACATACCCGACCGGATGACGCAACTTTTAAGCCAAAAATCATGGCGCTAGCTATTATAGAACCCCACTTTTGGTCAAAAGGAAGGTGGTGTTCGACCAAAAAACCAGTATGCTCTGGAGGTGCATACTTTGACTTTGAATATCTCGGGAACGGAGGGACGCAGGAAAAAAGTAATGATAGGGGGTTGTAGGTAATGACTTCGTCTTCAAGGCATGCAAAGTTCGAAACCGGAAATCGCCTGATTTGTGTCGAATTTCTGGGAAAATAACTTTCGTTTTTGGAAAAAACGCCATATCTCGGAAACGGTGCGTCCAATCGCAATTTGCCTTTTAGTTAAGCTTTTTATCAAATATACCCGACCGGATGACGCAACTTTTAAGCCAAAAATCATGGCGCTAGCTATTATGGAACACCACTTTTGGTCAAAAGTAAGGTGGTGTTCGACCAAAAAACCAGCTTTTTGGCCAAGGTGCCTACTTTGACATTGAATATCTCGGGAACGGAGGGACGCAGGAAAAAAGTAATGATAGGGGGTTGTAGGTAATGACTTCGTCTTTAAGGCATGCAAAGTTCGAAATCGGAAATCGCCTGATTTGTGTCGAATTTCTGGGAAAATAACTTTCGTTTTTGGAAAAAACGCCATATCTCGGAAACGGTGCGTCCAATCGCAATTTGCCTTTTAGTTAAGCTTTTTTTCAAACATACCCGACCGGATGACGCAACTTTTAAGCCAAAAATCATGCCGCTAGGTGCAATAGAACCCCACTTTTGGGCAAACATAAGGTGGTGTTCGATCAAAAAACCAGTATGCTCTGGAGGTGCATACTTTGACTTTGAATATCTCGGGAACGGAGGGACGCAGGAAAAAAGTAATGATAGGGGGTTGTAGGTAATGACTTCGTCTTCAAGGCATGCAAAGTTAGAAATCGGAAATCGCCTGATTTGTGTCGAATTTTTGGGAAAATAACTTTCGTTTTTGGAAAAAACGCCATATCTCGGAAACGGTGCGTCCAATCGCAATTTGCCTTTTAGTTAAGCTTTTTTTCAAACATACCCGACCGGATGACGCAACTTTTAAGCCAAAAATCATGGCGCTAGCTATTATAGAACCCCACTTTTGGTCAAAAGGAAGGTGGTGTTCGACCAAAAAACCAGTATGCTCTGGAGGTGCATACTTTGACTTTGAATATCTCGGGAACGAAGGGACGCAGGAAAAAAGTAATGATAGGGGGTTGTAGGTAATGACTTCGTCTTCAAGGCATGCAAAGTTAGAAATCGGAAATCGCCTGATTTGTGTCGAATTTCTGGGAAAATAACTTTCGTTTTTGGAAAAAACGCCATATCTCGGAAACGGTGCGTCCAATCGCAATTTGCCTTTTAGTTAAGCTTTTTTTCAAACATACCCGACCGGATGACGCAACTTTTAAGCCAAAAATCATGGCGCTAGCTATTATAGAACCCCACTTTTGGTCAAAAGGAAGGTGGTGTTCGACCAAAAAACCAGTATGCTCTGGAGGTGCATACTTTGACTTTGAATATCTCGGGAACGGAGGGACGCAGGAAAAAAGTAATGATAGGGGGTTGTAGGTAATGACTTCGTCTTCAAGGCATGCAAAGTTAGAAATCGGAAATCGCCTGATTTGTGTCGAATTTCTGGGAAAATAACTTTCGTTTTTGGAAAAAACGCCATATCTCGGAAACGGTGCGTCCAATCGCAATTTGCCTTTTAGTTAAGCTTTTTTTCAAACATACCCGACCGGATGACGCAACTTTTAAGCCAAAAATCATGGCGCTAGCTATTATAGAACCCCACTTTTGGTCAAAAGGAAGGTGGTGTTCGACCAAAAAACCAGTATGCTCTGGAGGTGCATACTTTGACTTTGAATATCTCGGGAACGAAGGGATGCAGGAAAAAAGTAATGATAGGGGGTTGTAGGTAATGACTTCGTCTTCAAGGCATGCAAAGTTAGAAATCGGAAATCGCCTGATTTGTGTCGAATTTTTGGGAAAATAACTTTCGTTTTTGGAAAAAACGCCATATCTCGGAAACGGTGCGTCCAATCGCAATTTGCCTTTTAGTTAAGCTTTTTTTCAAACATACCCGACCGGATGACGCAACTTTTAAGCCAAAAATCATGGCGCTAGCTATTATAGAACCCCACTTTTGGTCAAAAGGAAGGTGGTGTTCGACCAAAAAACCAGTATGCTCTGGAGGTGCATACTTTGACTTTGAATATCTCGGGAACGAAGGGACGCAGGAAAAAAGTAATGATAGGGGGTTGTAGGTAATGACTTCGTCTTCAAGGCATGCAAAGTTAGAAATCGGAAATCGCCTGATTTGTGTCGAATTTCTGGGAAAATAACTTTCGTTTTTGGAAAAAACGCCATATCTCGGAAACGGTGCGTCCAATCGCAATTTGCCTTTTAGTTAAGCTTTTTTTCAAACATACCCGACCGGATGACGCAACTTTTAAGCCAAAAATCATGGCGCTAGCTATTATAGAACCCCACTTTTGGTCAAAAGGAAGGTGGTGTTCGACCAAAAAACCAGTATGCTCTGGAGGTGCATACTTTGACTTTGAATATCTCGGGAACGGAGGGACGCAGGAAAAAAGTAATGATAGGGGGTTGTAGGTAATGACTTCGTCTTCAAGGCATGCAAAGTTAGAAATCGGAAATCGCCTGATTTGTGTCGAATTTCTGGGAAAATAACTTTCGTTTTTGGAAAAAACGCCATATCTCGGAAACGGTGCGTCCAATCGCAATTTGCCTTTTAGTTAAGCTTTTTTTCAAACATACCCGACCGGATGACGCAACTTTTAAGCCAAAAATCATGGCGCTAGCTATTATAGAACCCCACTTTTGGTCAAAAGGAAGGTGGTGTTCGACCAAAAAACCAGTATGCTCTGGAGGTGCATACTTTGACTTTGAATATCTCGGGAACGAAGGGATGCAGGAAAAAAGTAATGATAGGGGGTTGTAGGTAATGACTTCGTCTTCAAGGCATGCAAAGTTAGAAATCGGAAATCGCCTGATTTGTGTCGAATTTCTGGGAAAATAACTTTCGTTTTTGGAAAAAACGCCATATCTCGGAAACGGTGCGTCCAATCGCAATTTGCCTTTTGGTTAAGCTTTTTTTCAAACATATCCGACCGGATGACGCAACTTTTAAGCCAAAAATCATGGCGCTAGGTGCAATAGAACCCCACTTTTGGGCAAACATAAGGTGGTGTTCGATCAAAAAACCAGTATGCTCTGGAGGTGCATACTTTGACTTTGAATATCTCGGGAACGGAGGGACGCAGGAAAAAAGTAATGATAGGGGGTTGTAGGTAATGACTTCGTCTTCAAGGCATGCAAAGTTAGAAATCGGAAATCGCCTGATTTGTGTCGAATTTCTGGGAAAAAACGTTTCGTTTTTGGAAAAAACGCCATATCTCGGAAACGGTGCGTCCAATCGCAATTTGCCTTTTAGTTAAGCTTTTTTTCAAACATACCCGACCGGATGACGCAACTTTTAAGCCAAAAATCATGCCGCTAGGTGCAATAGAACCCCACTTTTGGGCAAACATAAGGTGGTGTTCGACCAAAAAACCAGTATGCTCTGGAGGTGCATACTTTGACTTTGAATATCTCGGGAACGGAGGGACGCAGGAAAAAAGTAATGATAGGGGGTTGTAGGTAATGACTTCGTCTTCAAGGCATGCAAAGTTAGAAATCGGAAATCGCCTGATTTGTGTCGAATTTCTGGGAAAACAACTTTCGTTTTTGGAAAAAACGCCATATCTCGGAAACGGTGCGTCCAATCGCAATTTGCCTTTTAGTTAAGCTTTTTTTCAAACATACCCGACCGGATGACGCAACTTTTAACCCAAAAATCATGGCGCTAGGTGCAATAGAACCCCACTTTTGGGCAAACATAAGGTGGTGTTCGATCAAAAAACCAGTATGCTCTGGAGGTGCATACTTTGACTTTGAATATCTCGGGAACGGAGGGACGCAGGAAAAAAGTAATGATAGGGGGTTGTAGGTAATGACTTCGTCTTCAAGGCATGCAAAGTTAGAAATCGGAAATCGCCTGATTTGTGTCGAATTTCTGGGAAAACAACTTTCGTTTTTGGAAAAAACGCCATATCTCGGAAACGGTGCGTCCAATCGCAATTTGCCTTTTAGTTAAGCTTTTTTTCAAACATACCCGACCGGATGACGCAACTTTTAAGCCAAAAATCATGCCGCTAGGTGCAATAGAACCCCACTTTTGGGCAAACATAAGGTGGTGTTCGACCAAAAAACCAGTATGCTCTGGAGGTGCATACTTTGACTTTGAATATCTCGGGAACGGAGGGACGCAGGAAAAAAGTAATGATAGGGGGTTGTAGGTAATGACTTCGTCTTCAAGGCATGCAAAGTTAGAAATCGGAAATCGCCTGATTTGTGTCGAATTTCTGGGAAAAAACGTTTCGTTTTTGGAAAAAGCGCCATATCTCGGAAACGGTGCGTCCAATCGCAATTTGCCTTTCAGTTAAGCTTTTTTTCAAACATACCCGACCGGATGACGCAACTTTTAAGCCAAAAATCATGCCGCTAGGTGCAATAGAACCCCACTTTTGGGCAAACATAAGGTGGTGTTCGACCAAAAAACCAGTATGCTCTGGAGGTGCATACTTTGACTTTGAATATCTCGGGAACGGAGGGACGCAGGAAAAAAGTAATGATAGGGGGTTGTAGGTAATGACTTCGTCTTCAAGGCATGCAAAGTTAGAAATTGGAAATCTCCTGATTTGTGTCGAATTTCTGGGAAAATAACTTTCGTTTTTGGAAAAAACGCCATATCTCGGAAACGGTGCGTCCAATCGCAATTTGCCTTTTAGTTAAGCTTTTTTTCAAACATACCCGACCGGATGACGCAACTTTTAACCCAAAAATCATGCCGCTAGGTGCAATAGAACCCCACTTTTGGGCAAACATAAGGTGGTGTTCGACCAAAAAACCAGTATGCTCTGGAGGTGCATACTTTGACTTTGAATATCTCGGGAACGGAGGGACGCAGGAAAAAAGTAATGATAGGGGGTTGTAGGTAATGACTTCGTCTTCAAGGCATGCAAAGTTAGAAATCGGAAATCGCCTGATTTGTGTCGAATTTCTGGGAAAATAACTTTCGTTTTTGGAAAAAACGCCATATCTCGGAAACGGTGCGTCCAATCGCAATTTGCCTTCTAGTTAAGCTTTTTTTCAAACATACCCGACCGGATGACGCAACTTTTAAGCCAAAAATCATGGCGCTAGGTGCAATAGAACCCCACTTTTGGGCAAACATAAGGTGGTGTTCGATCAAAAAACCAGTATGCTCTGGAGGTGCATACTTTGACTTTGAATATCTCGGGAACGGAGGGACGCAGGAAAAAAGTAATGATAGGGGGTTGTAGGTAATGACTTCGTCTTCAAGTCATGTAAAGTTAGAAATTGGAAATCGCCTGATTTGTGTCGAATTTCTGGGAAAATAACTTTCGTTTTTGGAAAAAACGCCATATCTCGGAAACGGTGCGTCCAATCGCAATTTGCCTTTTAGTTAAGCTTTTTTTCAAACATACCCGACCGGATGACGCAACTTTTAAGCCAAAAATCATGCCGCTAGGTGCAATAGAACCCCACTTTTGGGCAAACATAAGGTGGTGTTCGACCAAAAAACCAGTATGCTCTGGAGGTGCATACTTTGACTTTGAATATCTCGGGAACGGAGGGACGCAGGAAAAAAGTAATGATAGGGGGTTGTAGGTAATGACTTCGTCTTCAAGGCATGCAAAGTTAGAAATCGGAAATCGCCTGATTTGTGTCGAATTTCTGGGAAAATAACTTTCGTTTTTGGAAAAAACGCCATATCTCGGAAACGGTGCGTCCAATCGCAATTTGCCTTTTAGTTAAGCTTTTTTTCAAACATACCCGACCGGATGACGCAACTTTTAAGCCAAAAATCATGCCGCTAGGTGCAATAGAACCCCACTTTTGGGCAAACATAAGGTGGTGTTCGACCAAAAAACCAGTATGCTCTGGAGGTGCATACTTTGACTTTGAATATCTCGGGAACGGAGGGACGCAGGAAAAAAGTAATGATAGGGGGTTGTAGGTAATGACTTCGTCTTCAAGGCATGCAAAGTTAGAAATCGGAAATCGCCTGATTTGTGTAGAATTTCTGGGAAAATAACTTTCGTTTTTGGAAAAAACGCCATATTTTGGAAACGGTGCGTCCAATCGCAATTTGCCTTTCAGGTAAGCTTTTTTTCAAACATACCCGACCGGATGACGCAACTTTTAAGCCAAAAATCATGGCGCTAGGTGCAATAGAACCCCACTTTTGGGCAAACATAAGGTGGTGTTCGATCAAAAAACCAGTATGCTCTGGAGGTGCATACTTTGACTTTGAATATCTCGGGAACGGAGGGACGCAGGAAAAAAGTAATGATAGGGGGTTGTAGGTAATGACTTCGTCTTCAAGGCATGCAAAGTTAGAAATCGGAAATCGCCTGATTTGTGTCGAATTTCTGGGAAAATAACTTTCGTTTTTGGAAAAAACGCCATATCTCGGAAACGGTGCGTCCAATCGCAATTTGCCTTTTAGTTAAGCTTTTTTTCAAACATACCCGACCGGATGACGCAACTTTTAAGCCAAAAATCATGCCGCTAGGTGCAATAGAACCCCACTTTTGGGCAAAAGGAAGGTGGTGTTCGACCAAAAAACCAGTATGCTCTGGAGGTGCATACTTTGACTTTGAATATCTCGGGAACGGAGGGACGCAGGAAAAAAGTAATGATAGCGGGTTGTAGGTAATGACTTCGTCTTCAAGGCATGCAAAGTTAGAAATCGGAAATCGCCTGATTTGTGTCGAATTTCTGGGAAAAAACGTTTCGTTTTTGGAAAAAGCGCCATATCTCGGAAACGGTGCGTCCAATCGCAATTTGCCTTTTAGTTAAGCTTTTTTTCAAACATACCCGACCGGATGACGCAACTTTTAAGCCAAAAATCATGGCGCTAGCTATTATAGAACCCCACTTTTGGTCAAAAGGAAGGTGGTGTTCGACCAAAAAACCAGTATGCTCTGGAGGTGCATACTTTGACTTTGAATATCTCGGGAACGGAGGGACGCAGGAAAAAAGTAATGATAGGGGGTTGTAGGTAATGACTTCGTCTTCAAGGCATGCAAAGTTAGAAATCGGAAATCGCCTGATTTGTGTCGAATTTCTGGGAAAAAACGTTTCGTTTTTGGAAAAAGCGCCATATCTCGGAAACGGTGCGTCCAATCGCAATTTGCCTTTTAGTTAAGCTTTTTTTCAAACATACCCGACCGGATGACGCAACTTTTAAGCCAAAAATCATGGCGCTAGGTGCAATAGAACCCCACTTTTGGGCAAACATAAGGTGGTGTTCGACCAAAAAACCAGTATGCTCTGGAGGTGCATACTTTGACTTTGAATATCTCGGGAACGAAGGGATGCAGGAAAAAAGTAATGATAGGGGGTTGTAGGTAATGACTTCGTCTTCAAGGCATGCAAAGTTAAAAATCGGAAATCGCCTGATTTGTGTCGAATTTCTGGGAAAATAACTTTCGTTTTTGGAAAAAACGCCATATCTCGGAAACGGTGCGTCCAATCGCAATTTGCCTTTTAGTTAAGCTTTTTTTCAAACATACCCGACCGGATGACGCAACTTTTAAGCCAAAAATCATGGCGCTAGGTGCAATAGAACCCCACTTTTGGGCAAACATAAGGTGGTGTTCGATCAAAAAACCAGTATGCTCTGGAGGTGCATACTTTGACTTTGAATATCTCGGGAACGGAGGGACGCAGGAAAAAAGTAATGATAGGGGGTTGTAGGTAATGACTTCGTCTTCAAGGCATGCAAAGTTAGAAATCGGAAATCGCCTGATTTGTGTCGAATTTCTGGGAAAATAACTTTCGTTTTTGGAAAAAACGCCATATCTCGGAAACGGTGCGTCCAATCGCAATTTGCCTTTTAGTTAAGCTTTTTTTCAAACATACCCGACCGGATGACGCAACTTTTAAGCCAAAAATCATGGCGCTAGCTATTATAGAACCCCACTTTTGGTCAAAAGGAAGGTGGTGTTCGACCAAAAAACCAGTATGCTCTGGAGGTGCATACTTTGACTTTGAATATCTCGGGAACGGAGGGACGCAGGAAAAAAGTAATGATAGGGGGTTGTAGGTAATGACTTCGTCTTCAAGGCATGCAAAGTTAGAAATCGGAAATCGCCTGATTTGTGTCGAATTTCTGGGAAAAAACGTTTCGTTTTTGGAAAAAACGCCATATCTCGGAAACGGTGCGTCCAATCGCAATTTGCCTTTTAGTTAAGCTTTTTTTCAAACATACCCGACCGGATGACGCAACTTTTAAGCCAAAAATCATGGCGCTAGCTATTATAGAACCCCACTTTTGGTCAAAAGGAAGGTGGTGTTCGACCAAAAAACCAGTATGCTCTGGAGGTGCATACTTTGACTTTGAATATCTCGGGAACGGAGGGACGCAGGAAAAAAGTAATGATAGGGGGTTGTAGGTAATGACTTCGTCTTCAAGGCATGCAAAGTTAGAAATCGGAAATCGCCTGATTTGTGTCGAATTTCTGGGAAAAAACGTTTCGTTTTTGGAAAAAGCGCCATATCTCGGAAACGGTGCGTCCAATCGCAATTTGCCTTTTATTTAAGCTTTTTTTCAAACATACCCGACCGGATGACGCAACTTTTAAGCCAAAAATCATGCCGCTAGCTATTATAGAACCCCACTTTTGGGCAAACATAAGGTGGTGTTCGACCAAAAAACCAGTATGCTCTGGAGGTGCATACTTTGACTTTGAATATCTCGGGAACGGAGGGACGCAGGAAAAAAGTAATGATAGGGGGTTGTAGGTAATGACTTCGTCTTCAAGGCATGCAAAGTTAGAAATCGGAAATCGCCTGATTTGTGTCGAATTTCTGGGAAAATAACTTTCGTTTTTGGAAAAAACGCCATATCTCGGAAACGGTGCGTCCAATCGCAATTTGCCTTTTAGTTAAGCTTTTTTTCAAACATACCCGACCGGATGACGCAACTTTTAAGCCAAAAATCATGGCGCTAGGTGCAATAGAACCCCACTTTTAGCCAAAAATAGGGTGGTGTTTGACCTAAAAACCTACCTTTTTATGAAATAGTGTAATATCTCTCAAAGATTTTTTGTTGTCCTTACAAGGACAGTTTTTAATTGTTATCATGTTATTATGTTAAGGGTTATCGCGTCAGAAACGCGTCGGAAATGCGTCGGAAACGCGTTAGAAACGTGTCGGGATATCGCTACGAGAAAAGGCGTCGGAAACAGGATGGAAGCTCTTCGGGATATAGAGTTGGAAACGCGTTGGGATATCGCATCGAAACCGCGACGGAAGCTCGTCGGGATATCGCTACGGGAAAAGGCGTCAGAAACGCGACGCAAGCTCGTCGGGATATCAAGTCGGAAACGCGTCGGGATAACGCGTCGGAAACGCGACGGAAGCGCGTCGGGATATCGCTACGGGAAAAGGCGTCTGAAACGCGACGGAAGCTCGTCGGGATATCAAATCGGAAACGCGTCGGGATATCGCGTCGGAAACGCGTCGGGATATCGCATCGGAAACGCGTCTCAAAAGCGTCAGAAACGCGTCATTATATCGCGTCGCGATAAGGCGCAGGAAACGCGTGGGGATAACGCGTCGGAACCGCGTCGGGATATCGAGTCGGAAACACGTCGGGATTTCGCGTCGGAAACTCATCGAAAGCTCGTTGGGATATCGCGTCGGAAACGCATCGAAAGCTCGTCGGGATATCGAGTTGGAAACACGTCGGGATATAGCGGCGGAAACGCGTCGGAAGCTTGTCGGAAACGCGTCGTGATAACGCGTCAGAACCGCGTCGGGATATCGCGTCGGAAACACGTCGGGATATCGCGTCGGAAACGCGTCGGGAGCTCATCGGGATATCAAGTCGGAAACGCGTCGGGATAACGCGTCGGAAACGAGACGGAAGCTCGTCGGAATATCGAGTCGGAAACGCGTCGGAAGCTCGTCTGGATATCGAGTCGGAAACGCGTCGGGATATCGCGTCGGGATAACGCGTCAGAAACGCGACGGAAGCGCGTCGGGATATCGCGTCGGAACTGCGTCAGAAACGCGACGGAAGCTCGTCGGAATATCGAGTCGGAAACGCGACGGAAGCGCGTCGGGATATTGCGTCGGAACCGCGTCAGAAACGCGACGGAAGCTCGTCGGAATATCGAGTCGGAAACGCGTCGGGATATCGCATCGGAAACGCGTCTCAAAAGCGTCAGAAACGCGTCGTTATATCGCGTCGGGATAACGCGTCAGAAACGCGACGGAAGCGCGTAGGGGTATCGCGTCGGAACTGCGTCAGAAACGCGACGGAAGCTCGTCGGAATATCGAGTCGGAAACGAGTCGGGATATCGCGTCGGGGTAACGCGTCGAAAACGCGTCGGGATATCGCATCGGAAACGCGTCTCAAAAGCGTCAGAAACGCATCGTTTTATCGCGTCGGGATAAGGCGCAGGAAACGCGTGGGGATAACGCGTCGAAAACACGTCGGAAACTTGTCGGGATATGGAGTCGGAACCGCGTCGAAAACGCGTCGGGATATCGTGTCAGAAACGCTTCGGAATGTCGCGACGAGAAGGTGGACGACAACGAAGACGACAAGGAGCAGGACTAAGACAACGAAGACGCCGAAGAGAAGGAGGACGACGAAGACTATGACAAAAACGACGAGGAGGAGGACGACGAAGACGACGAACACCATGATGAAACTTTACATTCAAAAGTGTGTGAAATTGCTACGTTCCCCTCCCGCCCAAAAACCCAACTCTTCTCATCTCACGGTCCAAAAACGGGTGGTCACATACAAAGAAATGTCAACTCCAGGGTTAAGGGCGAAATTATACGAGGGGCTAAGTTGTTTTTTAGTTCACCCCCCCACACACACACACACACGCCGGTTCGGTTTTTGGTTTTACAATTGCTATCGATTTTCCATGACAACCCGATTTGGAAGGGCCAGTCGGTTTGCGTGCGTGTGTGTGTGTCTGTTTCTTCACACTCTCGAGCACGCAATCGGAAAATACACAGAGAGCGGCAGCGTCAGCTGTTGTTTTCATAACCCTTTTGGCCTCAGCAAAATAGGGACTCCTCCTCTGCTGCCAGAGTCCATCCCTCCTCCCGGGTGCGTGAAATGTGTTTTCACAAGTGGGTGGAGGGTGCTCGGTTGCTCTGGAACTTGACTTCTGTACAATGCCGAATTGGCAATAACATTAAATTGGGATTAATGCAGAAGCAACCGCAAATTGTTGGTCCTTGGAACGAAATCATTTCGAGTTCATCTCTTCGGGGAAGATTTTCAGTCTATTTTTGGTCAGAGCTGAGCTAGAGACTGAAGTGAAAAGGATTCCCCCGGTGAGGAGAACTAAGTACACTCAATTAGGACCATTCATGCGTCCTGAAGACGATGTCATTTTCTACAACCCCCGATCATTACTTTTTTCCTGCGTCCCTCCGTTCCCCAGATATTCAAAGTCAAAGTATGCACCTCCAGAGCCTTGCAAAAAAAAAGTTGGTTTTTCGGTCAAACACCTCCGAATTTTTGGCTGTAAGTAGGGTTCTATAGCAGCTAGAGCCATGAATTTTGGCTTAAAAGTTGCGCCAAAACATAGTCCATCTTCGATATTATGGGAGAAAATTGCCGTTAGACACGCCATTTTTGAGATATGGTGCATTTTATAATAAATGAGCTGCTTTTTTCGTCCTTTCCGATCCTGATTTTTTGGCTATATCTCGGAAACTACTGGACATAGATCGACAAATTATGGATCAAAATATTCGTATTGAACACCGCAAGGATGCCTGAAATGAAGACCCGCGAAAGATTTGTGTATGAAAAATGATGTCCTTTTTTTGATCCTGCAGGATCCTGCGGCAATGAATCTTTGCAAATTCATAATTTCCCCTTCGAACACAACCAACCCTACGATCTCTACCCATTTTCGCATTCAAAATTCGACAAAATTTCGAAAATTTCAAAAATGTCACGTTTTCACGGAAAAAATGCAAACAATTGCGAAACTTCGTGGTCGACTTTTCAGCCGAATTCGTGTCGATTTTTTAAAAATCCAAATTTGGATAAAATTCTTTGGATATATCGGCAGAGAGTCCGTAGTTGATGATAAATCTGAAATTTGAACGAATTTGGTCCACAGGATATGTCAAAAAGTTGAAAAAATCCTTGAGACGAAAACGTACATAACCTCGTCCTGATGCCTTTTTTTGGCTATAACTCAGAAACTATTGAACCTACGGCCATAAATGAAGTGTGAAAATGTTCATATTGAACGCCTGAATATTTGTTGTTATGCGGTATATTGACGCCAGACGCACCGTTTTCAAGATATAGCACATTTTGAAAGAAAAACGTTCGTTTTTTCGGTGTTTCTAATGTTCATTGAAGTAGTTATTACACTTAAAGACTTTTGCGCTATCCTTTGAGAACATTTATGATGCAAACGATACAGTAAAAGGATGTTGATCTGTTGGGCCAGCAGATATATCTGTCTGACTCAACAGATCCTTGTAACCTCCAACATTCAAAGTCAACCCCAAACTTAAACCACACTCAAAAAGTCCTTTTCAGGACTCAAACCCCGCAAAAAGTGGACTTATTTCCCACCCCGCATGAGCATTAAGTCCACCTCGCAAAATGTGGACTTATTTCCCACCTCGTATCAGCATCAAGTCCACCTCGCAAAAAGTGGACTTATTTCCCACCTCGCATCAGCATTAAGTCCACCTCGCAAAAAGTGGACTTATTTCCCACCTCGCATGAGCATTAAGTCCACCTCGCAGAAAGTGGACTTATTTCCCACCTCGCATGAGCATTAAGTCCACCTCGCAGAAAGTGGACTTATTTCCCACCTCGCATGAGCATTAAGTCCACCTCGCAGAAAGTGGACTTATTTCCCACCTCGCATGAGCATTAAGTCCACCTCGCAAAAAGTGGACTTATTTCCCACCTCGCATGAGCGTTAAGTCCACCTCGCAAAAAGTGGACTTATTTCCCACCTCGCATGAGCGTTAAGTCCACCTCGCAAAAAGTGGACTTATTTCCCACCTCGCATGAGCATTAAGTCCACCTCGCAGAAAGTGGACTTATTTCCCACCTCGCATGAGCATTAAGTCCACCTCGCAAAAAGTGGACTTATTTCCCACCTCGCATGAGCGTTAAGTCCACCTCGCAAAAAGTGGACTTATTTCCCACCTCGCATGAGCATTAAGTCCACCTCGCAAAAAGTGGACTTATTTCCCACCTCGCATGAGCATTAAGTCCACCTCGCAAAAAGTGGACTTATTTCCCACCTCGCATGAGCGTTAAGTCCACCTCGCAAAAAGGGGACTTATTTCCCACCTCGCATCAGCATTACGTCCACCTCGCAAAAAGTGGACTTATTTCCCACCTCGCATCAGCATTAAGTCCACCTCGCAAAAAGTGGACTTATTTCCCACCTCGCATGAGCGTTAAGTCCACCTCGCAAAAAGTGGACTTATTTCCCACCTCGCATGAGCATTAAGTCCACCTCGCAAAAAGTGGACTTATTTCCCACCTCGCATGAGCGTTAAGTCCACCTCGCAAAAAGTGGACTTATTTCCCACCTCGCATGAGCATTAAGTCCACCTCGCAAAAAGTGGACTTATTTCCCACCTCGCATGAGCATTAAGTCCACCTCGCAAAAAGTGGACTTATTTCCCACCTCGCATGAGCGTTAAGTCCACCTCGCAAAAAGTGGACTTATTTCCCACCTCGCATGAGCATTAAGTCCACCTCGCAAAAAGTGGACTTATTTCCCACCTCGCATGAGCATTAAGTCCACCTCGCAAAAAGTGGACTTATTTCCCACCTCGCATGAGCGTTAAGTCCACCTCGCAAAAAGTGGACTTATTTCCCACCTCGCATGAGCATTAAGTCCACCTCGCAAAAAGTGGACTTATTTCCCACCTCGCATGAGCGTTAAGTCCACCTCGCAAAAAGTGGACTTATTTCCCACCTCGCATGAGCATTAAGTCCACCTCGCAAAAAGTGGACTTATTTCCCACCTCGCATGAGCGTTAAGTCCACCTCGCAAAAAGTGGACTTATTTCCCACCTCGCATGAGCGTTAAGTCCACCTCGCAAAAAGTGGACTTATTTCCCACCTCGCATGAGCATTAAGTCCACCTCGCAAAAAGTGGACTTATTTCCCACCTCGCATGAGCGTTAAGTCCACCTCGCAAAAAGTGGACTTATTTCCCACCTCGCATGGGAATCAAGTCCACCTCGCAGAAACAAAAATTCCACTTCCATCCCAACAAAATTCAAACAGAATTTAGCAAAAATCCAAACCAGAGTACTAGTCGCTCAGAAATCAGCAGCAGGTATCTGGTGTCATAATTTCTATAAACTTAATCTGCAACGTGGCAACGCTGCTAGTTGTAGTGAAGTTACAGAGTTTTCTGATTGGTTGAAGATAAGAAATTAAGAAATTTGTAGTGTGACCATCGTCCATTTATCAAATTTACTTGCATGCATTCAAAGTGACCGAACCGTGAATTTCTTATAAAAGAGGGTCCTTGGGAACGAATAAGAATTGTGAGAGGATGCGAACAGTCTTCATTTTCGATCTGAAAATGCTCAATTTTAAAAGTTAGCAATTTTTTTAACGAAAAACTTCATAAAAGTTTGGGTAATCTGGTCACACTAAAATGATCTTTAATTGTACTTCACTCTGATTGGTCGGAGATAATTTTCTGTCAATTTGTCATGGTTACCATCATGCAGCACTATGAAAATGATTAAATAAACCGGAATTGGCTTGGAAATCGAACAAAACATTAACTTATATAAAAGCGAGTTATTGCAAATGAGAAAGGACCGGTCAAGCAACATAGATGCACTTTGATTTTTGTCTGATAAAGCAGAAAATTCGATGTTTTCACATGTTTTAAGGAAGAGGTTGGTTGAGAATTCTAGGGACCATGGTAACTCTAAGGAAGCGGTAACTTATTTATGAAATGACATTCGCTCCCATTGGTCAGTTGGTAAATTCGATCGGCGGTGCCACGTTTCACATTAATTTGAGCAAAATATAATTGAGTGGAATACCTATTGTGGTTTTCTGTGCGCCTGGTGTTTCAGCTGGTATTTGAGTGAAATTTTATGGGAATTGATTTTGCACGATGGGTATGCATTTTTTTGCGGTTTCTTAGAGGGGAGGTAATGGGTTTTAATTTGAATGGAGCTATGAGCAACATGGGCATGAGCAGCATGAGCAGATGATCATTTTAGGAATCGATTTAGAAGACGTTCTGTAAGAAGATGGAAGCCGTCGTTGCCGCCTTGCGATAGAGATTATGTGATTGATGATATATTTGAAATTTGAGCAGATTCCTTGAGTCGAAGTGTGCATAACCTCATCCTGACGCCATTTTTTGGCTATATCTCGACAACTATTGAACCTACAGCCATATTTGAGGCATCAAAATATTCGTATTTAACACCTGCACAAAAATGATTAAGAGGCAAATCGACGGCAGATTCACCGTTTTTCAGATATTGCGAATTTTACTTAAAAATTAACAGCTTTTTTCGTCCTTTCTAATCCTGATTTTTTGGCTATATCTCGGAAACTACTGGACGTACATCGACAAATTATGGCTTAAAATGTTCGTATTGAACACCGCAAGGATGTCTGAAGAGGAGACCTGCGAAAGATTTGTGTATGAAAAATGATGTCCTTTTTTTGATCCTGTTTGATCCTGCGGCAATGAATCTTTGCAAATTCATGTTTTCTCCTTCAAACACAATCAACCTTACGATCTCTACCCATTTTCGCATCCAAAATTCGGCAAAATTTCGAAAATCGAAAAAATGTCATGTTTTCACCGAAAAATGCAGTCAATTGAGAAACTTCGGGGTCGACTTTTCCGCCGAATGCGTGTCAATTTTTTGAAAATCCAAATTTTGATGAAATTCTTTTGTGTTTTGAGTAGAGATACCGTTGCTGATGGTAAATTCAAAATTTGAACGATTTTGGTTCACAGGATATGTCAAAAAGTTGAAAAAATCCTTGAGTCAAAGAGTACATAACCTCCTTCTGATGCCGATTTTTGGCTATATCTCGGAAACTATTGGACCTACGGCCATAAATGTTGGCTCAAAATGTACGTATTGATTCCCCGCATGAAAGTTGTTGAGGGCAATTTAGGTGTCAGACGCACCGTTTTCGAGATATGACGCATTTTCTGATAAAATGTTTGGTTTTGCGCTGAAATTCAACGGAAATAACGGGACTTTTGGGATTAAATTAGGCGCGTCTTGAAGACGAAGTTATTACCTACAACCCCCATCATTACATTTTCCTGCGTCCCTCCGTTCCCGAAATATTCACTGTCAAAGTAGGCACCTTGGCCAAAAAGCTGGTTTTTTGGTCGAACACCACCTTATTTTTGACCAAAAGTGGGGTTCTATTGCACCTAGCGGCATGATTTTTGGCTTAAAAGTTGCGTCATGCGGTCGAGTATGTTTGAAAAAAAGCTTAACTAAAAGGCAAATCGCCGTCCGACGCACCGTTTCCGAGATATGGCGTTTTTTCCAAAAACGAAAGTTATTTTCCCAGAAATTCGATACAAATCAGGCGATTTCCGATTTCTAACTTTGCATGCCTTGAAGACGAAGTCATTACCTACAACCCCCTATCATTACTTTTTTCCTGCATCCCTCCGTTCCCGAGATATTCAAAGTCAAAAAGTGCACAATGACAAAAATATATCTGCTACCGTTTCTGGGCGACTAGTACTTCAGGAAATATTTTAACCAAGAAAACGAGCGAATTCACGGAATCCCCTTCTAATATCCGTGCTTAAATGAGTTCTCAAAACTCAATCCCTTCCAAACTTCTGAATCCGAACGAGGAGATCAACGAATAGGACCTCATCTGAAGGAGCTCAGCGTTGCGTTTATCGCCGCAGTCAAGTGCAGGATGTGTTCCATTTATTGGCTCAAATTTTAAAATCAAACAGTCCATTTGAGCTGCACAACAGAATGCGAGATGAATGTGACACGAAATGGGAAGCAGTCACCATAGATGGGGGTGGGGGGAGGTATAATTAAGGAAGGAAATACATTTTAATTGCTGATCTCTCTGTCTCTCTTCGACGGCCGATTGAAATTTACAGTCGAAGGGAAATAATTTCTCAGAATCACTTCCACGACCGTATGAACGTAATCAGGGCGAAATGAAAGAAAGTCCAAAACGAAGACAACGGGTCTGCCACTCTGAATGGGTGTGCTCGACTCGTGGTGGATGGTAAACTGGATTTAAGTTAGTGTCTCGGAGAATGATGCCGAGGACGAATGAAACTTTTCAATCAATTAACTTTAAAGGCACTTTAAATTGCGTAATTGAAGGGTAACACTCCCCCTCAGTCACTGTTCGTTCCCAGCAAGCGAAGAGAGAGAGAGAAAGAAAGTGGGAGGAGGGAAAGTGCTTCTGGGGGAGGGTGTAATCGATTTTTTACTCCCACGCAAGAAAACAAGGCGAACTCCAAAGTGAAACTAGTTTAACTGTCAGTGACTGTAGTTGAACCTGTCCCGAAGCCTTCTGCAACAAATTTGCTCCAAATCGAACGTAAACCATGTAAAGATCCAAGCGAACTGACGTTCGGTTACAGGAATTCTCAAACTCTCCATAAACACGAGGAGATTCACCCTCACCTCAACCGTAGCAACTTCCTTAAAGTCGTAGTCATCCCCAGTTAAAGCGTAAAGTCAAATTAAACCGGATTGTTGCCTTCACGAGTATCTCGTTTCTAGTTGAACACGACTTTAGTGAGTCCCCCACCTCCACCCACCTGGTCGATTGCAAATACCCTTAACGCCTTCCTATTGTTCAATTACTTGCCTCAAACTTCGAAATTGGGTCATATATCGATAACCCAAGTGCGGGGTTGGAAAGTTGAACAAAATCCTCGCTCATATCCTTTACATCCTTGCGGAAAGCCTGCGAGAGAAAAAGAGGAAGAGTGAGTGAAAGTTTTTAAACAATTTAACTGCATTACCTTGCGACAAACCTACCGGAGGAGGTGTCTCTGGAGTGCTTTTCGCTGTCTGTCTGTGCGAAGCAATTTTTATTACAACAAATCCAATGAACCCGAACGGATACACATATTCTTATAATATGAAGACATTTCAGGTGTATCCTTCTAAGGGGTTCCTATTTTAATGGGTTAACCACCACCGCCGCCATCCACCACTCCATCTCCGTCGACGATTTGGCGAAACCTTAGAAAGCTACAACTTCGCCTTTAACTAAGTTAAAAGGAATAAAATTGAAATTGGTTACCACACACACACACAGACGCATGCAGAAGGATAAAGGAGTCATAACCAGGCACACGCACACCGGAAGGAAGGATATGTGAACGGGCATTACCTGAATATGCGGATCGAATTGACATTTATTTTGCGGTACTTGAAATGAAATGAATGTTTTTAATATACTCCCATCTCGTGCGACTCCTCCCCTCGGATACGAGTTTTTTTTTTCCTTGATTTTGCCTCATAAACAGGGCTGAAGGTCCCACAAACGAGTGTGGGTAATAATGATGAGGATGGGGATGGGTATGGGGATGAGGATGAGTAACGTAACGGGCGGGGATGAGCAAGGCCATCAAATCTTATCTGGAATGTGAGGCGCTGTGAGACGGTGTCTGCGCGCTTGTTTCCTTTTGTCAACTGAATGAGGTTGGAATTTCAAGGAGCTTCACGATTTTGATGGAAACACTTGGCTTGTTATAAACTCATTTCATTGGTTTCCGTTAAGTCATTTGGGTCATTCTTCTTTCTTTTTTTTTGGTTTGAATGGACACATCCTGGAGGAGGGCGTTATGGTCCAATTTTTGAAACGACTTTCCGTCTCTTCAACGTCCACGATCTTCAGGGGGGCCATCTTCTAGAGAAGCCCTACACAAAAAAGAGGGCAAAACACGACCTTCAGTGGAAGCGCCTTCTAGACAATACCTTCAGAAAAAGAAGGGACGCGATATCCCCCATGCGCTTTCGATGCGCTTTTGACGCGCTTTCGACGCGCTTTCGACGCGCTTCCGACGCGTTATGCCGACGCCTTTCCTACACCTTATCCCGACGCATTTCCAATTCGTTTGTCAAGTGTTATCCGACGTGTTTCCGACGCGTTTCCCGACGCATTATCCCGACGCGTTTCGACGTGTTTTCTCGTCGGAGTCCGACGATCAGTGTAAATGACTCATGCACAAAAAGAAGCGCGCCTCTTAGAGAATCCCGTCACAAAAAGAAGGGCATCCCGACGAGTAGTGTAAACGCCTCATGCACAAAAAGAAGGGCGGGCGCCTTCTGAAGAATTCCCGCACAAAAAGAGGGGCAACACGACCTTCAGTGGAAGCGCCTTCTAGAGAATACCGTCAGAAAAAGAAAGGACGATGCGCTTTCGACGCGCTTCCGACGCGTTATGCCGACGCCTTTCCTACACTTTATCCCGACGCGTTTCCAATTCGTTTGTCAAGTGTTATCCGACGTGTTTCCGACGTGTTTCCGACGTGTTTCCGACGCCTTTCCGACGCCTTTCTGACGCATTATCCCGAAGCGTTTCGACGTGTTTTCTCGGCGGAGTCCGACGATCAGTGTAAACGCCCCATGTACAAAAAGGGCGCCTTCTAGAGAATCCCTTTACAAAAAAAAAGGGGCAACACGACCTTCAGTGGGAGCGCCTTCTAGCCTTCGCCTTCCTTCACCAAAAGAAGGGCATCCCGACGATCACACACAAAAAAGCCGGTCGCAACAAAATCTCCACTGCATCCTTTTGACACTTTGTACTTTGGCTCAAAATATTCGATCTTAAGCATCTAAAAACAATCAAAAAAACAAAAACAAATCCAATCAGTTGATGACACTCATGAATATTCTTGTTTTCTTTATTTAATTGCAGCTGAGGCCGATCTTAGAGATAAATATTCTGAGCCCCAGTACTACGATGTCAAAGGTCAGAATAAAACACTCAAAAAAAAAATACAAATTATTTACTTCTTCTTCTTCTTCTTGTATGTTTACTTTGTTGTTTGGTTGCTTTTGAGTTGTTTCTCTAGATTTTTTCCGATTTGTTTTCCGTTCTTTCTGCTTACCTTTCGTAGTTACATCGTTTTTTGTGTCTTGTGCCTTGTTTAAGTCGAAGTCTTGTTACATGACGGATGAAACGTTTGCTCAAGCCCAAGGACCGTTTTGTGATAAGCATGCTAAATTTGTAGTGGTTGTTGGCTCTCATTTTTGCTCGATTCGACTTGTGTCTCTGTAATTGTCTCTTGCTCTTCGCGTCATCGTCGTCGTCATCATCATACCGATGGCAGTCAGACGAAAATTTAATCAAAAGCCCTAATTTCCCAAACGTATCCTTCTCTCTCTCTCTCTCACACTCTCTGTCACTCTATCGCTGAGTTAGTTTGTTATCCCTTCTCCACAGAGAACACCTCCTGGGGGACAGAAAAAAAAAAGAAATATCCGTCAGAATATTTAAGGCCAACCCGGAATAACAATAGTGATGCTCTCATCCTTGCATCCTTCTCTCACACATATAATATGCGCTCGCTCCTGTATGCACTGCACAATGGGGCCGAACGTAGTCCTTGTATGTGCACAGTTTGACACACAAGTTTTGACAAAATGGAATTGTACCAAATTTGTCATATTAACAATAAAAAGTACACTCATAGACTTCCCACACCACTTCCCGGGCTTCCCTCCTTCACAGCCTCTCACCATCATCATCATCGTGGCCCCGCCAAAGCCGTCGTCTCTGACATTCTCCCGGCACACCCACTTTCCCATGCCCGTTCTTAGCAAGTTTTGCTCGCGCCATTCTCCTCCGGAAACAGGATGAGGAATGCAACAACATAACGTCGACGGAGAGAGAGAGGGGGAAGAAAAAATAAGCAACAAACAAACGAACGAACGAACGAAAACAGCAGCAACGAATTTTGCACTAAAGGCATGCAAGGATGAAGGATATTTATAGTGACGGTTGCAAGCGATAATTACGTGCGGCATACAAAGCGCTATACAATCTTTGAATACGCTCGCATCAGAAGGAAACGGAAGTGTCCTCAATGGGAGGACTACACGGGCCGGGCCACGGAACCGATGGCGCCTTGTTGAGGCTGCGATTTTGTGAAAATCCCTGCTGTCATTGCAGCAAATGAATGCCTGGAATCTCTCCTCAATGTACAACTCTTCTGATGCATTCCACGCCTCAGTCCGAGACCGCTCCTCAGTGCAACTCTTCCGACGCATTCTACGACGCAGTCTGAGACCTTCCCTCAATGATTCTGATTCCGCACCATCCCGAAGTTGTCAACGAACTTAGTTCAGTGCCATCTTAAGCACAAGAAAATACCCGCAAAAAGGATTTAGTTGCGCCCCAAAAAAAAAATGTGCACATCCTTATGGAAACCGCTCCTGTCACAAGCAACGATTTGATCGTATTCAGTGCTTTTTCTTGCATTCCCCCTCACAGCAAAATGCGGCCAAAGAAATGAATGGAACATGGTAAAAAGCACATTGAGACCGAAGGCAAATTACTGTACCCTTCCCTGAGCACACACACACACACAGTCACAAGCAGTTGCGTATATTATTTATTTAGTTAGTTTCATTTATTTTATGAATATCATCTATCTTCCCTTGTGTGCGGTGTAGTGGAAGACAAGAGGAGTGGAGGAATGGATTGTATGTTAAGAGAGATAGAGAGAACATTCCCTCAACCACCGTCGCGGCATATGGCGGATGAGTGCTTCGTTCTTCGTGCCATTGTGCAACGTGAACACCATATTTATGCGATTTATTCGCTGATCTAGTGAATAATGCATTCGTTTCCAACTCAGAACGCGCGCGCTTTAAAGTCGCACAGATACACAAATGCACCTAGATGTGTCGCATGCATAACAAGTTTAATAATGATGTTACTTACTTTCTGTCAGCACATTCCCAATGCATCCAGTCGCGCATCATAGGGAAAGCAAAATGCACGCGATTCACCGCCGACAGACATACATACACTCAAATTTTTTGCTCGCAAAACCAACTGCCTTCCTGCCACCCGACCAACCAACCAGCAGTAGAAGCAGCAGCAGCAGCGTTAGTAGAAGCAGCACAACACATCATTAGCTTTGAGAGGACTATTTAAAGTGAATTCATTTGGAAGCTTTTCCTTCAGAACTTCTGTCGCAATTGAAGTGGAATTGTATGGGAGGACTTGTAAGGACTGTGAATAGAGTGTGTCGAAGGATGCGTGAGTTAAAGATATAAGCAGCGAGCGGGGGAATAGAAGCACACATTAAAAAAAAATAGCAAAAAACTACTGAAAACCCTATGATTTCGTAGACCCAACTTGAAGCTGCACGTCCTCAATCTTGCAGCAGAGGAAGGGGCCGCATGAATAAAACGTGACTGATGTGACGTTTTTCAACATGAAATCAAAGGATTTCAAGTGAGCCTCTGATGAAGGGCACGAAAGGGGTTGCGAGTCCTCCCAGGGGAGGATGGTATTTGATCGGAGATTCGTTGACTGAATACCGAGTCCGACTACAAAAAACTAGAGCCTCCCGCCTTCAATATGTCGCTGAAAACTGATCGCAGATTGCTGTGTGTTGATGTCTCAGCTGGGCTGCCCGATGCGAATCTGGAATTCATTCGTCGTCTCTTTGGTTGAAATTTTCTCTGAAGTACTAGTCGCCCAGAAATTGTAGCAGGTATATTTTTGCTGATGTGTACACTTTGACTTCGAATGTCTCGGGAACGGAGGGACGCAGGAAAAAAGTAATGATGGGGGGTTGTAGGTAATGACTTCGTCTTCAAGGCATGCAAAGTTAGAAATCGCAAATCGCCTGATTTGTGTCGAATTTCTGGGAAAATAACTTTCGTTTTTGGAAAAAACGCCATATCTCGGAAACGGTGCGTCCAATCGCAATTTGCCTTTTAGTTAAGCTTTTTTTCAAATATACCCGACCGGATGACGCAACTTTTAAGCCAAAAATCATGGCGCTAGGTGCAATAGAACCCCACTTTTGGTCAAAAATAAGGTGGTGTTCGACTAAAAAACCAACGTTTTTTCCCAAAAATTCACCATATCTTCAAAACGGTGTGTCCAACATGGATATTCCCCTCTACAAGTTTTATTCAGGCATTCAAGACGAACATTTTAAGGCCTTATTTGTGTCTGTAGGTCCAATAGTTTTCGAGATATAGCCAAAAAACTGCATCAAGAAGAGGTTAAGGACTCCTTCGTCTCAAGGATTTTTTCAACTTTTTGACTGATCCTGTGGACCAAAATCGTTCAAATTTCAGATTTATCATCAACTACGGACTATCTGCCGATATATCCAAAGAATTTTATCCAAATTTCGATTTTTAAAAAATCGACACGAATTCGGCTGAAAAGTCGACCACGAAGTTTCGCAATTGTTTGCATTTTTTCCGTGAAAAAGTGACATTTTTGAAATTTTTGAAATTTTGTCGAATTTTGAATGCGAAAATGGGTAGAGATCGTAGGGTTGGTTGTGTTCGAAGGGGAAATTATGAATTTGCAAAGATTCATTGCCGCAGGATCAAACAGGATCAAAAAAAGGACATCATTTCTCATACACAAATCTTTCGCGGGTCTTCATTTCAGGCATCCTTGCGGTGTTCAATACGAATATTTTGATCCATAATTTGTTGATCTACGTCCAGTAGTTTCCGAGATATAGCCAAAAAAACAGGATCAGAAAGGACGAAAAAAGCAGCTCATTTGTTACAAAATGCACCATATCTCAAAAATGGCGTGTCTAACGGCAATTTTCTCCCATATTGTCGAAGATGGACTATGTTATGACGCAACTTTTAAGCCCAAATTCAAGGCTCTAGCTGCAATAGAACCCGACTTATTGTCAAAAATTCGGACGTGTTTGGCCGAAAAACAAACTTTTTTCTTTCGCAAGGCTCTGGCTACCGGCAGTTCATTCGTCGTCTTTTTGGTTGAAATTTTCTCTGAAGTACTAGTCGCCCAGAAACTGTAGCAGGTATATTTTTGCCATGTGCTCGGAGAATCAACGTGCTCCTTGCACACATGCAACCTTGAATATCTGCCGAAAGATGATACCAAACAGACGCCTGATTACAGCACCAAAAATTTCTTACTTATAACACCCGGATTACATAAACTCCCCCCGAAGCCGTTGATGGCTAATAAATTGAACGCAAAAGCGATTAGATGCGACCCAACCCAACCCAACCCAAGTGAGCACAGCTTTCACGGTATTTCGATTTGATGAGAATTCATAACGAGTTTCGCAATCTTTCCCGTTGCCACAGCAAACGACTCAATTACCCACCACGACGTAACGATGATGCACTCTCATCCCTTTAGATCGCCACGCGTCCCACTCACCTTTCCATTCGGCAAAAGAGGCAAGACACTCCTGAAGACTTTCTGTGGCATGATAATCTGTACTAAACCCTAAACGAAGATTGCATTCAAGGAGCTAACACAAGACAGTGGCTAAATGGTTTAAGCAGTTCAACCGGCTTAAGCTGTTTAAGCAATTTAAGCGCTAGACGTAAAATAAACCTCTTGTTACAGAGGGGAACCGATATTCCGCAAAGACAAACACAAGTACACACGTGATGTGGGATCCGATTCTTACCGAAAAATATATCAGATATTCCTCGCTGCCTTTGGCTCTCCCTCCCCCCGGCAGAACCACCACCACTGCGCGATGCTGAGGCATCTGTCGCATAGGAGTCTCCTTATATCCTTTGGTTACTATTAGCAGCATCTGGGACACTGTCGGGTAACTGGGCGTTGGGTTTGCAAAGAAAACAACAAGCATATACAACTCTTTCGAAGTACAGCGAGTACTTTGGAGTCATCGAGTGAGGGGGGATGGGGAGGCGAAGAGATTTTTGCACAGCACCAGGGAGCTATGGCTCATTCTTCAGTCGGTTTGGCAATAGCAACAAAGTTGAAATGATAATGAAAATATGTTTCCGTAGATAAAAAACGAAACATGCCCGGAACAAGGGACAACCAACCAGACGCACACACTCCAATGCACAGGGGAACATTTGTGTACACACACATCCATGGGCGAGTCGACTGAAAGTGACGCATGGAAGACTGTCAGGACATTGGATACCTCTTTTAAGAGGGAAATGTCATTATTTGCATGATGGGAACTGCTATGTAGCTCAGTGCCTTGTCTCTTCGGGCTTTCATGTTTGATAACTTTCTTTTTTTCCCTTTGAATTCGAAAGGGGGCGGGGGGGACGATGTATGTGAAGCTTGTCATGGAGCCTGGAAGCCACTGGTTTTTCGGGTGGCGGAGTAATAAAGTCGCTTGTCATATCTTTATTGAGAGGAGGATTTCATTCCTTCAATTTGCTTTATGTTGCATAAGGAAACTTCAAAACTGTTGCCACTAAACGGTCTTGATGGTGGTTCGTCCAATGACTCTTTCTTCTTTATCTCACTTGGTACAAGTGGGAATCTCTCATCGAATGCACCAGCTTTACTTTGTTTTTGCGTTCGAATACACATTCTTTCGAATCTCCGTCGTGGACTTATTGATCCAGGGTTCCCCACACTGGACAGAGACAAACGCCTCCTTGGAGAAGGAAGGAAACAAACTCACGTGCATGCACAATTTTATGATCTCCTGGTCCAAGAGATGACTGCTTTACGATTAAGGCCACGATCCGAATGCACTCCTGTGAGTGAACTTTTTGCAAGACAGTACTTTTTCGTCGTCGTTTTAGTTGAAATTTTCTCTGAAGTACTAGGCGCCCAGAAATTGTAGCAGGTATATTTTTTGCCGATGTGCACACTTTGACTTTGAATATCTCGGAAACGGAGGGACGCAGGAAAAAAGTAATGATGGGGGGGTTGTAGGTAATGACTTCGTCTTCAAGGCGTGCAAAGTTAGAAATCGGAAATCGCCTGATTTGTGTCGAATTTCTGGGAAAATAACTTTCGTTTTTGGAAAAAACGCCATATCTCGGAAACGGTGCGTCCAATCGCAATTTGGCTTTTGGTTAAGTCTTTTTTCCAAACATACTCGACCGGATGACGCAACTTTTAAGCCAAAAATCATGGCGCTACGTGCAATAGAACCCCACTTTTAGCCAAAAATAGGGTGGTGTTCGACCGAAAAACCAAACTTTTTTATTTTGTCTTCTAATTTCATTTTACAAGAGAAACACTCACCGAAAGCGGCGGCCGCCGCCTACAAGTGACAATAATTTGGTTATGTGATACTTTCTGTTGGTTGGTGTATCTGAATTCAAATTAATCCAAGGTCTATGCCCTGGTGGCAAGGAAACAACAGCAACCATGCCAAGGGAACAGGCTTATTAGCATATTTTCAGGAAGGTGGAGGGTGGGACTTAATTAAAACCTCTAGTCCCCTGTGAATGATGTCAAAAGTCTTTTGATCTTGTGGGGTGCCTCTTCCTCTGCCACTTTCTATCTCCTTTCGCCTTTGATCTGACTCCAAAAAAAAAAAACTGCCGTCATAAATGCTGTTTTGTATTTTTAAATAATAAATCATATTTTTTAATTCAATACATAAATTTGATGTCTACTCACGCTCTCTCTCTCACACTGTGTCTTTCTGCCTCTTTTTTTCGTTACAGCTGCCCGTGCCAAAATTTTGGGATCGACTGAAGTCCATGTGAAGCGCGACAGTACAATTTCATTAGCATGCTCAGTGAATATTCATGCATCGTCTGTTTCATGGTAATTGGTTGCTATATGTACATATATCTACATTGTTCCTCCCAGAATCCCATCTCCTTCCCCCCACACTCACACCCACACCCAATCCCTCTAGCCTCATGCACTCTTGCACTCTGATGAGGTAAGTCCTACTCTTCATCGCATAGTTTTTGTCCACTTTTTTGATTTTTTCTTTTTTTTGTTTTGTTTTATCTCCCTCTGTGTGTGTGGCCTTTTTTCCCACCTTCTCTCTTAGTGTTCACTTTCTAGACAACACTGGACCGGGAAAAGGACTTGAACTGCATATGCAACGCCGACATCACCACCACAGCCTTTGCAAAGTCACCGTCACAGTCACCATCACGGTCACTATTGCCATCGCCGCCACTAACCCAATCTCCCATCTGATCTGGTCTTGTGCGGCTCTTGCGTTCGGACATGTGTCAAGAAGGGTTTTTCAATTAAACATAGATGTCGTCCGGAGATGTGCTGTGCTGTGTGTTATTTCCTGAATGATAACTGTATTGGGCTTGGAAATTATTGAAATCTCTCTCTCTCTGACGACTGAATAGACTGCTGGCTGTGTGTTCAAAGGTCAATCATTGGGTTGTGTGGATGATGTTGTAAAGGGGATTTGTTATAGATGTCAAAACGTCAGACGATTGCAAAAACAAAATGCAAACTCTGTTCAAAAATTGAAATTGAAACCACACAACAGAAAAAGAAAGTTACATAAGTGCAGCTACCAACTTTATGGCCATCTTTCTGGAGCCAGCACAGTCCAGAGTTCAGTGCAGTGCAGTGGATACGAGTGTGTGTATGGATGTCAATTGGCACGCACTAAACGAATCCATTTCGCAGTCAAATCAATGTTCAAAGTACATATTCTCTTTGAAATTCCATCTCCCCAATCCAACAACTGGACCAGAGTATTCATCCACTTTTGGACTACTCCTATCGGTCTACCCTTTGGCTCTAGATTTGGCCCAACCTCTTTCTCTCTCTCTCTCTGTGTGTGTAGGAAACCTACTCAACTCGACATCCACTAATTGTGTTGAACACTCTACCATTCATGCCGGAAACCTTGTTCCTCTGATTTATTCTGACAAATTGAAACTGTGGACCAAGTGAACACACAAAACTACAACCAATGGTCGGAGGAATGGTTGGCTTTGAGTCCTTTTTTGTTTCGTTAAGGGTGGCAGGGGGAGGGTGAGGAAATGGAGGACTCTTCTGCACACACACACACAACCACTGGCTGTAATGCATTCGCTCCCACCTCTTTCCCTCTTTTTTGTTTTTTCTTCTATTTTGTTTTGTTTCGTCGGATTTTGATGGAAACTGCCATCTTTATGACACAAATCCATCCACAGTCTCTCGTGCCCCTTTGTACTAGAGTAGCGTAGCAAACCACACCTGTGGTGGGATATAGCCAACAACACATGGACAACTCTCTCTCTCTCCGCTCCTCATCAATAATTCTTCTCTCCTGCCATGTGTGTGCCTCTGTGTGGGTGTGTGCGATGGGATGAAAGGCTAAAGGATGAATCTCCTGCATCCAGAAATTTACATTTTAATCATAATTTTGTGTTGGACGACTTTTTTAGAGGGTAAATGTTGTTCAGAGACCTTTTTCGATATTTAATGAAAGTTTGCTTCGCTTTTTTTTTTTTGCTTTTTGTTTTGTTTTTTTTTTTTTTTTTTAATTAATTCATATCTCGCTTGAACGTCCTTGTTTTGAAGCTCTCCCGGCGGTGGTGGTGGTTGTGGCAGCGGCAACGACGGTGGCGGTGGCTGAGCTCAACTTGGGGCCATACCTACATGAAGTTAGCATGCCGGCAGTGATGGCAATGTGCTGTTTATGATGTCGGATTGTTGGATACTTCCGAGGTACACTATGTTCACGTGTTGACTCTGTGTGTGTGTGGATTAAACTGAAATTTTAAACTCCTCCGGTTATGAGATTTTTTTTCTTCTACCTCTGCATACCTTATTCTCCTCCCATCTATCTCCTTGTGAAATGATGAAAAATTTACATTTGTAAGCGTGAATATAATGAGGACTGCACCCGAAAACTTCCAAAAAAAAAACCCCATCATCCCCACAAAAAGGACGAGGGGTTTGATCTAAAAGTTAGTCTTTTGCGAGGATCATCGTAACTCTTGCATGACCATCCTCATAATGTGTGCTGTGGTCGTTCATTGGATAAATATTTCCAGGTTCCCCGGCGGGAAAGTTTCCCTCGGACGTGTTCGTGACAAATGTAACCAAACAATTTTCTGTTTCGTTTTTCTCTTTTTGCAGGTATCATGGCTCATCGATTGTGGACTTTGATTCGGTTCGCGGTGGTATCAGCTTGGAAACGGAGAAAACTGATGTTGGCACTACAAGTCGTCTCATGTTGACACGGGCATCGTTTCGTGATTCTGGCAACTACACGTGCGTTCCAGCGGCAGCAATACCAGCCTCTGTGCAAGTGCATGTATTGAATGGTAAGATGTCTCATAAATCCCCTTCATTTTGACAGCTAGAGATTGCCATCGTTCGGTGGAATTCTTGGATCTCTTCTGAAACTGATATGGCTTTGTAAACATCAAACTCGACTCGAGTGGTTTCATATTAACTCACCCTGGCGGCTCTCATTAGGCTTATTTGTGTGTAGCACGCCTCAAAGGAATCGGATTATTCCTCGGAAAGGCACTCTCTCCACCACTATCCTTCCATTGTTCACAATGTCATCTCTGCAAAAGCTTCTACATTGTTGACGCAGGAGATTCGCCTCTCCCCCCTCGCACCCGTACCTTGCTCAACTCATCAACAAGGTCAAAATCCCCGACACAGACTTTCTATTGTCGACTCTGAAATATCCAACTGCGGCAGTTGGACATGGTGTATTACCAAAAACCAGAACGTATCGGCCCCGAATCTCTCACACTCTGCAGCTGCCTCTAACTCACACACACACCCACACCCACGTGGGAAACAATGCAAAAAGCAGACATCGGGACACTGCGTCCCTAGTGTCAAGCGGAGGCGGCTATTGTAAACTAATTCCTTTGATGATTGCTTGTTGGCTTTTTTTTTCCTCTATGAGGGGAGGAGCGGAGGGAGATGAGGAGGAACAGAGATCCTCAGGCATTGTGGCCTTCCATTTGATCGGTGGCGCATCGGAAACAATGAAGCTGTGTGCAAGGATTGTAATCCAATTCACGTTCGAACACCATCCAGTGACCGCACGTCCTTCAGCTTTCCTGTGTCCCCCTCCCTCCACTTGTTTGGAGAACTCCATCTCTGGATAGCACGACAGAAAAAAACTAAACAAAAAAAATTTAAGAAATAATAACACAGAGAGGGAGTGTTGTTGTTTCAATTCAATTGAGGGTTGACTGGAATGACAATCGTGAAAATATGCCCCAACAACAGATAACGCATATTATGAATAAATTATAGGTTGTGTCCTGCTTTTTCTCTCTTTTTATTACATTTTCTCCCATGCTAACCATGGTTCAAATCGTTTCAGGTGAACATCCAGCTGCAATGCAAACAAGTAGCGGAGTACCAAGCCCATCGCATCTAGCCATTGTTATCCTGTGTGTCCTATCGATAGCGGCATGTCATCAATCAATCATATCACAAACAACGTCCATTGATCGCTTCTATCATTCGAGATGACTTCAACGGCGGCGAGCGGTTTTATGAAATTGTATCAAAGGCGAGGAGGATGATGTTGATGACGCGAGCATGAAGCAACCAGAGACGAAGGATTATGATGAGCAGCAGCAGCAACATGACAGCAAGGACGTGAAGATGAGCAACGCCGAATGACACAATTGGTAAGATGGTGCACACACACACATACCCATACCGACAACAACAACAAGAAAATATATAAATTTAAATTTAAATAAATGAGAAGAAGAGAATATATAAGAAAAGAATTGTATTTGTAATTGATAACACATCCTTAAAGGATACCACTACTTCTAAGGACTACATTTTAAAAAAAGATATACATATATATACATACACAAATATATATATACATAGATATATGTATGCATAAATGTAACATGATTCAGAATAAAAAAAAAAAAAAGCAGACACAAGGACACCTTACTATGGTTGGAGGATATTTTTTTGACTGTGTATCAATTAGAGGTAAAGAGTTTGATTGAGGTCTTAGGCGTCAGCATGCTATTTTGATGTAAATATTCGTTATAATTCTATCGGTTTCTATTCCTTTCCCTCCTGATGCTCCCAATCCTCCCGATCCTTGCCTGATTCGTTATTCTTCTTTGACTGCGGTCGGCCGTTGTCTTTGTCGTGTGACGGGCGGTTTTGACCCGGAGTTAGTAAAAATTGCCGTCTGCTTGTGACATCCCCAGAAAAAGGAATCGCGAATCGCCTGATTGCGTTCGACCGAAATACCAAACCTCTCGTCGCGTTTTCGTCGTCGTTTTAGTTGAAATTTTCTCTGAAGTACTAGGCGCCCAGAAATTGTAGCAGGTATATTTTTTGCCGATGTGCACACTTTGACTTTGAATATCTCGGGAACGGGGGGACGCAGGAAAAAAGTAATGATAGGGGGTTGTAGGTAATGACTTCGTCTTCAAGGCGTGCAAAGTTAGAAATCGGAAATCGCCTGATTTGTGTCGAATTTCTGGGAAAATAACTTTCGTTTTTGGAAAAAACGCCATATCTCGGAAACGGTGCGTCCAATCGCAATTTGGCTTTTGGTTAAGTCTTTTTTCCAAACATACTCGACCGGATGACGCAACTTTTAAGCCAAAAATCATGGCGCTACGTGCAATAGAACCCCACTTTTGGTCAAAAATAAGGTGGTGTTCGACCAAAAAACCAGCTTTTTGGCCAAGCTGCCTACTTTGACATTGAATATTTCGGGAAGGGAGGGACGCAGGAAAAAAGTAATGACAGGGGGTTGTAGGTAATGACTTCCTCTTCAAGGCATGCAAAGTTAGAAATCGCAAATCGCCTGATTTGTGTCGAATTTCTGGGAAAATAACTTTCGTTTTTGGAAAAAAACGCCATATCTCGGAAACGGTGCGTCCAATCGCAATTTGGCTTTTGGTTAAGTCTTTTTTTCAAATATACCCGACCGGATGACGCAACTTTTAAGCCAAAAATCATGGCGCTACGTGCAATAGAACCCCACTTTTGGTCAAAAATAAGGTGGTGTTCGACCAAAAAACCAGCTTTTTGGCCAAGGTGCCTACTTTGACATTGAATATTTCGGGAAGGGAGGGACGCAGGAAAAAAGTAATGACAGGGGGTTGTAGGTAATGACTTCCTCTTCAAGGCATGCAAAGTTAGAAATCGCAAATCGCCTGATTTGTGTCGAATTTCTGGGAAAATAACTTTCGTTTTTGGAAAAAACGCCATATCTCGGAAACGGTGCGTCCAATCGCAATTTGGCTTTTGGTTAAGTCTTTTTTTCAAATATACCCGACCGGATGACGCAACTTTTAAGCCAAAAATCATGGCGCTAGGTGCAATAGAACCCCACTTTTGGTCAAAAGGAAGGTGGTGTTCGACCAAAAAAACAGCTTTTTGGCCAAGGTGCCTACTTTGACATTGAATATCTCGGGAACGGAGGGACGCACGAAAAAAGTAATGATGGGGGGTTGTAGGTAATGACTTCCTCTTCAAGGCATGCAAAGTTAGAAATCGGAAATCGCCTGATTTGTGTCGAATTTCTGGGAAAATAACTTTCGTTTTTGGAAAAAACGCCATATCTCGGAAACGGTGCGTCCAATCGCAATTTGGCTTTTGGTTAAGTCTTTTTTCCAAACATACTCGACCGGATGACGCAACTTTTAAGCCAAAAATCATGGCGTTACGTGCAATAGAACCCCACTTTTGGTCAAAAATAAGGTGGTGTTCGACCAAAAAACCAGCTTTTTGGCCAAGCTGCCTACTTTGACATTGAATATTTCGGGAAGGGAGGGACGCAGGAAAAAAGTAATGACAGGGGGTTGTAGGTAATGACTTCCTCTTCAAGGCATGCAAAGTTAGAAATCGCAAATCGCCTGATTTGTGTCGAATTTCTGGGAAAATAACTTTCGTTTTTGGAAAAAACGCCATATCTCGGAAACGGTGCGTCCAATCGCAATTTGGCTTTTGGTTAAGTCTTTTTTTCAAATATACCCGACCGGATGACGCAACTTTTAAGCCAAAAATCATGGCGCTACGTGCAATAGAACCCCACTTTTGGTCAAAAATAAGGTGGTGTTCGACCAAAAAACCAGCTTTTTGGCCAAGGTGCCTACTTTGACATTGAATATTTCGGGAAGGGAGGGACGCAGGAAAAAAGTAATGACAGGGGGTTGTAGGTAATGACTTCCTCTTCAAGGCATGCAAAGTTAGAAATCGCAAATCGCCTGATTTGTGTCGAATTTCTGGGAAAATAACTTTCGTTTTTGGAAAAAACGCCATATCTCGGAAACGGTGCGTCCAATCGCAATTTGGCTTTTGGTTAAGTCTTTTTTTCAAATATACCCGACCGGATGACGCAACTTTTAAGCCAAAAATCATGGCGCTACGTGCAATAGAACCCCACTTTTGGTCAAAAATAAGGTGGTGTTCGACCAAAAAACCAGCTTTTTGGCCAAGGTGCCTACTTTGACATTGAATATTTCGGGAAGGGAGGGACGCAGGAAAAAAGTAATGACAGGGGGTTGTAGGTAATGACTTCCTCTTCAAGGCATGCAAAGTTAGAAATCGCAAATCGCCTGATTTGTGTCGAATTTCTGGGAAAATAACTTTCGTTTTTGGAAAAAACGCCATATCTCGGAAACGGTGCGTCCAATCGCAATTTGGCTTTTGGTTAAGTCTTTTTTTTCAAATATACCCGACCGGATGACGCAACTTTTAAGCCAAAAATCATGGCGCTAGGTGCAATAGAACCCCACTTTTGGTCAAAAGGAAGGTGGTGTTCGACCAAAAAAACAGCTTTTTGGCCAAGGTGCCTACTTTGACATTGAATATCTCGGGAACGGAGGGACGCACGAAAAAAGTAATGATGGGGGGTTGTAGGTAATGACTTCCTCTTCAAGGCATGCAAAGTTAGAAATCGCAAATCGCCTGATTTGTGTCGAATTTCTGGGAAAATAACTTTCGTTTTTGGAAAAAACGCCATATCTCGGAAACGGTGCGTCCAATCGCAATTTGGCTTTTGGTTAAGTCTTTTTTCCAAACATACTCGACCGGATGACGCAACTTTTAAGCCAAAAATCATGGCGCTAGGTGCAATAGAACCCCACTTTTGGTCAAAAGGAAGGTGGTGTTCGACCAAAAAAACAGCTTTTTGGCCAAGGTGCCTACTTTGACATTGAATATCTCGGGAACGGAGGGACGCACGAAAAAAGTAATGATGGGGGGTTGTAGGTAATGACTTCGTCTTCAAGGCACGCAAAGTTAGAAATCGGAAATCGCCTGATTTGTGTCGAATTTCTGGGAAAAAACGTTTCGTTTTTGGAAAAAACGCCATATCTCGGAAACGGTGCGTCCAATCGCAATTTGGCTTTTGGTTAAGTCTTTTTTCCAAACATACACGACCGGATGACGCAACTTTTAAGCCAAAAATCACGGCTCTAGATGCAATAGAACCCCACTTTTAGCCAAAAATAGGTACGCGTTCGACCAAAAAACCAAATTTTTGCAAGGCTCTGAGTACATTTTCGTCGTCGTTTTGGTTGAAATTTTCTCTGATGTACTAGTCGCCCAGAAATTGTAGCAGGTACATTTTTGCTGATGTGCACACTTTAACTTTGAATATCTCGGGAACGGAGGGAGGAGTAATAACTGCCGTCTGTTTGTGGCATCCCCGGAGTTAGTAACAATTCCAGTCTGTTGTTGACATCCCTGGAGTTAGTAAAAATTAACTTTTTGTTTCCCACAAAATACAACGTTCCCGTTTCCGGTGGGACATCTTTTGTCGGATTAATGCCAAGAGCTCTTGACACCTGTTCGGTTCACAAATCTCATGCCACATCCTTCCTTCGGAAAGGACTGCCACTCTGCCATGTGGAGGTGTTCATAAACGCATTCCTTCATTCCCCCCCGCAAAGCATGACACTATCCACAAATGACAGACAATGAGTGCATACGAAATGCATCCCAAAACCGAGCACGACATGAAACAGATTTCAAATTTTTGAAAAACCGCAAACACATTTATTGTCAGTCGCTGACCTGCTGAATCGAGCATAAATCCAATATGCTGTCTCCGCTAAGTGCGGCAAATAAATCAAGCAAACGCAAAATCATAATTCAACAAAACCGAGCTGTCGGTGCGCTCGCGAAGAAAGGGAAGGAGGGGGGCGGTGAGAGACTTCGTCGATAGACGGATTTCTCTACTTCGTGGTCATCGAAACTTCTCCTTGTTTGCAGTGGTGTTTCGAAATTGAGATCGGACGCATAGCAGCTGCACAAAAGGACGATAGAGTCACGACCACTACATTGCGGGTGTGTGCATGCGGTCCCTTAAAATGTCAATATGCACTATCGCTGGCACTCAACAGAACCAGAATCCGAACTAGGACCGGATTTAAAGTAAAGGAGTACCACGAATTCAACTACATCGGCTTCGTTCTATTTGTGCATGAATCCTGCACTCACGTCCTAGCTTTACATTCAGAAGATACCCCTTCCCCTCTCTCACCAGATGCACAGAGACAGTGTCTTCCGTCGCCATAGAGAACGACATTCGAAATCGTCGCCGTCGTCGTCGTCGTTGTCTCTCATGGTATCCCTTGTACAGCACGAAATGTTGAACATATCTGCAATCCGCTGTCTTCTCTGTATCCCCCTGGTACCTGAATCCCCTTGAAACAAAAGCAAGAGAGAAGCCGACAAAACATGAAACACGAAATGATTGCTCAACAATTGTACAGAGCTCGGGCAAGAGTTCCTCCAAACTTTCAGCTTCTGGAAAAAAAGAAAAGCAAAATTTCTCAATCAGGTATGTGTACTTCTCTCTCGTCCTGGCTCACGCACGTTCACCGTCGGAATTAAGTCAACACTCGACCGATGCAAAAGTCAAGACTTAACCTACGCACACTTATCCGGTGATCGGCTGAGCAGAAGGAAACATTTCCTCCAGCATTTTGCAGAGGGAAATGCAAGCAGAAAAACAACGTCAGCGTTCGTGACTGCAACGGAAATTCAATCTGCAAATGTTCCGGTTTTTTTGACTTAACCAAAAAGGAGGTGGCTGTGGGAGAGAGAGAGCTCCGACTGAATTCTTGACCCACCAGATTGTTGTGGTTTCTTCGAAGCGTTCGGTTTCCACTGAACTCCATTCATTGATTCAATTTCCAATTAAATCCCTTCGTCCCTTCGAAGAAACTCAAGGCTCAATTCATTCAAAATCCCCCCTGATGTTCTCGCAAACAGTTTATTAATTCCACTCAAACATACGGCAGGGCTTCAAATATTTCAACAGCTTAACACTAACGGGAGGATATTGTTTCAATGGCTACCTCTGCGCTTCCATAGGGATTTGTAAAATATTCCCGGAAATACATAATAGCCGCTCTCCACAAACAGTCACGTCACGTTAAGTCCCTTTTTTGCTTTTCCGAAAATCCGCTTCACGTAGGAGTTGGTGTTTCACTTCAAAAATCCATCTGCATTTTTGCGAACATCCAAGCGGTTTAAAACTCTCCCCCCGCAGCAGCAGCAGCAGCAGCAGGGTCAACTATGAATTACTGGGATTTTTTTCCCCGATGTGTGCTGGGTGCTTCAAGCCAGAAACTTTGTTATTATCCCCGTGGTAAGGATTCGCTTAAGCCAGCAGCAAATTACAAGACAAAAAAACATTTAAGCTGCTGTCCAATGGGTGGCTCCGTTTCATCACTCTCGCGGACTGCTGTTGTGGGTTGATGTCTCAGCTGGGCTGTCCAATGCGAATCTGGAATTCATTCGTCGTCTTTTTGGTTGAAATTTTCTCTGAAGCACTAGTCGCCCAGAAATTGTAGCAGGTATATTTTTTTCCCGATGTGCAAACTTTGACTTTGAATATCTCGGGAACGGAGGGACGCAGGAAAAAAGTAATGATAGGGGGTTGTTGGTAATGACTTCGTCTTCAAGGCATGCCCGAACGGATGACGCAACTTTTAAGCCAAAAATCATGGCGCTAGGTGCAATAGAACTCCACTTTTAGCCAAAAATAGGTAGGTGTTTGACCGAAAACCCGAGTTTAAAGCCTACAACAAAGACCACGGTCTGACTGATTTTTTGTTTTCACACTCTCTTCCTCGTTTTCCCCTCAAAATCCCTCACCCCTTAAACATGTATCATATTTGTGTTCTCACATTAAACTCACACAATATTTAATTGAGTGAAATTAGAAAATTTTAACTAAAAAGTAAATAAATTCTGCACACACACGTGTGTCCATACATACATATATCTGAGCTGAAACTTTATGTGAAAGAGTGTTTGTTTGTCTATAAGCAAGAAGAGTTATCGATATACTTAAAGTATACTAAATAAAATATACCCTTAAATAAATAGGAAAAGAGATTTGCATTTCGTTCAGATGAAGAAAAAACAAAAACCAATGACAACACACACACATATATATATATATTGTTTTTTTCCATAGTTGTGTATATATAGAGAAAATCAAAAACTAAATAAAACATTGAATTAAGTTTAGATCTCCTCAGAAAGGGAGCGTCTAAAATTGAACTTCGTTCCACTCTTAAGAAATTTACAAATCAAAAGAATAAGAATAAGAAACACTGAATTTAGTGAGATGAGCAAAACCAAACCCAAAAAGGGAGTAGTCACCGTGTATATACATTCATATACAAGAGTGGAGGCGAGTGGGGACGATGAGTAATCAGAGGTAAACACGATTAATCAGAGGAAAAATAAGAAAATTATGTTAAATGTATAGAAAAATGAAAAATATGTGAAATGAAAACTGTAAAACAAAAGTAAGAACCTACACTTTAAACTAAATATCAAACAGTGAAAATGTATGTAATTTGAAACGAATAGATAAAGAATAAACGTACACAAAATAAACAAAATTGAAGGTCTTTCATTTGGGTCAGGGAAGAGATGGCGCATTTTCCAAGCAGTTCGAAGACGAAGTCATTACCTACAACCCTCCATCACTGGCTTTTTTCTGCGTCCCTCCGTTCCCGAGATATTCAAAGTCAAAGTGAGCACATTGGCAAAAATATACCTGCTACAATTTCTGGGCGACTAGTACTTCAGAGAAAATTTCAACCAAAAAGACGACGAATGAACTGCCGGTAGCCAGAGCCTTGCGAAAGAAAAAAGTTTGTTTTTCGGCCAAACACGTCCGAATTTTTGGCTATAAGTCGGGTTCTATTGCAGCTAGGGCCTTGATTTTGGGCTTAAAAGTTGCGCCAAAACATAGTCCATCTTCGATATTATGGGAGAAAATTGCCGTTAGACACGCCATTTTTGAGATATGGTGCATTTTTTAATAAATGAGCTGCTTTTTTCGTCCTTTCTGATCCTGATTTTTTGGCTATATCTCGGAAACTACTGGACATAGATCGACAAATTATGGATCAAAATATTCGTATTGAACACCGCAAGGATGCCTGAAATGAAGACCCGCGAAAGATTTGTGTATGAAAAATGATGGCCTTTTTTTGATCCTGCAGGATCCTGCGGCAATGAATCTTTGCAAATTCATAATTTCCCCTTCGAACACAACCAACCCTACGATCTCTACCCATTTTCGCATTCAAAATTCGACAAAATTTCGAAAATTTCAAAAAAGTCACGTTTTCACGGAAAAAATGCAAACAATTGCGATACTTCGTGGTCGACTTTTCAGCCGAATTCGTGTCGATTTTTTAAAAATCCAAATTTGGATAAAATTCTTTGGATATATCGGCAGAGAGTCCGTAGTTGATTATAAATCTGAAATTTGAACGAATTTGGTCCACAGGATATGTCAAAAAGTTGAAAAAATCCTTGAGACGAAAACGTACATAACCTCGTCCTGATGCCTTTTTTTGGCTATAACTCAGAAACTATTGAACCTACGGCCATAAATGAAGTGTGAAAATGTTCATATTGAACGCCTGAATATTTGTTGTTATGCGGTATATTGACGCCAGACGCACCGTTTTCAAGATATAGCACATTTTGAAAGAAAAACGTTCGTTTTTTCGGTGTTTCTAATGTTCATTGAAGTAGTTATTACACTTAAAGACTTTTGCGCTATCCTTTGAGAACATTTATGATGCAAACGATACAGTAAAAGGATGTTGATCTGTTGGGCCAGCAGATATATCTGTCTGACTCAACAGATCCTTGTAACCTCCAACATTCAAAGTCAACCCCAAACTTAAACCACACTCAAAAAGTCCTTTTCAGGACTCAAACCCCGCAAAAAGTGGACTTATTTCCCACCTCGCATGAGCATTAAGTCCACCTCGCAAAAAGTGGACTTATTTCCCACCTCGCATGAGCGTTAAGTCCACCTCGCATGAGCATTAAGTCCACCTCGCAAAAAGTGGACTTATTTCCCACCTCGCATGAGCGTTAAGTCCACCTCGCAAAAAGTGGACTTATTTCCCACCTCGCATGAGCATTAAGTCCACCTCGCAAAAAGTGGACTTATTTCCCACCTCGCATGAGCATTAAGTCCACCTCGCAAAAAGTGGACTTATTTCCCACCTCGCATGAGCATTAAGTCCACCTCGCAAAAAGTGGACTTATTTCCCACCTCGCATGAGCATTAAGTCCACCTCGCAAAAAGTGGACTTATTTCCCACCTCGCATGAGCGTTAAGTCCACCTCGCAAAAAGTGGACTTATTTCCCACCTCGCATGAGCATTAAGTCCACCTCGCAAAAAGTGGACTTATTTCCCACCTCGCATGAGCGTTAAGTCCACCTCGCAAAAAGTGGACTTATTTCCCACCTCGCATGAGCATTAAGTCCACCTCGCAAAAAGTGGACTTATTTCCCACCTCGCATGAGCGTTAAGTCCACCTCGCAAAAAGTGGACTTATTTCCCACCTCGTATCAGCATCAAGTCCACCTCGCAAAAAGTGGACTTATTTCCCACCTCGCATGGGAATCAAGTCCACCTCGCAGAAACAAAAATTCCACTTCCATCCCAACAAAATTCAAACAAAATTTAGCAAAAATCCAAACCAGAGTACCAGTCGCTCAGAAATCAGCAGCAGGTATCTGCTGTCATAATTTCTATAAACTTAATCTGCAACGTGGCAACGCTGCTAGTTGTAGTGAAGTTACAGAGTTTTCTGATTGGTTGAAGATAAGAAATTAAGAAATTTGTAGTGTGACCATCGTTCATTTATCAAATTTACTTGCATGCATTCAAATTGACCGAACCGTGCATTTCTTATAAAAGAGGGTCCTTGGGAACGAATAAGAATTGTGAGAGGATGCGAACAGTCTTCATTTTCGATCTGAAAATGCTCAATTTTAGAAGTTAGCAAATTTTTTAACGAAAAACTTCATAAAAGTTTGGGTAATCTGGTCACACTAAAATGATCTTTAATTGTACTTCACTCTGATTGGTCGGAGATAATTTTCTGTCAATTTGTCATGGTTACCATCATGCAGCACTATGAAAATGATTAAATAAACCGGAATTGGCTTGGAAATCGAACAAAACATTAACTTATATAAAAGCGAGTTATTGCAAATGAGAAAGGATCGGTCAAGCAACATAGATGCACTTTGATTTTTGTCTGATAAAGCAGAAAATTCGATGTTTTCACATGTTTTAAGGAAGAGGTTGGTTGAGAATTCTAGGGACCATGGTAACTCTAAGGAAGCGGTAACTTATTTATGAAATGACATTCGCTCCCATTGGTCAGTTGGTAAATTCGATCGGCGGTGCCACGTTTCACATTAATTTGAGCAAAATATAATTGAGTGGAATACCTACTGTGGTTTTCTGTGCGCCTGGTGTTTCAGCTGGTATTTGAGTGAAATTTTATGGGAATTGATTTTGCACGATGGGTATGCATTTTTTTGCGGTTTCTTAGAGGGGAGGTAATGGGTTTTAATTTGAATGGAGCTATGAGCAGCATGGGCATGAGCAGCATGACCATGAGCAGCATGACCATGAGCAGCATTAGCATGGGCAGCATGGGCATGAGCATGAGCAGCATTAGCGTGAGCAAATTATCTGTTTAGGAATCGATGTAAAAACGTTCTCTGGAAGCCGTCGCTGCCGCCTTGCGGGAGCTGAACTCTGAAGTCAAACTATGTTGCCCGTTGAGGTCGGAGTTGGACTGGGGATCATTAGAGGGTGTTGAGTGGAATTGTTGTTCTCCACCGAGTGCAGTGAAGAATCCGTCCGGGAAGTTGTTTGTTGAGGCGGTTGCTGCTCGCCTGCGCTGTCGTTTGGTTGAGGTGAAAAGAGATGAAAAGAAAGAAAACGACACACGAACTTACGATACGAAGACATTCTTGGATCGAATAGGTCACTCTGCGTCTGATCTGGCTGCGGTGACCCATTGGTCAGTTGGAATCGATTTGGTGGTTGGTTGTTGTCGTTGCTGCTGAGGTTGTGAGCCAAACTGCTGCTGCAGATGATTGACCGAGTTGTAAATTCGGAGGAATCCCTGTCTGGTTGGGGATTTGGTTGATCATTTAATGTTGCACTTTGTTGGGAGTTGTTTTGAGCCTGTCTGGGTGCGGAGGGAACATCGAATTGGATGTCTTGTGGTTGAGGGGCAACAGCGGTTGAAGTTCCCTGTGCTCCTGCTCCAAGCTGTTCCTGCTGCAGGAATGCCAAGAAGGTTTGCATAGATCTCTGAGATGCATCTCCTGCAAAGCCAGGCTGTGCTTTGATATCCTGGAGGTGGTCCGGAAGATCCTGGAACAAGTGAAAAACTGGGAAATGGTTATGATGATTATTCCATAAGTCGAGTTCTATTATAGCTAGGGTCACAAATTTAGGCTTAAAAGTTGCGCAATAGAAACGCGCATCTTTGGAAATATGGTGGAAAATTCCCGTTAGATGCCCCGATTTTGAGATATGGCGCATTTTTTAAAAGATAACCTACTTTTGATGCCATTTCTTGTCCATATCTCGGGACCTATTGGACCGATGGACACAAATGAGGGCTTAAAATATTCGTATTGAACCCCGCAAGGATGTCAGAAAGGATCAACACCAAAAAATGAATGCACGACAAGTGATGTCCTTTTTTTGTGTCCTGCAGGATCTGAATCCTTGCAAATTCATGTTTTCTCCTTCGAACACCACTAACCATACGATCTCTACCCATTTTCGCATCGAAATTCAGCAAAATTTTGAAAATCGCAAAAAATGTCGATTTTCACCGAAAAAATGCAGTCAATTGCGAAACTTCGGGGTCGACTTTTCCGCTAAATTCGTGTCGATTTTTTAAAAGTCCAAATTTTTACGAATTTCTTTTGGTTCATCGGTAGGGAATATGTGATTGATGATATATTTGAAGTTTCAGCAGATTTGGCCACAGGATATGGCCAAAAAGTCGAAAAAATCCTTGACACGAAAGCGTGCATAACCTCATCCTGATGTCATTTTTTGGCTATATCTCGACAACTATTGAACCTACAGCCACAAATGAGGCATCAAAATGTTCGTATTGAACACCTGCACAGAAATTATAAAGAGGAAAATCGACGGCAGATTCACCGTTTTCAAGGTACACTGCGTTTTTTCAAAAATAACCTGCTTTTTTCGTCCTTTCTGATCCTGGTTTTTTGGCTATATCTCGGAAACTATTGGGCGTAGATCTACAATTCTTGGCTTAAAATGTTCGTATTGAACACCGCAAGGATGTCTGAAATGAAGACGAGCGAAAGATTTGTGTATGAAAAATGATGTCCTTTTTTTGATCCTGTATGATCCTGCGACAATGAATCCTTGCAAATTTACGATTTTTCCTTCGAGGACTATCCACCCCATGATCCCTACCCATTTCCGCATCCAAAATTCGACAAAATTTTGAAAATCGAAAAAATGTCATGTTTTCGCCGAAAAATGCAGTCAATTGAGAAACTTTCGGGTCGACTTTTCCGCTGAATTCGTGTAAATTTTTTGAAAATCAAAATTTGGATAAAATCCTTTTGTGGTTTGAGTAAAGATACCATTGCTGATAGTAAATCCGAAATTTGAACGAGTTTGGTCCACAGGATATGTCAAAAAGTTGAAAAAATCCTTGAGACGAATGGTTCATAACCTCCTTTTGGTGCCGATTTTTGGCTATATTTCGAAAACTACTGGACCGGAGGTCACAAATGAGGCATCATTGTTGTTGTTATGAAGAACATTGATGTCAGACGCACCGTTTTCGAGATATGACGCATTTTCAGAAAAGATGTCTGTTTTTACTTAAAATTTCGAAGCAAATAACGGGAGTTTTAAAATCATATTAGGCGCGTCTTAAAGACGAAGTAATTACCTACAACCCCCCATCATTACTTTTTTCCTGCGTCCCTCCGTTCCCGAGATATTCATTGCAAAAGTATGCACATCGGCAAAAATATACCTGCTACAATTTCTGCGCGACTAGTACTTCAGAAGAAATTTAAATTAAAAAGACGACAAACGAGTTCTCCGACCCGAGTCAATCTTCAATCATTTTCTTGTCCCCGTGCAGCGTTTGAGTTCATTTTTCGATTGCGGCTCATTGAAGAATAAGAACTCCACCGTGCGGATAATCAGACTGCAGACAAGGACACTCCTGGACTGGAGACAAGAAAGTCAAGAAGCAGATGGTTTTCTAGACGCTGTCTACATGCTGAGTAAGGGATTTGTAAAGCACCACCTGGACCCTGTTGCACCACCTGGACCATGTTACACCACATGCACCATGTTGTCCTGGATCGACTATGGTGCCCCACATGCACCATGATGTCCCGAATTCAGTATGTTACCCTAGACCATGAACCACATGCACCATGTTGTCTCGGAGGCACTGTTGCCCCAGATGTCCCATGTCGCACCACATGCATTATGTTGCCCCAGATGCATGATGTTGAACCACAGCACCATGTTGTTCCGCATGGACCATGATGTCCCGGATGGACCATGATGTCCCGGATGCACTGTTGCCTCAGATGTCCCATGTTGCACCACATGCATGATGTTGTACTACCTGCACCACATGCACCATGTTATACCACATGGATCAAATGTTGTACCACCTGCACCATGTTGTACCACATAAACCATCTGCACCACATGTTGCACCATCTGGACCACATGCACCACATTCACCATATTCCACCACATGCACCATATCTGAGGGGGTGGTGGGTGGTTGTTCCAAAAAATTTACCTTCTCCTCGATGTGAACACCTCGACGACCAAACACAGACTGAGCTCTTCCCCACTGCGAGTCACCCCCTTATATACCCTCGCTCTTCCCCTCCGAAAAAAAATTCAATTTTTTATTTTTTTTGGAAATTTCCCCGCATTTTTCGGTATTTTTCGATTTTTTTTTGCGTTTTTTTTTGCATTTTTTTGCATTTTCTTCTACTTTCCTTCATCAGCACATATTGGCGTCGATGGCTGAGGGTTCAAGTGAAGTCACTTCAGCCTTAAGAGGCATTTGAAGCCCATTTTGAGGGTAGGGACCTCTAAAAAGGTCTGAGCTGTATTGTGGCTTTTTTGGGACGTTCTGTCGGCATCTTTCAGTTCAACCGTCTCAGGAATCCATTTCCGATGATTCTGAGGGGTCTACACAAGGGCTGCTGAGCATACTGGATGTCATTGAATAGGGATATGTGAGGTTTTGAGAATTTCAAATGCTATTTGTGACCTGGATGGATCAACTCATGTGTGACATCAACTCATTTCCATCCCCTTCGGTCAGTCTGTCATCTTTAAATCGTCATCCCAAGTCTCAAGTCGTACGAGGCCATAGATTCCACCAGAATGCACAGCATATTACCACAAAACATTGCCTCGGAGATGTGCTCACTTTTCACAAGTGAGCAAAGAGCATTTAATGCAGTGGCGGCCACTTTACAAACTACGCTTTAAACTAAATATCAAGCAGTGCAAATATATATGTAAATTGAAACGAATAGATAACGAATAAACGTACACAGTCTTTCATTTCATGGGGGGCGGGTGGTGATTATTCGATTTTGAGAGGTAAGCCATGTACTTAGGCGGATTATGATTCTACGCGGATTATGCTTTTCCGTATTCAAAATAAACCGATTGTGGAATGCATTGAGGGGGTTTTAGCTGATTGCTGCTGATGTAAGTAGTTGATGGGGTTCCCATCCTCTCCACATCAGTGCATTTTCGGCGCAGAAGTCATTAGCGAAGGGGGCATCATCTAATGGTGTGTCTACCAATGAGGCAGTCGTCCGTAATAATGACTATTGAGTTCCAAATTACTGGTCTCCCCAATTCGATTCAACTGAGAGTGAAGCGCGCGTTTAACTCCAGCCATGGTCAGATTTGTTTTTGCTGATGATTTGGCAGGCCCATGGAAGGTAGGTAGACGGGTGCCCGTGGGAATACAGTGGCGGCTCACTAAGACCAACAGTTTCGGTCCATTTACATGCCTCTGATGCCAGGGGAACTGTAAAGCAGCAGAATCGCAACCATCCTGCCCCTAATATCGAAGCACAACATGTGTATGCATCTTACTACTTGTAAATTGTTGCAGACGCAACTCAAAACACGAACAGATGAAGAGGCACACCTCCAGGATGATCAGGCTCATGCTAGACCTCAAAAGATCCTAAGAATGAGTCTCCCGTCTATCAACTGTTCGTTGGATTGACCACAGTCGGTGTCGGCACAATGGATCAACCCTGGTCTAAGCGTACACTTCAGCTACCTCTAACCTAACCTATAATTCCCTAGCTTACCACTGGTAACTTGATAACAACAATGAAAACATGTAGAAGCAGTTTCTTGACTGCGATGCAGAGGCCATCAAAACCCTCGTCCGTCCGAAATAGATGCGTTTCTCCCTAGTTTTTGGTATGGACACGAAGCACTCCTTTTATGTGTCAAGATCCACTTCAAAAATGAACCAATGTCTTTAAGTTGGACCAGAATTCGGAGACAGAATAGGAAATGGCAAGTTCGTTAAGTTAAATGGTTTCGTTTTTGGTATCAAAATAGAGCACTTCTTACATGTGCCTCCATCCACTTCAAAAAACGAACCAATTTCCTTAAGTTATACCAGAAATCAGAGCAGAATTAGAGACAGTAGTTCAAGGCTCTGCTTTACCTTGACTTGAAAGCAAAGAACTGAGGGGCACCCTCAAGAGGGATTCAAAGAACCACCACTAAACGCCGCCATAAGAACATAAGTTAAAAAGTCTCTGCTTTACCTTCACTTGAAAGCAGTTTACAGTCAAAAATAACTGAGAGCCACCCGTAAGAGGCAATCTAAGACCACCCACTAAACGCCATAAGACCCCGTTCAAGGTGTTCAATGGAAAAAAACTCCTCCTCGAAAATTTCCCGGGTCAAAATAGGACCTGGAATGACATAAGACAAGCACAAGTAATTTTCTCAACAATTATGTCGGCTACTGTTCACCGTCTTCCATCGATTTTCCCAAAAGTACGACGCGCTACAACTCAAACAACTCAGCCATCTATGTGTCGAGCTTGGATAGCATTTCATTTATCCAACCATGACACGAACCTTTGAATTCTGCAAGCATAAACTCGAGTTTAGAAGTGTTCTCCTCTCGCAACCACTGCAAGAAAAACCTCTGCTCAAATCCCATTTATCTCGGGCTAAACTTTCTTTGTGAGAAAATGTACACGTAAACGTGGGCTGTTTAAGTTCCCCCCCCCTTCTCCACCCACTCACTCATCACGTCACAGGCCCCACAACTGATATCTGAATACAAAGAGCAGACAAAAAACAAGTATCTCCCAACTATCTCATGCTATCTAGCATCTTAATTTGAAGTAAGAAAATGCTTAAAAAAAAGAATATCCACAACGTCACATGCAAGCCACAGATGTGGCTTATCCACCTAATGCTTTGCTTTACTCTGCTTTGCTTTGTTTGTCGCTTTTTGCTGTTGCTGCTGCTGTTGTAGTTTTTTTTTTTTTTTTTCTCTTCATGAAATTGTTGTTCATTCTTGTTCGTGTATTCAACGCTATTTTATGAGCATTGTCATAGCTTTGAATACTAAAGCGTTGCCAGTTGTTGTTGGAACGCCGTCACTTTGGGTACGCGTTTTGATTTTATTTTTTACTTCACGTTCCCATCCGTGTTTCAGTGTGTCTTCGTTTTGTTGCTTTTTTCGCGTGAAATTCTTGAACAAATTTGATTCCAAATAAACTATCCATGAAGTTCGAACGAAAAGTTGAAAAACAACACAATTATAAATACGCAGCGACGAATAACGAAAAAAATTCGCATGAAGATCGTCGTTAACTAACCGGTTATCGACACCCATACTACAGATACACCCGTGCGTGCTTAACTTCTATAATTTTTAATTTTTTTTTCTGTATTTTTTATTTTTTTTTGTTTTTTTTTGTTGCTGCTTGCTCCTTTTTTGTGAACGAAAATTTTCCGAAAAACAACATCCCATCCAGCGAAAGAAGAGAAAATCGTGTGCACATATATATTTCCACCAACTTGATGTCAGGATCTCGTGGCTAAAAACGATCACAAGAGAGACACGGACACACCATTGGTTCGTTTGTCGGCGAAATCTCTTGAGAATTCGTGATGAGATACGGGAGACGTGTACATCCGTGTTGACATATTCATTTTATCACTCATAAACACTTTGAAGTTGTGGCAGTTGACTGATCAGCAACGGATTTGCGATTTGATGCGTATCCCCCTCCACCAAATCCCCCCCTTCTCACATTTATTGGGTTTGGATTTCAGTCCGATTTGATATCGATTTAACTTTTGTGTTCTAGCCCGTGTATCAGTTTTTTTTTTGATTGTGTGCGGGGGTGATTTGGAAGAATTTAGAACCTCTTAATGGACAAGTGCATTTTGTGAAATTATTTGTTGAGTTTGAAAAAAAAAATTCAGCGTGAAGCCCCCCCCCCTCCTCGCTCAGAAAAAAAGTCTGAAGCTGCGTCAACTAAACACCGATGGAATGGCAATGAGAACGTTTACCCGAAAGCAAATCACGGAAATGCTAAACCCACATTTTGGGAGCACAGATATCGTGGTGAAATACGATATTCTGATGTAAGAAATATCTCGTGGAAAAATCCCGCTTTTTTTCTGCTTCTTCGCGAAGGTATTTCATCGTTTTGGTGGTTGGAAGAACGTGCTTACCACGTTTTTATGGTGCCGTCTACAAAAACTGAACCTTTGTCATTTCGGTACGTCCATCCGTCTGCCCGTCCGTCTGACTGTCCATCGGTCCGTTTGCCAGTCTGTCCGTCCGTCCATTTGTCCATCTGTCCATCCGTCCATTTGTCCGTCCGTCCATCTGTCCGTCTGTCCATCCGTCCATTTGTCCGTCTGTCCGTCCGTCCGTCTGTTGTGTTTGTCACACTTTTTTGTTTTTAACTGCTCTGATGGCCGAAAGAAAATCGCGTTTCTTCTTCAAGAATCTCTCGTCAATCGTGGTGTCCTCTGTCTGTGCAAAAAGGACCAGTTTCTGGTAACAATTTGAAGCCAAAAAGTCTCTGGCCAATGGTCCTAATCTTTCTGGTTACGAAAACATCAATCACTGACCATCTTGGCAGTCATTCAATGAGCACTTTCTGATATCCATTTGAAGCCAATGAAGCTCTGGACAAACTTCCTAATCTTCGATTATCCGGACAGTGATTCTAAGATGACTTCTTCCATCCAATTCCCTACAGAATTCAAGTTAAAATCTTCCATTCACCAAATATCGCCTGACCACCAATTCATCATCTCCATTAGCCCCGTGTATCTATCTCTCTTTTCTCCTCTGTAAAGATGTTCCTCTTTAGAAAAAATCTCCATAGGAAGACCTTCAGATCAGACCACCAACCACTCACGTATATCTCTACCCACCACTGTAGTCTGTAGTCTGCAGTCTCTCAGTCTTAGCTTATTCCTTAAGAAATTCAACACGATAAAAGTTCAATCTGATTTCCGGTATAGTATGCGCGCTCGATTCAACAAAAACAGATCACTTAACGAACAGCAAAATAAATGCAACCCAACAACAACAAAACAGCCTACCTCATAAGACATGCCATAGATATTTGTGTCAATCCACAAGTGTGTCTCTTGTATCTTGTATCTTGCTTGTATGGCCAGTGCGTTTATGATGTGTTTATTCAATTCAATTGAAAAGCAAGCGTACGTTTTGCATGACAAAGTTGTTCTTCTGTTTGTGTATCTTTCACACGAAAAAAAAAAAACAACATCTGTATCTATCTCCCTCGACGTATTAGATGATTATTGTCTTTTCTATTTTTTTGTTTGTTGGCTTTTGGTGTGTTCGCTGGGGAAAGAAAACAATTTATTAGCAACAATCATCGCTTCCATCAGCGGAAGTTCGATGGAATCAAAGGTGTTTACTCATACTCCATGTTCAGGTGACAGATTCATGTTCACTTGAATTTCATATTCCAATGAAAACCTCCGTTGGATAGGGCTAGAGATTGATTTCCATTTCGGCCAGTTTTTTTTTGTTGTTTTTGTCTTCCCATCTCTTTTTTATGCAGTTCGTGTATGGAATGGATGGATACCTGACCAGGCACAAGTGCCAATTGTGCCCACATATCCAGGCTAGGCTGCCAGCAGCAGCTAGTGTCCACAATTTTGACCACATTTTCGACTTGTCTTCGTTTGGTGTCTGTGTTTTCTCTTTCTTCTCTCATTCCTTCGTGATATATCATTCGTTTTGGACTGCTATTTTGACACTGTTTGTGTGTGCGGGGCGCGTATGTGTTTGTGTAGCTCTTTTATCTTCATCTCACGAGCGAATTAATCCTCAGTTATTAGTAAGCGCGCTATCAATTGGACAAAGTGTTTTTATTTTGATTTAGCTCTCGGTTCGGTTTTAATAGATAGATACATACACCCCTCCCTCCCCCTCCTCATCCGTGCGACCCAGGGAATATTTAATAAAACGAATTTCAATACAAAACGTATCTACAAATTGGATTTTTATTCTTTTTTCGTTTTTTCGTTGCTCTTTTGTTATCTATTCTAGTTGTGTTTAAAGTGCCGCGCAATTTGTTCGCAAAAAAAGATCACACAGCTGGCAAGATAAACCTTAGATTTTGGAGAAGGAGAGCAACAGGAGAACAACAACAAAAAAACATGAAATTAGCTTCGCATTTAAGAAAGTGATAGTAAAAAAAAAAACCAAGTGTGTGTGCTGTAAGAAAAATAAGCACGATCAAAAATACAGAACAGAAGATCAGAGACAAAACACAAACAATCAATCGAGCGCGGGAAGGATGTGTAATTTCGATTGTATCAATGGGAATTTTGTAAGGATATGGACTTCCTAACTGATCCGATATTCCCCGAATTCGGTAAGTTCTCTTTAACTCTTGAAATTTGATATTTTTTTCTTTATTTTCCATTTTCACTGTAATTTTGTGCTTAACTGGGTTAGATAGATGAAGTCACGGTGAAATCTGGAGAAATAGTCAGAAGCTTTATCAAATTTCAGCTCTGATCAAAGTTAATGAGGGTTTTGTTGAGTCAAAGGAAAAGAATTGAGACCCTGTGCCCCACAAGGGGATACAGAAACTAAAGAAGAAAGAAAAGGCTCATAGGTTCAAGTGGGCGACTACATGCGCAATTTCTCTTAGGTCAACATAGGCCCAGGCTCCAAAAAAAAACGAGATCCATTTTCTAACTATCCTCCGTCAGTGTTTGCCATCAGCCCCTTCTGTTTCTTGTCTCTTTTTCGAACAGTGGCCGACTGTAGGTGAGTCCAAGGACCCTTTTGGGCTAAATATAGGCCCATGGTCGTAACAAACATTTCAAACAAAGTGAGATCCGCTTCTCGTTCACCCTCCGTCAGTGTTTTCCATCAATTCTTTCTATTTCCTGTCTCTTTTCCGAAAACTTAGGTTAGGTTTCAGTGGCCGACTGTAGCTAAGTTTAAGGACCCACTGGCAAAAGGGCCAGAAACAATGATTTCAAAAAAGTGAGATCCGCTTCTCGTCTACCCTCCGTCAGTGTTTTTCATCAGCTCTTTCGCTTCCTTGTCTCGGTTAGGTTAGGTTTCAGTGGCCGATTGCAGGTGAGCCTAGGATCCAAACGAAAACAAGATTTAAAGCAAATTTCGAACGCGGAGATGATAGCACAGGTCGTGCGCTGCTCAAACATACAGACCAGGTGTCCGCGAAGCCGTCGAAACGCGATGATCCACGACAAAGATCGTACGCTGCTTAAGCATGCGGACCAGATCTCTGCCAAGCCGTCCAAAAGATGTTTCATCTCCACAGTCTTGCTTAACATCCTCCTCCCGAAGCATTTAAGCAAATTTTGAACCCGGAGATCCATGGCAGACATCGTGCACCGCTAAAGCATACAACCCAAGTCTCCACGAAACTTGGACGGACGGTTTCACATACAAAGTCTTCCCTCTGACCTCCACTGCTCCGAAAATCAAAATGAAATCCTCCTTTTAATTGTCAAATCGATCAACAAAAAAAAAAGTGTATCTCTTTACCTAATAAATGATGTTCCGTTTGATTTCATAATTAAATGGTTGACGATTTGTATGAAGAAAAAAAGCATGTATACAGACCGTGAGTACCACATTATCACCTTCGGTACCATCTTCCCCGACGATTTGACTAGTTGCTCGGCTGTAAGTTGGAATAAGTTTATGTGTCATCCACTGTGTAAGGGGACACTTTGCTTTTACTATTGTCCCGCAAAGATTTGATTCAATCAACACCTCTCTCAGGCCGTCAATTTCTTGTGAGTCATTCAAAGATGACATGCTCTGCAATGAGAAGCAATGAAGCATTTTTTTGTGGCAAAATTTACTGTTTCAATGACATACGGACAGGAATGTTTACTTCCAACAGATCATTTGACACGTAGACTGGCTGTTTATGATGAAGCGTGTGTCAGTTGAGGCCTAAATGAAATAAGGGACAAAAATGATCGAAAATGTATACCTCCAGCAGATCACCCGACACGGGGACAGGCTGTTTATGTTGAAGCGCGTGTCAGTTGTGACAAAAAGGATCGAAAATATTTATTTTCAACAGATCCCTCGAAGACAGGCTGTTTACGTTGAATCACGAGCTAATGTTTATGTTGAAACGCGTGCCAGTTGTGAGGCCCAAATGAAATAGAAACCGCTAAACAGAAACTGCGAATTCCCCTGAATGAAACCTGAACCTTCTCCTTAAGTGCACTTGATGATAATTCCGCGGAAGTTTACTCCACATCGTCCAAAAGGCAAGAAACGTGTGCGATTTTCAAGTCAGTGCTTAGCAAACCACGCATCGAACTGTCCACCAGAGACATATTCACTAAATCTAAGTTATTCCCTGGTTATCCCCACGGCGGTTTACAAGTGTACATCGGGCTCACACAGACAAAACTCCTTTACAAGACCAAGACAAAAAAAAACTGTTGTTTGATCAATAAGTCGAGAAATACGTTTCGTTTTTTTTGTTGTTTCCTTTTTTTGAATATCATATCCTTTTGTATCGCATAGAGTTCCCTATCAACGCGATGATTTTTGATTTCTCTTCATCCTCCCCCCGGAAAAATACACAAAGTCTATTTTTGTGCGGTAACTAAGACCCCAGAGCAGAGGAGGTTGGAAAGAAAACAGACAAAAAAAAAACGCTGGCATTTGTCGGGCTTAAACTGAGAGAGAATCCGTGTGTAGAACTTCAGTTTCTTGTATTTCCAAGAGAGAAAACAGAAGAAGAAACAAGAATTGCTATTCAAAATCACAGTTAATTAGATTTTTCACACATAGCTGATCAGTGTTCGGTGTAAATGTAATTAAATTGCTGTTGTATGTTTTTTTTACTGTTCATCCAGTAATTATAATCGCGAGATCCCCGCTCTCAAGAGATGCACAGAGCGGTATAGACCACTAAGCCGATGAATTTGTTGCACGATACAAGTGTACGTCCTCCTTTTCCATGCATCAGTGAAAGAAATAGTGAAAACTGCAGTACTCTGTTATTCTCGTAGATAACGCGCGTGCAAAATGATGATAGAGTGTTCGATATCATCGAACAAATAGTGTTTCAAAAACAAAAGCTTTGGACTTCAATTTTGAAAGTAATTTGATATCAAAATCGTGCCGTGATTTTTGTATCCAAGCTGCTTTGTAAGACGCGCCGAGTGTTTGTTTGAAAAAGTCGACGCAAGTGGAAGTGCACACATCGTCTTTCCGAGAATCAAACGTGTCAGTGATTCAAGTGTGGGATTCTCTTGGGAATTGAAGACACTTTTTTTTTCAAATGGAATACACAAGGTCCTTGAATGGTAATGATAAGATTTTTTTTAGTCAATAATGCACACAGCAGTTTGCTCTGCACATAAAACAAACGCTTGTCCATTCATTGAATGAGATTATAACAGAGAAAGAGGTTTTTGTCAGTGGATCAGTGTTTCCTCGTGTATTTGCGTGGACAATTACCGCCGGATTGGAACTGTTCCGAACGCCGAGTGTGTCTAGCCTGCTTAAAATGAGCCTGATCTCTCTCTGAAACAATTCCAAAGAATTGGCCTAAGAAAGTGATCTCCCTGGAGGCATACAGACCGGAACATCAGCACAAGACCCCCAAAAAACGCCCAAAAACGCTTGTAAACTTCCTTTTCTATCGATTTTCTATTTCCCGCGGTGCCTTGACAAGTGCCTGCACTTCATGTGAAGTCATTTGGCAGCAGGAGTTGTCGCACTGTATTCCTGCACCAAGAAAGGGATCTTTGTGAGGTCTGGAGTTCATCTCCAGAGCGGAACATCAGCACAAAACGCCCAAAACCTTCCTTTTCTATCGATTTTCTTTTTCCCGCGGTGTGCTTCACAAATCCCTGCACTTCATGTGAAGCCATTTGGCAGGAGCTGTCGCACTTCCAGTCGATGCAGACTGTGCAATTCAAACTCAATGGTCACTGAATACGTCGCATGAAAATCCATTGTTCTCCAACAACCCAGTTGGACAGTCTCAAAATGTCGTCGAGAGGGGGGATGAATACAAAATGTACACGCCAAAGAAGCAATTGTGCGATTCCATCAAAATAAACAGCCACTGGGGGGTGTGAGGGGGGGTGATGTTGTTTTAATTTGATGCGCGCACCCCTTACCACATCCCCGACTGCCCTTTCGGGTTTTGTTTGATCGATACGGTTGTCCAAATGTAGTTTTAATGACAAACGCTGAACGGGAGTATCTGCAGACATCTCACACCCTTCAGATTCTCCCCCAAACCACGTCTTCGTCGCGTCAACTCCTTCTCCCAAAATTCGGAACATAAATTCTAGGTCATGACTGCTGCAGCAAATTGCCAACTGAAACTAAAAGTGAAAGTAAGCAACGTAAGCGTAAAACCAAAAACGCAAGCAAACTAAGTCAACCAAATCACTTAGTTATCCTCTGGGGTTTTTCTATGGATGAAAAGATGCTAATGATTTGTTTCTCCAAGCAAACAGCGTCGCGATTGCGTATGTTCGTGTATAACCGCCGGAGGCGAGTGAACTCCTCTCCTCTTTCTGCATGTAATGGTCTTCGTCTTCGTCTTCGGATTAGTTGGGCAATTATCCAATGATTACTTGCATGTGTCGCTTGCGAGCACAGCAGCGTGCCGCGATAGATGTAAACTCAAGTGCATTAGAAGTGAGACTTGATCTTAATTTGGCGGCATCACGATGCATAGGATGTCAACCCTTCGCGTTGTCACGAACCGTTCTGATTCACTGCATCAACCGCATCGCAATGTCTTGTTAACTGTCACGTTTCTTTCTCTTTTTTCAGGTCGATCAGATTTTATTGGTGGCATCGACAATGAAGCACTCGACTTTGGCCATCTGGAACAATTTATACACGTTTCAGCGTCGACGGGAGGTGGTGATGTATCACCAACAGTATCCACCGTCGACGTGAACGATGTGCTGATCACGTCAAGCACAAACAACAGCAACAGCATTGCCCCAACTCAGACACACTTGCCAGAGAGCCCACCGGACTCGGGCTCTGAGCCACCGTACAGTCCAGGCGACTTGCAGGGCCTCACACTCACCTCGAGGGCAACGTCCAATTGCAATGCGGGAAACGATGGTTCCATCATCGGTGCCCGCAGCCCAATTGGAGGTCATCAGCAAATTAAGATATCGGCAGACATTCAACCGCTGACGCACATACCAGGGGTTCCCCACCAGATTCAACATCAGCACACCCAGCATAACCACAACATTCACCAGCACCACCTGTACGTTGAACACACCGAACAACACTCCCTGTTGCTGGCAGCTACCCCGCATATGCACCAACAGCCGATGCATCACACCGAGTCGACCACAACGGCGTCTTCAAACGCTGTGCCCGGTGGGATCTATAGCCCTGAGAACAGACACGACAGGGTGGGAGAGCATCAGGACACTCTGCTGGACATTGAAGGCCAGCAGCAGCATCGGAAGCCCCACGCGAACAGCAGCATTCATGTGGCCAGTATGAGCGAAATGATTGACATGGAATCACAGAGGTCGTCGTACAGCAGACAGCCAATGATCTTGAATTCTCAGCACCAACAACTCACGTCGTCCATCATTCCCTCAGACGTCTACATGGGCACACCAGCTCCCATCATCGAAAGCCCGAGTGTGCATGCACCCTCGCGCAAACGCAAGCTATCCCAAGTGGACTGTTGCGCCTCAATGATGACCATAAAGCCTGAACCAGGTAAGCGAAGCCATGACCCTTTTCGAAATTCAGAGCTAAAGCAAGCAATCAAATTCCAGGTGCATCCATGAGTCCTATGTGCCAGCAAAAAATGAACCCAACTTCCCCGGTTAGCATCAACTTGCAAAACATCAGCGCTGGAGGAGGGAGTGGCGGTGGCTCTCCGTCCCTGTCATCGCTGTCACCCACCGCAACAAGCCTATCGTTGTCCAACGACAACAACAGTCTCGATGGCGGCGGTGCCGGTACTCCAAATGGTGCTGGATTCGTTGGCTCAAACGCCACTGATTCGTCCAGCGAATCCTCACCAATGCAGTGCATTCGGTTCAGCCCCTTCCAGCAGCATAACTGGCACACACTCTGCGATCAGAGCCTTCAGGAGCTGACAATGGCACACTATCGTGTCGACGCCGACAAAGGTTTCAACTTCTCCGTGTCGGACGACGCGTTTGTCTGCCAAAAGAAGAACCACTTTCAAATAACTTGCCATGCACGACTGCAGGGGGATGCGAAGTTCGTGCGCACCCCCTCGGGTCTCGAGAAGATCAAATCGTTTCATCTACACTTCTACGGCGTCAAACTAGAGGCCCCAAATCAGACCATTCGCGTGGAGCAGAGCCAATCGGATCGTTCGAAGAAGCCCTTCTATCCAGTTCCGTAAGTTTTGCAACACACCCCTACTTTCCCTCCCCCCCTCAATTCAACCTCTTTCTTTGTTTTGTAGCATTGACTTGCAGAGCCACCTCGTGAGCAAGGTAACCGTGGGAAGGCTGCACTTCTCCGAGACAACAAACAACAACATGCGCAAGAAGGGACGCCCCAACCCGGAACAGCGGTACTTTCAACTGGTTGTCGGCTTGCATGTCCACACCCATTCCGGCCACTTCCCGGTTGTAAGCCAGGGAAGCGAGAGAATCATTGTGCGCGCCTCGAATCCCGGTCAATTCGAAAGCGACGTCGAACTCTGCTGGCAGAGGGGAATAACTCCCGAATCAATATTTCACGCCGGTCGTGTGGGCATCAACACCGACCGTCCCGATGAGAGTCTCGTGATCCATGGAAATCTGAAAGTGTCCGGCCACATCATTCAGCCGAGCGACAGTCGAGCCAAGCAGGAGATCAGCGAACTGGACACAGCCGTTCAGCTGAAGAATTTGCAGAAAATCCGCATCGTTCGGTATCGCTATGAACCGGAGTTCGCTCTGCACTCAGGCTTGAAGTCGCGAAAGGACAACGAGGAAATTGTCGACACGGGAGTCATTGCACAGGAGGTACGCGAAGTCTTGCCAGATGCTGTCCAAGAGGCTGGCAGCATTGTCCTACCAAGCGGACAGGTCATTGAGAATTTCCTGCTTGTAAACAAGGTAAGCCCCCCTCACACAAACGCACAACCAAAAGATGTTGATACCCTCTTTTCCCCCCATCGACAGGATCGAATTCTCATGGAGAACATTGGTGCTGTGAAGGAACTCTGCAAGGTAACAGGTTCGCTGGAGACACGAATCGAGCAGCTGGAGAAAATCAACAATCGTTTGATGAGAATGCAAGAGGCCGACCGCAACAAGACGAGGAAGTGCAAGCACCTAATCGAAGAGGGCCTCACCGACGTGGAGGATGAACTCTGCTCCAACAGAACGATTCAAATGATGATCATCATCCTAGTGATTATCATGGCAACGTGGTAAGTGAAATGATTTATACAGGCCGCCCTAAAACCCAAACCATTCTCCTCCCCAGTCTGGTGGCAGTGTCAACCCTCTATTTTGTAGAGCACAGCAAACAACGGTACATAAAGCACTACGACCACTATGACATTGGCCATCACATGGGTCCGCACGACACGCTGATGATGAACGACAACAATGCACGAAATCCCATTCACACTAGCTACCATACGAACAAGAACGGGAAACTCAATCAGCACACGCACACCCCTCGGCCGTCTGTGGGACAGCCTGTACCGCATCCGATCCAGCAGCCGCAGTTGTCAGTGAAGTATCCCTATCTGGGCGCACCGCCGAACATTCCAATTTCTGTGATACCAACTTCGTATCCGTCCGCTGGAGCTGGCTCCGATGCGAGTACTTTTCACGGCGCCAACCCAGAAGCTGAAGCCTATGAGACCAACAGAGTTGCAACAAGCCCCGACAAATCGACTGACGATCACCCGAGCAGCATTGAAAGACCTGTGGTCCCGGGTCTCAGCATAACCGCAACAAGTCATCTGAACAACAAGACCGCGAGCAGCAAGAACAAATCAAAGTGGCCCTTGCCCGATACAACCATCACGGTCTCCTCGACCATAACCCTGGCGTACAACTACGACGAGACCATTGAGGAGAACATCAACGGCAGCGAAACCTCATCGGAGAAGGTTGCAGACTCAATCCCCTTGCCGCAGGACTTTGAAAACAATTCCATAGACGGTGCCGAAGCTTCACAGAAATCGGACACACGTGGCAACAGCCACGGCAGTGATCCAGTGATTGACCACGGCGCAGTATCCGGCAGCACATCGCGAAGCAGCGGGCACGAAGTCCCAGAGAACAGTGTGGCATCGGTGGGAATCGGAGTGGACACGGTAAAGCTGGACAACAACGCAGACGTGGTTCTAAAGAACATCGAAGGCAACAACATCAACGACACAATCAGTCAACATCTAAATTTCACCATCGAAACACCACCGATCACCAATAAGAGCCGTGGCTTGGACACGGAGGACACAGACCTGCAATACCTTGGCAACAACAACGACTCCGACGACCAGAATCTCGGCGACATCGGCAACATTCCAATGACAACCAAGTCATTTACAATAGGCCCTGTTGGAATACCAGACCATTGTGTCAAGATCAAGCGTGAGGAAGTCTCAAACTGTCAGGTAAGTTAAGACTTCACAAAGCCTCAGCATTTGTTGTACTTATACCTTTGCACCCCCTTCAGTCGGCATGCTTTGAAGACACCAACAACTTGCCATCGCAGACTTCCGACAGCGAAATCCATCGCCGGCACATACTCGCTGCCATCACGAACATCACATCAGCCACCTCGGCCGCTTTGGGAAATGGAAACTCTAATCCTCTGCCGAAACCTCAATCCCTAATCGATGGCCCCATTGACGTGACTGCCTCAGTGGAACGCGATCAAGTGGAAGACATCGACGATGATCAAGACAACGCATCCTCCCAGTCGCAACAAGTCGCACAACAACAATTGGACAGCAACCGGGAAGAGTTGTCGCTGGCATTGAAGGACAAAAAGCCAGTCCACAAGGACGCAAAGCGAAAAGTCGACACAATCGAAGTGAATGAACACCGCACAATAACCGATTGCACATCCGTATCCACATGGCTGCAAGCAGACACCTTCAATGTGTCTCTGGGATCCGAGGAAATCTGTCTCAGCGGGGGCAACAGTCTAAACATCACCTACACCATACCATTGTCCAAGTATTTGAAGGACACTAATTTGGAATTGCACTTTGTGTAAGTTGACTACGAGCTTACCACTCAGACTAAATGAACGCATGTATTTTTCTTTGGAATAGGTCACCAGTCAGTCTACACTGGGCAGTGTGCAACAAGGAAATAACTAAACCTGATGGGAACAGCGCTATTATTCCACTAAACAACGGAAAGGTCTTTCAGAAGAATCAAAATGCCGCAATATTTTATTTAATCATTCCGGGCCATGGACATTTTGAGCGTTTAATTAAACTACGTGGTGCCATGGATTCAACAAAGGTAAGTGTACCTAAATAGAGATGATGTGGGGCTACATTTAGGGATGATCTAGGGCTAAATCTATAGACGATAAGACTCTGCGAATGACCAACCAAAAAAAAAAAAAACAATATACAAGTTATTGAACAACAGATGACAGACAGAGTATGTATGTAGTTGTGGTAGTGATTGTAATATAACCTCATACCTTCCATCAGAAAAAAACAAAACAAAACGAAACAAAACCAAGTCTGAATGAGCGCAAATCTGAAATAACCGTTGTGTTGATGTGAAATGAAATGAAATAGAACAGACAATCTTCAAACAAACCAAATCGTAACAGCGCGTTCGGACTTGACATTTTCTGTAGAATACATGCAAATTCTCAGTGAAATCCGAACGCACTGTTGCGATTTATCCTTAAAATTCGAAATTTTACGATTCATATGCAAAAAAAAGTAAAAACCCACATGCTGCTGAACTGAAAAAAATCAACAAAAAAAAAAAAAAAATACACACTGAATATCACACAGATCGAGACTGCATTATCAACTCAATCAATCATATTCCCTTGATATCGATTTGACAGGTCATACAAATATGTATCAAAATGAAACACGACCAAACAAGAACAAGTCAACATTCAAAATAACGGTTGGAATTATGAACACACAAAGAAATCTGTCAACAATCGATGAATGGATGTTTGATGTCGAATTTTAGGAACATAAACAACTAAAATGAAATGAATATAAGAAAAACAAAACGAAACGAATGCGTACGAATTCAATGCAAACAATTAAACAAAACATTCGCAGGGGAAAATAACAAAACACGATCGAACTAGAATGAGTACAAATTCGAAATGAAGATTGTGTTGTTCTGACATGAAATACGGCACCAATACAATATTTAAGCGTAAATACCCAATTCCCCAATTGATTAAAAACAAAAAAAAATTAAATAAATAATTCACAGACAGTATTTAATTGAAAAAAAAAAAAAAAAATTGAAAATTTCACCGAAGACACCGAGACCAAACCACTGACATACGTCCGATCGCGAGCGCGCCACAAAACTGAATGACATAAGAAAAAGGACCAATGCTGCCAAATCCCAATTTCCCCTTTTTGTGGGAAATTTTAAATTTCACACCACACATATGGTAAAAAGGTATTTTTATACAAAAATGGGTAAATTCCTTCGGAAAAAAATATCCTTTCATTTAATTGTGTTTTCTAGCAATTTTTGAGGGGGATTTTTCATGACAGATTTTTTAGGATTTTTAGAATGTAATGTCACTCAGGGGAAAATAAAGGAAATTTATGGAATATCCTTAGGGGAAAATAAAGGAAATTTATGGAATATTCTTAGGAGGTGTTTACATGAGTGAAAGAAGGTGGAAATAAAGAGAGGGGGTGTATGATTTTCCAAACAGTTGGAAAGGGATGTATTTTCGGTGTTCCAATGCATCTCTTTCCAACTTTTTTGAAAATTATACGTTCTCTATCTGACATTTTTTACTTTTTTCACTCATGTAAACACCGTCTTAGATCAATGGTTGTTTGAAACCTGTGCCAAAAGGTAACTGTAGCCCATAACAGTGGTTTTGAAGTAATAAATTTCGAAACGTATGGTAATTTTTCTACCCCAGAGTGGTAAATTCCGCTTGAAATACTGGCAGCACTGCCGAGGACTAAATTGATTGAATGGAACGAGTAAGGTTGCAGAAATCTAACGACTGATTTCTGATTGGTTGTTGGATGATGGATGGGTGGAGAAATTTGATAAATGAAACGGATAGAGGGTTGAAAAATGGGAAAAGGATTATCTGCGATTTTGATGTTCTTACGAGAATTCTTCGGGATTTAATGAACGTTTAGATACGAATTTAACCAGAAACTTATCTCAAATCTCAGTCCATCTGGATTCTAATGAATGCTTTCTCCTTTTTTTTAGAATTTATGCCGGGAGCAAGCAGACGAAACAAACGTTTTACTTCAGTACAACATTAGAATACTAAGAGATTGTGATTAGAAAAATTTTTGTTTTTGTGTTTAAATGAGCATTTAATGCAAGGAAATAATATATACATAGATGCATTCATGTATTTTTAATTTTATTTACTTGTGAGAATTTTCGTTAATCAATTGAACTCAACTCAACAAAACCCTTACACCACATACCCAAGTGAGAAAAGAAAAGAAAAACGATGCATTCCAAAAGCAGACAACATTCGATTGTGTGTGTACGCAATCAAACAAGGATCACCTGAAGATTATTATCAATGTAAATGTGAATCTCCTACTCAGCTATTTTTTTTTTCGTTTTTAAGTTACGAATGTTATTTTATTCTTTGTTTATACACTGTTTTATTTTTTATTTAATTCTGAAGAGTGTGTTTCTCTTTCCCCTCTATCACTTGATATAATTTAAATTTATACAATACATATATCTAGATGTAAAGACGAGTATGAGAACAAACCATATATAAATATAGATATGTATATGATGTTTAATTTAATGTGAACGAACAATTTATTAAAAACCAAATGAACAATTTACTGTTTGTGTAAAATTAAAAAGAATTCAATAGTATACGCAATGGATGGTTATTTTTATTCATTAAGTGGGTGGGTGTTTGCCTCGCCTCCACTCCTGAAGGATTTATTCAGACGTCTTGTCATGGGACTACTTTGATTGCGAATCGTTGGCCTGTTGTGCGATCCTTTTTAGCAGACAACAGCCGCATGATGAGACTCTTTGTAGCAACACCCCTTCATCGGACTCAATTTGTGTCCCCATTTCGACTGTGCCTCCTTGTAACCATGAAAACTCCAACATTCTTCCACTCCAAACCCCACAAATATACACACACAAATATTTTTTACAATAAAACGTTTATTTTGTAGTAAAAAAAAATAAAGAAAAAATGATTGTAGAGAAAACTGTCTGTCTGTCTGCTTGTTTGTTTGCCTCTTCACAACAAAACAATGATCTGATTGCCATACAATTCGGTAACGTACAGAGAATTCAAGAAGAAATAAACAAAATACAACAATAATGGCTCAAGAAAGAGTGGTAAACAAAACAAAAATATCATAAAATAAATTCCAGGGGTTGTGAAAGCGAAATATACGTACAATAATAAAAACAAAACATGAATTTCATAAGAAAATATATAAAATAAAATAAGAGTCCACCGTCTCCTCAGCTGGTAGCTTATTCCACGGTAACAGACTTTGCTAAGTTTCTAGGACAATCAACGTCACAGCCACGCAGAACGGCTATGTGATAGGAGAGCAGCTGCATGGGAATGACAGTGAGGACACCTTGCAGGCAGTCGACGGTCCGTGGGATTTCCAAGCTTCGTGATGAATATGATTTCGTGTCTTCATCGCCTTCTTCGCAGATGAGAATCGGGCGGCCTTTACGCGATGTGACCTGTTGCAAGGCATTCATGCATTTGATGTAGACAGGATCCCGTAGAACAATCATCAAAACCGGCATTGAGTCGTCAACAAGCGCCAGTGGTCCGTGCTTTAGTTCACCGGCCATTATACCCTCGCTGTGCATGTACGTTAACTCCTTCACTTTCTGCAGGAGAAGAAACATTTGAGCAAAAATGTCTTACAGACAATCTTGTGAGACTTACCAAGGCACCTTCCAAGCATGTGGCGAAGTTGTATCCTCTGCCCATGATCAGCAACGATTTGTGTTGGTATAGGTCCTTTGCCAGTTCCTGTACCTTGGAGTCAAGCTTAAGAACCTCTCGGATTTGTGTGTCCAACTTTGAGAGTCCTTCGATTATTTCCTTTCGTCTCTGTTGCAGTGAGATCCGATCCTCGCTCATGACCAGACCAAACATAACCAACGAAATAAACTGTGAGGTGTACGCCTTGGTCGAGGCCACACCGATCTCAGGACCTGCATTGATGTGAACACCGCAGTGCGATTCACGACATATGGAGCTGCCCACGGTGTTTGTGATTCCAACAATGAGTGCGCCACGCTGCTTGCAATAACGCAGTGCCATCAGAGTGTCAGCTGTCTCACCAGATTGCGAGATGAAGAAGCAAACATCGTCACGGAAAATGGGAGTGTTACGATCGAGGAAATCAGATGCCAATTCAACCATCACCGGGAGTTCGGTGAGTTCTTCCAGCAGCTGACGTGTGGCAACCGCACTGTGATAGGATGTTCCACATCCAATCAGCATCAGACGGCGACAACGTTTGATTTCCGGAATGTAATCTTTAATACCGCCCAGGACAATGGTTCCATTTACGAAATTCATGCGGCCACGCATTGTGTTGATGACCGATTCGGGCTGTTCGAAGATTTCCTTCTGCATGAAGTAGTCATAGTTGCCCTTCATGATCTGTTGGATCTCCATTTTCAGGGTTGTAATCTCACGGGCATGGGCATCATCGACGCACTTCTTGAGGCGATGGATGCTAAGTGCGCCTTCCTTGACTGCAGCAACATCATCATCCTGGGAAGAAGAGAGAACAGTTTTGAGGGTTTTTTTTCAGACCAAACGGGGGAATGTGGATAAAGGGTTGATTTGAGTCTCCCATGAGAGATGAAATGATGTACGTACCTCCAGATAGATGACACGGTTGGTATGCTCGATAACAGCAGACGCATCTGACGCAAAGAAATACTCGACTTCTTTGTCCTCCAGTGGCATGAACTCTGATGTGCTCTCCGAACGTGGAAGAACTGGCATTTCACGTGCGGTACCATGTGGACGATGTTCTTTTGTTTTAATTTGTTGTTTTTTTTTTTTTTTTTTTTATGTATTGTTTATATGAATATATATATATATCGCGACATATATATAAAGTTTACATATGTATGTTTTTGGCATTTGATTTTTTTTTTTTTTTTTGATTTTATGTACAATGTGTCGGAGTCGAGAGCACCCACAAATTAATGGTGTTTGTTTTTTTTTTTTGATTCGCAAGATGAATTAGTTGATACATATATATATTTATATATATATTTGTTATTTTGTTTGTTTGGCATTTGTCGATAGAACCATGTGTTTAATTTTATATTTTGTGTGTGTGCGTGTAATTAAATGTAGGCGTATCGCAGTACAGCATGAAGTTGATAATGCAGGTAACGTAGCACAGGCGAATGTAGTATAATAAATAAATATCAATAAATAATTTTGTTTAACGAAAATTTGTTGTTTTTTTTTTTAATTATATATAGCAATTAAATGTTTATTGAATAAATACACGTATGGTATGCATATCCCCGCCACCAAACAACACCAAGGGAAAGTCCAAACGAGAGCGATAGAGAAAATATACAACAGATAAAGGGAAAACCTCTTCTCTTCTTCTTCACCTTCACCGTGTGTTAATGTTCTACGGAAACTACGCAAGTATTAGAAGAGGATTCATGAATGTTCTCAACGAAATAAAGCACTACGGAGGAGGAGAACAACCAAAGACCCCTGCCATCTAGTTTGAAATATACTGTGTATGGATATCGATTGTGATTTTTGACATGTGTTACATTTCGATGATGATTTTTGAGAGGAAGTTTTTTGTGTGCGCGTTCTGTTAGAAAGACACGAAAAATGCTGAAGGAACAGCAAGTCTTTATGCAGCTAGAGGAGGTTTTTGCCTCTGAAGTCCATGTGGAGATGGAAATAGAGCTCGAAGAACTGGATGAAGTTCCGAAAAAGGTGGAGTAGGTTTGTAGGCTGGTGGGTGGACGGGGAGAAGACTCGTCTCACGACCCAATTGAGGTTTTGCAGCACTTTTTTTGTACCGAACTCCTTAGTTCAACGGGAAGAAGAGCGAACTGAATGGAGGCTGGTGTGTGGACAAGGAGGATTTGTATACACTCTTCTGTACCTCACATCTTGTCCTTATTTCTGAAGAAGTCAACGTGAAGAAAAATGAATTGAATGGAGGCTGGTGTGTGGACAGATGAAGCCTCGTCTCGCTTAAGTTCTGATGTCTAATTGAGGACTTGTATCCGATCTCAAGCTCTGGATCTAGTGCTCCAGGTGCTAAATTGTGTCTGGCGAGACTGTCGATGACAAAAACGGACTAGACTTTGTAGATTGAACGAAGTGTGTCCCTCTCTAGACACCGCATCGAGCTGTGGAGCAATACAGACCAATTCGGGCTGTAGATTGTGTCCGACGAGACTGCCGATGACAAAAACAGGCCAGACTTATACCGATCCAGGTTGCAGATTGAATGAAGTGTCACTAGAATTGACTCGGGCTTTGAATATAGAGCTCCAGATGGTAGATTATGTCCGGCGAGACAGCTGAAGACAAAAACGTGCTGTCAGCCTCAAACAGGAACTATGTCTCCAACTCCAGCACAAGCACCTTACGTTTCCACTGCCTACTCACCTCCAAAAATCCACATCACAAGATGTACAAGCAAACCTTCAAAACTGCTGCATAATACTTTAAAAAAAGATTCTAAAGTGATTAGTATTAAAATTCAGACCCACCAAGCAGATGTGTTTTTCTTTTTTTTTTTTTGCTTTTTCCAACATTTTTCCCATATTTTCCATCCGACGTCCAATAACTAATGTATAACCAAATGTGTTCAGAGCAGAATTATTTACAGCATTTCACAACAACAACCCAATTGCATGTCAATTGCATTGCAGAAGGAACCATGAGTGAACACCGAGAGAGTTGATTTTTGATTTGTTCATTGTATCTCTATCCCGAAACCATGTAGTGAGTTGAAAAATTAATTCATTGTTGTTGTTGTTTTTTTTTCATATAAGAGTAATAAAATGTTTACCTTGAGTGCTGGCAGCATCGGTGTCTATGTTTTCGAATTTTTTTTTCAAAATCAATTTTTTTTTTAGTTTTTGATCAAATTTACGTATAATCAAGGAAAAGAAAGTAAAAATAAAAAAACAAAATGTAAGAAAAAGGGGAATTCTCAAATCAAAATTAAAAAAAATCAAGAAGTTTCTAAATAAAAACAAAAAAATGGTAAGAAATTTAGAAAAAGATTTACAAACGAAAAAAAAAATGTTAAACGTTCTAGAAACAAGAGTTAGGCATGCAAGTGTCTAAATGAAGGTTAAATCGATTAATTGGGCGATGAATTAACACACATTTGAAGTCAGATATGATGGTAGGCTTTGTCGCGGTGGAAAACGTTCGATTTTCGAGGAGACCGAGAGGAATGATGTTTACAGAGGGACACGGTTGAAATTCTTTTAGGCAGATCTGTAGAGAATCTTTTCCGGAAGCTTAAGCACGTGTAGTCTGTTGACATTACCACGATATTCCCGTTCTATATGCGAGTAACGTTTAAAAACACTTAACCGACGACCCGTTTTTAGTTTTTTTTTTCACGCCTTTTCAGATCCCCCTCCATTCGTGGGAGAACAATACCTCCTTTGTTGTCTGTACGAAGGAATTTTCAGTCTAGCATCAACGATCCAAAAGTTGCATAAGAACAAATAAAAAAATTCTATATATGGCGAGTTTTTCAAAAATTAATTGCTTTTTCGTCCTTTCTGATCCCATTTTTTGGCTATATCTCGACAACTGTTGAGCCTACGGCCACAAAAGTGGCATCAAAATGTTCGTACTGAACACCTGCACAATAAATATAGAGTGGCAAATCGACGGCAGACTCACCGTTTTTGAGATATATCCAATTCTTTTCAAAAATAACCTCCTTTTTTCGTCTTTTCTGATCCTACTTTTTTAGCTATATCTCGGAAACTACTGGACGTAGATCAACAAATTATAGATCAAAATGTTTGTATTGAACACCGCAAGGATGTCTGAAATGAAGACCCGCGAAAGATTTGTGTATGAGAAATGATGTCCTTTTTTTGATCCTGTGTGATCCTGCGGCAATGAATCCTTGCAAATTTATGATTTTTCCTTCGAGGACTATCCACTCTACAATATCTATCCATTTTTGGAACAAAATTCGACAAAATTTTGAAAATCATAAAAATTGCATGTTTTCACGGAAAAAATGCAGTCAATTGAGAAACTTCGTGGTCGACTTTTCCTCTGAACTTGTGTCGAATTTTTAAAAATTCAAATTTGGATAAAATTCTTTTGCAGTTTGAGTAGAGATACCGTTGCTGATGGTAAATTCGAAATTTGAGCGATTTTGGTCCACAGGATATGTCAAAAAGTTGAAAAAATCCTTGAGACGAATGGTTCATAACCTCCTTATGGTACCAATTTTTGGCTATATCTCGGAAACTATTGAACCTACGGGCACAAACGTTGGTTCAAAATGTTCGTATTGATTCCCTGCATAAAAGTTGTCATGGGGAAAGTTGATGTCCGACGCACCGTTTTCGAGATATGAAGCATTTTCTGAAAAAATGCTTAGTTTTGCGATGAAATTCGACGCAAATAACGGGACTTCGGGGATCATATATAGCGCGTCTTGAAGATGAAGTCATTACCTACAAACCCTTATCATTACTTTTTTCCTACGTCCACCCGTTCCCGAGATATTCAATGTCAAAGTATGCACAATGGCAAAAATATACCTGCTACCATTTCTGTGCGCCTAGTACTTCAGGAAAAATTTCAAAGAAAGAAAAAGTTTGTTTTTTCGTCTCCTTAATATTTTTGATGCAAACAATACACTAAACTGAGGTTGATCTGTTGCGTCATCAGATATGTATGTCTGTCTGACTCAGCAGGTCCTCTGAGCCTCAAACATTCAAAGTCAACCCCAAAATTAGACCACATCCCAAAAGTCCTTTTTAGGACTCTAACCTCGCAGAAAGTGGACTTGTTTCACCTTGCAGAAAGTTTTCGACAGAACGCGTTGAATGTTAACCCGAGCAAATTGAGACAGAAACGTCAAGACATACTCCGAGGTAAGTTTTTAAGTCTTCCGGACAAATTACCGACCGATTCACGTTCATTTGCGAAGGACGCGACAAGTACCAGTTACACCTCCGAGTTCGAAAAAAAAACACAAAAAAGCCAAATCGTTGTCTCCAGAAATGTTAGTAGTGTTAGACTGTAATTTAATGAATTTTATTTGAATTTGAATTTTTATTTTTTTTTTTGTTTTTGTGTTGAGTTGAGTATAAAGAGTTTTTTGTTTTTAGCTACCTTTTAAATCACTCTGTTGCTTATCATCTGTTATTAATTCGTAGTAGTTTCAAGCAGTAGTGGGAGTAGAAATTTTGTATATTTTGGTTGGTAGTAGGTAGAGATAGGTGTAGAAGGGTCACACGGGGAATGTAGATATTTTTTCAATTGTTTATGCGATTCCCAAGAGGAAAATATACATACAATACGAACATATACATACACATACATGCACATATGCATATATATATATTGTTATTTGTATATATAAACACGTACATAGAAGGGAGAAGAAATTAAAACATAACACAGCCACCCACAACAAAACATAGAAAGTACAAAAAGAAAAAAGAAACAAAACATATAAGTATACATAAAATAAATCGAGAATTAACTTAGAGTACATGAAAAATAATTTAACAAAAATATTTGAATTCGATATAGGATCCCCCCTTCGCCCCGCAACAAAGTCAACAGCTTAGAGATTGCAAATCGACCACACTCACAGCAGTGTGTCGGCAGCGAACACTTATTGAAACAAACACAGGTGCAGGACAGTTTAAGCACCCTGCACTGGATAAATGAATGAATGTAAGTATGTAGCAGCTTTTGATGGACACATTTTGTTAGAAACTTCTGACGGGGAAGGAATATGCGGTCTTTCGACGAAAGACCTCTTTGATGTGAAGTGCTCTTGATTCTCTGAGATGAAATCCTTTCTCATTCTTCGTTCAAATACCTAACAAATACCCAGATGTAAGTGAAGAACACTTTGTGGCGAATTTCCAAACCTAGCTTTTTTGTCTCACATTGTTCTTTTACCATCCCCCACGTCATAGTCATAGAAAACTTTTTGACTTACCTTTTCCATACAAAATTGGAATGTGATCTGTTGCCAATCGGGTCTTTGTTTTTATACCAACCAACAATGGGGAGCCACGACGTGATGCAACACATTCGCCGGGGAAATGCTTTGATTTAAATGTCAACGCAAATGCACCTTCCTGGAAAAAGAAACAAAACAAATCAATTCATTAGATGTGTTAGACAGACAAAGAGGGTGAGAGGGGAAGAAGGAAGAAGAAATAGGGAGAGAGAGGGAGAACAGAGGACTCTCTTCGACTCTGAGCCTGTGGGACAACGCAACAGAGGACGTCCACGTACAAGGTGGCGCACACAAGTCGAGGGGGACCTCGGCCGGCTTGGTGTGCGAAACTGAAGACAGCTGGAGAAAGATCGTACTGGCTGGTCCACCTCGGTCCACCTCGGACTGTATCGCCCACACCAGAGGAAGGGAAGAAGAAATGAACTTACCAATTGCTGAATAACTTGCTCAACCAACTCCCTGAACGAATAGGTTGGATGTTGCTTCCACAAATGATGAATCAGTTTAGCCATAATCTCTGTATCGGTTTCAGATTCGAAAACGTAGCCACGCTTCTCCAGGAATGTCTTGACATCTTTGTAATTTGTAATAATACCATTGTGCACCACAACAAATGAATTAGCCTCGTCCGAACGTTGCGGATGAGAGTTCGTCTCCGATGGGACACCGTGAGTTGCCCAACGCGTGTGAGCGATACCGACATGCGTAAGAACAGGTTCATCAAAATATGGACCACTAAATTCTAGCAGGAAATATGAACAAAAAATTAAGGATTTCAAAGGTTAAGATGCAAAATGCTGCAACTAACTTTCTGCAATGGCATCTTCAAGAACTTTCACTTTGCCACTACGCTTGACCATGACAATGTCTTTGCCATCATAGGAATCAATTGCAACACCAGTCGAATCATAGCCACGGTATTCCAATCGCTTCAGTCCATTCACAAGCAATTCCAGCACTTCATGACGAGATTTCGGAGTCAAGTAGTTCAGATAAGCGAAGATTCCTATGAGAAAAATAAAATCACAATCAAAAAAACTGGTAACACAATGGCTTTTGTTTAACCTTGACATTATCGATTCAAAAAAACAGACAACAGAGCATTGTGAAAGAGAGTGAGATCTTTCTTCGGGTAAAGGTCAAAAGCCTACAAATCTACCTCACAAGTGGGACCCCATACGTTTTACACACCAAAAACTGTCTGCTTAAAGAAATCAACAAATACATAAATGTCACATATCACATTTGACATTTAGCAGGCAAGCGAATGATAATCAAGATGCTGATTACAGAACCTGTCTTTGAATGTATAAAAAAGCAGTTAGATACCGATGTGATGACGACATGCATACCGGATTGCATAAAATTTCTTTGGAAACGATGAATTTCATTTAGCCACCGACCACGGGCTTGAGTGAGTTTGTCTCTTTTGCCTGTTGTTTTAAATTGATTTTTAAATGAGGCACATATTTGCAGAAGAAAACGAAGATTTTGCTGACGGGGGAAATATTGACGACAAATTTGATGTTCTAAGTCGTGAACTAATGCTGGCGGTGTTGTTTCGATAAAAGCGGAAGATAGTATTTCATCAGAGGAACACACATTCATTTCACCAGGGACAAGACTTTGTGCTTAAGTTTGTCTTGTTTTTGTTTTGGTTTGTTGGTGTCAAGAGAATGGAGACAACAGTTTTCATTATCATCCAATTAAATCTGTACACAAGCGTTCACTCCTTGTGAAGTGACACCCTGGGGAGGAGGATATGCATCTGTTGACGTGGCCCCAACACGAAAACAATGCGAAAAGGACAACAAATCAAGTCACAAACCAGCTCCACACCTCCATCATTCATTTGCAAGAAACAATTGCGTTACAAAATATCTACCTGTTGCCCTATAAAATATGTAACACCACCACCACCCACACCTAGTTCCTAGTTCTGCCTTGATAATGTATGCTGTGCCTTTTTGTTACTTCATCTATTTAGCATGTACGAAACGAAATGCGGTGAGAGAGAAAAGAAAAAAAAATAGACAAATCCAACAACACCATCGATCGAAATTCACTTTCATTTAAGTCGATTGTGATACCACCAAACCGAACAGAAAAAATCCAGTTTATCCACCTTACCCAATCGAAGTCCGATACCACGGCGCGGGGTGGCACAAAGAGCTTATGTTATGGGTTACTTAATATCTGGTTTTCTGCATAGCAGTCCGGTATGATGTTGCTGCTGTTGCTGCTTATAATGCTAATAATAATCATTTTGTCTTTGCACGAGGTGATAAATCTAGGGTTCGATGCTGATGCGAGGAGTTGAGAGTCTTTGTTTTGGTGAAAGGATGTCTTTTTCATAATCAGACCTTAGGTTTGTTAAATTTTTCATCGTTTTGCTTATGATTTCTGTCTCAATTTCTAATTTGTTAGCCTAACTCTTGCCTTTCATCATCAGAACCACATGACAGACCCGAAGTTTGTCTAGAATTCGATTCACCATCGTTTCCGTCTCATTTTCTAATTTGTTAGCAATTTTTTCAATCACTCTCCCCTTGGAAAAGGGAATGCAACATCACATTTAGAAGAAACAATTAAACAGAAATCGCTAAAGAGCAGAGAGGAGGCAGAGAAAACTGAATAAATCCAATGGATAAGAAAAATGAAAATAAAAAAAAAACGAAGAAGAAGAATCAATAAAATAAGAGTGACATTAAACTCCAAGACTGTATGTACGAGTCTTGCATTCGATAGTGTTACTACTGTTAAACCATACATACGTATGTAACCAACTCAAACAAAAGCCACTACGGACAACGTAAGAGTGTACAGCAACAGCAGCTTGGCCACCACTTGAGTACATATAAATGATTAAATAACGTGTCACACTATTTGTGGTGGTTGTCCGCCACCTCGGCATGATTTTTTTTTTTTTTTTTTGTGTTCACTTATCTTTAATTCAAAGGAAATCTCGTGTTGAAATACGCAAAACGAATGCGGAAGATATCGCCCAGTTATGGAGTTATTAATCGAGTGGTAATTGTGTGTACCACCTCACACAAGAAATATCTCGATACTTTCACGCGTCTCTGTCACAGTTTTTATTTTTTTTTCGATTTGATATGATTCACAAATAATTGATATGAATTCGAAACTTACCACACATTTTTCTTCTTGTTGTAGTTGCTGTTGTCTTTCTTTTTTGATTATCCTAAAAGAATCTGAAAAGAAGAAGAAGAAGAAACATAAAAAAAAACAAATCCAATAAATTAAGATCATTTGCATTCTGTGCAGAGGAGGAGGTTGGCTGCTACGGCTGAAGAATGACTCATGAGTTTGGTTGGTTGGGTTTGTTCTGATGAAAGAGAAATGGGCAACGACCTTCGAAAGTGCATTTTATGAAACCGACAAACGGATGAAAAGAAGGATTGATTCTTAAGACTGCAGAGGAGCTTAAGTGTTGGACGATAAAATCAAAAATCAATCAGAATGAACATCGGATGATGAACCTTTGCTTGCAATTCTTTTCAGATCAAGTTTCAGAGAATATGATGCAGTGAACAAGGTTGTACGTCAGGGGGAATTTGAGACTAAAGTGCGATTTGCATGACTGGCTGTGGAGAGTTGGATCACACTTTGTTCTTCACCGTTCGTTGTGTGCAGAAATTCTTGAGTACAAGGCCAGGTTAAACCTCAAAGAAACTTGAACGATGTTAAGGCAACATGACCATTCAATTCTAGAGAAAAAAAACCTTGAGTTTGAAACAGACTGAAGAAGTTGCTGAAGAAACATTGCTAAGGGTATTTCAAAAGAGATGATAGGTAGGGTTTGTAGGTTAGAGCAACTCTCTTCCACTACGGGGAATGTACTGACACCATTGTGCAGCCACGCCGATTTTCAAGGAACCCATTTACTCCTTCAACTCAAAGAAAACCAAGCGGAGCGGCTCTATTCCACCATTGATCAGCCACATGGATCCTCGAGGAACTCATTCACTCCTTCAACTTCAAGAGAATTGAGTGGAGGCGCTCTCTTCCATCAGGGGGATGCTCTGACACCATTGAGCAGCCACGTGGATCCTCGAGGAACTCATTCACTTCCTCAACTCCAAGAGAATTGAGTGGAGCGGCTCTCTTCCACCAGGGGGATGCTCTGAAACCATTGTGCAGCCACGTAGATCCCCAAGGAACCCATTCACTCCTTCAAATCAAAGAAAATTGTTGAGCTTTCTATGGAGATGAGGGTAGATCATCAACTCGAGATGATGACAGACCATCGAAAAACTAAGAAAGCAAGAAAATCCAGTGCAGTTCACAGACTTTGAAGATGAAAATACTCTCTCCCGAAATGCTTAGAATGCAAAATATGCGAATAACTCAAAGTTCCCGACAGTCACCGGCAACTGTAAGACACTCAAGGATACGACGTTACAAAACAAACCAAAGAATTGCACTAAATCGTCACCAGTCGCATAAGGAGTCAGTCTGTGGACACTCAAGGATCCGATGTTTCAAAACGAATCGCAACCAATCGTCTCCAGTCGCACACAGAGTCAATCTGTGGACACTCAAAGATCCGGTGTTGCAAAACGAACCAAAGAATTGCATCCAATCGCCACCAATCAATCTGTAGACACTCAAGGATGTGATGATACAAAACGGACCACAGCCTAGCGCTCAATCGTCTCCAGTCGCATAAGGAGTCAATCTGTGGACACTCAAGGATGCGATGTTTCAAAACGAACCACACAATTGCATTTAATCGTCTCCAGTCAATCTGTAGAGACTCAAGGATCCGATGTTGCAAAACGAATCGCAGTCAATCGTCTCCAGTCGCATAAAACGAAGAGTCAATACATTCCCCAAGCGATAATTCTCCCTTACAGTGCACACAGAATTTTTGAACTTAATTGATTCACGATAAGAAATGTACATCGGGCTTGTATACAAAAAAATTACTTTACCTCCCTCTGCACCTGATAAACAATACGAATAAATAAACAAGGCACAACAACCCATGTGCACAAATGTACACTCGAACCGATACAAATCGGTTCTTTTCATTCAACCGAACGGTTTCATCAGAATTTTTTACAACACATCTTTGCCACGTCTAATTTTTGTCAACTCAATTTGATTATTTTTTTCATTGTTTTCCAATTCAAATATAAATCTCGTTAGCAAAGAAAGGTTGAAACAAATAAGCGCAAAGGAAGCAGATTTACCTTGTTTGGGTTTTGATTTGAGATTTCCGTTTGAATTTCTGATAACTGATAACTACTTTCAATCACTCTCGACTTGCGTTGTATAACAAACTCTAAGTAAACAAAAATAACCATAAGATACAAATAGTGATAAAGGAAGAGAGTTACAATAGCAAAATTTATAGGAGTCTCAATTTAGATAACGATAAAAAAAAAAGCGGAAATTAAAATGAAACACTGACCACGACACAAAAAAAAAAACAACTAAACACAAAACACTACCAAATCAAACAGAAGCGTAATAAAACAACAAAAATCAACACAAAAATAGCAACAAAAAAATAACAAAAAAATAAAAAATAGAATTACAGTAGGTAGACTTAATCGAAACGAGGGAAACGAACCACACGACTCCACTGCTGAAATCACAATGAGTTTCAGTTATAAAAGTGCGATGGATAAAATATGGAGTACGTGGGATACGTTTCTGTGTATGGCTCGAAACTAACCATGATCATGGTAGACGAGATTTTTTTTTTTTTTTTGGTTTGGTTTTTGTTTTTGTTTTATATTCTTTTTTAGCACAAGTTTGTGGTTTTTTTTTCTTCTCAACATACACAAGCAACCATCTCTTGAGAGTTGTGTAGTCGAGTTTTTGTGACGTATTCTCTTCGGTTTTTTTTTCGGACGTATTTGTTGTTGGATGTTACCGAAAACATTTACTACACCACCCACTTCCCAATGGGTGATGGCTAATTTTTTGCCTGAGGATCAGTCCTCATCCCCCTCCACTGGACAGAGACAGGTCATTTCGATCCCATTCAAGTTTTTGACCACAACTTGTGTATACACATACATCTATCCCCTACCTAACTACACTTCTTGTTCTTTCTTCACACTTTTTGTTAATTAATCGTTCATCAAGACAAGTCAAGCCATACTTTCTTGTACATATATAACGCCCCATTTGTCTTTCTTAAGAACCCTACAACACAAGCGCCACATGAACAGAAAATAGCAATCTGTCTGGTTTCTGGTGGTGCTGAATGTGGCTGGCTTCTGGCTTGTGACAAGTTTACATGCTAATTGCCACTCTCAAGTTGTTCTCTGTGTTGCCATGATTGAGGCTTTTGTCTTCCGAATGCAATGAAGTAACAAAAAGCAGAATGAATCGAATCGAATTTTTCGATTGAAAAGTGAGAGTGACTTGGTGGGCTGTAAGTGATGTGACTATTTGCTGGTATTATGCATGCATATTAAGGTCAACTTGTCCGTCGCTCTTGTCTTTTCGTTTTAACTTGTTTTTTCTTCTTTTGTCTTGGACCGATTTTCGCGTCGATCAAACCTGAGTTTTCAGTTTGCACTTCTGGTTTTGGGCTAATGCTGTTTGGTATGCTAAAGTGGTTTGTTGCCTGTTTTATCAGCGATGGTCCTTGAGGAATCTATGCAAATTCTTTGTTAGATCACAGTTTGCGCAAATTAGAAGCTAACTTTAAAAGCTGTCCTTCAGAAGTGTTGAAAAAATTACTTAACCAAAGAAAAGACGCACGTCAACTGAGAGAGTGACGTAGATTTAACTCAAAAGTCACACACAACCCGTGTCAAGACTTTCTCAGATCAGATTCTATCGAAATCCTTTCGTAGCAAAGCGCTCGAAGAAACAGAAACAGAAGACTAACGAATGCAATGAAATCTGTCAACCGGTTCCTATTGGCAAAAAAAAAGAAGAAAATAAAGAAACAAAACGCCAACATAAAACCGGCTTTAAGAACAAATTCCGCAACCTTATCGTCGGCATTTCAACAAGATTTGATACTCTGAACCAATTTGCCTGATTTAACCTGCGCCACAAGACATAGAACGCAATTTAACTTCAATTAGTCGCAAATGCGTATCGTAAACAATTCAAAATCAATTTAGTTTTGTTCCTTATCATTTTCCCCCAATCGATGACTCAGGGGAGGAAACAAATTTGTTCAAAAATCTTATCTTTCCATCGCGCGAAGCCATTCCCAACATGCAAGTGCAATTGACAATTGATTTCAATCAAAGGGAACCGATACAATCTTCAGTTCTTGTTTCGACAAGTTCTTGGAAACTATTTCTAAATTCAATTGGCCAACTGGAATAGGAAATTGCGTTAGCAAATGGGAGTAGTATATCAGGTATAACAATAGTAATGAATAATCAGGTTTACGTATGTAGTTTTTATCGAAAGAGAAGTTGACGAGGGGAAGTTATCAAGAGACACGTCGCGCAGTCGTAGCATAACGTTTGTTTGTTTTTGACGTGTGACGTATGTGCATAATTAATTTAAATATATTAACAAGTTCGTTAATAACAACGTCAATACATTTTTGACAGACATTTTGTTACTAGGGATGTAAGCTCTAGTGGATGTGTGGTTTTTATTCAGAAGAAGAGGTAAGGAAACTGACGATGGCGCGAAGTGATCGTGAGTCTGACTGAACGACTCTCTTCAGTTAAAGTTCTCGATGCAAAACAGACTGGCAAATGTTCAAAAAGAATGTTGAATACATTAAACTCCGATTCAGTGAACTCAAACAGAGTTCATGCTGGATTTTTGTTCGTTTAAAGACTGCAACATGAGCCTTTCGTTGTCTGAAGAATTTCAAAATGAGCTCTGAGGCTTTCGTTGTCTGAGGAATTGCAAGATGAACTCTGAGCCTTTCATTGGCTGAAAAAAAGCAAGATGAGCTCTGAGCCCTTCGTTGGCGCCAGAACTCTTAGAAGAGGCCCTTGGAGGACGTGATATATGACCTACAACGTGTTTAAACTCTCATCAAAGAAAATCCCCCTAAAAGTTCTTCACACAAAAGCAATAAACTTCCCATTTCCGGTGCAAAACAAAAAAAAACGAAGGGTACTTTTAAATTGCCTGAATCATATGACTAACCGTATCAATATCAAGATAATGCAAGCACTTACTTCCCCAATCGAACCAAAAAAAAAAAATATATATCTAATCTAATTGGATTCTTATTACACACAGCAATCTCTATGGCACTCATTAGAATGATGGATAGGAAACCACGATTCTTCACTCTTCCTCTGATTGGAGCGAAAAATCGAAAAGAACACATCAACGTTTTTGGAAATGGGAAATGGAATTCTTCAATATAAACACGATGACGTCAATCAAACGTGTAGTACGATACAACTTCCTACACCAAAATAAATCAGAGCGAAAAAAAAAATGCAGGAATAAACATACACTTCCACTTCCCTTCACATGTGTATTTCAATTTTTCATAAATCAATGATGAACCGAACATAAAATCAAAAGAAAAAAAACCTTCATCCCCTTGACATACATTTAATTTTTGCACAATCCCACCAAATCAGTTGGAGAACACACGATTCCAGAGAATGTTTAGCCGGTTTCTTATTGAATTTCAATTTGGCGACACTTTTTTATAATTTCTCAAAAAAACCACACTATTGCTGAGTATCACAGTCACTTGATTATTAATCTTAATATTTAATAATTATTGCTTTTCGTTAATGATTTTTTTTTGTTATCTCGCAGGGCGTTCTCCCCTCATTGAGTGTAACACCAAATGACAGTAGTAATGTTTATACAGATTTGCACTTGTTTCTTTTTGATTACACGTTGACAAGGCTGAACCCGGGAGAATGTTGTCTCATATAGCAGAGGCTATAGTTTAAGTCATTCATTGCCATGACAACGTTGATACCGAAAAACAAAAAAAACAAAAAGAAACGTTTAAATCACACTGTTTTTAGTTGATTTATGGGGCTTCTGTTGTTTTGAAATTATATTCACATGAAAAATAATTAATTTACTTGTCACATTTTGACATTTCTCAACATTGAACTACCTTAACGACAATCGTTGATTTGGAGGATGTTTTCTCTCTTTCGTTCGTTCGTCTTGATTGAATTGGAGTGAAAGAGACAGCCGATGTTGCGGTTTTAGTTGAAAAAACTGAAATGAAAGGGTGCTTGAAAAGAATAATGAGACACCATGGCGGCATTGATTTTAACATTACACACATACATACAAAGGTTTGTGTGTATATGAGAAATCCTTGTAGGAACAGGATTTATATTTGAAGCTAATCTAAAATTCCGGCGACATTTAGGCACAGATGTTTAGATGTAAACACGCGATTTGTTTACAAACAAGGGGCTTGATTACATTTCTAATTTGATGCGACTATGAGGAGATTGAGATGATGGGGATGCAACATCTTAGAAAACATCGCAAGGGTCCTATTTTTAAGCTCCTCATTCGAATAAATCGAAAACAATATCATTCAACTCAAAAATGTGCGTTTTTTTTCCGGTCCTTTGTTCCGGAATTTTTTTGCATAGATCTATATTAAGCCTGAGCCCTGGGAGAACATAAGAAATACCAGGAAGATAAGTACCACCCCCACCCACTGTCCCAGGATACATGGAATTAACTACGCAATTCTAAAACCTCCGGTGTGAGATTTCGAGAATATTGTTCTGCGCAGGTTCTCTCTCGTGCAGTTTTTTTGAACCCAAGTTTTGCAAAAAAAACAACATATAATACCGGTAAATCGTAGCGTTTGCCAAACGATCTTCAGTTTATTCATCAAAGTGAATATTTTTTAGGTTAAATCGATGATTGGATTGATTGGCAAGTGCTTAGGTGACGATTTAAGGCATAAAAATAAGGGCCAGTCAAGTGATGTGGGTGAATTCTCTCTAACTCGCCCACTCTCTCTCCTCTCCGAGATCAATGCAAAATGGTGAAAATCAAAGACTTTCCAGTGATTTCCCTTTTGTGGTGAATTCATTTCCAGTGAACAGTTTGAATTTTGAATTTTCTCACATCGGGTTTGAGTTGAAGAGGTGAGTCGATAAAGGGAGTGAGTCTTGGGTAAGAAAGGACATCGCCAGTGGTGTTGGCCTAGAGTGTGCCTGCTAAACTGCCATTTTGTCAATCTTTTCGAAAAGGAAATTAAATGGTTGCAAAAACGGGAAATAAAACAAAAAAAAATTGTATTAATTTTATATTGTTAACTAAATCTATCTTCAAAACTAATTTAAGCACTAAATTTTGATACAATTTAAGGTTTAAATATTTCTCCTTAACCTAAGATTTTATTTTTTTCTGATTTATTTATGCAAAAAAATCAAAAAAAAAAAGTTACAAAATGAAAAAAAAAATTAAGAAAATATTAACATAATACAGATTCAGATTAATTGTGTGATTTATGTGAGGTTATGTGAATGAAGTATGATCGTGGCTGTACAAAGCGCTTTGATGATGAAACATAACTTATCTAGAAAATATGAAAAAGGGTTTTTTGTTAAATGAAACACATCACAAATATAGACTTCAATTTCTTCTTCTTTCGTTTTTGCTTTTGTGTTTTTTTTTTGTTTGTTTTATAAGTTATCTTACAGACTAACTAATCCAGATGTGTGTGTGGTTTTGATCTTGGATCGAGGATATTTGATGTTTTCACACACATCCGCATGACTCAGCGATCATGTTGGTTAAATTTTTTAGCGTCGCTGAGGTATTACTCTCCCTATAGAATATCTTTAGGGATGAGTACTGATTTGCTGTACAGCATGGTATTAATTCGAGAGGTTTTTTCCCAGTATTTTCTCGATGTGCCATCACTCTCTGTGAAGAAATGGAAAGAAACAAAAAAGAATAAAGATTTATAAGTAAATCATTGAAGAGACACGATTAATTCACGTGATCTTTCACACAGATACAATAAACATAAGACAAGAAAAAAAAAAGGAACCCTCACCCGCACTTCAGAGGAGAATCATTCATTTCTCGTATCTGTCATGTGGTTTTGGGGTCGTCGTCGTCGTTGTCGTTGTCGTTGTCGTTGAGTTAGCCGATTACTGCGTATCACAAATTCGCATCTCTCGCACATAGTGGAGAATGAGAGACACAAAATGAAGACCGATTGAGTGGACATTTTGCTAGCAGACAGGGCTCCGAATGCGAATGAAACATTCGAACACCCTAACGACCTAAATATTTACGAAAAACGACCACAACGATTCGATTTGACGAGGGGGGGAGGGGTCTGAAGTTTTGATCGTATGAAAAATTTGATAAGTACTCACCCTCAAGAGAGACGAATGAAATGTTGAGCTCATCGTTAAGCTCGCCGCAGTTGCACACGAACCCCGGCAAAAGTATGCATCATAGCCTTTGGGTTGAATTATCCAATCACCCCAACCGATATCATCGAATGATATGTAGAGCCTCTCACGGCAGCATTCAGTTACACCATCTGTACAGTTGACGCTGCGCTTTTGCCTCGATGGACGTCTACGATTTTGCATATCGATCATAATGAATGGTCGATAATCCTTTTCCGTTGATATGATGTTCTCTGTTGAGTCCATTTCGCATGACTGGCAGGATATGTGCAGCAAGTGACTGAGGTCATGATTGCCAAACCATCGTTTTATTGGCCATTCGATGTCGATTTTGACCCAACCCTCTGTAAAGAGATCAAGACATTCATCATTTTCAATTTCTCTTTCTCTCTCTCTCACTCTCTGTATTTTGTGTTGTCTATTGTGGGTGGGTGAAAAAAAGAAATATAAGCATTATCTCTCGTACTCTCGATTTCAGTTGGTGATTCTATTTTGTGTTTATTTTCTGACACTGTGTACACTAAGGCACGAGTAATGAATGTCTCGGGGTCATTCGACTTGTCGACAAAAGTCCAAAACAACTCCCGGACTTTGAGTAGAATTCTATGATAATTATTATTTATTTTTTTTTTTTTTGTGTTTTGCTTATTCTTTTCTTTTTTTTTTTGATTACCTCTGTATTTACTTAATTAATTGAAAAAAAAAATGATGATGAAATCGAATGCACGAGAGAGAGGAGAAGCAGAAAAAAAATGAATAAAATCTTCACCTTGTACATCGACCGATTGTATTGCCATCGGTTTAACTTTTGGGAGATATTTTGAATTGTGACCCCCTTGTTCCACCTCAGATACAACAATTGTATGGTTAAGGAGACGATCGCGACGATTCCGTTTCTTGAAGATCCATAGAACGGCTGTACTCACATCGATACTCTCGGTGTCGAGATCGTCGATTTTGAAGGAGAAGCAAACTGACGGTTGACTCAGATGATGACATTCGATTTTCTCTGAAAAGAAAGGATGAAAGGAAAATGTATAGAGGGTCCTTTTTGTTCAAACTTATAAATCCTAGGAGCTGCCTGGCAGTACAATGGACAAGGTTTTTGAGTCTGAGTGCTCCAGTGTAGTGTTACAAAATTCTCCGACAAAAAAAAAATCCTGGGAGAAGATGAAGACTGTCCCTCATTTCATGTGTTACAAAAACCACCGATAAAAAAAATCCTAGGCAAAGACGAAGACAGTCCCTCATTTCATGCAAAAAAAAAAAAAATTCTGACGTAGTTTCAAGAAATCATAAAATTTCTGATGTCAAGTCAAAGGGCAAAAGTGAAAGATTTATTTTTTTCCTCATTTCATTACCTCCAATGAGTTCCAATCAAAATTCACCACCACAACCACTATCACCATCCCCATCACCCCAAAATTCACATAAATCATCACCACCACCACCACCAATCATCAAGGCAGCAGCAAAATGAAATGTTATCTGAAGAAACATTTGACCAAAGGGGTTCAGCACGCTTTCGGTAGAAGTTCAAAACTCCGATAAGGAGCCATCACAATCAATAGAGATTCAAGAAACAAACATCATCCATGAGGAGTGTCTATGTGATAGATAGAGAAGCACACAAGGACTCAAGCGATAGTATTTGAAAATCGCGCTCTTAACCTTTTGATGAACCTCCTCCAGAGCAGAGCACACACACACACACAACACACATGGCAGGAGTAAGGGGTCCATTATCAAATGAATCAGCATTTGGATTATCAAAATTTTTTTGATGAAAGAGGTCAAATGAGAGAATATTTTTGCCACGGAAACGGAGTGTTTTGAATTTGAATCTGACTCACCTCGTTCGAGGAAGATGAACTTCTTGCTGGTCCTTGCGTAGTAGTCGTCCAGATCTTTGGAGCTGGTGCTGCCGTCCTGTTGAATGGTCTCCTCGTAGATTGGCTTCGGCATGCCCAAGGCCGAGACGTTGGGCTTCTCTTTCAAGCGGAGTTTCTCGAGAATCTGCTTCTTGACGAACTCTATCCGCAGTGCGGATAGTTGCTCCTCACTCACGCGGACATTTTGACTGTTCGACTCGCATTTGGGGCATTTCAATGACTGTGGTGGCGGATGGATCTTGTGGTGCTTGTGACTGGTCTGCACGAGGTCATGATTATATTCCAAATCGTTCTCGAACTGACTGATGCCCCTCAAGTCGTCGTCTCTCAGCATCTCCGCTTCGCCATCGTTGAATCCGCTTTGAAATGAATTCGATTTCGTCTTGCTCATCTCCTTGCGGACGATGTGCCAGAGATTTGGTGAGTATCGCCTCTCCGATATATCCCAGTCCAGACTGGTGTTATTGAATTCCTTCTCGATGGTCCCCGCTGACAAGACATCACGAAGCAACTCATCACTCTGCGGTCTGTCATCCTCATCCTCATTCTCCTCCGAGTGATGGTGTGCTGAGGGATGCTTACTGGCATGATGCTCGCTCTTCTGACGGTAATGATGGGCATTGTGATCGCTGGTCTCTATCGATGCATGCTTCTGATGTCGCAGATGGTGATGGGGATGCTGGGAGACCTCTGACTTGGCGAATATTCGACTGTGTATGCTCAGGCTCTCCAGCATGACGCATGTGAGTAGGACAAAGGTGACGAAATACTTGGCCATGATGACAGGGAGTTTTTTTTTTTTTAAACTTATGTAAGACAAATTCTTGTATGAAAACACTTGTTTGGATGCTAGACTAGAGATTTATTTTTTTGTATCCTTTTTTTGGATTTCTTTTGCTTTGAATTCGATTGAATTGTGTACTATCTTTTGGGGAGCATTGAAATACCAACTGGTGTCCGTGGAGTGTTTAAGGGCATAGAACAAAAGGCACTACTCTATGCTCGAACTACTTCAGCACTTTTATCATACGTTGACCCTGATAATTGGGGTCGCAAAATTGTTTCAAAACTGAATGAGTTATTTTTTTTTTTTGATTTTTTTTGTTTCCACTCGAGCTTAGTTTTTCACGTTACAGCGGAGCATCTGGAAAAAGAGAGAAAAAAGGGATTAAATGATTTTTTTGTCGAAAAATTCAAAATTGAGAAATTTTGGTCAGAATTTGATGTCGAAAACGGTGGTAAATCCAAAAGAAAAGATCGCTGAGTACCCCTAACAGGGACTGAAAAGTGATTTCAGGTGAATTTTCAGTCGAAATTTGGAATTCATCGAGGTGATCAGATTTTTCAACAAGGAATTCCTACGACAGTCCATAAAAAAATTTTAGTCTTGAACCAACGACCCAAAAAGTTGAAAAAGGACACAAAAATTTGAGGTATACCGATGATGTCCTTTTTTTGATCCTACTTTTTTGGCTATATCTCGGAAACTATTGGGCGTAGATTCACAAATGATGGCTCAAAATGTTCGTATTGAACTCCTGCACAAAAGCTATTGAGAGGAAAATCGAAGGCAGAATCACTGTTTTCGAGATATATCAAATTCTTTTCAAAAATGACCTGGTTTTTTCCTCTTTTCTGATCCCGGTTTTTTGGCTATATCTCGGAAACTATTGGACGTAGATCGACAAATTTAGGCTCAAAATGTTTGTATTGAACCCCGCTAGGATGTCTGAAATGGGGACCCGCGAAAAATTTTTGTATGAAAAATGATGTCCCTTTTTTGATCCTGTCGCATCCTGCGACAATGAATTCTTGCAAATTTATGATTTTTGCTTTGAGTACTATCCACCCCACCATCTCCATCCATTTTTGGATCAAAATTTAGTAGAATTTTGAAAATCGAAAAAATGTATTTTTTCACAGAAAAAATGCAGTCAATTGCGAAACTTTGAGGTCGACTTTTCCTCTGAACTCGTGTCGAATTTTTGAAAATCCAAATTTGAATAATCTTCTTTGGATATTTGAGTAGAGATACCGTTGCTGATGACAAATTCGAAATTTGAACGATTTTGGTTCACAGGATCAGTCAGAAAGTTGAAAAATCCTTGAGGTACATAACCTCATCCTGGTGTCAAAATATAGCCATATCTCGGAAACTATTGAGTCTACGGCCATAAAATGAACACAAAAATGTTCGTATTGAACACATGAACAAAAAATATAGAGTGACAAATCGACGGCAGACTCGCCGTTTTCGAGATATATCCAATTCTTTTCAAAAATGACCTGCTTTTTTCGTCCTTTCTGATCCTGGTTTTTTGGCTATATCTCGGAAACTATTGGGCGTATTTCCACAAATTTTGAATCAAAATGTTCGTATTGAACGCCGCTAGGATGTCTGAAATGAAGACCCGCGAAAGATATGTGTATCAAAAATGATGTCCTTTTTTTGATCCTGTATGATCCTGCGGCAATGAATTTTTGCAAATTTATGATTTTTGCTTCGGGTACTATCCACCCTACGATCCCTATCCATTTTTGAATCGAAATTTGACCAATTTTGGAAAATCGAAAAAATGTCACGTTTTCACCCAAAAAATGCAGTCAATTGCGGAACTTCGGGGTCGACATTTCTGCTGCAGTTGTGTCGATTTTTTAAAAATCCAAATTTGGATAAAATTCTTTTGGTATTTCGATAAAGATTATTGAGTTGATGATATGTTCGACGTTTGAACGATTTTGGACCAAGGATACGGTCAAAAAGTTAAAAAAGGACTTGACTCGAAAAAGTCCATAACCTCTTTCTGATGTAATTTTTTGGCTATAGCTCGGAAACTGGTGGACTTAGAGTCGAAAATGAAGGCTCAAAATGTTCGTAATGAGCGCCTGAATAAAAGTTGTCATGGGGGAAATCGATGACAGACCCACGGTTTTCGAGATATAGTGCATTTTTTGGAATTCATTGCTTTTTTCGTCCTTTCTAAAGTCGATTTTTGGCTATAGCTCGGAAACTGTTGGGCTTAGGATTGAACTTGAGGGCTCAAAATGTTCGTAATATTTTGTCTGTGTCTGAATGTATGCATAAGAGTTGTTATGAGGAAAGTGGACTGCATACACACCATTTTCGAGAAATGACGCATTTTGCAAAAAAAAAAAAGAAAAAGACTAAAAACTCAAAATTTGAATAATTAGGACTGATTCTAGAATTTATGATTTTCCAAAAGCGAAGAAAATCGAAGCACCAAGCACCAAAAAATTGCATAAAATTTGAAAAAAACCTGAGCAAAAATATGCTTGAATCACATTTCACGCAGATCACGTCTGGTCCACATCCGCACACAACATTCATTCACTAATGTTCCTACGATCCTAATCACTTATATGAACAGATGCTTGCCAAATCGATCACGAGTTTTTTCTCTAATTATTTGTCAAGTGGGGTCGCCTAATCTGACCCCAAACACACACTATTTTCTGCTCTGAACTTTCTGAACTAACATTTAACAAACCGATCACAGATACACAATAGGCTACCAAAAAATTTAAAAAAAAAAAACACCTGATAAGAGATTGAATGAAATCTGTATACATACACTAGTGTTTTCACCCGAAATGATCCTGCATGTGAACCTCTCAAAACACTTGTTTCACTTCACGTGCGCGCAACGCGAAACGTTCGTCCGTCAGATACTTGCGATTAAGTATTCTAAATGAAAAATCTTTGCTTACTTTTAATTAAATACACAAAATTCCTTATCACCAGAAACTGATTGAGTTTTTTTGAGTTGCAAAAAAAATTGAAAAAAAAAAACGTTAGAATGTGAGTATTTTTCGCGCGCCTTTAGATGAAAAAAGAAAAGAAATGCTTTAACCCATCGACAAACGCGAGACTGTGTAGATTTAGAAATATATTTGCATATATATGGGGTAGATACGCCGAGAGTACGCCGCCGGAGTGATCTAAGCTCAACACGCGACAAATGTGAAATGCTTGGTCAAATCAAAATACCTCATTTCTTATTTTAATGTTTCTGAGCTGAGTGTGTTGAGTCCGTGGCAATTTGTGTTAAATAATTACTCTTAGACTTCCCTTCCCTTAGACAATCAGAAATTGTGACCACAAATTGCATCAGCCTAAGGTAACTTTAACTACTGGCTGCCCACCAATACCACCATCGCGTCATCATGTGTTCGATCGTGCGTCCAAAAAAACTATGTGTGGTATATTCTTCATTTTTTTGTTTGCTATTCTGTGGTGCTTCTCTTGTAGTTTTCTGCTGAGTAATAATTTGATATCTTTTTGAGACACCATTGAATTGGGCACACAGAAGGATGACGTAGAGAATTCTCACATGCACATTTGCAGGGGTAACCCTCGGAATTGAGAGGAGGGGATGAAAGCTAAAAGCAGCATTAATTTATTCACATGCCATTAATTATGTAGACATTTTTGTATTGGCATGAGGTACTCTGGGAATGATGTAAATTCTTGAATTCCATGCGTGCCTACTTGAAACGAGAGAAGTATGAATTTTCAATCAGCAAGACCGTCGTTGTGGTCGTCGTCGTGTGAAAGGCTGAGCAAATGTGCTTTTGAAATGATACATTGACCTGAATGGAATTTTGGGACGGAGGGTTCTTTTTTAGGGCACACGTTTTGATTCGATGCGATGGGGAAATCGGTCATTTTTTTAAAGAGAAAACCGATTTGAGCAAGGATCTCGTCCATGAATTTGAACTTCAGTTGCTGTAGCTATTTACGGATCGTTCCCACCAGAAATTCGAATTGCTGACGCAAATGGAATATGCTAATTAGGAGTTTTTTTAATAGCTCCGATCAAAGTACAATTCATCAGGCGAACGTATGTGTCATTTTTGTTGGTTTTAATTTTGGAGATTTTCCATCGAGATTTGTCTAAAACTTATTTATGTGAAATACCACATCTGTACACGAAAAGGTTTGATTTATGATTATGTATCTGTTTCCGCAAGAGTTGATTTTTTTTGGGGCTGTGATCTTGACACGATCATGAGGCGATCACGAAGTGATCATGAGTTTGGCACGATCAACACGCGATCATGACACGACCTGGACACGATCAGGACACGATCAGGAGGTGATCATGACACGATCAGGACACGATCAGGACGCGATCATGAGATGGTCATGAAACGATCATGACAAGATCATGAGACGATCTTGACAAGATCATGAGACGATCATGAGACGATCATGGCACGATCAACACATGATCAAGAGGCGATCAATTCACGATCAATACACGATCAGGACACGATCAATACACGATCATCGCATGATCATGCCACGATCATGCCACAAACTAGCCATAAATGAAAGAACTCAATGCAAAAATGTCCATACGATGAGCTGAGCTGATCGGAAATCAATCCATATCACCAATCACAGGATATGTACGTCAATGAGTTATGCAAAAGAAAGAAAAAAAACCCACACACAAGTTCATCGTACTACACAAATTCAACATAAATGATGCAAAAGATAACATTTGTCGCGTTTCCCCGCTTGGCATATGCTCAGATTGGCAGAGACTATAACTTTGATAACCTTAAAATTTCAACTTAAACCCTATACTACGCATTGGCTTGAAATGAAATCCCTGCATTTGAAAATCACAATCTCATCATAATTGATGTGCCTTGTGCCTGGCTTAATTAGAGTGTAATTAATCTTATCGATGAACTCTCAAAGTTATTGAAAAGAAAACACACTCTCGCAGGTCTCCTTTGGAACTAGAATCTGTTGAAATAATTTGCGTAATCGTATAAGCAATCAATTTGTGATCTTTAACTAGTAATTTGTATTTCAGTTACGTGGTACATGACGCCACTAACAAATGGGAGTCATTCATGTATTTTTTTGCTGTACGAAAATATGGGATAGGAAATGAGTTTGGGATTTTTTGTGAGGATCGTAATGATCGTGCCTGTAACTCTATGATGAAACAAAATTGAAATATACATCAGATTCTTACTTATCAGACGTGCGACCGACCCCTGGAGGGTTTGAGTCAGGGGAATTGCCTTGAAAGAGGAAATACACGGATGGATAGACAGAGGGACAGATGGAAAGAGGGACAGACGGACACACGGATAGAGGGACAGACGGAGAGAGGGACAGATGGACAGACGGACAGACGGACAGACGGACAGACGGACAGACGGAGAGATGGAGAGATGGAGAGAGGGACAGACGGACAGACGGACAGACGGACAGACGGACAGACGGACAGACGGACAGACGGACAGACGGACAGACGGACAGACGGACAGACGGACAGACGGACAGACGGACAGACGGAGAGAGAGACAGACGGACAAACGGACAGATGGACACCAAAGAACAATATGGCGGGATTCATCAAATTATTTTATAAATTCTTTTAATTCAAATGTTTTTTTTTTAACTTTAAGAATTTTGAATTTTATTTTTTTTAAGTTAAATTTTTTTAATTTAAATATTTTTAATTTTTTTTTTAACTTCAAACTTTTTTTAAATTTTAGGACATTTTTTTTAATTTTAAATATTTTTTTAATTTAATTTTTTTTTAACTTTAATATTTCCTTAATTTTATTTTATTTTTAATTAATCTTTTTTGAATAACTGCTTATTCTTCGCCCGATTTGTGGGCATTAATGCGTGCCTCTACGATAGGTCATGCTCATGCCAAATACGGGAAATTAATTGAAGAGTTTTCGCACCATCGTGGGACAATGCTCATGAAACCGATGGCGTACACAAGTGGAGAGGGACCTCAGCCAACTTGGTGTCCATCTGGATAAAGATCATGCCCAGCTGGAGAAGAACCCTCAGCCAGCTTGTCGTGAGGAATTGGAGGCAACTGGCTAAGGATCATGCCCAGCTGGAGAGGCTTGATGGCTGAGACCACGGTCCATCCCGGACTGTAGCACCATCAGCAGAAGAAATGAGGCTCCAAAGCAGTGCCTATGATTCTTAATAAGATCATGCTCAGCTGGAGAAGAACCTCAGTCAACTTGTCGTGCATAACTGGAGGCAGCTGGCTAAGGATCATGCCAGTGAGAGAGGCTGGATGGTTGAGGCTCAGGTCAGATCAATCCCGGACTGTAGCACCATCAGGAGAAGAAATATGCCTCTAAAGCAGCGCCTATGACTTAATGACATCATTCAGACATTTTCGAAGCAAAAATGAGTGTCATCTGCCGAGTTTGTTGCTCGAGGCAGTGGAACTTTGCACATCTTGCTGGCCCCTAACTTCTTCTTTTTAAAGCGCTGTAGTCCGAGGTGAACCTGGGCCTCACCCACCTTTGTCAAGGAACCAAAATAATGTACTTTCTTTGCTGATTCTGACCGCTTAATTTTGCGAGGTCTAAAACTATGAAAAAAAGGAAAAAAATAACTTCAACAAAAAGGACATTCCACCCAGCAATCCCTAAAAAATCACACCTCAACCGTGTGCACAAAAAAAAATCTCATTTCAAATCATCTGCCATGAACACCCCCCCGTTTGGCATTCAAAAGTGCGTGTGTTTAACTCATTGAAATACATTTCACTATCTCAAACAATTGTCTAGGAATTTTCAAAGTCAATGCTGCAGTGGATTCGTTTTTTTTTTTTTTTCGGTTTAAAAATAACTCTTTGACCTCGTTACGAATTCACATCCGTAACATCACAGACAACATCATTCACCGGCAACATGATGTAAAGGATTTACAGACTCGACAAACTCGTAGTTAAGTTCTAAAATAAGGAACAATTCAAGACGCTTCTTAGAAACAAGATAGGCGTCTATGTGTTTCAAAAACGAAATTAAATCATACACAAAATATAAGAAAGAAATGAGCAAAAGGAACTGAAACGAGCAAACTTGTGTGTGGGAGGATGGAAAATTTATTCTTTTTTTTTTTGTTAAGTCTTATCAACATTTCTTTTATACAGTCTTTAACTATGTGGACATGAGTATATATTTTAAATTAACTTATTTTTTGTGTAATTCATCTTTTGAATTTTTTTTGTTGATTATTATTGTCTTCGCGAGATGAACTTTGATGACATTTTGTTCCTTTTAAAGACAAAAAGAACTGATTTCAATTGTAAATTGTAAATATTTGTGTGTGGGGCTTTTTTTTGTGTGTCGGTTGGTCTCTTGCGCGTGGTGGGTTAAAAATCAGAGGTCATGACATTGAACTTTTTTGAAAAAAAAAATGTATATTCGAATTCACTGAGAGAAATTGTTTGGGATGCCTCAGGGGGGAGTACTCGTTTTTTTGAATTTGAAAAAAAGATGATCAGATGGGATGGAAGTAAACTTATTTTTTTTATGTATGCAAATATAGGGAATGTAGGCACAAGAACATAGGGATTTTTTGATTTTTGAAAAATGCATGCAATTTTTTTTTGAAAAATTCAGTAGAGTTCGTCTTCTGAGAGCTTTTTTCAGGCAAAATTCGTTAAATCGAATTGAAAAGAAATCGTTTTTTTCCAAAACTCTTTAAAGATTCATCTCTCAACAATCTCTACACCGTTATACACAAAATTAGTCTTTGTTAGAAACCCCATTTAAAAGAGTTAAGTTTATATGATTTTTTTTTTGGTTTTCACATACTCTCTGCAATGGATACAATTATGTTCATAGGTATACGTGAATACCCTCAATTCGATACCAAAAAAAATGAATCCAAAAATATGATTAAATACGTTTTTTTTTGTACCTACGTTTTATCGAAAATCATGAGCTGCTTCGTTCATTTTCAAAAGGCAAGCAAAATATTTTCAAAAATATCCAAACACTTCGGAGAACGGTAAATTACAAAATAAACTTGGTTTTCAGGGACTTGTTGTTCTTTGAAAAAAAATCGTTGTTTATTATTATTTTTGTTTTCATTTACTTTTTTTTTTTTTTGGTTTTCCGTTGTTTTTTTTTCGAAAAAAATAAATAAATACACTTCACAGTTAGTATCTGTACCACCACCTCACAGCGTAGACGACTAGCACGGATTAACTTCTTCAATTGGAAACGAGAAGTCTTAACTTTAGCATAGTATAGGCAATTTCAACACAATCATCATCGGCATTCTGTTTTGGTTTTGGTTTTGATGTCTGCCACTGGCTATGGGGACGGTTTTGATCTTACCCTCACACACACACACTCACACATGCCTGCCATTCTCCATGCTTGAAACTCAGCCAGTATGTGTGTAAGTTAGGTGTAACTGATAAGGGAGGAATATGATTGTATTTCCACTGTGAGGGCGGTATCTTTTTGGTTGCGTTTCTCTACGATCTTATTCCTTTTTCAAATGTGATCTATCCTGGATAGGGGTAGGGCGTGACCTCCTCCACCTGTCTACCTTCAGAAAAATGGGCCACCCCAAATATCTGACTCAGCCGACGGTCCCCTTCAAACCTCTTGTCTGTGGTCGCGATATCTGAGGATCAAAGTACAGAGATCTGATGACGATTCAGAAACTACACCAAAAAACCATGTGGAATTATCTTGAACTTTCGCGTGGCAGTGGGAATGAGTTCAATTGACATCACTGTTGGCTTGACCTATCGTTAACCTTGTTCATTAATTTTTTTATGATTGATGATCGAAAACTATCACACATAACCATCGATCACACTGCGTATCTTCTTCAAGAAGACAGTGATCTAGATAGGGGTATATCTTCTTATTTACAAAAGCCTTCACTCTTTTGCGATAATCTATATATTGGACTGTCTCCGAGACAGTATCAAAGTCCAACAATGTGTCATGCAATCAACGAATGACTTGGCACACACCTTAGGGCAGACATTTATTCAACAAAAAAAAAAATCGCCAACCGTGATAAGACTTGACCATGTCCAGCAAAAAAAGACTCAAAGTTTACCTTCATGTCGGAAACCCTAACACGCGTGTTGCGTGCTGAGGATTTGTCTAATTAAACAGAATTTTTGTATTGACCTTTCGACTGGTTCAATGGTTTTCTGTTTTTCTTTTTTTTTGAAGATAAATAATTTGTGAGGGTGTTCTGTGTTGATAAGCAAATAATTGGAGCAGTATTTTGCTTCTAAGCAAATGAACTGGCATTTGTAATGGCTGGGGAATTTTACACGTTACTTATCAGATTATTTTTATTTTAAAAATAACGCATAAGTATGTCGCTTAAGATAGAGTTTGGCATTCACACGAGTATGCTGTCTGGTAGATACACACTTCAAGATAAGATATTAAGTTCAAAAAGGAATATCGCTCATTCTCTTGATATGATAGATATCACGTAAATTGATACAAATTTTGCCACCGACTAAGGCGATGCCTTGAGTGAGTCAGTTCCCCCCACATCCGACTTAAGTGATAGATAAAAAAAATTATGATTGGCGTCTGGAAATTTACCACTGATTATTTTTTGTATTTGGACTTGCAGACAAACATTTTGTTGCCAATCAAAATGAATCTATGGGGGGGAACAAGTGAAAAAGATTGTCTTTTAAAAAAGGTGTGCTATTATTCTGCGAGTTATAGTCTCCGCCTCTTCGTGCAGATGTTGCTGTAGTTGCGGTTGTAGCTGTGGCTGTAGCTCCAGCTGCGACTGTTGCTGGAGCTCTAGCTATCGCTGTGGCTGTTGCTGCGACTGTTGCTGTAGCTCTAGCTGCAACTGTTGCTGTAGCTGTAGCTGCGACTGTAGCTCTAGCTGCGACTGTAGCTCCAGCTGCGACTGTTGCTGTAGCTCTAGCTGCAACTGTTGCTGTAGCTCTAGCTGCGGCTGATGCTGTAGCTCTAGCTGTGGCTGTGGCTGTGGCTGTGGCTGTAGCTGTAGCTGTAGCTGTAGCTGTAGCTGCAGCTGAAGCTGTTGCTGTAGCTCTAGCTGCGACTGTAGCTCTAGCTGCGACTGTTGCTCTAGTTGTAGCTGCAGCTGCGACTGTTGCTGTAGCTCCAGCTGCTGCTGCTGCTGTAGCTCTAGCTACGACTGTAGCTCTAGCTGCGACTGTTGCTCTAGTTGTAGCTGCAGCTGCGACTGTTGCTGTAGCTCCAGCTGCTGCTGCTGCTGTAGCTCTAGCTACGACTGTAGCTCTAGCTGCGACTGTTGCTCTAGTTGTAGCTGCAGCTGCGACTGTTGCTGTAGCTCTAGCTGCTGCTGCTGCTGTAGCTCTAGCTACGACTGTAGCTCTAGCTGCGACTGTTGCTCTAGTTGTAGCTGCAGCTGCGACTGTTGCTGTAGCTCTAGCTGCTGCTGCTGCTGTAGCTGTAGCAAACGGCATGGTCGGTAGTTCTCCTTTGTGTAAAAGTGGCTCCGCAACACTCCATTCAAAATTTGTGAAAAAAAAATCAAACTCACTCCCATATTTCATTTCATTTCCACATAACCTTAAACTTGAGCTCAAGACAAGCTTGTGTCAGATTCTCCACCTTCTTTCATTTTTATCCCTTGTTGTTCATTTATTCAGCGTATGGAAGCTATCCCTTGTTACCTTGTCTCACAGTTGACTAGTCAGTTAAAAAATAATCGTTAAATAACGGTTTTCCTATTTTCAAACTCATCCTTTTCCAGTCTTTCCATATCACATCCACCAACCATCAACTGGAATGGATGCAAAAAAAAACCATACATATCACTCTTTCTCTTTTTCGCACAAACTATGCGCCATTCATGCGGCATATTTTGCAAAAACTATGCTTCTCTCTCGTTTTGTTTGTGTGGTGAGTTTTGTCGACTGCAACAAAACATATAATTCAACAAACAAAATTCCGCTATCCAACATCTGAGTATTTATGGATACTGACACCTTAAATTGCTCCCCATTATCAGTGGAGCATCACAAGTGATGGGTTGTGTCTTTTCAAAGTTATTGTATTTGCAAAAATGTGTACCTAGTGAACACCTATCATAAAATGTCATAAGTGATTGAATAAAAGTGCATAACTAATTAACTTTGTCATTTTTCGAATTTATTATCAGGTAAGATGTATTTGTTTTCAATTGTTTCTTTCGGATTGACTTATTTTTTCTCTCTTCTTTTGGTTTAGATTTGTAATATATTTTCTCTTGCCCGCCTTCATAGCTTTCACAGCCTCCACAGAGGGTCCTCTGAAGGAATCTTTCATGATTTTTTTGTGAATAGTCAAAGAAAATACATTTTTCTTTCAAAAAATGTGCAGATTTTCTTGTGTAGTTCTTTTTTTTTTCATTTCCTTACACAATGGAGTAGAAATCCTAGGAGATACATACTGAATAGATTCCTCCTTCTACCCTTCATGGGTAACAAAAAATTTAACGAGAGAAAAATAAGTTAACTGCTGTCTTTTTTCATATTTTATTATTTTTCATCCCTCAAACCACCCCCATTCGGCAATCTACAGGTCTCACCTATTAGCCCCTCTTGTTATCGGTGCATTCTCTTTAATTGTTTGCTTATTTTGCTTTAGTTTTTTCATTCTCTCATTGGGTACTCTTTCGTTTTTTGTGTATGCCTTGGATCAGACATTGTTGTGCATCGTGGATATGCCTGTTGTATTGTATGCGTACGCGTGTGTGTGTATAGGAGAATTTCACCACAGATACCCTTCCCCAGGCATACGAATGAGTGGGATATAGGCATCGCAACACCTCTAGTCTAGCTTGTCACTCTCAGAGGCAAACATCACCTATTCCGTCTCATTTTTTTCCAAAGTTGCAAGGGTTTTTCTTTTTTTTTTTTCACTTGAGAGAGAATCATTTTTCTCTGCCTAGCGTGGGATGGACGTTGAATTTTATCTTCTAAAGGAGAAAATTTAAATAAAATAATTAAAACCATTCAGAGTTTTCAATTTGTTAACGTGCTTGAAAGAAAAAAAATGGTGAAATAAAAAAAGCAAAAAAAAAAGGAAATTGAATAATATTCTGTTGAAAGCAGGCTGGCTCATAGAGAAAAACTAATTAAGCGCTCGAAAACAATTTGCGTCTCTACCCCAGATGAATATAATCTTTGATTTTTAATTTTTGCAAGGAGAACCTTCAAGCAATCGTCTGACACAAGGAGGGGGTGGTAAGTTCATGGTGTATTGTTGTTATTTTAAGTTCAAAAATGAAATTAATTGAATAAGTATTTATGGCAGGCAACTAACGTCCAATATTAAGCACAGCCTAAGAAACAAAAACTCATCAGAAAGGTCTTTGGATTAGGTTAGTTCTCGAAAAAAGCAAAAAAAAACACTAGTAACACTCCATCTTTCGATGAAATGAGATGCATTGTCTGTAGTGAAGTGCGATTAATTAATTCAAGTGGAAGGATATTCCCTGGTAATTAGTGTGTACTGGTCAGTCAAAAGTGGGCTGGTGGGTGGAGAGTATACAGAAAAAGAAAAAAAGTGATGACTGGCAAAGTGTAGGAATACATATTCAAAAACCACTCATGTCCTGAGGTAGAGAATTAGCATCAGTCTGCTGCGGAGTGAATCTAGGTTGTTTTTTTCTTCATTTCATTCAGCACCCATTGATTGATTTCCTCACCCCCCCGTGCTTTGTGTCTTGTCTCTTTCCACATTTCACCAACTTGGAGGGAATCTCTTGGGCAATTTTCTGATTTGAGAGCACATTCAGCAAATATTTCTGTACACTCCATTAATTTGCACCTTAATTGCATGTATTTTATTCTTAGCATAGTCTAAAGCCAGAAAAAAGCACCAAAAAACAAGCAATTGTTTGTTTGCAAAACCTTTCCTCTTCCAGACTGTTGCTTCCGTATTCCGAACTTTTTTTTCCACCTATCCTCATCTCAATCACTCCCTCAATCTCTCTCTCTCTCTCTCTCTCTCTCTCTCTCTGTCACTCTCTCAATTTCTTCTATTCCTCCTCTCTCAAGCAACCTTTCTCTCTGTTTCAAAGCAGAGTGTGTTTTTCAGTGATTTGTTATTTTTGTTTTTTCTTTTTTTGTTCCTACGCCAAACATTTCAGACTTTCAGCTCTGCTCTGCGTAGCTTTTTGTCTTAAAATTAAATTAAAAATAAAGCAAATTTAAATCAAACAAAACAAAACAAACTACATTCTATTGATACAGACTAGCAGAATGAGTTCTAAACATCAAATAAGTTACGAACTACCATCATCAACTACAGCATCTGATGATATACGTGAGTAACATTATTTTCTATTCAATAATCTGCCTTTTTTTCTTTTGATTGATTTCTTTGTTTTGTTTGTTAAATCTCTCTCTTCCCGATCTTATTTGTTCATATCCTGGTTTTTGTATGCGTTCCAAACCGATTTCAAAAAAAAATTAAAATCCTCTTGGAATTCAGAGATTTATTTACACATTTTCCTTTTTTTCGTTGAATTTTTTGTTTGGGATTCTTCCATTCAACTACAAAAAAAAAAAAAAAAAACTTGATGACTTTCTCATCTCAGACTTCACAAAGAAAACCAAAAAAAAACAACCAACCTTTTTGTTTCAGAAGAAGTAGAAAATGCTGAAAAAAGATTCAGACGACCAACAACCCCATTAGATTCATCGGAAGCTGAGGCAGCCCCATCGGCTGATAGAGAAGGTAGATCATCACCAAGTTCTTATTCATTATCATGTACTGCATCATCTGGAGATATTTCACGTGTATCTGATGAATTTGATTCATGTTCTTGGTCACTTAAATTTCATGAATCCAAAGAAGTTGAGAATGGCGATCCAAATGAGAGCGGGAACAAGCATCCTCCCCGTCTTGAGACGCCACCATTTCGTCCACCATCACCATTTGAAATTGAAATGGAAGAGGATAGCATGGATGTGCCACCAAATCCAGGGGAGCATATTCAATTGTCACGTGCTGAGACCGATGCAATCATTGATCGTCTCTTGAGCAGTTGTGATGGAGACTTTGGCGATGAATTCGATGATGATTTTGATCCGGCTGTTATTAAATTTGAAATTGAACCGGAAGTTAAGCAGCCCAGAGTAGAGGGTCCAATAACTTTGTATTCCGAAGATGAAGATGAATCAGATAATGAGACTAAAAAACCATTTAAGTCTCAGCCAATTGTTGTCATTGATGATGATTCTGATGACGAAGAAGTTAAGATAATATGCAGTCGTCAGAATGCAAATGAAGTATCCGTTGACAGGAGTGTATCACGTAATGAATTGACAAGTGGTCGTAGCATGATGGGTCTTGGCAAACGATCAATTCTTGATGATGTCGAAGAGGAGAACGATGTCATTTTTGTACCACCAGCAGCCACAAAATCATGCGCTGATACAACAACATATTTTGGTGATCCTGGCCCATCAACATCAAGTGGATCAAGGGGTGGATCAGTCGCACGGCATATATCTCGTCCATCAACTTCTCGGGCTGCTTTAAAGCACACCACTGCTGTACGTCCAACTGCTCCAATACCAATTAAACCAGAGCCAACACATTCCACAACAACCATGAATGATGATATTTCACGTTCATCCCACATGACAGATTATCGTATTGCTTTCGCTGAAGTTGAACAGCTTCTCACTGAGGACAACGAGAGGAATCGTCGTTTTTTCTCAGCTCCTTCTCCACCACCACCAGATCGTGGAATGTTCAAAAGTAAACACTTTAAAACAGAAATTCTTCTCCTCTTCTCTCTCTCTCTCTTTCTCTCTCTCTCTATATGTTTTGTTGTGTAGAAAAAAAAAAGCATGTATGTTTTATTATTTTTTTTTTAATTTTTGATTTCCTCATTTCTTTCTCTCCCATTTCCCGTTTTTTTTTTTTTTTTGATTAATCGATATATTTGTATATTTCCTTCCTTGATGTTCATATAAAACATGAAATCATTGTTGTTGTATCTCCAATTCATAAGATTTGTACAAAAATTCGGCCAGATTCGAAAAAGAGAATGATCAGAAATTCATTTTTTTGTTCGTATTCATGTTTCTTTTGTTTGTGCCGTGGAGAGTAACAATTTAAAAAAAAAGCGTATGCCTCTATCAGATTTCCAATGAGTGTTGGGTGGGTTCTCTTTTTTTTCACACAGAATCAGACATGCTCAACAAAACTACAAAATGCTCATTGTGCTCATGTTTAGTGAGCACAAAAGTGAGCAAATTTTTGTATATATTCTTTGTTGTTATTTTTTTTCCTCTCGTATGTTAGATGTGTTGTCATTTGGTGTGAATATTTGACACTCCTACAGAAACAAAACAAAAAAACACACACGTTCTTCACACAATTGCATGGGAATTTTCATTTCGGATCACCTGCCACCATTTTTTTTTTGTTGTTCAGATCCTCTTGATCATCCTCTCTTGATCGCTTTGTGTTCGACACAGAAGTGGACAACACACCAAAAAAAAAATGTTAGTTATGAAAGCAAAAAAAAAAAAGAAGAAATGTCAATGTTTTGCTTCGAGTCTCTAAGCTCTCCTTGTTTTGTTTTTGATTTCAGCTTTTAGATCAGGCAAAATCAAAAAAAAAAATTAAAAAAATATGTTCTGTGTGTTTTGTTGTAAAAAAAAGCTAGGGAAAAACTTCTCTGCGATAACAATCTAATGTATAAATATGTATTTTTGCATGTTGGTACATCTTTACTTTTATTGTTTCTGTGTCGCATAAGTTGATGAAATTTTATACTATTGGAACATCACATGAAATTTACATTTTCTTACAGAAAACTAAACTAAATTTTAATCCTACAAACAAAACAGTAAAAGAAAGAAAATGAAAAAGAAAAGAAAAAAAAAAGAAAAGTAAATACCAGTGACTAGTGTTTTTTTGATTGAAATCATTGACGGGGGTTAGATCTGTTGATCACAAATGAAATGCAACATCAAAATGATATGATACAACGTGTTTTTTTCAAGAAAAATGAGAGTGGAATGGTGGTAACAGCACCATCGTTCGTGTGTGTGAAAAAAATAACACGTTAGTTATGTTTATCAATTTATTTTTGACCCTTTCACTATTCTTTTGTTTTCTTTCAACATTAATTGGCTAACTAATCTGCCTGTGAGTAGGGTTTTCCGTTTTTTTTTCTCTCTCGATTGATTTTGTTTGTCTTATGGTTTTCGTATTCATTTGATTTTCTTTAAGTCAAAAAAAAGCAAAAAAAAAAAATCTTAGCTTTAACTATAGTTTTTCAAATCTTATCTAGTCAAAAAGACAAAAAAAAAAAAAGCACGAGATTTTCTTCAGATTGTTTCAAAATTCCCTTATAAATTTCCTTTCATGCTACTGAACTCAAAAAACTGATGAAGACATGGTCGCGAATAATAAAGATTAACAGATCATATCCTCCCCCGTCAAGCGAAAATTAGGATTACCTGAAGGAAGATTGGACGGAGGTATCGCCTTCATATACTCTCTTCAATGTGCGCAAAAATTAATCAATTATTTGTTCTTTTCCTTTTGTTATTTGTTTTCTTTTGTTTTCCTTTTTTTTTTTTTTTGGTTATTTTTCCTTTTGATTTTTTATAAAATTTATAGACACTGAAAGAAATAAACAAACCCGAAGAGACAACAACAACCACCACCACCACCAATCAAACGCCCAAACCGCAGCAGGGAAAGAAGAAAAAATCAAACAAGCGCGGGTCGAGAAGAAAACGTGGCGGCAAGAAGTAAAAAACATTCCATCGGCGTCTAGTGGCAGTGTACGAGTTGATAATTCATCAAATGAGGTTTCAGACCACATATTCACACCATTAATCAATTCTTCAAAGCAACCAAGATCAATTTTAAATCTTCGAACCAGAGTTCGCACGTCATCAAGCACATCTTTCGGCAACAAAAAGCCAAGAGGATCTGCTGATCCATAATCTCAAACGTCATCTCTGCAATGAGCACTGTTCATTAAAAATTCAACACTGCTTATTCATAACCTTAAACGTCATCTTGGCAATGAGCACTGTTCATTAAAAATTGCAACACAAATTCCCTTCTATCTCAAGCAAAATTTGACATACACCACCCACAGCACCCAGTGGTTTCATTTCCCCTCGAATGCTCCAGACCTAAATCAAAAATGGACATAACAAGATCACCTCCGGAAAACCAACCAACCACCACCACGACCACTGCCATAGCAAATCGAAAACGAAATCAACTAAACATAAGCAATACAATTCTCGCATCGACCACAATTTTTGATTCATACCTGCAGGACTGTCAGCAACAGCCCTCCTCTCCAGCATCATCATCGACATCTCAAACAACTGGTGACACAACATTTGAGCCATCCATCGACATGATGGTCAATGATTTTGATGATGAACAGACTCTGACAGAAGAAGAAGCTTTAGCCGAACTTGAAGCCCAAGATCCAGCGGATGAGATTGCAACTCTTCAGAGAGAAAGTGAAATGCCTCTGGAAGTGCTCCTTGCACAGTATAAGCAACATGTGACAGAGGATTACCATCAGAGAAAGCAGAACAAGAAGAAATCGATGAAAAAGAATCGATCACGGAAGCATTCAAAGAAGCATCAGACAACCCCCGCCATCGCCACGACGACAACAATCCCAATCACAACAATGATTGACGAAGTGATTGTAATCGAAGAGAGCGATGATGAGGTTGAGCTGATGAAGACCGAGGTGGGGGACACCGATGTTGGAGAGGAGAACAGTGCTCGTGAGGGACGAGATGAACAATTGCCGGAAGATGAAGATGTCGACGAGGATGACGGCGAATTCGGAGACGAAGAGCAGGACGAAGTGGAAGCTGATGCTGATTTTCACACAAGCAGACCTGCTGACTTTAGCAAGCGATCACATTTACTGGAATTGTATCCGGAAAAATTCGCAAACATTCAACAAAAATTAGATGACGGTAAGTTTCTTGAATCAGACCGCGACCGCGATCTACTAACAATCGTTATATTTGCAGAACAATCAGATGATGATGATGACGATGACGATTCAGACTATGTCAAGAAAACAATCATGGTGGGCTCAGCCTATCAGGCAACCATCCCCTTAGGCCTATCAAAGTACGGTGATGTGCTGCCGTATGAAAACGAGGACAAACTCATATGGGAGCCATCACAGGTAAGTGAACAAGAAGTTGAAGACTATCTAATTCGTGTGCGTGAAATAAAATCATCCTCGAACACATCCCCATTGGAAGAAGAAATACCTTCATCCTCCGCATCTGTGACATCCGAATCTGATCAGGGATTGGGCAGTAATTTAATCAAAGATGATGAGCAGGTAAGATTACAGAGGAGAATGCAGAAAATCGAAGGTTTAATCATTTTTTTTTGTGTTCAGGCCTTACATCTTCTGGTGCAGTGCGGGTATAACTTTAAGGAGGCTCTGCGTCGGAAGCGTTTGAATGCTGTTCCATTAACTGGTTCAATGAGTCTTTGGTCAGAGGAGGAGTGTCGTAATTTCGAAGAAGGCATACAGAAGTATGGCAAAGATTTTCGAAAAATACGACAAACTTTGGTGAGTAAGAAAGACCAGGAGAGAGAGAGAGAGGAGGATAGGGGGATTTATGATTTTTGTAATTTTAGGTGAGAACACGATCGATACGAGAGCTAGTACAATTCTACTATCTCTGGAAGAAGACAGATCGTCGGGATCAGGATTTCATAGATTCAGACACGATTGATCACATGGATGTTTACTTAGACTTTGACGAGCGTGACACCGCGACGAATAGCGGAGGAAAACATATCTCATCGTCTTTAATAAATGACAATCTTATATCAAGTAAGTTCTGAGAGAGGGGATGGCATTTGAGAGAGATGCTTAAGGGGTTTCTTTTTTTTTTGCAGCTCAAACATTCCCTTTAAAGAGGCAACACCATGCAGCAATAGCGTTGAATAATTTTTCAATTATGAATGAAACAAAACGTGTCACCGCATGTAGCAGTAATAGTTCAAAAAAATCATCGCATAGTAAGAAATCACAGAATGATTGTAACAATCAATCATCCTATCGTCGTCGTAGTAGTCTACTGTCAGCAAATAAGGCGCATCATCATAATGGAGAGAATGTATTTGTGGATACATCATCATCGTCAACAGGAAACTCATGGATAAGCACGTCTGCGAACAATGCAACAGCATCATCGACCATTAGCAGTACAACGGGAAATCATTGTAGTAAAAAATGATGATTATTAAAGTATCCTAAAATTAGTAAGACATATTTAAAAAAACCAAGTTGATAAGGCTGTGCTAAAATAAAACACAAAACAAGGAGATGTTTAAGGAAATTTTTTCAGTTTTTTAGTTTTTTTTTCTCTCACTCCTTTGTGTGAATATAATACAAATAATTGATGATTCACTCAGACACTGACACAACATTTTGATTGGGGGGGTTTATACAGAAAACAAAAAATGGGTACGGAAAATCAGTCCAGTCTTCCTTCAGATGAAAGAGGGAACTCAGTAAAAAAAAAAAAAAAAAAAAAAAGAACTTAAGAAATAAAATATATTCGATGTATACTTGTTTATAACCACACAAAAATACCTAATCAATTCTTATATATGTGTTACAGCAGACGAAAAAAAAAAGAAGTTAATTTATATCTATGTATTGCTTGATGTGTACATGTGAAAACAAATGAATTTTTATTCAATTATTTGTAGGCTAAGCGATTCAAATGAATGATGAGATATTCTAGATAAAGAGTAGAGATTTTTGAATGCGAAACATACGAAGGAACTTGTGATTATCAAGAAATGGAAGAGGATTTTTTATATTTCATCAAAAAATTTAGAGGTTAGGTGGAGATGGAGAAGATGAAAGTATAGAATTAAATATTCAAGACACATAATTTATCCATACATATATATTGAATATCTAGCAAAAAAAAAAAAATATAAATCTAGGATGTAAGTAAATTAGAAAAATAAAATAAAAATAATTATACACTTTTTAGAGGTTAAGAGATGAAGAAAGCATGCAACATCCATGCGTACCATTGCGTACATATTGATTTTTGATGTTAAACAAATATAAACACAAAGTATTAGAGGATCATGTGAAAGACATGGATAATACACTTTATCCAATCCAATTTCACTGAAGAAAAACAAAAAGGAAAAACCACACAAAACAGAAGTCATTGAACTTCATAACTTCTATTTCAACTCGTAAACATATATGAAATTGTGTTAAGTGTCTATATCAAGTATAAAAAAATATATAATTAAACATATATTCGACCATTCATTAGAGAATACAAAGCTAATACTGTTTAAGATTTAAGATATACATACATACACCATTGGTAATGGAAAGTCCACCAAGACTTATCCTTATGCAATGGAAATATTTGTGCTGTTCGAGTAACAGCCAGGCCTCGGCTTCAAAACTTGTTTTAGCAAATTACACTAGCAACACGCACGTAAACAGTGTGGGGAACATATTATTAATGAATGTCATTTATAGATATCAAAATCAAGTCATTATATGTACCACTATATCTGTGAGTGTGTGTGAAACAGAATAAAAAAAAAATAATTACTTGTAGATGTCAAAAACCAAGTCATTAAATGTACCAAGTTCATAATACAACCAAAATGGTAGTGAATAGATTTTTCCTTCAGAAATGGTCAACAGAACGTTGACTTTTCTGTTTCCTTCAGAAATAGTCTACAAAACGTTGACTTTTCTGTTTCTTTTCTTCATTTTCTTCAAAAGAAGTGTCTTTTCTTCATTTTCTTCAGAAAGAAGTCTCCTTTCTTCATTTTCTTTAGAAAAAGTGTACAAAACTTGGATTTTTTTGTTTCCTTCAGAAATAGTCTGCAAAACGTTGACTTTTCTGTCTCTTCTCTTTATTTTCTTCAAAAGAACAAAAGAAGTGTCTTTTCTTCATTTTCTTTAAAAAGAAGTCTCCTTTCTTCATTTTCTTCAGAAAAAGTGAACAACTCTTAGACCCTTCTCTCTCCCTTCTTAATTTTCTTCCGAAATAGTATAAAAAAAACTTGTGCTTCTCATTTTCCTTCCTTCAACTCCTTCAAACCCCAAAAGAAAAGAAAAAACAAACCACAATAAAATATGGAAAACTTAGGCTAAGCAAAAATGAGGTTAAAGATCACCTACAAGATCGACAACTTCTTTAGAATTAAAAAAAAAGTGTATTTTCATTATCTAGCCAAAAAACAAAAAAAAGATAAAGAAAAATCTGTTTTATTGAATAATGAAAATCAGTATATTTATGTAATGCACATTTAAATATTTAGGCTGTGGATAATTTTATCTAATTCCTTTTTTTTCTTGTGAAAGTATATCAAACGACATTTTTTCTTAAATTTTTTAATTTATTTCCATACTTTTTACTCAAAAAAAGAACATATTTTGTTATATATTTGATTGAGTTTAATTGTTTAAGTATTTTATTTTTAAATTTAAACTTTAGAGTTTTTTTTATTTTTAAATTTAATTTCTAAAGTAAATTCGATTTTTAATTTGTCTTAACTTACAAATGATTTTGTTTAAAACTAAAAAATAAGAAAAATGAATGGATATATTTGCAAGAAAATAAAAAAACAAATGAAACTGAATACTATTTAAGGAAAACAAAAGTTTATAAACTATTCTATTACTGTTTTAACGCCATTATGGGCAAACGAAATTAGATTTTAAATAAATGTTTTATAAATGTCGTAAAGTTTGCATTTTATTTCATCTCGAAATTTAACGGGTCCTTTTTTGTGGTCATCGCTGTCTTCAGAAGGCTCCCGGGGGGGGCGTGTTGGCACTGGACACTAATTCGATGGGTGATGGCACATGCATGTGCAATTGACAAGCTGCACACTTTGACTTTGAATATCTCGGGAGCGGGGGGACGTAGGAAAAAAGTAATGATAGGGGGTGGTAGGTAATGACTTCGTCTTCCATACACAAAAAATAAGGAATCGTTCATCGCCTGATTTGTGTTGAATTTCTGGGAAAATAACTTTCGTTTTTGGAAAAAACGCCATATCTCGGAAACGGTGCGTCGGATCGCAATTTGCCTTTTAGTCAAGCTTTTTCTCAAACATACACCACCGGACGACGCAACTTTTAAGCGCAACTTCACGGCTCTAGCTATTATAGAACCCTACTTTTAACCAAGAATAAGATGGTGTTCGACCAAAAAACCAACTTTTTTTTGTCAAAAATACGCCATATCTCGAAAACGGTGAGTCTGGCGGCAGGTACTTTCCATTGGTTTTTATGCAGGCGTTCAATACAAACATTTTAAGCCCTAATTTATGGCCGTAGGTCAAACAGTTTTCCAGATATAGCCAGAAAATGGCATCAGGACGTGGTTGTAGACCTCCGTCTCAAGGATTTTTTCAACTTTTTGACTGATCCCGTGGACCAAAATCGTTCAAATTTCAGATTCCTCATCAGATACGGACTCTCTGGCGATATATCCAAAGAATTTTATTCAAATTTGGATTTTTCAAAACTCGACACAAGTTTAGAGGAAAAGTCGACCACGAAGTTTCGCAATTGACTGCATTTTTTCTGTGAAAACATGACATTTTCTGAATTTTCAAAATTCTACCAAATTTTGATCCAAAAATGGATGGAGATGATGGGGTGGATAGTACTCGAAGCAAAAATCACAAATTTGCAAGAATTCATTGTCGCAGGATCATACAGGATCAAAAAAAGGACATCATTTTTCATAAACAAATCTTTCGCGGGCCATCATTTCAGACATCCTAGCGGCGTTCAATACGAACATTTTGATTCCAGAATTGTGAATCTACGTCCAATAGTTTTCGAGATATAGCCAAAAAACCAGTATCAGAAAGGACGAAAAAAACAGGTAATTTTTGAAAAGAGTTGGATATATCTCGAAAACGGTGTGTCTGCCGTCAATTTTCGTCTCAATATTTTTTGTGCAGGTGTTCAATACGAACATTTTGACACCAAATTTATGACCGTAGGTCAAACAGTTTTCGAGTTATAGCCAAAAAAGTGACAGCAGAATGAGCCTATGGACTTTTTCGTCTCAAGGATTTTTTCAACTTTTTGACTGATCCTGTGGACCAAAATCATTCAAATTTCAGATTCCTCATCAGCTACGGACTCTCTGCCGATATATCTAAAGAATTTTATTCAAATTTGGATTTTCAAAAAATCGACACGAACTCACAGGAAAAGTCGACCCCGAAGTTTCGCAATTGACTGCATTTTTTGGGTGAAAAATTACATTTTTTCGATTTTCAAAAACTCCCCGATTTTGGATGCGAAAATGGATGGAGATGGTGGGGTGGATAGTACTCGAAGCAAAAATCATAAATTTGCAAGGATTCATTGCCGCAGGATCACACAGGATCAAAAAAAGGACATCATTTTTCATACACAAATCTTTCCCGGGTCATAGTTTCAGACATCCTAGCGGCGTTCAATACGAACATTTTGATTCCAGAATTGTGAATCTACGTCCAATAGTTTCCGAGATATAGCCAAAAAACCAGAGTCAGAAAGGACGAAAAAACAGGTCATTTTTGAAAAGAATTTGATATATCTCAAAAACGGTGATTCTGCCGTCATTTTTTCTCTCAATAGCTTTTGTGCAGGTGTTCAATACGAATATTTTGAGCCATAATGTGTGGCCGTAGGTTCAACGGTTTTCGAGATATAGCCAAAAGATGGCATTAGAAAGCAATTTTTCTTTAGAAAATTCGCCATATCTCGAAAACGGTGAGTCGAGTCGATTTCTACCGCAACAACTTGTATGGGGGCGTTCAATAGAAGTATTTTGAGCCCTCATTTATCGCCCTAGGTCGAGTTATGGTCAAAAAATTGTATCAGAAGGACGAACAAATTTTCACATTTTCAAAAATGGGCCATATCTCGAAAACGGTGCGTCTAGCGTCGATTGTTACCGCATATGACTAGATGAAGGCGTTCAATACAAACATTCTGAGCCCTCATTTGTGGCCCTAGGCATGGTGGTTTGGAAGATATGGCCATGAATCGACATAATAACGGACGAGGTTATGTGAAGGTTTTTCTTTTGATTTGTGGATGTTGTGTGACATCAAGTCATTTCCTCATCCAATTTGTCTCCAGTCAATACGAATTTCCTCCATTCCCCTCCATCCCTTATGGATGCCACGATGCCATCCTCAAAAGTTCCGATTTCATTTACGTTCCAACACACCCCCACAGCCTTACCAGATTCAACAGACTTAGTCCCCCTCTGAAAAAGCCCTAGCCCTTCGACACTGAGCGACGACACATTCCTGCAAAGTCCATGGCAGACAAAAAAAAAAAAAAAAACAGCCAGCAGCAGCGAAGAAAAAAAAGCTCAAAAGGTAGAGACAAATTTCCAAAAATTTAGTCGCATACTCTGCACTATTCGTCGTGGCAAAAGGGAGACAAAAGAGCACAATTTTGTTGGGTTTAAGGCTTATTCTTATTCTATCCTTTTTCAATTGTAGTTTCACTGACTCCTCGCCTCTCACCCTCCGCCTGATTTCTTCAAAAGGAATATTGCGCCTGCCTCCCGCAACATCGGCAACATTCAATGTATACAGTCATGTCAATTCCTGGAAATTTTCCTCAACTCTAGCCACAGCACGGCTCGTTTTTTCTTCTTTGATTTTTCGTGCTTTCGGATACCGGAGACGGGAGTAATTGACAAAAAAATAAATAAAAATAAAATAATATTTCTATATCTTTGGTTTTTTTGGTTTTTTCTTCCCTACACTTTTTTTTTTTAATTGTTTAAGGATACATATCCATAAATATATACTTATTTGAATTTATAAATATATGTTTATATATGTATGCGAAGACTGTCTTGAAGGAGTCTATATGTAAATTTACCATAAGTGCTTCGTGAATCGATAGAGAAAAGTACTTTTTTTTTTACAAACAGAATCCTCGCTCGATGATCTAGTGAACAAACGGAGGAATTTAAATTTTTTTTCAAAAAATCGAAGTTCGATACTGTGTATCTGTGTCAGTGTGTGTATTGCTTCAATCGAAAACCATATGACAAATTTGTCTATTGATTTTCGAAGTCCATTTCTTTTCGTTTCTCGTTGATTTTTGTGAATTTTATCGAATTTTTGAAAAAAAAAATGAAAAAAATTGAAATCTGGTTACATAAATCATGTAACATACGCGTATACAGAAGCTGAACTATAAGCTCAAGACAGATAGGCAGAGGACATTAAAAAAGCTAACATTTAAGTTTAAGTTGTATCTTTGCTTTCTGTGTGGGTGGGTGTGTGTGTGTGTGTGGTTTGGCTCTTCAACGGTCTCCCTCGAACGACACACAACGAGAATACGAGGCCAAAAAGAGACATGTAAAAAAATGTGTCGGTTATTGTCGGCTCTACCAACAATTCAAATACCGCCAAGAAACTAGCCTACAAACACAGGACAAGAAAATAGAAGAAAAAAAAATCGATTTCGACTACTATTTAGATATTTTTTTCCTTTCTTCCATTATCTTATTTGCTTTATTTGTTGTTGTGTATTCGTTGGATGTCGTCTATGGTTTTTGTTCTAATCGCGGTCTTGCCGTTACCGTCATCGAGACTATCGTTATCGTGCTCGTCCTCGTGGTACGTTTATTTGACTTGACTACGGACTACGCGACAAAAACAACAAAAAAAAAAACATAGAAAAACTATTCTCCCCACGCATATGTCGATGTCGAAAAAAAAACAAGAATTTTTAGAAAATTTTCCAAAAAAAATGATTTTTTTCTTCAAAATTTAATATTTTCCTTTTCTTCTCTTTAAAAAAAAAACAACAAAAAAATTGAAAAAACACCACATGTGCTGTGAAATGAAAAAATGTATAAATTTTCAAATTTAAGTGTAAGCAATGCTGGTCACAAATTGATTGCAAGAGAAATTCTTTGACAAAAAGAACGACTCTTGACCATACCGGTGGATAGCAGGAGTAAGCGCCTCTCTTCTCGTTGGAAAAAAATTATTAAAAAAAAATATATATATATATAAATAATTCGAAAATTCTCCTGATTAAGTGTACATAGTATATACGAGTTAACGTGTTTTTTTGGCTGTGGAAATCTCGTACGCGAAGAAGAGTGTGTGCCCACCCTAATTCTATTTAAATAATTTCCGGGTAAGTTCATAAATAATCTTCTCTTTTCCTTTTTTTTTTCTTTTTGTAGTTCTAGTTCTTGTTACAAAGGATTTGCTTAAATTATCTCTAAAGTTTTAGGATTCTTTTATTTTTTTTTTTTATTTTTGTAGCCATTGTCCTCGACTCGATTGCGTGATTATGATAAATTGTGCTTGGGGGGTAGTAGTATTCACAATTAATTGAAAATATAATTTGGCAATCACGTCATTCAGAATAGATTATCCATGGGCACAAGCGGACACGAAAGAAAATGAGGATTTGCTATGCAAATATGAGATTAAGCGACTGGCGCCCAACAGTGGACACACATTTCTTTTCTTTTTCTTTTGATTTCAAGTTGTTTCTGATTCAAAACAGGGTCCTTTGAGAATTAGCTCGTAATTCATGTTTAATTTATGCCATCACCTATTCAGCGTCACACATTTTTGCAGAGTCTGAGGGAGGGTAAATTTTTTAGCAAGGATTTTGAGAAGACTCAAAATTCTGCTTATTTTTAACAACATACCCACTTTGACTTTGAATATCTCGGGAACGAAGGGACGCAGGAAAAAAGTAATGATAGGGGATGTAGGTAAAGACTTCGTCTTCAAGGCATGCAAAGTTGGAAATCGCAAATCGCCTGATTTGTATCGAATTTCTGGGAAAACAACTTTCGTTTTTGGAAAAAACGCCATATCTCGGAAACGGCGCGTCCAATCGCAATTTGCCTTTTGGTTAAGCTTTTTTTCAAATATACACGACCGGATGACGCAACTTTTAAGCCAAAAAAAATCATGGCTCTAGCTATTTTAGAAACCCACTTTTGGTCAAAAATAAGGTGGTGTTCGACCAAAAAAACAAATTTTTTTTCTTAAAAGTGGGCCATATCTCGAAAACGGTACTCTGATGTCAATTACTTTCGATTGTATTTCATGCAGGCATTCAATATGAACATTTTGAGCCCTTATTTATGGCCCTAGGTCAAACAGTTTTCGAGATATAGCCAAAAAATGACATCAGGACGAGGTTATGAACGTTCTCGAATCAAGGATGTTTTCAACACTTAACTCAAAGTTCTTGTTGAAAAATGAGGAGTTTTGAATTTTTTTTTGAGAAGACATGGTCGTAACTCAAACTTCTTCTTAAAAAAAGAAGACATGGTCGTAACTCAAAATTCATTTTACAAAATGAGGAGTTTTGGCAGATGAATTCTTCTTAAAAATCCAAAACTCTCCATGACGTCATTCTTTGTACTTGAAAATCAAAACTCATCGTCGCAACGAGTCACATTCTCCCTGCTGTTCCACTTTTTCATCGGTTCATTCACCTCAAAGTCCGACTTTCGTTTTTTTTTTTCCAGCTGCCATCTGCCACCTCAATGACCGCCAAACAAGTTCTCCATTTAGAATCAAAAACAAAAAAGGAATTAACCCCAAGGACATGTTGACTCTCACTCACTCACGCGGTGTTACCTACCAAAATTCCAACTCACAGAGAACGTTCCAAATTTGTAAAGGCCACCACGCACAAGTGGCGCTCGGTGAATGACAAAGGGGGACGAGGTAGTGTGTACCTTCAAACATCTGTCTAACTTATCGGAAGGGATTATTCAAAGGAATAATTTCTGCCGCTATCTCTCTTTCACTCAATGACTGATTAGCATTGAGGAGGAATTTTGTTTTCGAAACTGTTCAAAGGCTTGATATGGAGGAGGCTATTTGGAGGGAGATTTGGGGGTGCCACTTGAGGCATGGGTGAGGTTCAGAATTTTACGGTATTTCAAGAAATTCATCAATAAATTCTGATCTCCTCGTGGTGATTTCTGAGAAATCTCCGTCGAAAAGATGACAGCAGATGATGGGAAGGGGATTTTTCAACCAAACCCTCACCCTCATCTTCATCCCTCAATCGATTCGAGAGAAAAATGAAGAAAATGAGGTCATCACGAGTGCCTAAGAGTGAAATTCCTCTAATTAGATTTGCCAGGCGATCCTTGGCAAGAAAAAATGTGTAAAATCAACTTCAGTCCAGTCACCCCTATCTCACTCACTCTCACCTCCTCCTGCTGTGTGTGTTTGTGTGTGTGTGATGTCATCGTGCTGACCGGTTTCAAATTGCTCGCATTCACGCCGCCCCTTGTGAACAGAGCAGAAAACTTTAATTGTTAATATGCAAATTACGGTGCTGCGCTGGTCGTGAGGGACTTCAAGACGATGATTAGGTGGTGCTTGTTTTAAAAGAATGCAAAGTCTCGATGCCTTAATTGCGATGACGGAGGTCAACCCTAATCGATGTTTCTTTACCCCCTACACAAACTCAATTAAGTTGATAATACCCGTTCTTGGAAATGACTATAATTTGCGTAAATCGCTTGATACCACGCCAACATGGGGGGGTTTGTTTCGTCCTTTTATGTAATAACTCACAGCTGCAATCGCAATCAGTTCGCAATTCATACATTTTTTTTTGCGGTCAATCGGTTGTGGGGCGGTGCGTGAGCTAAGGGGGGGAGAATAATTGTTTCAAGGATTGACAGGGAAATTATTTTAATACCTTCTTGTCGGGAGATGTCAAACGATTGTGACATGATGTCCTGTGTAGGCCTTGTGTAAGTCAGTGAATCATAGATGATTCAAGCATATGTCGATGTTTCATAATCTCAATTGGTAATTTGTCCCCCCGTCATGCGAGTCCACAGCGGCAACATAAGTCAATTCCCATGGCAATCGATTCCTAGACACCGGTCTCCTACCCCAACTTCGCAGGCTTTGATCCTTTCTTTTGATTATCAAAGGCAGCCAATCCTTGCGTGTTGTTGATGCATTTCAAATGAGAAAAAAAAACACCAGGCCGTACACATTTTCACACACATCCTATCACACACGTATGCTCGCTTTCTTTGCAAAGTTATGACGTCAACATCTCGCATTATTACCACTGTGTGATGGTATTTTCTTACAGCGATTATCCCAGCATCCATCCATCCAATCCACATTGTACATGTCCCTATATGCATTTGTTTTCAGTTGTATTGGGTTTCGGTTTTATGACCAGTAAAACCCAGCACTCTCTGCCATCATCATCATCTTCTTGTCCCTTCGCGGGGGGTGGTGGTGGTGGTGTACGGGGCAAATCTTGTTCTTGTTTTTAACCCTCAAAATTTGTGTTTATACATGTGTGTATGCGTATAGTGCTAAAATTACATCATCGAATCAGATTTTTCAGTTCAATCCCTGCTCCATCCCTTCGCATCCGATACTCAACCGAGTGAGATGTGTATACAGAGTATGTGTGTGTGTGTGTGCAACTTTGTGAGTTCATCTAAGGGAACTATTTCAAGGATTTCTGCACGAAAACTTTTAAGTCAGCTGGATGACGCGTTGTATGGAATTTTTTTTCATCAAAAAATGCTTAATTTCTTTTTGTAGCTTTGTCGCTCTGTCTGTAGCTTTGCGGAAGATGGACAATTTCAAGGTTTCCTTTGGAAAACCTTCAAGACAGCTGTCTGACACGATGTTAGGATTTTTTTTTCATCAAAAAATGCTTAGTTTTTTTTTGTATCTTTGTCGCTCCGTCTGTAGCTTTGCGGAAGATGGACAATTTCAAGGATTTCTGGCGTAAACCTTCAAGTTGGCTGTACAACGCTGCTTTGGGATTTTATTTTCCATAAAAAAAGCGTAGTTTTTTGTTTGTATCTTTGTCGCTCAGTCTGTCGCTTTGCGCCAGATGAAAAATTTCAAGGATTTCTGATGAAAACCTTCAAGGCAGCTGTATGACACGATGTTAGGATTTTTTTCCATCAAAAAATACTTCGTTTTTTTTGTATCTTTGTCGCGTATGTGGATATGATGCCTTGTCGCACTGCGAATTTGACTTGAGAACTGCTAAATGTCATCATCAAATGCCCAAGGCATCATTAAGATGGAATTTTCCCTTCAAAACACTGCTCAAGTAATGAAGAGGGACTTTGCTCCTTCTGAGGTGGCGTGAGTGGAATACCGTAAAATTGAAAATGCACCCTAATTCTTTTCCATCCACTCCAAGGTATGATCTGAAAGAAAATCCCCCAAGGAAAGGAGTTCGGCTTTTGGAGTTGTTTCGACACAAGCCTAGAGCTCTTTCTCTCCCTCCCTCTCTCTCTGTCAAGGTTTGTATTTGTGCGTGGCTGTATCTGTGAAAAAAAAAAAGAAAACTTTTGTCTCTAATGGATCATCTTTCTTATAGGCATACGGTGTGTGGGTGGGGACGGGGGGAATGTATGTATATGCCTTTGGATAAACGACACGGCCAGCCAAGGGTTGCCCTTCTCTCCCTTCTAACATTTCTTTTTCTTTTCTTTTCTCTTTTTTATGGTTAAAGAGTAAGAATGTTTATCTTTTGTGCCTCCAGGGAGTTATGTCTTATTTTTCTAAACCATGTCTTGACCTGAAACCGAAAAAAAAAATAAAACACTTCTCGAAAATATCCAAATCGGGAGACGGCAAGGACACACAACAACGTACCATCCTCGTCAGCGTTTACACTCTTCCTCTTTTTTTGCACTCACCCCCCCTCTCCTCACTCTCACTCTCTGTGGTTAATGGCAACTTGGTGGTGGAGATTTAATTACCATACAACTTTGTCCGGGGGTTGTGTGTTTGAATAGTACTTAAGTTGCAATTCCAATTAAATTATTATGTTACCTCTGATGGGTGTGGGTGTGGGGGGTTAGGGTATCCTAGAAGGGGTCCAGTTTCATAAAGAGTGTATGCGTCATCGACATCTTTTCAACCACGTGTCACTGAGTCATCAATTTACAGAGCAAGAGGATGCCTGAAGTACAAGAAAAAAGGGAAACCCATCAGCATGACCATGTGTGTGCGAGTGTGTGTGTGAGTCATACCACATCTAGTGAGGGGAGAGAGGGTGATTTATTAAGTTCTTCAACTTCAAAACGACGTACCTGACTTCACATGCTTGCAGGTAATTAAATAGTAATTTCAAAAAAAAAAAAATAGAAAATATTCCCGAGAGAGAATCGGTTGAAAAGGTGAACCAGGCAACCCATTGTGTGCACCTTCTTGTCTAGACGTGAACAAATGAAAACGTCAACAACACGTTAAATGTCAAAAACACTTATGAGTTCTTTGCTTCTAGCCGTTAAGGTTAAGGTTTAATGACTCTTACTTAACAATCGTCAGGGGAGCTTTCACATTTTCTGAAAATTGTTTAATGAGTTGTGCGCGTCCTGACCTCAATCTACTGCGAGGAGTGTTGTAATCTGTTCACATTGTGAGTGGCGCTCTGATGTGTCTTTAGAGAATTTGGCAATTTGACAGTGGTGCTGGTGAAATGCTTGTTTTTTTCTTTTTTTTTTGCATTCGAGAGATGATGATGATGATCTCATTTTGATGGTGGTGAATCATTTTGCAAGGGGTATACATACGATGTATGATTCCCAGAAGAGAAGTGAAGCCCTTAAGTTATTGCAGACGAGGGAGATTCGACCAAAGTGGTGGGCAAACAGAGGTGCCATTAGAAATTGTCTATAATTGGAACAAATGGCTCTCGATGTGTATGATAACGGCTAAGGCGTGGTATCCGGATTGGTAACCTACGGAAATAGCGAAGCAGAGGACGGTTAGGTTTCAAATGACAGGCCGAAGTAAATGAGAACATCAATTGGAGGTGAAATGGAACCACAGAGTCGAATCACAGTCGAAACAGACTCGAATTACAGAGTCGAACCACAGAGTCGAATCATAGAGTCGAATCATGGAACAAATTTGATTTGAAATAGAGTCGATCTACAGAGTCGAACCACAGCGTCGAACCACAGTCGAATTAGAGAGTCGAATTACGGAGTCGAATCATAGAGCAAATTTGATTTGAAATAGACTCGAGCTACACAGTCGAACCATAGCGTCGAACCACAGTCGAATCATGGAGTCGAATTACAGAGTCGGACCACAGAGTCGAATCATAGAGTCGAATCATGGAGCTAATTTGATTTGAAATAGAGTCGAGCTACAGAGTCGAACCATAGCGTCGAATCACAGTCGAATCATAGAGTCGGACCACAGAGTCGAAGTATGGAGCAAATTTGATTTGAAATAGAGTCGAACTACGTAGTCGAACAATAGTGTCGAACCACACTCAAATCATAGAGTCGAATTACAGAGTCGAACTACAAAGTCCCCTGCCACTACTGGTCCCTCTTATGGATACATTCTGCTACACAAAATTCCAATCTCTCCCATCCATACATCACAATCTGAAATACACCTGAGTTCTGCATACTCAATCATCGCCCAAGGACGTCATCCTTTCAAGGATCCTCACCCCCCAACTCTCCTCCTGCCACTTTATAATAAGAACAAACAAAAAAAAAAACGAGAGGGGGACGAGGAGAAAAAAAATACTTTTTAATTAAAAATGAAACATGTTGACACACATCCGGTCGGTTTCCACCCACATGACATTTAAAACGATACATATGCCTTCCCTTGGCACCCTATTCACATCGTTTTGCATTCCCTACCGAGCTTGGTCATAGTTTAGTTTCACGTGTCGTTCGCCATGTACTGCTACAAAGCAAACACACATATGCACCACCCGCAGTCGCCCTGGCTCGTGTATGTGTCGCAAGAATGTTTTGCACACACAAATGTGTGTGTGTGTGTGTGTGCTCGAATGGATTTTCTTTTGTTTTGTTTGTTTAAATGTTTGCACTGGAACCGTGTGTCCTGTGTGTTAATTAGTTTACAACTTCCGAGTCGGAGCCATCAAGCGGCAGGAGCGGCAGGCAGCTGATAAGGTGTCGGAGTTGCAATACTTGTCGCAAATGTTGACTAATCAACTAGACTGACCGACCAGCAACAACAACGAAAATGTGCCCATCCCCTCATTGCGGTAACACGCGCCTAGATGACGTCATATCAACACACACACACACAGAGACACCCTCAACACGCAAGACAAAATAAAAATGAGAACAGAACACAAGGCAACAAGCCAAAGTGGAGAGCAGCAGCAAATGAAAGGGCCTCTATGATGTAACACGGAAGATAAATTCGGGGGAGAGATCTCAACCCGAACACAGAGCTTTCGTCCTTTGTCCTCTGTCTCTCTCTCTTGGACTCTCGCACACTTGGACGTGGGGTCTCTCGCTGTGTGTGGCAAATTTACACATCCTAACATAAAAATCCTGCTGTAGGTCATGACAATGTTGTTCTGTAGAAAATTTCGTATGACTGTGACAGCGGTAATGATGATGAAGTGTGGCAAGCTTGCTGGAGTGAGTCAGAGTGGGTGGTGGGTGGGAGATCTCCGTACTAGTAGTACTCGTGCCAGTCCGGGAACATGCGCAGTCGTTGTAAAAACAAATTTACACATCCAGAGTGTGCTTTAATAGCGGATGATCCCATTTGCTCTCAGACCTAGAAATATCCTTCTTTACCACCACCACCAACGCCGTCGCCGCCATCACTGTCGTAGCAGCAGCAGCAGCACTAGCAGCAGAACAAGAATCAGCTCTTAGCCAACCAACCACCATGGCCTGAGACTTCTGAAGTGTGTCATGTATTGGAATTCCCATCGTTGTCGATCGCTGAAGTGAATCTTGTAACCATCCCGAGGAGACTAGCTGTGGATGACTGTGGATGGGACGACATGGAACGATGGCACGTACAAATGAGATGAATAAACAGAACGCTTACAAGGTCAACAGAATGTGTGAGTGAAACATCGTTTGCATACGAATTTGAATTTCTCCTCCCTCACCCCACCCACACACGCACACACTTGCAGAGTGGATGAAGGACACAGAGGGAGGGGGCACAGACCTACTCTGTGTGTGTGTGTGTAGCTTCTGGGACCCTGTCCAAGACTCTGGTTTGAGAAGCCGTCTCTGACGTGGTCTGTGGTTTGACTTTGTGACTGTGACAGTCTGCCACACAAGCCTGCGGCCATGGTGGGTGTCTAGGGTGGGATCCCAAAAGACGCTCCGGAGAATGTCTCAACCACGGGGTAAAGGTGCGCGTTTACGCGTGGACTTAAAGGTCTCATCAAGGCTCCGGAGAATGTCTCAACCACGGGGTAAAGGTGCGTTTTACGCGTCTCATCAAGGGTCGCACGTTGCTGGAGACAACGTGAACTAAGACCACAGAGTTGCACCTTGTTGCTGAAGTTGCTGAAGCCATTTTTGCACGCACAACGACAACGTGAACTAAAACCACAGGGTTGCACGTTGTTGCTGAAGTTGCTGGAGCCATGTTTGCATGACAACGTGAACCAAGTCCACCTCTGGGTCTGAGAGCCTGAGATGAAACAAAAAAAAAAATCGATAACTGACAAGGGTCACATCAGTCAGTCAAAATCGAATCTCGGTTACCTAAGAAACGACGTCCTTTTTGGAAATATCCCATCACACACGCTCGCCTGCACATCCCACTGGGTTACAATATTTTTTTTTTCTCTTCATTCATTCAATCCCGTCGTCGGCGGCGAAAGCGGTTGTGCCCTTTCATGCGAGGCAACTTGTATAATGGAAAGAATCCTGGTGGGAGATTTTACTTTCCGGATGAAATGACACCAGGAATAGAACAAGGTGATGTCGTTTTATTTTCGGATGCAAACAACTGACATGACACAGGTGAACTGAGTGTACGTGTGGGGTGGTTTTTCTTAACTTTCAAAGCACCCTCATCATACCCTCGGCGAGGTTGTAACCATTCACTTCCAGCAATTGATTAAGTAACAGATTTCAGACACTACAAAAAAAATGGCGCACGACACAGGACACAGGGTGGCAGGAGAATAATTAAAATAGACGCGTTTGTTTCGTTTAGTTTTCCCCACACACATGCATACACATAGTACATATACGTATTTATTTTTTTGTCTTATCCCCATCCGCCGTTCTGATCCGATGTCCTTCGTGTTTGCTCTGGGGGCATCCATCATTGGCACGTGTGCAAGTTTCCATATCCATGTGATTTTTTGTTCCTTTTGTGCTCCCGGCTGGGGTATCTTGTTGTGGATTCATCTGTGCCGAGGAAACCCAATATTCGGATATAGGATACGCCTGGGGGCAGTCCACTTCATTGGCGCTATGGATGCGAGATAGTCGTTGACTCCTGTAACCAGTAATTATGTTTACATCAGTGTATCCATGTGTTATTGCTTATTAGCAGAGGACACTGTGTGGGGAAGTTGGGCCTTTGTGTACGCAAGGACCTTCGAAGCCCGAATTCAATGAATCCAAACGAGAAACACATGCATCCTCAGGAAATCCATACCAAATTCCCATCAAACACCATCTCGAACACCGCACACTGAATTCCAATCAAACTCTTGTGAATTTTTCTCTAGAAAAACACACGTACATTCGGTCAAATCAACTCCTCCACTCATTTAAACACATCTTCTGTTGATTTTCAAGAAAATTCCCCCCAAAAACTCCCTCAAATTGCCTGCAACTCAAGCCATGCCTCAACACATGTGTTAACACATGTGTCAACACCGTGTCAATACCAAAAATAAAAACCTCACTTTTCTTCAATTTTCTCGCGTTTCGAATGAAATTTTTGATGCAAATCACTTTATTTATCATGTCCACACTCAGCCCCATGAATTTGACCCAAAATTTCAGTTTAAAAACGGAGAAAATCGAGTTTTGAAAAAATGGCATGTGCCACGGGAAAAAATGCAGTAAATTCATAAATTATCGAGGTCGACTTTTTTTGGTGAAAAAGAACGAAAAATTCCTGTTTTCGTCCTCGATAACTAGGACGAGTTGAAGGATGTTTTATACACCATTGGATAGGTAATTTAATGTAGATGCGAATTGCTGTTTGAATTTTTAACGGGCGTGCCGTGGTTCGGTTTTTAGAGGCAAAATGCGTGGCGACCTTCTTTTCGCATGAAATTTGTGATCTTTGAGGACATCAGATTTTCTGAAAGGATTTTCTCAATAACTACAACGAGTTAAGGAATGATTTATACCTCGATAGATAGGAAATTTAATGTAGATGAGTGAACAGGAATGACTTTTTAAGAAAAGTGACTTCGTTGGTCATTTTGAAGCTATTTTTGTGATATTTTTTTCTGACATTATCTTGGAAGACATGATGTTTTCTTAAGCGATTTTCTCGATAACCACGATGAGTTGAAGAACGAGCTGTAATAAAGTGGAAAGGAAATTAAATGTAGAAGCGAATTGATGTAAGATTTTTTAACGAGAGTGACCGGGTTGAATAGTTATAAGCGAAATCCTGAGGATCCTTTTCTTTCCTCAAGAAATTCGCATCTTGTCAGACATGATGTCTTCTGAAAGGAATATCTCGACAACCAGGAGGAGTTAAGAGATGAACGATACCAAAATGGATAGGAAATTAAATGTAGATGTGAAATGAGGTACGACTTTTTAACGGGAGTGCCGTGGTTGGGAATTTAGAAGGGAATGCATGGGACCCTACTTTGTCTCATGAAACTCGAAGACATGATGTGTTCTGAAGCAATTTTCTCGATAACTACAAAAAGTTAAGAAACGTTTTATATATCAATGGATAGGAAATTTAATGTAGATGCGAATTGATGTAAGATTTTTTATCGGGAGTAACGTGGTTCGGATTTTAGAGGCAAAATGCGTGGGGTCCTACTCTTCACATACAATTTGTGGTCTTTAAGACAGCATATGTTCTGAAGCAATTTTCTCGATAACTACAAAAAGTTAAGAAACGTTTTATATACCAATGGATAGGAAATTGAATGTAGATGTGAAATGAGGCACGACTTTTTAACGAGCGTGAACTGGTTGCCTAGTTATGAGCCAAGTTCTGAGGATCCTATATTGTCACATGAATTAATAGATAAACCATTCTCACTTAGAAAATGCACCCACAGACCACCACAACCTCTGTCTGCTTAAGGGAGAAAACATCGTGTCATTCGTCTAGAACGTGGCCCCCCACTCCCACGACTAAATTCCATAGAAAAGTTGTAAAACACTCCAACATTAAATCACACTTTCTGTAGTCTCCATTGCTCGTCGTGTTTATGTTCGAAACTTTCAACTTCGATTGTCGTCTGCGTGTCTGTGTGTGTGTGTGTGTGTGTGTGTATGCCCAAGTTCAACAGAAACTTTCTTGCTTAGGTTACATGAAACACTCTAGTGATTACCTAGATTTTAAGCAACAAGGAGAAAAGAAAGAAACACAAAAAATCGCATGATGGTGATGTTAAGGAGAGAATGTAAACTTTTTTCCTCTCATCCTTCAATCAACTGAAATGGTCACCCATCGCCCATCGCCCATCGTCCAACCATCAGCCCACCAACCCACCACCCACCATCTACCGAACGCCACTATACCGTCTCCCATTTCAGCAATGCTTATTGACCTCTGAATTGAAACAATGTACGAGTATGTATGTATGTGTGTGTGTGGGACTCTTGTGTCCTGTGGAAAGCTTTCAACTCAGATCTAATCTATCCAGCTCTTAGGGATTGACGGCAGCACCATCACCATCACCATCATCAGAACCAGCACCAGCACCAGCACCATCAGCGGCAGCAGTAAAAACCCGCCCAAGAAAAAGAGACATATACCCTGCTGCGCAAGACCACTCTGTTATGAACGACTATACGACTGACTAACCGAGAGAAATGTAATTAAACTGATGGTGAGGGTTGAGGGTTGCGGTTAGTACAAAATCAAAAAAAAAAAAAAAAACGAGAAGAAAAACAGCAACAAAAAACACAACAGGAACACAAAACATTCTTATGGTGCACACGTATACGGAAAAGTTACCCACACACAAAAAAAAAAAAAGACCTCCTCTTTACACTCTCAGATACAGTGAGCATTTTGTTGTAGGAGGCTGATGGTGGAATGAGGTGGGGAGTGTTTAGTTTATGGATGTGTACGTCTGAGAGGGGAATAGCCTGTGGATGGGTGGTGGGTGGAGAGGGTGGAGGGAGAGGAGGGGGTGAGGGGAATGGGGAAGAATGGCGCAGGAGAGGAAACGGGGGTTACATTTAAAAAGCATTTAAGATGAACACGAATTTTCTTACACGAACTTTTTCCTATTTTTAAACATTTTTGTGAGATTTTTGTGTTTTTTTTTTTGGTCTTTTTTGCCTTAAGCCCGACAATACAAAAAAGAGGACAACGAATGGGTGGACGGGGAGGGGGGGGGGGGAAGGAGAGCGATTATTTTTGGAGGTGACGGGCGAGGAGGTCGAAGTTGTAGTACTTAAGGAGCCAGAGAGTAAATGAGATAGGGGAGCATGAGTTGTAGGAGAGAACAGAGAAAGAGAGATCGAGCGAGAAAGATGGAGAGTGACAGAGTGAGTGAGAGAGAGAGAGTGAAATACTGAAAATCCTTTTTAAGAAGTAAACTAAATTTTCACGAGTGAGCACCGAAAATCGTTGTGCAAAGATGATTGAGAATTTCTTTTGAGGATAATTTGGGGAGACTGAGGGTCTCATATGGTCTCTCTTCACATACATTCTCTCTCTCTCTCTATCTCTCGTGAGTCTTTCTCTCTCTCACTCTCACTCTCTCTCTCTCTCTCTCTCTCTCATTCGTATGAATTCGCATAACCCTGTCCAATCTATAGCCTCTACAGTGGGGCCCCCACCCAAGGCCTCTAGGTAAGAGAGGAAAATCCCAAGCACACACAAAAAAAAAAAAAAAAAGTTTAAGCCAAAGACAACACAACGGTCACACAGCAGACCCAATACACAATTGCAGTAGCTTCTGTTCGCTCTTTCTCACATCATTTCGGGTGCCCGGGCTTACATTTAGCAAACGGAGGAGACGTCGTCGGGTTTTTGATGAAGCGGGTCGTATGTTGTGTTTTTTTTTTGGTGTTATGTTGTGTGCTTGTTTAGTTTTTTATTACATATAGTAAGCAAACAAAAAAAATTTCTTTTTCATATACTATACACACGTATTTTAAATTTATCTCTCATATCACATGCAAAAAAAAAATGGATTTTTTATTTTTTTACGATTTTTGTTCATAAAAATTATTTTTTTGAAATTTTTGAAATTGAAAATGTCTCACAAAATGATGTCTCTCACTCTCCATCGAGAATTTTTCAAGATTTTCTCTTCTTTTCTTGGAGAATTTTAAATATTTTCTTCTTTTTTTTTTTTTTTACAAAAAATTACCGTCATTGTCCGCTTTTGCTCTCAGACAGATCCTGTCTCAAGATTTGAATTTTTTTTTACTTCAAAATTGAATAATTTGCCGTAAAATCCTTCAGTTAAAAATGAGAAAAATCATATAAATCGAAAACCGTTAAATAAGAAAGTTAGAAGAAGAAAAAAAAAATTAAAAGTATCCTATCTCGAAAGTGTCTGCTGTTCTGGCGAGTAAATTTCATGTTGGAATCTACAACTCTCTCTGTGTGTGAGTGTGTGTGTGAAAGTGTGTGAAAGTGTGTGTGTGTGTGTGTTTTCAGTGTGTACTTCATTTTTTTTTTTGGGGATTTCATGTGAATGTGTGAGAGAAAAATATCTTTTTGCCACGTCATAGTTAGTTGTCAAATGTCATCAATTACAGGTAACAAAACCGGAAACAATTTGTCATTGTATGGTACGTTACACTTTTGTGGATGATCCTCTGAGTCTTAACGGTAATTTTTTTTTTCATTTTCACTCTTTCTAGAGGATTTTTGAAGCACATTTTTCTCAAATTCAAATAAAATACTCCCCCCTCGAGGTTCTCATAGAAATTTATGGATTAATTAGTTTCAGACGGAATAGGAGTGTTGGTTAATTGATTCAAAAAACCGTTACGTATACGTCTAGCATTACCTGGAGCAAATTGCATATAGAGACGTATGTATTTTTATGCTCATTTATTGAGCATGAAATTGAAAATGCAAAAGGTACAGGAGATGTATGCATATAAAGCGTGTGTAGATATTTATTTATATTTTTATATAGTCGCTCTGTGTAAATATGTATGCTTGGCTGTATGAATCTGTGTGTTCTTCGTTTTTTTCTTTTTTTTTGGGTGTGTACTTATCTCTCCTTTTCTCAACTGTCGGCCCCCCGCCCCTCCAACCAGAAAGGAGCAGGGACAACAAATAAAAAATAAAAAAAAAAAATACAAATATCCTTTTATTATCCTTTTGTGTGCCAGAATTGAATCGGCAATGTGGGGTTGAGTGGTATGTACATACATATGTTCGGGCCTAGCCTGACTGGCGTTCGTGTTCGTTGCTTGTTTTGTAGGTCTTTTAGTAGATTGCTTTCGTTGGTGCTCTAGTTTTTTTTTTTTCACAACTAGTTGTAGGTGACGATGATGATGATGATGATGATGATGATGGTGACTCTATGGGTGGTAGGAAGGTGAAGGTTTAAGTAGACGATAGACCAATTAGTTTTATGTCTCTCTGTGTGTTGGTGTTCCTTGTTTCTTTTTTGTGGATCACTATCTTCCTTCCATCATCGTCTCCTCTTCTTCCTCTTCTCTCCTCCTTTCAAAGTCATAAAGAATTCCTTAACAACCATCGTCACATGAGGAGCGGCGCTCCAATGACCGCACACAGAGTGTCTCTCTCAACAATTTTTTTTCTTTTCCCCCCTCGATCGTTTTTTCTATTTTGATGGCGTCAGTGTTCTTTGGCAGTATCTAGAGCAGCAGATGTTTTCTATTCACCAAACCGATTGAAAAGTCTTTTCTTTTGCTGCAGATAGACGAAAAAAAAAACAAAAACTGAAGACGTGTTTGTCAAATTTACTATCCCCTCCACACTATCACCCCCAACAGAAGCCTCGTGTGACCCAAAATAAAGCCCTTTCTGTCCTCCCAATGTTTAGTTTTAAGTTAATTATCATAATCATACAAAAAAAAAATACTTTCGGAGAATTGTTAATCAAAATATGGCCCGAAAATATTAAAAATTCACTTTATTTCATTCCTTTTCATGCATGTCATCTTCTTAGTTATGTAAGCTTCAAAATTAACTCCAATTTAAATATTTCCCTTCACCCACAACACTTTCGTATAAGCTCCTTACACAAATCATACCCCCATCAAAATCCCCCACATGGTCACCCCACTCTTCTATCAAAACACAATCGACGCTGAAAACCAATGAAATGCTTCAATTTTTCGACAAAAAAACACACCGAACATCATCCTTTCCCAACTCCACTGATCTAAACCCAATTTTAAGTTAATTTTCCCTGGAAAAACATTTCCTCCATCAACTCCCTCAACTGTCATCCAAAGCAATGACTACAAAAAACCCCGCAATTCTAGTGTGACCATCTACCTCAATGAGTTAATTGCTGATATGACAAAAAATTAATTTAATTTTTTTTCAATTTCCTCGCCTTTCGAATGAAATTTTTGATGCAGTTCACTTTATTTATCGTTATCACACTCAGCCCCATGAATTTGACCCAAAATTTCAGTCGAAAAACGGAGAAATTCGAGTTTTGAAAAACTGACATGTGACACGGGAAAAAATGCAGTAAACTCATAAATCATCGAGGTCGACTTTTTTTGGTGAAAAAGAATGAAAATATCCTGTTTTCGTCCTCGATAACTAGGACGAATTAAAGGATGTGTTATACACCATTGGATAGGTAATTTAATGTAGATGCGAATTGCTGTTTGAAATTTGAACGGGCGTGCCGTGGTTCGGTTTTTAGAGGCAAAATGCGTGGCGACCTTCTTTTCGCATGAAATTTGTGATCTGTGAGGACATCAGATTTTCTGAAAGGATTTTCTCAATAACTACAAGGAATTAAGAAATGATTTATACCTCAATCGATAGGAAATTTAATGTAGATGTGTAAACTGGTACGAATTTTTATGAAAAGTGATTTGGTTGGTCATTTCGAAGCGACTTTTGTGATATTTTTTTCTGACATTATCTTGGAAGACATGATGTTTTCTTAAGCGATTTTCTCGATAACCACGATGAGTTGAAGAACGAGCTATACCAAAATAGAAAGGAAATTAAATGTAGATGCGAATTGCTGAAAGATTTTTTAACGAGAGTGACCGGGTTGAATAGTTATAAGCGAAATCCTGAGGATCCTTTTTTTTTCTCAAGAAATTCGCATCTTGTCAGACATGATGTTTTCTGAAAGGAATATCTCGACAACCAGGAGGAGTTAAGAGATGAGCGATACCAAAATGGATAGGAAATTAAATGTAGATGTGAATTGCTGAAAGATTTTTTAATGGGAGTGACCGGGTTAAGTAGTTATAAGCGAAATCCTGAGGATCCTATTTTTTCTCAAGAAATTCGCGTCTTGGAAGATATGATGCCTTCTGAAAGGAATAGCTTGTCAGCCAGGACGAATTAAGAGACTGGCGGTATAAGAGTAGATAGGAAATTGAATGTAGATGTAAAATGAGGTATGATTTGGTAACGGGAGTGAACTGGTTGCCTAGTTATGAGCCAAGTTCTGAGGATCCTTTTTCGTCATATATTCGAGGACATGTCGTCTTCTGAAAGGAATAGCTCGATAACCAGGACGAATTAAGAGACGAGCGGTGTCAGAATGGATAGGAAATTAAATGTAGATGTGAAATGAGGTATGACTTTTTAACGGGAGTGCCGTGGTTGGGAATTTGGAAGGGAAATGCGTGGGACCCTACTTTGTCGCATGAATCTCGCAGCTTCGAAGGCATGATTTGTTCTGAAGCAATTTTCTCGATAGCTACAAAAAGTTAAGAGACGTTTTATATATCAGTGGATAGGAAATTTAATGTAGATGCAGATTGAGGTATGACTTTTTAACGGGAGTGAACTGGTTGCCTGTTTGGAAGCGGGATTCTAGGGATCCTATTTTGTCTTGTCTGGGAGGACATGATGACTTTTGAAAGGATTTTCTCGATAACTAGGGCGAATTTAAGGACATGTGATATCAGAATGGATAGAAAATTCATTGTAGAACTACCAACACGCCCAATTGACCCCACCCTTCCCTCCGTCCAACAATAAAATCTTTTCTATACAAAATGTCACATTTTTTCTTGGCATCTGTTCTATTCTGATGACAATGTACTCGTACTTTTACACATCACGAGCTGTGTGCACTCGTAAGTATCTAAATTTACTACAGAGGCTGTGACACATCCAACTGCAACGATAATAAAATCTCAAATTGTGCGTCAAATACGAGCGGTATACCCTGGTGAAGAAAACTAATGATACGGCACAAGAGATAATCACCGAAAATAAATTTGCCTCTTCACGATAACGTCGATATGTATGAGGATTGCATTTTCTGTGGGGGGAGGGGGGGAGACAGGAGACAGGAGACAGTCAGGGAAATCATTTTCATCACGACCTTCACACTGATTGGATGGGGATTTCATCAGAAATCTGTATCTTCACATGACACGTTGCTTCATAACGATGTTTTTGAATACAAATTTCAATTTCAATTCAACCACTTCTTCGGGAAAGGTCTTGGCGAGAGGGATACAATATTTTCCCCTTCCTCCCCCCAGTAGATTGGGAATAAAATCGTGCTCAAAAGAAAGTCTCCAAGGTACTCGAGGTACCTTTTTTGGGGGCAGAGTTCAATTATAGAAATTCATGAATAACGACTCAATTTCATCCATCATATCATCAATCTTAACGAAGAAAATTCCCAAAATCATTTTCCAACAATAAAATTTCACAAATCGGGACTGGGATAGAGGGAGGAGGGGGAGAAACTGCCAAAAAGTTATTCAATTCGTCTAAGCAGACTGCGTGTTCGACTGAAAGTATCCATTCTAATCCAAAATGGATATCAAACAAAACACGATACCATTGAACAGTCATTAATCCCCCAGAGGGCCAAAAATAGAATTCACTTTGATTTATTCCATATCCCCCCCCCACCCCCGCCCTAACCGTACCCGCATTCGCCGCACCGAAAGCGTTCCTCAATCAACTGAAACTCCAGAGAGACACAAACCGCAAATGAAATAATCCTTTCTGCTCGCTGCCATCACGCACAATATAATCTCAATACGCCAATAACTCTTCTCCTCTTCGGTTTGTCGGTTTGTCGGTTTGTGTCCATGTTTTCAAGCCAGCATGTCGTGGTGTCTTGCCAATCGCAGTCCCACATCACAATCAGTCGGTTTTATCCGTTCGTCGAAAGATTTTCCCAGGAAAACCAATGAAGCAGTAATTTCCTGTATAGAGCATTTTAAATTGACAAAAGGCGATGGGAAATCGTTGGACAGAATGGAGAATGGTGAGGTGGTGACCCAATTTATCGCACTTCATTCAAAAAGAGGATTTATGTGGAGATGAGAGGTGGCTGAATTTTGAGGACAGTCGTAGGCGGGTTAATCAAGAGGTATTATGACTGTTTACAGGTTTTAATTTAGTTAGTCGTCTTTGAGGGGGAAGGGGCGATGGGGGATTTTTGGAGCGCTTCGAGAGGAAGGTCCTTCCTTTGGTCCCGTATGCATTGATGGTCACTTTGGGAGGAGACTGAACGACGGACTTTACGGGCTGAAGAGCGACCTGAGTCTAGCCACGAGGCAGACCCCTAAGCTGCGTCCCGAGCTATGGGCTGTGCAGCGACACGAGGCTAGGCAGGCCTCCAACGCCTAGGATAGGCCATGCGCTTGGACAACTAAGCTCCGGCCCGAGCGACGACTAGCCAGGCCTCAAACGCCTAGAATAGACCATGCGCTTGGACAACTAAGCTCCCGAGGTTCAGGGTATTCAGCGACATGAGTCTAGCCCGGCCTCCAACGCCTAAGAGCGCACGGAAACTGTCACTCCGGCCCGAAAAATGTTCGATACCAAAACCGTGGGACACCACAATGGGCCTACGTTGGCCTTAGTGTGACAGCTACCTGCAGCCGGTCACCTAGAATCGAGGGACACCGCGGTATAAGGAAGACCACCCCTCCAGTGACGCACAAAACTGGAAAGGGACCTCAACCAGCTAAATGTTCCTACCTGCACCCACCTAGCAAAAGACCGTCCTGCATTGAGAGACTTATTGACTGAGTCCGTCCAACTCAAGCCCGCCCCCAACTGCAGCCCCAACCTTCCCAAAGGAAATATCTAATTCAAAAATCAACATCAACAGAGAGACTCAATAAGCGACCCCAATTGAAATGTATGCAGATTCCGGAAGAGGAGGGGGGGAGGGGGACGAAATGCTCCATTCCATACTCTGAATGAACAACTCAATCTATACCAAGAAATGCATTTAAGTTAGACGACCTCGTAGGTGTTCCTTGCAGCAGCAGAGTACTGAACAAACAGACCACCCAACCTCATGACCACACACCCACCCATCACGGGTACAATAAAATTGTTGCCTCTCAACTTCCTGTTTCCATCAACCGATTATTTTTCCCCACCCCAACGACCCCATTTTCATTTAACTCTTTTTGTTGCACCGTATCTCGTATCCTTTGAGTACAGCAGTCACTCTCCATTAATGCAGTGGTTTGACTTTCAAAGCATCTCCTCCACCACCTGTGTGGTCCTATGTCCATGTGTGTGTGTGTTTATTCAACCTCCCCTTACGACCCACGCGGGTTTTCCTTAAAAAATGCCCTCACTTTTGCATACAATAACACACGTGACGTCATCAAAAATAAAAACCACACATTTCTTCAATTTTCTCGAATTTCGAATAAAAATTTGAATTGAATTTCATCTAATTATCGTTTTCACACACAGCCCCAAGCATTTAACACAAAATTTCAGTCGAAAAACGAAGAAAATCGATGCAATACGAAAAAATGGAGTAAACCGGGGTTAACTTTTTTTTGCTGAAAATTAACGAAAAATCCTTTCCTCGTCCTCGATAACTAGAACGAATTAAGGGATGTTTTATACATCGTTGAATAGGTAATTTAATGTAGATGCGAATTGATGTATATCTTTTTATCGGGAGTGCCGTGGTTGAGTAGTACGAAGGAAAATACGTCGGAGCCTCCATTGTGAATGAAATTTATGATCCTTGAAGACATGAAGTTTTCCGAAAGGATTTTCTTAATAACTACAAGGAGTTAAGGAATGATTTATACCTCAATCGATAGGAAATTTAATGTAGATGTGTAAACAGTTGCGACATTTTAACGGGAGTAAACCGGTTGCCTGGTTATGAGCCAAGTTCTGAGGACCCTATTCGGTCGCATTCACCTTGCGTCCTCTTTGGATCTGCAATGTCCTCCACTCGTTTGTTTAAAGTCTTTAAACTCTGAAGTCAACAAGCACGCGTTAACCATTCCGTGAGATCTTCTAAAACTCTTTTATCCTCAACCTTCGTCTTCCTCAATTTCATTAAATGTCGCATAAGATGATGCTTCATCCAATAATTCCACGCACGACACCCTGCAGTTTGAGGCATCCTGCACGCTAAAACCCAGAAAACCTCTAAATAAACCCAATTCCACATAATCCCTGCTGCTTTCTTTTAACTCCACATGTTTTTAAAACCCCTTTATAACAACCATAATTTCCCCCATCAAACCAGCATGCATGGCAATTCCCTAATTTCATAGCAAAACACCCGCATTTTAGGTAACTGAATTTTCACTGAAAAACACCGAAATTCTTAAATTTTCCGTTAGAAAATCCACCTCACACATGAAAAATCACCTCCCACACCAATTCCACAGGACATTTCATTCATTATCCTAGCAAACTGATCCAACTCACTTCCTAAGCCAATTCACTCAACTGTCATTCGAAGCAGGCATTGCCAGAGAAGCAATAATTCATGCACTTTCATCGACTGCAATCAATTCAACCGTGACGTCATCAAAAATGAAAAACTCAATTTTCTCACAGTTTCCTCGATTTCCAATGAAATTTTGAATGAAACTCGATTTATTTATCATGTCCACACTTAGCCCCACAAATTTGATCAAAAATTTCAGTCGAAAAATGGAGAAAATCGAGTTTTGAAAAACTGACATGTGCCACGGGAAAAAATGCAGTAAACTCATAAATCATCGAGGTCGACTTTTTTTGGTGAAAAAGAACGAAAAATTCCTGTTTTCGTCCTCGATAACTAGGACGAATTAAAGGATGTGTTATACACCATTGGATAGGTAATTTAATGTAGATGCGAATTGCTGTTTGAAATTTGAACGGGCGTGCCGTGGTTCGGTTTTTAGAGGCAAAATGCGTAGAGACCTTCTTTTCACATAAAATTTGTGATCTTTGAGGACATCAGATTTTCTGAAAGGATTTTCTCAATAACTACAAGGAATTAAGAAATGATTTATACCTCAATCGATAGGAAATTTAATTTAGATGAGTAAACTGATACGACTCTTTCACTTTTAAGAAGAGTGAAAGAAAAGTTGATTTTTGAAGCGATTTCTGTGACATTTTTTTTGTGACATTATCTTGGAAGACATGATGTTTTCTTAAGCGATTTTCTCGATAATTACGACGAGTTGAGGAAAGAGCTATACCAAAATGGAAAGGAAATTAAATGTAAATGCGAATTGCTGAAAGATTTTTTAACGAGAGTGACCGGGTTGAGTAGGTATAAGCGAAATCCTGAGGATCCTTTTTTTTCTCAAAAAATTCGCATCTTGTCAGACATGATGTCTTCTGAAAGTAATAGCTCGACAACCAGGACGAATTAAGAGACTGGCGATACCAAAATGGATAGGAAATTTAATGCAGATGTGAAATGAGGTATGATTTTTTAACGGGAGTGCCGTGGTTGGGAGCTTAGAAGGGAAATGTGTAAGACCCTACTTTGTCGCATGAAACTCGCATCTTCGAAGACGTGATGTATTGTGAAGCAATTTTCGCGATAGCTGCAAAAAGTTAAGAGACGTTTTATATATCAGTGGATAGAAAATTTAATGTAGATGCGTAAACTGGTGCGACTTTTTAACGGGAATGAACTGGTTGCCTAGTTATGAGCCAAGTTCGGAGGATTCTTTTTGGTCGCATGAAATTTTCAGCTTCGAGGACATGATGTCTTCTGAGGGGAATGGCTCAATAACCAGGACGAATTAAGAGACGAGCGGTGTGAGAGTGGATAGGAAATTGAATGTAGATGTGAAATGATGTACGACATTCTATCGGGAGTGCCCTGGTTGCTCATTTATCGCTATCTCTCCATACACCTTACACACCCCTTCCACACATCATTTGTATCTCTATCTTGTATCTCCAATTAAAATTGTATATCTTTTCGTCTCTTTACAGATTGTATCTTTGTCATCATAAATAATTAATAAAAAATCACGTAGTAAATGAAACGGTGATCTCGTACGAATATTTGTTCCAAAATTGGTTTGGTAAGTATTTTGATACCACTTCACTTCAAGCTCACAATCAATCATTCGTTCCCCCACTCAAATTAATTAACTCGATTATTTTAATAAGCCATCAAAACTCTATCGAAACACCAATCAAACACCGGGCAATCGTATATTTAATATAATCATCAAACAGGCCAACGACCAGATAGATTTCCGTCTCATCGATATCACCTGGTTTCAATTTATTTATGATTTTTTTTTTCTGTGAAGAGCGCGATGTTTTTTTGACCAATTATGATTAATCGATAGTTACGAGCGATAGGTGGGTGGGTGATTAAATTGACTCAATTAAATCATGGCATGGTCTGGTCATGATTGCCACACCATCGGCTATGACCGGGGTCCTGATGGACTCTGATGGCGGACACGGATGGGGGAGGAAGGTGTGAGGTGCTAATTATTTTCGGTCCTTGAGTGGTTTTTAAACAAAAAAGTGAAAGGGATACACTCTTTTCACTTGAAATCGTGGGATGACGGGAGTGATGGGAGTCTAAAACGGCCCTCCTTTCGTCTTTCAAGGAGGATAGACTGATGACCGCCTTTATGGAATTAATGGCAATGCAATGGATGGTAATTTGCAAAAACACACAACCCACTCATCAGGTCCTGATAAATAATGCAGGCCTAATGACTTAGGACTAACTACATCGGGCGGTGCTCAGATCATTATGTAGTCCCTCCGCCTTGTCAGTTGGTGTTCTTGCTGCATCGCACTGAAAGATGCATAAACGTGCACATGATTTGATGTGCGGGGTGGTACGCTGTTGGATTTTGCAACATCTGTTTGGTTGCCGCCACACACCATAGGTTTTATTTTTGTTGTTTCCTAACCCCCTCTCATATGGGGTGGAATAATTGAAATAACTTGGCACACAGACGGCACAAAAGCAAACAGCACAACATACTACACTGTCATAGCATTGCCTTCAGGTGTCGCGCATGAGTTCGCTTCTCTTAAATCGATGAAGGTTATTGTTGTGCGCCATGGGACGACTTGTGGGGATTTAATTAATTGCTACGTGGGGGTAAATGATTAGCAAAATCCATTTACTCACGAGAGTGCATTTTGCTCGCACATTAACATCAGACCGACCATCTAGATGAGAGACTCCGTTTTGCGAAGGAGATTGAATGGAGTCAGTCAGACCTCCGAGGTCTATGCAAGGATTTTTCTTTATTCTCATCGTTTTTGTTGTTTTTTTTTCTTTTTTTTTGGCAGATGATGGGATGCGGATTGTGGCAACGTTCTTACGTATTCATGTATGCATGGGGATGTTGGCTGAATGTGGTGCTGTATCGTTTGGCTTGTCATATTTGTCGTCGTTGTCGTGAGCGTTGTTGGCGCGTTTGTTTAATATTGAAGAGGATAATGGATGACGACATTGATTAATGTTAGAGGACAATCATTTAACATCTCATACGTTTGCTTTTGTGACTTAAATTCTCTCTCCCCATCCCCCATTCTCCCCCTCTCCACCCGGTTCACACATGAGTGTGCCTGTGAGTGTGTGTCTCGTTGCCAAGATCCTATTAATTTAATGATAAATACGTAAACACGTTGTAACAAATGACAAATAAAGAGAGAGAGAGAGAGAGAGAGAGAGAGAGATAGAGAGAGAGAGAGAGAAAGCGAAAAAATGTTGTAATACAATTGTGATATAATCGTTTTAATTTTTTTTTTTTGGCAAATTATTGAATCCTAAACACTGATGTTTATTTTAGACGATGTTTTGCTAGGGATTCACAGTCACAGTGTGGTTTGCCAATTAATCTTGTCGAATGTTGTAACATTTCTACATCTGGTCAGGTCAATGAATCAGGGGCGAATGAATACATTTTTCGAATTCACCCCTTTCCTTTGTGATCAAGACCTTGTCATCTACAGCCACCTTTACAAAAGACCATGTTCACATGTTTTGCCTAGAGGACCATTGTTTACCTTCACTGGATTTGAAGTGGAAAAAAAATATCTTAAAGTGTTCATTTTGTTTTTCTTTTTCTCCTTCTTCTTCTATACCTCTCAGCGGTGTACATCGATACAAGCTATTTCAGGGCACTCTCTCTCACTTCGTTTTTTTACTCGCATTTACCGCCCTCCCCCCCCCCACACATTTTCCCAGTGTTCGCGCTTCATTAACTTGGCCTTCTTGGAATGATTCTGCAATTAATCCCTTTTACGCTTGAGTGTTCTTCTCATCATCGTCATCCACACAAAGGTGTACTGTTTCTAGGTTTTTTTCTCGTTTTTTCTTGCTTTTTTTTTCCTGCCTGAGAAAATTGAATTTAAATTGTTAATTTCAGAGATTAAATGGAAAAAACACTTTCCCCCTATTCTCCGTCCATTAGACTTTCAGTCTTTCAGTATCACACTCTGTCGGGTGTGCTAGTGCTGCTGCTCCTTTTTGTGTTAATAATAAATTTTTGATTGGCTTTTGGATTCTCCTTCTCCTCCTTCTCTAGTCTTAAGCTGCATGAAAAATGCATTCAAAAATTTTAGTGGAAAATGTTTATATCCTTACGCGTGTTTGGATATTGTCGGCATGATTACGAAAATGTTATAAATCTCCTGGGCATATTTACCTTTGATGTTTATTCTCTGGGAATATCATAAATCTCTTTCTTTTGGTTCCGTTCAGGGGTGTCTGGGAGACGGATTGAGCTTGAAAGAGTCTTGTAGGCAGATCTGGTAGAGAATTTTAGATCCCAGCTCAGCTTAAAGACAGTCAAGTTGATACACATTTACTCTCATTCCTCATTACTCTCATCTCACTGAAAAAAAAAAATACTGAACTATTTTCTGCACTTTTTGTGAGTCTTTCTGTATCTTATCTGTACTTTTCTGCAATTTTGTTGCTTCTTTCTGCTCTTCTTTGTTCCTTTTTGTTACTTCTTGTGCACCTTTCTGCTCCTTTTGTACTTTTCTGCCCTTTTTGTGCCCCTACTGCGCTTTTTGTGTGCCCTTCTGCAATTTTGTTGCTGCTTTCTGCTCTTCTTTGTTCCTTTTTGTTACTTTTTGTGCGCCTTTCTGCTCCTTTTGTACTTTTTGTGCTTCTTTCTGCACTTTTTGTGCCTCTTTCTGCACTTTGTGTGCATCTTTCTCTACTTCTTGTAGTCCTTTCTGCATTTTTCGCTCATTTTTGTACTTTTTGTGCCTCTTTCTGCACTTTTTGTGCCTCTTCCTGCACTTTGTGTGAATCTTCTCTACTTCTTGTAGTCCTTTCTGCATTTTTCTGCTCATTTTTGTACTTTTTGTGCACCTTTCTGCTCTTTTTGTATTTTTTCAGCACTTTTTGTGCCTCTTTCTGCACTTTTTGTGCTTCTTTCTCTACTTCTTGTGGTCCTTTCCGCATTTTTCTGCTCATTTTTGTACTTCATGTGCAAAATCATCCACACATCCTGCACGTTAAGACCCTAAAACCACTAAATAAACCCAATTCCACATAATCCCTGCTGCTTTCTTTTAACTCCACATGTTTTTAAAACCCCTTTATAACAACCATAATTTCCCCCATCAAACCAGCATGCATGGCAATTCCCTAATTTCATAGCAAAACACCCGCATTTTAGGTAACTGAATTTTCACTGAAAAACACCGAAATTCTTAAATTTTCCGTTAGAAAATCCACCTCACACATGAAAAATCACCTCCCACACCAATTCCACAGGACATTTCATTCATTATCCTAGCAAACTGATCCAACTCACTTCCTAAGCCAATTCACTCAACTGTCATTCGAAGCAGGCATTGCCAGAGAAGCAATAATTCATGCACTTTCATCGACTGCAATCAATTCAACCGTGACGTCATCAAAAATGAAAAACTCAATTTTCTCACAATTTCCTCGATTTCCAATGAAATTTTGAATGAAACTCGATTTATTTATCATGTCCACACTCAGCCCCACACAATAGATCAAAAATTTCAGTCGAAAAACGGAGAAAATCGAGTTTTGAAAAACTGACATGTGCCACGGGAAAAAATGCAGTAAACTCATAAATCATCGAGGTCGACTTTTTTTGGTGAAAAAGAACGAAAAATTCCTGTTTTCGTCCTCGATAACTAGGACGAATTAAAGGATGTGTTATACACCATTGGATAGGTAATTTAATGTAGATGCGAATTGCTGTTTGAAATTTGAACGGGCGTGCCGTGGTTCGGTTTTTAGAGGCAAAATGCGTGGGGACCTTCTTTTCACATAAAATTTGTGATCTTTGAGGACATCAGATTTTCTGAAAGGATTTTCTCAATAACTACAAGGAATTAAGAAATGATTTATACCTCAATCGATAGGAAATTTAATGTAGATGAGTAAACTGGTACGATTTTTTAAGAAAAGTGACATGGTTGGTCATTTTGAAGCGATTTTTGTGACATTTTTTTTGTGACATTATCTTGGAAGACATGATGTTTTCTTAAGCGAATTTCTCGATAATTAGGACGAGTTGAGGAAAGAGCTATACCAAAATGGAAAGGAAATTAAATGTAGATGCGAATTGCTGAAAGATTTTTTAACGAGAGTGACCTGGTTAAGTAGGTATAAGCAAAATCCTGGAGATCCTACTTTTTCTGACGAAATTCGCATCTTGTCCGACATGATGTTTTCTGAAACGATTGGCTCGATAGCCAGGATGATATAAGAGACGTAATGTATCAGAATGGATAGGAAATTAATTGTAGATGCGAATTGATGTAAGGGTTTTCCACGAGAGTGATCTGGTTGAGTAGTTATAAGCGAAGTCCTGAGGATCCTATTTTTTCTCAAGAAATTGGCATCTTGTCAGACATGACGTCTTCTCAAAGGATTTGCTCGATAACCAGAAAGAGTTGAAAAATGCGGTTTATCTGGATGGATAGGAAATTTAATGTAGATGCGTAAACAGGTACGGTTTTTTAACGGGAGTTGCGTGGTTGTCTAGTTAGAAGTGAAGTTCTGAGGATCTTATTTTATCGTATCTTGAAGGACATGTTGTTTTCCTGAAAGGAATAGCTCGACAACCAGGACGAGTTAAGAGATGGGCGGTAACAAAATTAATAGGAAATTTAATGTAGATGTAAAATGAGGCAAGATTTTTGAACGGGAGTCCCGTGGTTGGGAATTTAATAGGGAAATGCGTGGGACCCTACTTTCGCATAAAACTCTCAGCTTCGAAGACATGATGTGTTCTGAAGCAATTTTCTCGATAGCTACAAAAAGTTAAGAGACGTTTTATATATCAATGGATAGGAAATTTAATGTAGATGCGTAAACAGGTGCGACGTTTTAACGGGAGTGAACTGGTTGCCTAGTTATGAGCCAAGTTCTGAGGATTCTCATTGGTCGCATGAAATTTTCAGTTTCGAGGACATGATGTCTTCTGAAAGGAATAGCTCAATAACCAAGACAAATTAAGAGATAGGCGGTATCAGAATGGATAGGAAATTGAATGTAGATGTGAAATGATGTAAGATTTTTTAACGGAAGTGACCTGGTTGAGTAGTTATAAGTGAAAACCCTTTCTGCACTTTTTGTGCATCTTTCTCTACTTCTTGTGATCCTTTCTGCTCCTTTTGTACTTTTTGTGCTCCTTTTCGCACTTTCTCTGCACTTGTCTGCACTTAATGTGGCACATGGCATTTTCCATCCCGCGATAGTAGGCCTATCATTTCCATCCATGCTCAACCTCCATCCACTGTCCCACTTTGCTCCCACTGTTTGCCGAAAAAATGGAGGAAAATGAAAAAAAAAAAAAAAAGTAAACAAATCATCGGCCATAGAGTATGTTTAGTTTTTGCATTCCACCTTTTTTTTGTTGTTGTTGCTGTCGACGACACAATGCGGATATAATAAAACTGAAAATGTTCCAAACGCGCCTTATCTAATAAATACCATTCACTGAGAGCTTATCATTCTGTTCGCTACTGTAGCTTCTGCTGATATCATGGATCGTCGGTGTCTAATGCAAATAAAATCAACACAGTCCATAAAAACATGTTCTTTTCTGTCTAACATCGAGGAAGACTATATTTTTTTAAAGCTTCATTAAGTTATGAGTGCATTGGGAATGTCTCGAAAAAAATGAAAACAGATACCGCTCGTGTATTGGTAAAGATTGTTATTCCTTGACAAAAGCCGAAGACTTGGTCTTTGTTCGATTCAGGGTGCTCCATCCATATGACCATCGATTCGACTGTGTGTACGTCATTCTCAGGGATGAATCAGATGAAGTCCCACCCCCCCCCCCCCCCCACCCCCCGTGGAACATGTGCGAATGGACGATCATCACACCGATATGTAGTCAGTGAACGAAACGATGATAGGATTTTCTATAGAATAGGAAACTCTTGATAGATTAGATTACATTCGGATAGGATGTGGTCGGAGGTCTATTGTTCGTTCCATAACCATAGCCTCAAGGTATTACAATAGAATGGCAAAAAAAAATGAGAGAGAAAAAAAGGGCGTCATTAAATCAGGAGAGGAAGGAGAATCTTTCAGTTCTATTAAAGTTTACTCTTGCTTTTGTTAGGGCATGCATTCAAGTGGTTTTTTTTTGCAGTCTCCCCTAACAAAAGGGGACTTTACTTCGAGAGACGTTGCGTTGAGATCAAAGGTAAAATCATTGACAGCTTACTTAGGTTCCGGTTAAAGTTCAAAAAAGGGATGAGAGAGACTCTCAACTCAGAGAGAGAACAGAAAAAAAAAATTTAATTGATTCTCTTTTGTCTTTTGTGGCTTACATTAAGTTTTAAATTTAAACTGAAGCACCTCTCGCCACATTGTTTGAAGAATATTCATAAAAAAAAGCAAGCATCCTGGCTGGGGTTGTGTCGCATAAAAATCTCCCTCTCCTTCCCCTCTCTCGATCTCTCCCGGTCTCATGGTTTTGTGCCGGCTTTTAAAACGACACTCATTCTCTACCCGGCGTAAAAGTAGCTCATTCTTTTTATTTTGTCTGTTTGCTATTCACCCTCTTGTGCCATCCACTGTCCCCCACATCTCACATCACCCCTTTAATCTCCCCCCCAGTCAGATGAACATGTATCCATGCCAGTATACGAGCTCGTGAGCAAAAAAAAAAAACAGAAAATATTGTCTGTGATCAAATGAATTTTCAATGCCATCAAGCTTTGTACAACTTTATCTGCGTTTTTTTTTATATCTTGGCAAGGAGACCAACAACAAAAATGAATATGTATCTATTTGAGTGAGAATCTGAAAGAAGAACGATGGGGGAAATCGAATTATTTCTCCTCGTGCTCCTGTCATTTGGGGTTTCGTTTTGCCATCTAATAGCATAAAACATCTTAATCTCTAAAGAATGTTTATTGGCTGAATTTATCAGTTAACGACGGATAAATTATACAACTTCCGTTTGGCACAAAAAAAAACGAAGAAAAAAAGCACTGGTCTAAGCAGTTTTTTTTTTGTTTCCTGGTGGGATGATCGTTAATTAAGCGATTTTCCTTCATCCATTCCACAGTCTGGTTGGTGAATGGAAAGATTTTTCGTATTGCGTCCGCACGCGTTAATCATTTCGTGAGACTTTCTACAACTCTTTATTCCTCAACCTTCGTCTTCCTCAATTTCATTAAATGTCGCATAAGATGTTGCTTCATCCATTAATTCCACGCATGACACCCTGTTGTTTGAGACATCCTGCACGCTAAAACCCAAAAAACCTCTAAACAAACCCAATTCCACTTAATTTCTGCTACTTTCGAATTACTCCACATGTTTTTAAAACCCCTTTATAACAACCATAATTTCCCCCATCAAACCAGCATGCATGGCAGTTCCCTAATCTCATAGCAAAACAACCACATTTTGGGTAACTGAATTTTCACTGAAAAACACCGAAATTCTTAAATTTTCCGTTAGAAAATCCACCTCACACATGAAAAATCACCTCCCACACCAATTCCACAGGACATTTCATTCATTATCCTCGCAAACTGATCCAACTCACTTCCTAAGCCAATTCACTCAACTGTCATTCGAAGCAGGCATTGCCAGAGAAGCAATAATTCATGCACTTTCATCGACTGCAATCAATTCAACCGTGACGTCATCAAAAATGAAAAACTCAATTTTCTCACAGTTTCCTCGATTTCCAATGAAATTTTGAATGAAACTCGATTTATTTATCATGTCCACACTTAGCCCCACAAATTTGATCAAAAATTTCAGTCGAAAAATGGAGAAAATCGAGTTTTGAAAAAGTGGCATGTGACACGGGAAAAAATGCAGTAAACTCATAAATCATCGGGGTCGACTTTTTTTGGTGAAAAAGAATGAAAATATCCTGTTTTCGTCCTCGATAACTAGGAAGAGTTGAAGGATGTTTTATACACCATTTGATAGGTAATTTAATGTAGATGCGAATTGCTGTTTGAATTTTTAACGGGCGTGCCGTGGTTCGGTTTTTAGAGGCAAAATGCGTGGAGACCTTCTTTTCACATGAAATTTGTGATCTGTGAGGACATCATATTTTCTGAAAGGATTTGGTAGAGAACTACAACGAGTTAAGGAATGATTTATACATCAATCGATAGGAAATTTAATGTAGATGAGTAAACTGGTACGATTTTTTAAGAAAAGTGACTTGGTTCGTGATTTAGAAGCGATTTTTGAGACATTTTTTTTGTGACATTATTATGGAAGACATGATGTTTTCTTAAGCGATTTTCTCGATAATTAGGACGAGTTGAGGAAAGAGTTATACCAAAATGGATAGGAAATTAAATGTAGATGCGAATTGCTGAAAGATTTTTTAATGGGAGTGACCGGGTTGAGTAGTTATAAGCAAAATCCTGAGGATCCTTTTTTTTCTCAAGAAATTCGCATCTTGTCAGACATGATGTCTTCTGAAAGGAATATCTCGACAACCAGGAGAAGTTAAGAGATGAGCGATACCAAAATGGATAGGAAATTTAATGTAGATGCGTGTAGATGTGCGACTTTTTAACGGGAGTGAACTGGTTACCTAGTTATGGGCCAAGTTCTGAGGATCCTATTTTATCGTATCTTGGAGGACATGACGTCTTCTGAAAGGATTTGCTCATTAGCCAGGACGAATTTAGAGACGGCCGGTATCAGAGTGGATAGGAAATTGAATGTAGTTGCGGAATAAGGTGCGATTTTGTTCCGTAGTGACTTGGTTGCCAATTTGTGGCTACCTCTCTACACTTCTTATACACCCCCCTTCCACATATCTGTTGTATCTTTATCTTGTATCCTCAATTAATCGGGCAGACGAGATCTCAACAAGCACAAATAAAGTATCTCTCTGTTATCTCTTCAGTCTTCAGACGAGACGATCTATGTTTCTATATTCATTCCTCACGTGCTAACCGACAGACACACAAACACGAATTTGATGGATTCTCTATCTCAGCTACTACTGCATCGTGTGTCGTGTGATGATAGAGCACTTAAAGAAGTTTTTGTATCTCGTCTTTTTTTGTTCAAAAATAGCCTTTTTATGCGTGTCATCAATGACGTTCGAAGCATACATATCTAATCAGCTCTTGAATCTGACGTAACCGGGGTTGATTTTATCTCAGCAAGTTAAGTGATGACTGCAATGCTTCTAAGCTAGGGATTCTCGCCGTAAATACAGAGCTCATGCGGTGCGTTGGTAATCCATATTCTGACAAGGACACTCTTATGAATCTCACAGAATGCTCTAGCCTCTCATATTCACAATCCTTGCAGTTTTTTGATTAGGTTGAGTAAGTCCTATTGCATCGTACCACTGCCAGATATTGCATAGAGGAATAACTTACCGTTGGATAAGTCAGATATCTCATATCCTTTTTGGCTATTAAACGCCAGCTATGCTCATGACTCATAAAACCCTCTGTGCAGAGATTTTTAAGAAAAATTTCCACTCAACAGCGAATATTCTTTCATTTGCACGGCAACTATAAAACCCTGGGATTTAGTGCCTCTCTCGATGAGAATCCTTGCCTGCTCGCCCTTGTGCTGCTGAAAAAAATGGGAAAAAATTACGTATGAATTTCTCACATCATTCGCTGGTCCATTTTGAGGTACACCTCTCTCCCAGGCTTTTGTACATTTTTGTTGATTTTGTTGGTATTTCCAGTATCTGTTGCTGTTTTTGCACAGCAGTCATCATCATCATCATCATCATCGTCGTCGTCTTTATCTCACGTAGGCGCGTATCAGTTAAACAAAACAAACTGAATTCGTAGTCTCTGTTGTATGAATTAACCTTCTTCTGACGGATGTAATCCTGATAAGAGCTTGATATAACTCATTCTGCAGTATCTTGATAATTTTTATCATTTTTTTTTTGCTCCTCTCAGCTCGCCTCATCTTATCACACATTCATACATGGAGAAAAGTGTACATATATGTAAGAAGATACAAAAGACAGATAGGCATCTAATGTAGATTATGCGAATTATCACATAAACAAATAGGACGATCATTTATAAATTTCGCTTCAGTACTTGAGCACACTTCGAAGGTTTCGGTTTAATTCGTCTGATGATAGCCTAGGGTATCCAGTGGCACCCTCTGTTTCATCTCAAGGCTCGTTTCGGTTAACTTCCTTATCCACGAGTTTATTTATTCTCGAAAGGATATTCCTGCGGGAGTCTTGCTCATTCCGTATCGTGGTTTTGTTGAGTGCTAACTTGCCGTTGTGTTCGCTGTATTCTTTTGTGATTCGTAGATACATGTGAGTACATATTTTTTTTTTTTTTTGAATTTTTGAATTTTTTTCTCCGTGAGAAGTGATGACAAAATTTTTGAAACATAGTCTATCTTAAAACCCCCTCGGCGTTAAGACGGAAATATTTTGAATTTTCTTTTTTGAAAAAAAAAAAAAACAATTTTGTGTGCATGTTTGAGAGGTGAAAATGGTGTTCGAGTTTTTGATATGGATTACATCATATAGCGGTATTACATAAATCAAACAAGATTCGTCAAAGCTTTGAGCCGCGCGGGTGATTTACGACATTCAATAAACCTTCACGACTGCCGCAGTAGTGGCTGGTGGCAGTGTCTGGTGGGCGGCATTTTGTTTTGTGGGTGATCTTGTTGAAGAATCTGAGTTTTGATGATTTTTTTACGATCATTTGATCACTTGGCTAACACGATCTTTTGATCCCTGGATCACCCCGATTTTTTGATCATTGCGATCCTTTGATCGTTACGATCATTTGATCACTTGGTCGTCGCGATCATTGGATTACCACGATCCTTTGATCATCGCGGTCACTCGATCAATGCGATCACTGGATCCTCAGGATCATTTAATTACTTGATCATCACGATCACTTCATCATCACGATCATTTGATCACATGGTCATCTCGACCATTTGATCGTCACGATCACTTAGTCATCGCGATCACTGGTTCATCAGGATTCTTTGATCATCGCGATCGCAAGATTATCAGGATCACTCGATCGCCACGATCTTGTGATCATCACCATCACTTGATCACTTTGTCATCGCGATCACTGGATGAATACGATCATTTGATCACTTGATTATAACGATCGTTTGATCACTTGGTGGTCGCGATCACTTGATCACTTGGTCGTCGCAATCATTGGATAACCATGATCCTTTGATCATCACGATCGCAAGATCATCAGGATCACTGGATCATCACGATCGCTTACTTGATCGCCTGATCACTTGGAAAAAATTCATAATTCTTCCGAATCCACTTAGTCTGCATTGAAACTGATCACGTGGACATCGCGATCATTTGATCCCTGGATCACCACGATCGTTTACATGATCACCAGATCACCGATCGCTTGAAAAATCCTTCCAAATCCCCTTCATCTCCATCAAACTCTGATCAATTTCAGATTTTCCATCCAAAGATCATCACGATCACTGGATGATCTTCCCGTGGAACCTCATAAAATTGATCCACAGAACCTGATCTCATCGCTCAACGTTTTTATATCCAAATTCAGCAGTAAAACGTAAAACAATTGCGTTTAGCCAACGTCTAAGTCTCATCTCGTTGATCTCGTCGACACGCACATGTAAACCCCTGTCCATGAAAGAAACCCCCTACGAAATTTCGTTATATAAATAGAGTCCACACAACTACCACTGGATTGTTCTTAAAATTAACCTAATGGAAGTCTAAATTTAATACAAATTAGAAAATAGTTAAAAAATAAACAATTTTCATCGAAAAACCAAAAAAAAAAAAAATCATTCCACATGGCTCCTGAAAGGGGAAAACAGTTTCCAAAAATCCACAAAAAAAAAGAAGATGAGAAAAGAACTCATTATTTACATATTTGCACAGCGTCGGCTTAATGGTCCAGCTGATGAAAGCCGAAATGGTCTCCAATGAGGCGATTTCCCGCTGTGCGGAGTGCAAAGTGAAGTCTTACGATAAACAATCTCTAGCCAACTAGTTATAGTCTCACACACACACACACACACACACAAAATCCAGAACAAGAAAATCAAAATAAAAATAAATCCAAATTTATTTTTTTTTCTTGTTCACTGTTCGCTGTTGTGTCTGGGCGACCAAGTCAAGTCCAGATAAAATTAGTAAAATCCACCGGAGGTCAGTAAAATGTAGTCATAGCATAGTAATGACGTCAATAACTGACGTAATTGATGTTGAAATACTTATAAGCAACAAAATTATGACCTCAAATAGGGATAAGATAAAAATATTTGATGTAGACAGATGATGATAGCAGACAAATGGACTATGCCGACTACTATGTCTCTCCATGAAGGCCGTTGTCAATGGTTTATAAGAGAAAAACGCTTCATATTTTGTTCGTCTGGGAATGAAATAATTTATAAACATTTTCAATCACGTGGTGAACACACTAAGATACATACACACACACACATGTGTTCCTTGTGGTTCTAAATTAGATTGTTCTCCTCCGCGTGGGGGTGGTGGCAAAAAAAAAAAGCCAAGCGCACAGTGCAAGAGAAGAGGAGGGAAAAAACGCATTCACCTCCCCCTTAGCCAACACCCTCCTATACAGTGGGTTGGTGGGTGGTTTGGGGAGATTTAAGACTCTCAAGACCTTGCAAAAATATTGATTTCTATCGTTAAATGCTTTTTTTTTTTTTTGCAAGAATTATCAACGCACCATTGGTGTTATTTAATTTTGTATCTGAACCTAGCCCACAGCGGTTGCATTTCAATCAAAAAAAATGTTAAATCAAATCAAGAACGATGGTGGATGGCACACCAAACAGCAGCCTTTAGAAAAAACTCCCAAACACGTGGTTTGCACTTTCGTTAACCTGCTTGCACCCAGAACAGTCACGTGATTCGTTCACAAATTAAATCCTTCCTCTTTCTCCATTTAAAGTTAATTCATATTCATAAGGTTTTTTTTTTTTGCTCCCATGCGATATATCATGAGAGTTGTGACGGGGGGGAATACAAAATGAATTTGCAATTTCTATTCCAGACTTTGGTTTCACCATTTTCAATGCTTCCGAGATGAAGTCTATTCTCTTTTTCGAGAAAATGCAATTTTAGATTGATTAAATGAATTTATCTCATGAGAGAGAGAGAGAGAGAAAAATAATAATCTATTTCTAAAAATAAAAAATTCTATGGAAAGTAAGTTACGGTCGTTGGGTATCTCGTTGCTTTTCTTAGAATTTCAAATTGAATTCATCTTCTCGTGCTGTGCACTCTCTCGTTTAGGGTTTCATTCAAAAATATGTATCTCAAGATATTCTTGTTTGGAAAATGACTCCAATTAATCCATCATTCATTTGACTCTTCTTCAGTATCTTATCTCATGATTTTTGTTTGTCACTTTTGCACTTTGCATTTATTCTGAGAAAAAAAACGTCTTAGGTTACACAGGTTTGACTTGTCAGATGCACTGTCATGAGAGAATTTTATCTCAAAGTTGAATGTACTTTTTTTCCCCCGAAAAAACCAAGCCAGTGATCCTGTTTTTTTCATCAAAAATTCTCTCTCGTCTTTGCTCAAGGACATGATTGGGTAAAAAGAAAAAAACAAGCAAAGAAATAACCGTCATTTTGACAAGTGATTTTGACAGTCTTTTATTTTCTCTCACACAAATTTTGACTAACATGCGCAACCGATAAGATAATCTCCTTTTTCTTGTGTTTTCTGCGGTACATGAGACCGCATGATAAGCCAAATCACTGTCATGCAATGTCAACATGTCTCACTGTTTCGACATAAATGCTTACTGTCTGAATGTTTTTTCAAAAACCGAAAAATATGTGTATGCATGCACCTGGGTGTTGAAATTGACTCATTCCCATGGCAGGTCTAGTTCATTCATCCATCCATCCATCCATCCATTCATTCATTTATTCATTTGAGCGAGAACGTGGTGTTTTTTTTTTTTTTTTTTTTTTGGCAACAAAACAATCCCCTGGATACCGAAATCAAGTGCCTAGAGCACTTTCTTGTTGCTCCTTCTCCCACTCTTGTGGGTTGAATCAGCATTTAACCAGTTTGTCAATTAGCTCGTCACTGGTGCTCGTTCGACAGGTCGAATATGTGGTTGGGGTTGAAATTAGGAACTTCGAAGTTTGATGTTCTGTTTACCCAGGGAGTGATTATCTCATTTCGGTATCGATTACCTTGGTCAGTTTAATGTAAATTGCCTCCTCTCTCTTGTGATTATAATTAGCATAATTACTTTTGCTCCAGCATGTACATATAACCAGCACACGGAGTTTAGATACAGATATGATGGCTGATGGGGGTATGGAAGGGGATCACTGTTTGGTTAAGTGAGTAAATTTACAATCAAGATAATTTAAGTGTTTGCTTTAAGCCTTGTGTGTGCTTTTGCATTCCGAAGACGCCGCCTACCTTTTGTCATATCTCAACCCTGCAACAGTTTCACAAAATTAAATATTGATAGACAGGAAGCTGCTCCTCAGCTATCAGAGAGAAAAATGAAAAATAACAAGTATACGCCAGGTTATTCACCTATCGCAAGTTTATGCATCTATCCATCCTTTCGTCCACGTCCATCCATCGCTCCAACTCTCTCTCTCGTTTTCGCTCAACTTGTATCCGAACCCTGCTTTTATCTGTGATATAACCAAAATCAGTTCACTCAATTAATTTCACTCAAGCAGAAGGCAAAGCCCACCCCCCTCCATCCACACAAGGGTCCACCTAATCACTAAAGTCGTCCTCAGACAACTCTCCCATGATCATAGAATGATAATTTACTCACGGTATATTAACAAGTAAGGAGTGGTGTAGTCTTGAGTATTGTTGTTGTCATTCTTTGGAACTTCATGAATGATTAATGAAAAAATGGATTCAGTGATGCCATTTAATGTGTCCTTTTCATGGTAACACTTCTTGAGTGGGGAGGAGTTTTCCTAAACTTCCTTTTTGCCTCTAGGAATTTTCTCTCTTGCGTTCTCTACTTGTTGTCCCCAGTTTTGCGAATGAATTCCTGGCTAGGTGGCCTCATTTTAGCAGGAGGACCACAACCATGCCATATTCAGACTAATTTTGAGTGAGGCGACCTACGCCTCAGGACCATAAGTCGAAAACTCTCCTCAATTAAGGTACATTCTTGCATTTTCTCCGGTTTTCTGTCAGCGATTTAAAATAGGCCTCATTTTTTAGTACCTAGTACTAAGTTACCTCCGTTTTGTCAGCGATTTGCTGACCCCGCTTTCGGAGAAACTCAACAATGCCATAATCAGTCCTATTTTGCCTTGTTCTTTGTCGCATGCTTCGGTCGATTATTTGAGAAAAGCCTATTTTTTTAGTACCTAGTACTAAGCTCCGCTTTGAAAGCGAATTAGCTGACACCGCCTTCGGAGAAGTTTAACCAGTCTAATTTTGCCTTCATCCTTCTTGCATTTTCCCCGGCATTCTTTCAATCATTCGAGACAGGCCTTAATTTTTAGTACCCAGTACTAAATTTTCCCTGTTTTTCCAGTGAATTAACTGACCCCGCCTTCAGAGAAACCTAATCAGTCTAATTTCGCCTTCATTTTTCCCGACATTCGGTCAACTATTTCAAATTGGTCTAACTTTTTAGTACCCAGTACTAAATTCACCCCGTTTTCCCAGTGAATTAAATCACCCCGCCTTCGGAGAAACCTAATCAGTCTAATTTCGCCTTCATTTTTCTCGACATTCAGTCAACTATTTCAAATAGGCTTAACTTTTTAGCACCTAGTACTAAATTTCCTCCGTTTTGCCAGCGAGCGAGAGTGGAAACTCTGGATTCAAACAAAATGCCCTCAGAATCCACCACACATCATCGCATATGGCATACTCAAGAGTAAGAAAGGAAAACTGCTGCTTTCTCCCACTCCCACTCCCTATTTCTCTCTCTCTCACTCTTCCTCTGTCTATCCATCTTTCTCTCTCTCGCTGGTTTTCTCTCCCATAGTCACTCAAAACTCGACTTCTGCGCGAGTCTGCTATGCAAGTATGCGTCGAGTGCAGACTTCACATACACTCACAATTAATGACTTCACTCTAATAAGCACAATACGCACACCACATTCATGCATGTGTGCATGCATTTGAAATGTGTCATCGCATCAGGTTCACAATCAACATGAGTGAGATAAGACTGCGAACAATTGAGCACTGAGTGAGTGAATGAGTGGTCGATTGTTGAATGGGAATTTTGTACTCAAACACCCCAGTCAGTGTTCGCTTAGTGTATGTGTACGCCGGGTGTGTGTTTATTTGACTCTAGAACGAGGTACGGACGACACGGCACGAGAAGACACATAATCAATTTCAAGGTGTGAATGCTCAAGAGCATTTCGAATTCCGATAGTTTGGTGGATATAGTGTGTTCGCACGGTCATGCGGTACGCATAGAGTTGTGATTTCGAATAAAAATAAGTTCAACAAAAAAAAAGAAAAAATAGAAAAAAAAAAATAAATTTATTTGTAACCTCCCGACTGAAAAAAAGTGTAGAGTGAAAGTGTCTCTCGACGAGTGCCCTTTTCGTTGTTGTGCACTTTAAGTCACATAAATACAAAATCTCCTCGACTCTCTCTACACACGGTACGGAATACGCGAAACACAAAAAAAAAAAAAATTATAAGGGTATCAATTTTAGAATATTTAGAATAAAAAAAAAAACAGCAAGCAAGTGAAGAATTAAATAAATAAAAGAGGAAAAAAAAAAAGCGCCACTCTCTAGTCGTGAATAGAAATAAAGTCACAACACAACAAAATATCGAAGCCACACGTTCAGATATTTTTAATTATTTTTTTTTTTTCATTTCGGTTGTCCTCGTTTTTTTTTTATTTTGTGTGTGGATTTTATTTGAATTTTTTTTTGAAGATCTATATTTTATTTCTTTTGGTCCTTTATACAGTTTTGAAGATGAAAAGATTTGTGTTTGAATTTCTTTCATTGATGCCTACCCTCTCTCGCAATTCTGTCCTTCATGCCGGTTCAGTCAGTCGGTCAAAAGACGATTGACCGTGTATGACGGGCAATGACTTAAGAAAAAAAATCATAAAAAATGTATATCTACAGAAATTAGATATATTTTGTCGTGATCAAACAAGTTTTTCATCATTTTTTCCACATTTTTTCGTTTCTGCTGTTGTTTTTGTTTGAAAGTGCTCAGACTATTCACGTGGAGATAACGCTAGAAGATATCAATGTTGTGCTTGTTTTCTTCTCGTTTTTTTTTTGCTCTCCTCCCCCTCTCTGGATAATTTTATCCGGTTGATTGACAAAACTCTGACAGATCAATATTTTGTTTAATAATTACAAATGAAACCCGCACACAGACGTACACGCACACACGCCCCACGAAAGAATTGTATCTAGCAAAAAAAAAATTAAGTGGTTTTTAGAGACAGTTTGTTGGGGCTAAAAATAAACATACACTCACAAACTAACACGTAAGACATCAAAAGAGAATGACCGACAACGACGACGAGGACGGTCTTGTTTTCACTTAGAGTTTGTTGCACAAATTTTTCGATTTTAGACCTTTTGAGACAAGTGTGTCCATTTCGACAGATGTCTCAAAAAAAAAGTTCTGTGAAGTTTCAAAAATTAGACTTGTAGTTTTGAAAACAGATATTGACTGAGTCACCAGCTCTGTGACACTTGGTCATTCCCCATACACTCCAGGAAATTGTACATCTCCCCCTGTTCATTTCAAAAATTGAAATTTTCCCTAACCTGCTCCACACACACACTTGCCGCCCCCCATTTCTGACCAAATATTTGTGCAATTCATATGATTTCGCACAAAAATACTGGCTCTTCTAGTTTTCCAATATCCCCGACATATTTTCGTACCCATATCGAGGGTCGATGTGGGAGATGAGACCAGTTGATGCATGTGAACAACTCACTGTGTAAACAAAAAATGCTTCAAATATTCTCCGTTATTTTATTTCATATAAAAAAATTCTCGGTTTTTGGCGTTACATCCCCATCGCATTTTGTCAGAGAGGTGGTATGCAACTCCCCCCCACTTGGTGTGTGCAAAAATCACGTTGGGTTTGATTGAAGAAAACTCTCTACACTTTTCCCTGGCTGCCCCCTCAGAGTGAAAGTTTTGTTCATTTTTGCTGCACTGCATTTCCTCTCGAACAGGTACCGTGTTCAGACTTCTGTGTATATCCATTAAACTTTCTGTGAGTGCATACTTGAAATTTGTCTGAGTTAATTGAAGTAACTTTGTGTTTTGTCGAGGAAAAGATTTTTCAAATATTTTCGACCTTCATTCCTGTGTGACAAACAAGGTCCCCCCCCATCTTCATCTCTCCCTCTCTCTCTCTCTCTCTCTCTCTCTCTCTCTCTCTCTCTTGGGATTGAAATTCCCATTTCGTTTGATATTTTAATTCAGTGAATGCCTGTGAATTAATTATGAATTCAAAGAGCTTCAGAATTTTGTCTTATTTCATTTCGAGCACGATTCTCGGTGGTTTGTTGTTGGGCGCCAAACAGATTTCAGTCAGACGGCAGATAATTTCGATTCAATTTTCTGCCAATCTGAACAGGGAAAGTTCGAAAAATATGTTAAAAAACCCCCTTTGCCTCTGCCAGTCAACTGCTTTGCATCAAAATGCCACCCACGCCCATTGCATTTGTCTTACCTATTCGTGGCATCATCATCGAACCTTTGCGATGACACGAAATTCGCGGAATCACACCCACTCCGATGCACTTTGTTATTCAATTTTCAAACAAAAGTTTGATAAAAAAAACAAGTTTTACGAGACTGTTTGCCCGATCCTTTTGTGTCGCGAAAAAAAATCAAATTTTTAGCGAATAATAATTAACACCTGAAACTTATGCGAACGCACACGCCATCAGTGAGAATGGCTTTTCATCGAAAAAACAAAAGGCCCCTTTAGAAAATCGTGTTTACGCAAAAGTTAAGTTGTTTTATTTTTGAATGCTGTTGTCTTTTGTATTTGGCCCGTCTCTCTGTGGGTTTTGTAACACAAACATCTGTAATCCACGTCCGGTTGCCAACGCAAAGTTCTTGATGTCGATTTCAATTTTAAGCCCTCAGATGATGTCCATTCGAGACATACTTTTCCACCTAATCTTGCCCAAGAGAAGGGTGTGTTGAAGAAGTTCTCAGTTTCATCCCTGAATCCCTGTTCCAATGAGTTTGCCACATGTTATTGCAAAACAATTCAATTTCTTGGAAAACGTCTTCTCTCGAGATGTTTTTCTACCTGAGAACGCTTATTTCAATTAGTGCTTCGAAAATCCATCGATGAGGATGGAATGAGTGGCGATCCTATGGATTAAGCAGCATCCTCTGTCTTGTTTTTCAGTGTGTTTCCTCTTAGGACCAGGCAGCCCATTAAATTGCTTCCACAACAAAACACTCATGTTTTCTGTGTTATTTCAGTCAAGGGACCTATACCTCCTCTCGGAGCATATTCACTAACTCGTGTCATAAAAATAAAGATGATGTTTGACCTGAAATTGAACCAAATTCATGCATTTATTGCCTGGGACCATAGGGACCACTTCATGCCATTGCCTTCATGTTCTCTCAAAATTTTCCACTTTAATCTCTCTGAAAAAATTCGAATTGCTCACGAATTCCTCTTCTAAAACCCGCCTAAGTCCAGTGCACTTTTCACGTTTCATCCACCCTCTCCATTCTCGAGAATCTCGTATTTATTTATAATTCATTGACATCTCGCTGCTTATGAACAATGGAATGGAATATATTTTAAATTAATTTACTTCGCGATTCCGGTTTAATTAGTTTTTGTTTTTTTTTCGTATCTAAATACGAGTTTGAACTTTGTGTCGATGAACTTACTGATTTGTTAAGCGAATATCAAATTTTGTCGTCATTTCTTTCAAATTGAGTTTCAGTTTTTGTGAATTTGTGGATTGCAAAGGCATTGAGCCTCTTTTGAAGTACGTAGATGGCGCCACTTATGTTTTTTCTCGAATGCTGTTGGCAAAGTTGAAATTTCAAGGATGCTGAATGAATTTGTAGACTCCAAAGACATGAAGGCACCGCTTAAATTTATTCCCTATTTTAATAGGGAACTGTCCTCCTTTTGGGATTTGTTCACATCACCTAGATGGTGCTATTTCTAGTTTTTCTCCAATTTTCTTGTCAAAGTTTAGATATGATGAATGAATTTGCAGATATCAAAGACTTTTAGCCACTTTGAAAGGACTTAGATGGCGCCACATATGTTTTTTCTCGAATGCTGCTGGCAAAGTTAAAAATTCAAAGATGGCGAATGAATTTGTAAACATCAAAGACCTGAATGCACCCTTCAATGTCTTCCTAAATGGAACGATTTTCCTTTGCATCAGGTAGATGACGCTATTTCTAGTTTTTCTCTAATCTTCTTGTCAAAGATTAAATATGAACAATGCATTTGTTGACATCAAAGACTTTCAGCCACTCTGAAAGGACCTAGATGGCGCCACTTATGTTTTTTTTCTGGAATGCTGTTGGCAAAATTGAAAGTCTGAATATGACAGATAGATTTGTGAACACCAAAGGCTCTCAGGCACTAGTCAAAATCTTCCTAAAAGGAACGATCCTCCTTCAGAGCTTCCTTTGCATCGGCTAGATGGCACTGTTTCTAATTTTTTTCTAAGCATTCTGTCAAAGTTTAAATATGACGAATGAATTTGTGGACACCAAAGACCTTTAGACCCACTTTTAAAGCACTTAGATGGCGCCACTTATGTTTTTTCTCGAATGTTACTGGGAAAATTGAGAGTCTGAGTATGGCAGATGGTTTTGTGAACACCAAAGACACTCAGTTACTAGTCAAAATCGATCCTCCTTAACTAGATGTCGCTGTGTCAATTTTTTCTCAAATCCTACCAAAAGTTGAAAGTTCAAATACATAAAATTTATTTTAAAATCCCCTCTTGACAGGTGGTTGTCTGTTAATATTTGTGGAATTCGTGCGTTTTTAGAAATGTATCTCGAAACCATATCTGTATGTCTCTCACCCCCACACACACACACATCAAATAGAGCAATGCCAAAGCATGGCACATTATGATGTGCAAAATACGAACGAGCACTGCCGGCTAGCTCAAAACAGATATTCAGTTCGAAGTAAAAAAAAAATGGAAAGAAAATTAAATGGATTTCAAACAATACAAAGCGAATATTTTTCTTTTCGCTTCTGTTGGGTCTTTCAATTCAATTCTCTGATGGTTTTCTTTTTTTTTTGTTTTATTTTTATTTTTTTGCTGTTCAATTCATTGGCTTCTGTTCTCTCTCTCGCGAGAGGCGGCGGCAGTATGATATTTTTGGAATGCCTATATCGAAATCAAATCTATCTATTGTACTGCAACATAGAGTATAAATAAATAAATAAACCACCTTCTAGTCACTCTGGTCTGACATAAAAGACACCGATGACTTAATTTTCCACTTAACCATTTTTGTTTTGCATGAAAATTCGTTTTTTTTTTCTTTTTCATTTTCACTCCACCCTCATTTTTATGTATTTTTTTTTTGTTTTCACTGAATTCTTTATGTAACCAGAAAATTAATTCAAAAACAAGAGGAAGAGGGAAAAATCTCTGAGTGTGTATAGTGAGAAGTGAATTTGAAAAATGTTTGTACAAACAAATCACGTGTGCTACTCTCTGGTCATCATCTTTGAATAAAAAAACACAAAAATCCATAAGGAAAATAAGAAAAAAAAAAGAGAAGATTAAATTAAATAAAGAAGAAGATACGAAATTTGAAGGAAAAAAGGACGTAGGAAGAAGTGTGTATTGAGCTTTGAGAAAAGGTTGGTCCTAACATCCTAGGACCCTGTGCAAATTATCTGTTCTCTTATTGCTCTGAAAGTAAGGTGAGTTTATTCATAATTTGTTTTGACAATAGACGATGATCCACCCTCAAAATACATACATCCACCACACACACACACACATACATTTCATATGGCATGTCTAAGGTGAACCCTGAATAGATTGTGTACAGCCCCGAACCGTATCGCTCTCCGTCTCTGTTCGTGGGACTGACAAGTGAGAGTTGGTAATCAATATGTCCTTAATGTTGTTTTTTTTTTGCCTTTTTTTTTTGATATAATTGATTCCCTTATCCATTTCTTAAGAGAGTGAGAGAACCGGGGTCACTTGTGATGTCCTAGTTGACAGTTGACGATCCTTCTATGCGGAATGGGAGCCAGTGGATATGGCGGTTTACCTTTCTATATATAGCTTATCTTAATGTCTACCAATTACCCGGGACAAGCCGTGTGATTGCCATTATAAAAAAGCACACACAACACAAAAAAATACGTTGCCCCGTCGATATTTCGATGTTTGTTGAAACTTGTCAGTTGAGATATCAAGTAGGGTCTGCTTAATATAACTCTTGTTGTTTACAAAAGCGCACGAAGTTCCGAAACCGGCCTGATTAGACCTCATAAATTGCATAAATCGATATCGTGTATATTTTATATTTTTTTTGCGCTTAATTCCCTTGTGTTTCAGGTGAGGAGATATGGGCACTTGCTAAGTGGAAATTCAAATAAGACGGGATTTTTTTTTTTTTTGAATCATGCGCTTGACCTCGATTGTGATTAACCTTGATCGAAATTCTGAGACAATTTTAAGGTTGTTGCCGCTGCAGGTGTATCTCTCGTATCATGTGACATGGAAGCAATGAACTCGTTATGGAATTTTTGGAATTCCTTCGACCTGAATTCGGAATGAACTTCCTTCAACGATGAATAAACAATCGGGCTTTGAACTTGTGTTTGTCTCTGAACTTGAACTGGAGCAGCATATGGTGCCCTCATTTCTGCCGAAATGAAGCCTTTCTGAGAATAAGAAAGAATTGAATGAGGCTGGCCAAGTCTTCGGGTCTTGACTTTCCTTCACAGAGGGACCTTGCCTTTCGGGTTTCTTAACAGAAGTCTTTTTTACCAAGGTGCCTACTTTGACATTGAATATCTCGGAAACGGAGAGACATAAGAAAAAAATAATGATGGGGGATTGTAGGCAATGATTTCGTCTTCAAGACACATAAAGCCAGAAATCGTTTATCACCTAATTTGTATCGAATTTCTGGGAAAATAACTTTCGTTTTTGGAAAAAACGCCATATCTCGGAAACGGTGCGTCCAATCGCAATTTGCCTTCTAGTCAAGCTTTTCTTCAAACATACACCACCGGATGACGCAACTTTTAAGCCAAAATTCATGGCTCTAGCTATTATAGAACCCCACTTTCGGTCCAAAATAAGGTGGTGTTCCACCAAAAAACCAACTTTCTTGCAAGGCTCTGCGGGTGCATACTTTGACATTGAATATCTCGGGAACGGGGGCACGCAGGAGAAAAGTAATGATGGAGGATTTTAGGTAATAAAGACCTGCACAAAAGTTATTGAGAGGAAAATCGACGACAGATTCACCGTTTTCGAGATATAGTGACTTCTTTTCAAAAATTACCTGTTTTTTCGTCCTTTCTGATCCTGGTTTTTTGGCTATATCTCGAAAACTATTGGACCTAGGACCACAAAAGTTGATTTAAAATGTTCGTATTGAACGCTGCTAGGATGTCTGAAAGTCGTACCAGCGAGATATTTTTCTATGAAAAATTATGTCCTTTTTTTGATCCTGTGTAATCCTGCGGCAATGAATACTTGCAAATTTTTGATTTTTGCTTCGAGTACTATCCACCCTACGATCCCTATCCATTTTTGAAACGAAATTCGGCGAATTTTTTAAAATCGAAAAAAATGACGTTTTCACCGAAAAATGCAGTCAATTGCGAAACTTCGTGGTCGACTTTTCCTCTGAATTTGTGTCGATTTTTTAAAAATCCAAATTTGGATAAAATTCTTTGGATACATCGGTAGAGAGTCCGTAGGTGATGATAAATCTGAAATTTGAACGATTTTGGACAAAGGATATAGTCAGAAAGTTGAAAAAGGACTATGGCGAAAAGGGAATAACCTCATTTTGATGATATTTTTTGGCTATAACTCGAAAACAGTTGCACCTACGGTCACAAATGAGGCACCAAAATGTTCGTAGTGAACCCCTGCATAAATTTTGTTATGATGAAAGTTGTCGACCAAAAAACCAACCTTTTTTTTGTGAGAGGCTCTAGCTACTGGCAATTTGACTGAGCGGCACACAAATCGTCCTCAGTCGTTAATCTCCTTTTCCAGATAATGCTTAAGACCCATTTTTCTCAGTAATTTCCCTAAATGAGCGACATAACTGTTTGTTGTCTTTGAAATTAAAAAAAAAAAAAAATGCCAAAACGCACCGGCTAAACAGGTGTCGACCGTCTCGACTGTCCCATTTGTAGTTTTTTTTTCCTAGAAATCCATTGTCCTCGTGTACACCGTGTCTAGACTCTAGAGATGATAGAAAATTTGAAATATGTCTGCATCTGTACATAAGTCTGTACGGGTACGTGCTAAATTTCGTTCAGCTCAACCTGAAAATTTTATTTTTAACCTTGCCCGCGCGAAGTACATACATACAATTTTGTTCTTCTGTTGTGTGTTTGTGACTAAACGCAACAAAAATGAGAAAGAATTAAACACACAACAAGTGAAGATAAAAAATGCCTTTGACTTCAAAAAAAATTTTGCATTTAAAAATTCTTCATCAAGTCAAGTTTATCGCGTTAACGCAACATCGCCGCAAATACATCTCAAACAGGATGCCAATCTGAGGCATCTGAGGGGGAGGAGGGGAAAAGGAGAGAGAGAGTGACTGAGAGAGACAGAGAGAGAAAGAGTGTGGAGATAATGAGAGTGATTTTTTTTATTAATTATTTCATTTTAAACGTTGACTAATGTGAATGCCCTCTTCCGCTTTCGCAAAACAGATCTTAACTGCAGGCTTAAAGCATGTTCCGATAGAGAATGACACCTAATCTGTGCAACAAGCAGTCACAATCTGTGCGACGATGAATGATCAGTCAGTTCTCGGAAGCGATAGGTGATGATGCTGTTGTGGTAGTAAAAATATCAATTGCCTCCCATCCATAAAAAAAAAAACAACAAAAAAATAATATGAATTTTCGTTTTTAATTCACTGAGTCACACTGTGTCACACATTCGGGTGACTCGTCGAGCTGTTTGTCTTTTGATAAGTTAGATCACCCATTTGAAAATAATCACTCAAGAGAATGAGAATCAAAAAGTAGGCTGTGTGTGCAAATTGACTATGCGAGAGATTCCAATCATGTGTGATAATTGTTTTCATTTTTCTCTCTCTCAACTCAAGCCTTTGAAGTGTGAATTTGAGGAAGAAAAATATGCTGAGATACGAATTAATGCCGCCAAGGGTGTTAATCACGTAAATTTAGATGTGTACAGTTCGAAAATAGATTTCTTTTCTGTCTGGAACGTGACAATCAATCGACAAAATGCTTTACACTCGCTTTTCACATACATTTGCTGAAGGAGGGGGGGGGAGAGGGGGGGAAGAAATTATGCCGATTTGTTCGTCTTGTCGTTGTTCTGATGACAAATAACATACCTTTGTGCATAGATCATGTTCTGGCATAAGGGTCATGACATGAAACTCCTGAGCTATCGTGTGGAAATTTGTTCTCCGATGCCTGTGGCCGTGAGCCAGGGAAAGCGACGGTTAATTAAATTTTGTGGCTTAAAAATGTGTGCCGTCATAAATTCGCAAAGAAATCACGCTCACATCGGCCCAGACATCTCGCATCGAAGTTACTGACCCATAGCACGTTCAAGTTCACGTTCATGAAATTTTTTATTTTTTTTTTGATCGAATCTGTTTCAAGTCATTGACTCTTTAATCTCACTCTTTCTCCTCTCTCTCTCCGTCTCTCACTCTCTCTCTGGCTCTGTGTGACAGTCTTTCTCGTGCAATAGCATGTTCGACTTCCATCAATCGGTCTTTAAATTGGCATGTCTTGAGTACATTCACAAATTAATCGGTTAAGTCATTGGATTGGTGGATGAATTCAAACCACCCTCCACACACATACAAAAGCACTTTTCATTAAAATAAATTAAATAAGCGCACATGTACCTCTGTGTCATGTCAAAAGAATGAACAAGAATCCTGCTGAAGTCCTGAATCCTTGAAAACTGCCGAGGAGTTCTCAAAGAATTGACTCGTGGCAGACACTGACTGTCTTATAATTTAAATCACACAAAAGCCTAACGATGTTTTCACATAATTTCTTCGAAATCGAAAAAAAAGAAGAAGAAATAAAGTCGTCGCCACTATTAACCCCTGGCCAGGCGACGACGACGATGACAACGACGACCAAGCAGATCCTTGACCATTTTTGTTCAGTGTGTGCAGAGAGTGTGTGAGAGAGAGAGAGAGGGGGAGGGGGAGGGGAGAAGGGCAAGCAAAAAAGGGATTCTCTGGAATGAGGTTCACGATTAATTTCCTTCTCACAGGCAATATCGACTGTTAAGCTAATTAGCTAATTAATTTCTGAAAAAAAAAAAAAGTTTTTCTTTCCTCTCTCCTCCGCCTCATCTCCTCCCTTTCTCTGGTGCTTCTCTCATTGGGCGGCTTTCCTTGTGTCTCTGCTAAGACTAATTTCATTATCAAACCTTCAACTGAGTTGAGGAGAGGCAAAAAAAACACCGATACTAATTTGCAATAGTTTGCCTCTGTTGTTGTTGTCGTCGTCGTCGTCGTCGTCGTCGTCGTCGTCGTCGTCTTCTGTCGGCTACTCCTGCTGCTGTCTCTCTAGAGTCCTTTTGAAGTCATTCAAAAGTTCCCTCGTTCCCTTCTAAAATGAACACTCTCCTTCACCTGCTTTTGTGAGTGAAAATGAAAGAAAAAGAAGCAAAAAAAAAAACGAGAAATGTGTGCGTACAGCACAGGTGCTTGTGCTGACTTGATGCATTCTTAGACGTACTTAGGGTACTGTTGATCAATATGATTATTAAACATCCCACGTGCGTTGATGTCATTCTTTTTTGGACTCACCTCCAGCACACATACACACGCGCACACAAAGCCGTACAGATATAGAAAGAAATTCAGAAAAAAAAAAAACCGACTTTAAAGCTCTAGACTCATCCACAGAGGGATACATATGTTTATATACATGTTTATATACACTCTCTGAATGATTACATAGAATCTGCTTGTGAATGGCATTTGAACGCTCTTTACCTGTTGTAATGAGTGAAATAAAAAAAAAAAAATAACACGGCCAACAATGACACACATATACACACACACGGACAAAATGTATGTGGTTGGCTTTTCAAGACGCAACGCTTTTCTTGGTCATATACACCATGTATGTGTGTTTGGACCTAATTAAAGTTCGACAAACCAGCATTCTATTGACTCCATCATCATTTTTGTCTGTTGTTTATTTTCTCCCTCAATTTTTGGAGGGGTTCGTTCATTTTTTTTTTGAAGGCCAACCATCAAGATCTGTGGCCTTTTGTGTGTGCCTTTGGTGCTCCCAAGACAGAGGCACTAAAGATGTAATTTAATGGTTGCGCGCTGGTGGTGTTATCGGAATTCTCTTATCGTTCTTTTCGTTATTTTCTGCAATTAATTATGAAGGTGAAAACGGAGGGGGGGATGGGATGGGAAACCTTTTATTCAAATCACCAAGGTAGGGCATACATTTCTTCTTCTTCCTTTTTTTTTTTCCAACTAAATTGAATTCATTGAGCACCAGCACAGAAGCCACGATGGTATAGCTGCACGCCATATCATCTCTCATACGCCGCCCCTCCCCCCCTTTGACTTTGTTGGATATGTGGTAACGGGGAAATCTGAAGACACTATCAATTGCAAGTACACTTAAAATTGTGACAGTTCCATCCTCCATCCGACCGACCGACCACACTCAAGAAGAAGAACGGGGGGAGGGGGATGACAGAGAGTCTGACTAATTAAAATTTTGTTTGATGACTAAATTGTGGACTCAGCTATGTCATTGTTCTCAGGTACTCAATGGAAGTCTTATTGAACACAGTCCCCTTTCGATGGATGGATGGATGGGCGGGAGTATCGAATAGATAGTCATCGTTTAACCTCTTTTTTTTGCATGACATGGACGTCTGACTGGGGAAAGGGGTCGTCAGCTTCAGTTTTGAATGACTTAAGATCAAAATAATCACGACTCCTCTGTCAAAAAAGAATTCTGATGGTTCATAGTTAAGTCCGATGGTTCATTTTGAAGCCCGATGGTTCATTTTTAGGTCCGATGGTTCATTGTTAACTCCGATGGTTCATAATTAATGCACCTCACGTGCAAAAATTCCTTTTTTTCCCTCGAGATTGTGTCCCAATTTTCAACTCCTCCTCCATCAAGGTGACGGAAATAAATTACTTCATTCGTGTGCGTACTTTTCGGAGAGCGTACTGGCTCTCAGCAAAAGGAGAAGAACAGTGTACCTATCTGTTTAGATTTAAATTTATTTTTATTTTTTTTTTTCCAAAAAAGCATGCTCATTCATTTCATCATCGTTTTTGTTTATTTTTTGTGTTTAAATATTTGGGTTTTGTACTGTATTTTCATTTTGTTTTGTGTTTTTTTTTGCTTGTAAATAAAATTTATCCTGGAACAAGCAAAGTAGATACAGACGAAATTATTTTTAAGATTATTTAAGTGAGATTGAATGCATTTAGACATCTGTGTGTAGTTTTGAATGTAATTGCTTTCGCGTTAAATTTTTGAGATACCATGTGTGCCTATTGTTTTGTGTGTAGTCTGTAGTCTGTAGTCTGTTGTTTGGCGAGATGGGGAAATTATTTTAAGCAAAAGAATGCCTTAGCAGGCCACGCAACTATTGTAGGAAATAGCGATGTGGATATTTGAGATGTTTTGTTCAAGGTTATCTAAGTTTTCAGAACGAGTAGGTGGCCACATCGGCCTATGCTTGTTCATTGTGTTCTGTTGTAACAAGTAACATATCCGATGTGCCTCAACAGGGGCTACATGGGCCTGTGCTTGTTCATTGTGTTCAACATATCCTCCCACTGAATGATTCATGTAACTGGTGTGACTTAACAGGGACTATTTGGCTTGTTCACTGTTTCCTGCGCGCTGGCACTGGAGGTGCATACTTTGACTTTGAATATCTCGGGAACGGGGGCACGCAGGAGGAAAATAATGATGGAGGATTGTAGGTAATAAAGACCTGCACAAAAGTTATTGAGAGGAAAATGACGCCAGATTCACCGTTTTCGAGATATGGCGATTTTTTTAAAAAATTAATTGATTTTTTCGTCCTTGCTGATGACAGCTTGAAAACTATTGGACCAGGACCATAAATGAGGCCTCAAAATGTTCGTATTGACTGCCGGTCGGGTGTTGGAAAGACAGAGGCATACTAGCAAAACATTTTTGTATGACCGGTGATGTCCTTTTTTTGATCCTGCGGCAATGAATCCTTGCAAGTTCATGATTTCTCGACTACTTAGACCTGTGCTGGTTCACTGTGTTCTGCTGAAAGAAGGAACAAGTTTTCCTATTGAATTGTGGAGTCAAATTTCAAGTAGGTGCCTTAACGGTGACTATTTAGGCCTCTGCTGGTTCATTTGTGCTGCTGTAACAAGTAACAAGTGAAAAGGAACATATTTTCTCATCAAATTTCAAATAGGAGGAGTGCCTCAACGAAAAAGGGAATAACCTCATTTTGATGGCATTTTTTGGCTATAACTTGAGAACAAGAGTGTCTACTTGGACCTATGCTGGTTTATTCTGCCCACTAAATTTGATACATTTTTAAAGCAAAACGTTACGGCGTACCATCATCTCCTCATTAGTTCGACCTCAGTGGACACGTAATGAATGCCAATTGGCCCTCGAGGACTCAACCGAAGCGTAGCGTCCAACCAAAAATAGCATCCAATGATGGATAGTCTCCCTTTTTTTCGAAAATCTCTACTAATTTGACATTTACGAATGCAAAGCTGCATTCAGTAAGAGCGGAAAAACATATTCAATTCAAGCCTCCGGCTAAGATCAATAATTCATAACTGCATTAATATCAATTTCTCATTTCATTCGGCGATAGATAATGTAGATGAATGCATTGCATGCAGTGTGCATGCACCACTGCCAACTTGTGGTGTCCGCAGGATAATGCATTTTCAATTTTGATAAACTGAGAAAATTCAAATGAAAACCAGAGATAATCCCATTGAATGTGGATGTGGATCACTGTGTGTGCACACGAGGGACGACTATAATCAATCGGATTGGAGCATTTCAAATTGAACATGAACATGGCTGATGGCAGAGTGGAGAGACACATGTGAGGTGTGTGCTGTTGGTCCTCTATTATTCTTGCAATATCTATCTGGGAACATGGCGCTTTCAAGAACAAAACTTGCGTGCGTTTTTTTTTTTTTCTCTTTTTTTTGGCATCTGGTCGAGTGAACCGATACAAATAAAAGTGTAATAAACACAAAAACTGTGTATAAGATATAAAAAAAAAAGAAAACGAAACAAAATGAAGATGAAATCGGGTCGGAAGAGAGAGGACCGGCGACCGTTGGTTGTAGCATCAACACAGAACAGCCACACAGCATGTGGCGGTCATAGATAGAGTTTTATTTTGGCACCGCTACACACACTCTCTTTGCCCTCTCCCTCCCCAGTGACCACCCATCCCATCCCATCCCATCGCTTGAGGGGGGGAACAAAATAATTTTTATCTAAACGTGAATGTGAACATACACATTTTTGCTGCTTCTTTATTTTTAGTTAATTTTCTTTCATTGTATTTATTATAATTTTATCTCTCTCGCTTCAAAGGTATTTCAAGAGGTCTCTGAATTGAACGCGATACGCCCGTACGTCACAGTGTATTCGATCGATTTTGTGTTTCAAATTGATTCGATGCTAAATTTTACACATGTTTTCCAAATCGAATCGATTTCAAGTGGAAAAATATCAAAAAAAAAAGCCCCGGTCCAATCCGGTCGGTCAATTAGACAGCGTTTATCATCGCCCGTCACTGTCTGGGCTTTTAAGACTGTTTTTTTTCAGAATTTTTCCCTCGTTAATTGTGTGGCGGTGTTTTGTAATTTCGTCATTCTTCTGAGAAAATTAGCAAAATGTCAAGGGATATGTTGGTGTTTGTGGTTTTTTTCTCTCTCTCTCTCGTTTTCGTTGGCGCGTCGCTACCGGATGATGACACTCGTTTTCTTTTTGCAAGCACATTCTTGCTGTACCGCTGCATAAGATGTTTTCCTGCAGTCATTCGTTTAAGACTTCATTTTTTGAATTTTTCTGTTGTGGCCCGCAAAGTCTGTCATGTTCAGTTGTGAAATCCCCAAAATGCAGCAAAACTTGACGCCTGTATCTGACTGAATAAAAAATGAGAGAGTTTTTCTTGATGACAGCATATCTCTGCTTACGTGAGCAGCGTTAATGACTCCCTCCTTTAAGCAGAAATCTAATTTACCACAAATTCTCTCAAAAAAAAAAGCCAAACGCAACACAAAAATGAATAAAATTAAATAGACTGTGACTATACAGAGACAGAGAGAGAAAGAAGGAGAGAGAGGTGGAGGTGAAGAACTTTAGAAATCACCTTTAGCAATGGTAAATCCATTTTCAAAGTCAAACATTTGTCTTCGATTGACTGACTTTCGTCTTGTGGGGCTTCTTGCTTGCCCCCTACCATATTCCATCTGTGTCAGCTTGGTTTATATTTTTCTCTCTCTCCCTCTTTCATTCTCTTTCTCCCTCCTATTCAATTCTATTATGTTTCTGATGTCAAGGAGTACCACTCCTCCAATTTGACTAGAGAACCAACCCTTTTCCTCCTCTATCTGCATAAATCTTGATAATGTAACTCAATACGAGTTAAGTTCCATCTTTTTTTTGCATATTTGTTCACCCCTCTCATCTCAAGATTTCACTTTCTGATTCCGGTTTACAATTGAGGCTTCATTTCACGTGACTGCACATTGAGTGCCATCAAATGTAGGGAATATCAGCAGCGAGGGCCACTCAAAACATTCGTATTGAGATAGAAATGAGGAAAACCATGCAAGATTCACCGTTTTCGAGATATGATATATTTTCGAAAATTAATTGCATTTTCCGTAGCTTGAAAACTGTTGGATCTAGGGCCACAAATGAGGTCTCAAAATGTTCCCCTTGAACGCCTGCATCAGGTCGTATGTCGTAACAACCGACGCCAGATGCACCGTTTTTGAGATATGGTGTATTTTTCAAAATTAATTGCCTTTTTCGGACTTTCTGATGCCATTTTTTGGCTATAGCTCGAAAACTGTTAAACCTAGGGCCACGAATCAGGGCTCAAAATGTTCGTCTGAACGCCTGCATAAAAGTTGCTGTTATAAAAATATACATCAGACCCACCGTTTTCGAGATATGGCGAATTTTTTCTGAATTAATTGCATTTTTCGTCCTTTCTAATACAATTTTTCGAAAACTGTTTGATCTAGGGCTATAAGTGAGGTCTCACATGATCGTATTGAACGTTGTCATAAAATACTTACGAAGTAAATCGACACCAAACTCACCTTTTTCAAAATATGGTTCATTTTTCAAAAAATGAACTCCTCTTTTCGTCCTTTCTGATGTCATTTCTTGTCCATACCTCAAAAACTGTTGGACCTAGAATCACAAATGATAGCTCAAAATGTTCGCCTTGAATGCTAGTAGGATGTAGGATATATGATGTAGAGTAGACCCACCAGCGAAGAATTTCTGTACGACCTGATGATGAGTTGATGTCACACATGATTTGATCCACAAGTCACAAATAGCATTTGAAGACCTCAAAACCTCCCAGATCCCTATTCACGACATCCAGTATGTTCTGTAGCCCTTGTGTAAACCCCTCAGAATCATTGGAAATGGATTCCTGAGATTTTTGAGCCAAAATATGTCGAGAGAACGTCCCAAAAATCCTCCCATACAGCTTCAGACCACTAAAACTGTCCCCAAAATGGGCTTAAAGTGCCTCTGGGGGCTGAACAGACTTCAAATAAACCCTTAACCATCGGCTCCAATATGTGCTGATCAGTGAAATAAGAAGAAAATGCAAAAAAATGCAAAAAAAATCAAAAAATACCCAAAAATGAGGGGAAATTTCCAAAAAAGAGAAAAAAATTGAATTTTTTTCGGAGGGGAGAGCGAAGGTATATAAGGGGGTGCTCGCAGTGGAGCAGAGCTCAGTCTGTGTTTGGTCGTCGAGGTGTTCACATCGAGGAGAAGGTAAATTTTTTGGAACAACCACCCACCACCCCCTCAGATATGGTGCATGTGGTCCCGATGGTGCAGATGGTCCATGTGGTGCACTTGGCCAATGTGGTGCAGGCGGTACAACATATGGTGCAGATGGTGCAACATGGTGGTCTGGTTCAACATCATACATCTGGTGCAACATGGGACATCTGGACCAACAGTGCAAAATGGGACATCATGGTCCATCCGGGACATCATGGTCCATTCGGGACATCATGGTCCATCCGGGACATCATGGTCCATCCGGGACATAATGGTCCATCCGGGACATCATGGTCCATCCGGGACATCATGGTCCATCCGGAACATCATGGTTCATTCGGGGCATCATGGTCCATCCGGGACATCATGGTCCATCCGGGACATCATGGTCCATCCGGGACATCATGGTCCATCCGGAACATCATGGTCCATCCGGAACATCATGGTCCATCCGGGACATCATAGTCCATCCGGGACATCATGGTCCATCCGGGACATCATGGTCCATCCGGAACATCATTGTCCATTCGGGACATCATAGTCCATCCAGAACATCATGGTCCATCCAGAACATCATGGTCCATCCAGAACATCATGGTCCATCCGGGACATCATGGTCCATCCGGAACATCATGGTCCATCCGGGACATCATAGTCCATCCGGGACATCATGGTCCATCCGGGACATCATGGTCCAGGTGGTGCAGGTGGTACAACATGGTGGTCTGGTTCAACATCATGCATCTGGGGCAACATAATGCATGTGGTGCAACGTGGACATCTGGGGCAACAGTGTATCCGGGACAACATGGTGCATGTGGTGCAACATTGTCCAGGTGGTGCAGATGGTACAACATGTGGTGCAGGTGGTGCAGCATCATGCATCTGGGGCAGCATAATGCATGTGGTGCAACATTGTCCAGGTGGTGTAATGTGGTGTAACATGTGGTGTAACATGTGGTGCAAGTGTTTCTTTTCAAATCTCTCACTGAGCATGGAGATAGCGTCTAGAAGACCATCCTTTGCTTTTTGAGTTTTATGTCTGAAGTCTGATCATCCGGACGGTGAAAGATTGACTCGGGTCGGAGAATTCGTTTGTCGTCTTTTTAATTAAAATTTTTTCTGATGTACTAGCCGCCCAGAAATTCACGGCTCTAGCTAATATAGAACCCCACTTTTGGCCAAAAATAAGGTGGTGTTCGACCAAAAAACCAGTATGCTCTGGAGGTACATACTTTGACTTTGAATATCTCGAGAACGGGGGGACGCAGGAAAAAAGTAATGATAGGGGGTTGTGGGTAATGGACACCTGCACAAAAAATATTGAGAGGAAAATCGTCGAGAGATTCACCGTTTTCGATATATAGTGACTTTTTTTCAAAAATTACCTGTTTTTTCGTCCTTTCTGATCCTGGTTTTTTGGCTATATCTCGGAAACTATTGGACCTAGAATCACAAAAGTTGGTTTAAAATGTTTGTATTGAACGCTGCTAGGATGTCTGAAAGTCGCACTAGCGAGACATTTTTCTATGAAAAATAATGTCCTTTTTTTGATCCTGTGTAATCCTGCGGCAAGGAATCCTTGCAAATTTTTGATTTTTGCTTCGAGTACTATCCACCCTACGATCCCTATCCATTTTTGAAACGAAATTCGGCGAATTTTTTAAAATCGAAAAAAATGACGCGTTTTCACCGAAAAATGCAGTCAATTGCGAAACTTCGTGGTCGACTTTTCCTCTGAATTTGTGTCGATTTTTTAAAAATCCAAATTTGGATAAAATTCTTTGGATATATCGGCAAAGAGTCCATAGTTGATGATGAATCTGAAATTTGAACGATTTTGGACAAAGGATATGGTCAGGAAGTTGAAAAAGGATTAAGACGAAAAAGGGAATAACCTCATTTTGATGTCTTTTTTTGGCTATAACTCGAAAACTATGGGGCGAAGGGCCATAAATAAGGCACCCAAATGTTCGTAATGAACTGCTGCATAAATGTTGTTATGGTGCAAGTATGTGACGGACTCACCGTTTTCGAGATATGGTGAATTTTTTCGAATTAATTGCTTTTTTCGTCCTTTCTGAGGCCATTTCTTGGCTATAACTCGAAAACTATTGGAGCAAGGGCCACAAACAAGGGCTCAAAATGTTCGTAGTCGGCGCCTGCATAAATCTTGTCAAGGTACCAACCGAAGTCTGATGCACCGTTTTCGAGATATGGTGCATTTTTTCGAATTAATTGCCTTTTTCGTCCTTTTTGAGGCCATTCCTTGACTATAGCCGGGAGACTGTTGGCCACAAATGAGGGGGATTCATATTTTCTTTTCGCCAGAAGAGCTCTTCAGAAGTTTAAGCCGAATGATGACCATTAGCGAAGATTTTCAACTTAAAGCTTTTAACAATTCACACGGATGAAGGAGCGCTTCTCTGAATTAAAAATTAATCCCTCCCAAGGGTTTTCAAGCAGTAATCCTTAAGATGGATTAATCTCATTGTGTCGAAGATTATTCTGATCTAATGTCTATTCTGAGACGTTAATTATTGCATAAGAGGGATTTTCATTGAATGCTAGTCCGATTTATGTTCAAAATTCACAGGAAATGTCTATGAATCATGCATATCCCAACGGGGGGAGAGACTACACATCGAGTGAAATGGCAACACTCCCCGTTTGAGTTCAATTCAATACACTCAGACAATTTTTGAGTGTGTACTCTCGAAGCACACACGCACGCTCTCGTCGAGTGGGTTTTCCCTTTCACCGTCGAAGCAAACCGCTTCATATCCTTGAAATTTGAGAAATTGCATATTTTAAATTTCAATAAAGCACGAATGATGAATGATTCAGTTCACATAGTCATCATTTTTATTCATTCTCTTCTGTGTGTTGTTTTTTCACACTCATTGCAGTGAATTGTGAATTGAATTATGGATATGCTCGTGTGTGATCCTGTGTGGGGATTTAAGCACATGTGGTGAGGGGGGATAAACTCATTTCATCGGAACTTCCCATTCGTTTCCGGTTCAACGTAATTGGATCCGAATATCATGCACACAATAAAAGTTTGTCTCATACAAGATTCTGTGAATATCCCCACCATCACCTTTCATGTCAACAATTCGTTTATGTTCGGATTTAATGGTTTTCTTTTTTCTTCTCTTCCATACACACACATATCGAGGACGAGACTTGAGGGCATTTGGAAAAGTATGAACAAGACAAAATGGATAAACTCCATTCTCGGAATCACTTTATGTGTGCGCCCGCTTTTGCATCATTCTTCCCACGAGGCAGTAGCATCATCGTTCCGATGCAGACCTCAATTTAATTACGAGTATCTGACAAGCATTTAAAACTGAATATTGCCCGACCCCTGGTGTGGTGTGGATCATATCAGAGATGGGTGGTGGTGGTGGTGGCCTTTTTTAATTCTATTACCAATTGGCCTTGACATTTTTTCTATTTTTTATTGAAAAGGACGTGTTTTTCCTATCAGAGAGAGGGAGGGGGTGGGGAGGGAAAATGCTGTGTATCTCCAAATCTTTGTCAATGTTGTCGAAGCCTATGTAAGCATAAGCATATTTGCTCTTTGGTTTTACAAAACCATCGCCGCCCACTGACTGACAGCAGAGAGAGAGTGTTTAGCTGGCTGCCACCCTGAATATGATGGCTTAGCCAGATGTGTGGGGTGTTTTTGCAGGGCGGCGTACGAGGACGTACACAGACCAAAAAAAAAACTGGAAAAAAATAAACCCATTCAGTGTCAATTATATCTTCTTTAAACTTTTCCATACCCTTTAGGGGGTTGCTTCGGTGTTTTTTTTTTTGTACCTCCCCCTTGTGACCATGGGGTTAATTATTTGTCTTGTTCTTTGGCTTATTTTTTTTGACATTTGATTTTTTTTTTTTCTAGCAGATTTCATCGTAACAAATGGCCACAATAGATGGAAGACCGGCGCAATATGGGATCTCTCTTAAGCAATTACGAGAGCTCATGGAGGTCAGAGGCCGGGAGGGCGTAGCAAAAGTAAACGAATTTGGAGGCGTGCAGGATATTTGTAAAAAACTATATACATCGCCTAATGATGGTAAGTAACATCATCAACCTACATAAACTTGAATACCTTGTGTTTAACTATCTCCTCCCCATCACATTCGATTCCGCGTCGTTGAATTCCCACCTCGATATAAAGTTGAAAAAGCTTATAAAACTCGAATGGGTACACACATCATCCCTCCCCCACATACATCATGACGATAGCTGAACGGATGATGATGTTCATTTTACGGGAAACAGGAATGGTTGTTGAGCATAGCAATTGTCAGAGTCCGTATCCTCTCTAATGGACAAATGCACTAGATTCTATTCCAAGTGTTTCCTGGAACTCTCAGGTTAAATGTGGGGATATATTCCTTTTATTAGCTCCCCAAGGGGGGATGGAAAAAAGAGAGTCAACAATCAAATTTTTAATGGAACTTAATGCGTGACATTTGATTAAATTCCAACGAAATGTATATCTCCCTCTTCGCGTACGCGCAACTGAATGGGATTCTGGAGAACCCATGAATGGAGGGAATTATTTGGAAATCCCCATGTCATCCCATTGATGATGAAAATGGATTTCTGCATCCTATGAAGCGGGGAGGCTGATTTTAATCCTTTTGATGGATTCTGCGAAACATCCTTAACAGAATGTCAAAATGTTAAACCCCTCTGTGATGTGTGATTCAATGAATTGACTGTGTCTCTCGTATACAGTTGACTCCCTCTGAGTCGAATTTTCACCCGGATATCGAAATTAGTTTTTGTGTGAAAAATGAGAGGGAATTTCAAAGGAAATATGGCGAAAAAAATCGAGTTAAAGGGAAATTAAAGCGACTGGATGGCGGTCCCAATTTCGAATCCCAGTGAAATCTCTGTGAAATCGATTAAATTAAGGGCACTGGAGTACGTTGGTCTCAAAATGTTCGTCTTGAACGCCTGCATAAAAATTGTCGTCCGATGCACCGTTTTCGAGATATGACATATTTTCGAAAATGAATTGCCTTTTCCGTCCGTTTTAATACCATTTTTGGCTATAGCTCGAAAACTGTTGAACATAAGGCCACAAGTGACGAATCAAAATGTTCGTCTCGAACCCCTGCATCAAGCCGTATGTCGTATCAACCGACGCCAGGTGCACCGTTTTCGAGATATGGTGCATTTTTTCGAATTAATTGTTTTTTTTCGTCCTTTCTGATGATATTTTTTGGCTATAACTCGAAAACTGTGGGTCCTAGGGCCACGAGTGTGGCATCAAAATGTTCGTAACCCCTGCGTAAGAGTTGTTATGATGGAAATTGACGCCAGATTCACCGTTTTCGAGATATGGTGCATTATTTCGATTTACTGGCTTTTTCGTCCTTTTTCGACTTAGACGGAGTTCGACTTGGAGGGAGGCGATTGTATTTTTTCTGTCTCTTGTGTAATTCATTTCCCTACAATCATTTCTATTTTTTTTTTGTATAATTTCTTAGGTTTGAGCGGATCAAGATCAGATATAGAGCATAGACGTGAAACATTTGGTTCGAACGTTATACCACCGAAACCACCAAAAACATTTCTGACATTAGTCTGGGAAGCTCTCCAGGATGTGACACTTATTATATTAGAAGTAGCTGCATTAGTATCCCTTGGTCTATCGTTTTATAAACCCGCCGATGACGATGCTCGTAAGTTTTTGTTTTTTTTTTTTTTTAAAAATCTAAAAATTTTTCAAAACTCAATCCAACTTTTTTGCCTTTTTCTTTTATCTTACAGCTGTTCTTGCAGAGGAAGACGATCACCATGGTTGGATAGAAGGTTTAGCTATCCTTATTTCGGTTATTGTTGTTGTACTGGTGACAGCGTTTAACGATTATTCAAAAGAACGACAATTTCGTGGTTTACAAAATCGTATTGAAGGCGAACATAAATTCTCTGTTATACGAGGTGGTCAAGTGTGCCAAATATCTGTTGGCGACATTGTGGTCGGTGATATATGCCAAGTTAAATATGGTGATCTATTGCCGGCTGATGGTGTTCTGATTCAGAGTAACGATTTAAAGGTACATCCTCATCTTGTTTCCCCCCATCTCACATCACGCACAGTCTCTTCATCATCACTTTGCTTCATTTTCTCGTTTTTTTTTTTTTTTGAAATTCACTTTCGAATAGGTTGATGAATCATCGTTAACTGGAGAGTCTGATCATGTTAAGAAAGGTCCAGATTCCGATCCGATGGTCCTATCCGGGACCCATATTATGGAGGGTAGTGGTAAAATGGTGGTCACCGCTGTGGGTGTTAACTCACAAGCGGGTATCATTTTTACACTCTTGGGTGCCGCCGTAGATCAACAGGAAGCCGAAATTAAGAAAATGAAAAAGGGTGAGTGTTATGCATCTCAATTTAATCTAGACACCACATGAGTTTGTTTTTTTTTTAATTTTCCTTCCTCATTTTGTCAAGTTTTCAACATGATCTCTTATCTTTCAAAAAAGAGTTTGAAAAACCTTTACGAAACTTAGTCTTAGTCAAATCAGAGTTTTGATTATCGAATTTATGTTTTTTGAGCTCCCCCCCATCTCCATTTTATTGCTCGATGTCAGTTGGAAGTCCTCTATTTTCCTCATCGATAGTCTTTCAGTTTTTTTGACATCCATCATCCCCCCCCATTCCCTTGTTTGATTGTAGTTGTGTGGATATTTCTGGTTTTTTTTTTTTTGAAAGTATTTTTATGGCTCCTAGTCCATTGGAGAGCAGATGGTAAGTTTTTTTCATACACTCACAACCACTAAAAAAATGGTTTATTTTTTTGTTTGACGGAGTGAAAGGCTCATCGTCTTTAGAGACCCACATGTTCCACTAAAGGGGACGCACGAGAGATCTCCCTGCCACTCGATCCTCCGCCAGCGACTCCTACTCATCAGGAGCGATGCCGAAGGGCAATTTGGCGAGTTTTTGGACTTGATTCAACCATTTCGTTCTAAGCGGTCGCCAACCTGATGAAATCCCATTCAAGGCAGGCTTCGGAAGTCGTGATGAAAGGCTTTAGTGGAGAAATTCGAGGATGCGACAGGGATGCACAGAAATAGAGGAAAATTCTGTAATTTTTGAGTGCTTCGATTGACGATGTTAGCTCTTAGATCCAAGAGTCTGTTGAGCGACAGGGATGCACAGAAATTGATTCAGAAAATTGTTGAATGCTTCGACTGACGTTAGGTCTTAGATCCTGGGCAAGGATACACTGAAATTGATTCAGAAATTCTTGAATTCTTCGATTGTCCAAGTTAGGTCTTAGATCCAAGAGTCTGTTGAGCTATTAGCTGAATTTTGAGTTTAAGAAACGGGCGTTTTTGAACGCAATCAGAATGGATTGCTTTTCTTAGGCCGTGATGGGTCTTAATTCCGGATGATTAGGGTTATTCGTAAGCTCTTTAAAAAATATGAAAAAAGTTTTTTAAAAAAATAATGACTAGAAGTTTTAAAAAAAAAAATAGAGGCAGGTTTTTTTTTTTCTAAAAAAGGACGACTATAAGCGATGTTTTTAAAACACGACTATAAGCATTTCTTTCAAAAAAAAGGCGACTATAAGTAGTTTCTTTCAAAAAAAGGATGACTAGAAGCAGTTTCTCAAGAAAAAGGACGATTATAAGCATTTTCCTAAAAAAAAGGACCCCTGTTTAAAAATTTGTTTTTAAAAAAATCTCTTCTTCACAAGCAATTTAGATTTTTCCCCACTTTCCACTTCTCAAGTCTTAAAATGAAGGATAAAAGATTAAATAAAACTCTCTTCTAAATATTTTTGATATATATACATTTTTTTTAAATTTATTTTTAACTTTAATACAATAAATTTAATTATTAAATTAAAAAAAAAATTATTTTCTCTTTCTTTCTTTGTGTGGAAATGATATGTCTATATATATATATACGAATATAATTAAAAAAAACCCCCCCGAATATTTCGTATTGCATGATGTGATTGATCGTGACCCTCTCCTCTTCATCCATACACAACCAACCACCACAATTCACCAACAACAAAACATACGTATATATATACACAAATCCATATATATATATGTATGTCTATATATACATAATAAAATAAAAAAAACCAAAAATTCGTAAACATAAACAAATTGATATAAAAAAATAAATAAATAAAAAAAAAACACAAAATCATTGGCAGAAGCTAAAAAGGCGAGGAAGAGCAAGAGTTTAACAGGTGATTTTTCCCAATATTTATTTTTTTGTTTTATCATTTATTTGTAACGCTATAGTTTTATAGTTTTCATTTATTATTTAGTTTCATTTTGTGTATTTATTTTTTAGTTTTTTCTTTTTTTTTTCATGTGTAATTTTTGTTTTGTTTGTTCCGTGAATGTATAGCCTTTGACACAATTTTTGACAATTTTTTTCGTTCGTTTTGTGTTGAGTATTTTTTTTTTGTTTCCTGCAAATTCAAATTCAAATTTTTTTTTTTATTTTTTTTTTGGGTTTGGTTAAGTTTTGGGTTTGTTTTAGAAAGCATGCGATGCAAACATACTAAATGTGGGGCAAAATAAGAGCAAAAAATGTAGCACTTTATGTTACTTTATGTTACTTTATGTTACTTTATGTAACATCAAGGCCTGCTTACACATTGGCACCCAAATCTTCATAAATTTTGAGATAACAGCAAGGGCCTTAAGCTTGCTGCTAAATTTTGGGATAGCAATAAGCTCCTTGGGCTTTTTCTTGAATTTTGCGATAAAAAAAAATTATTAGAAATTAATTAAAATTAAATTTAATTTAAAAGAAAATTTAATTAAAATTAAATTTAATTTAAAATAAAATGTCAGACAAAATTTAAAAAAATGTTCCAATTCACTTCTCAACTACCGTGAATTTCTGAGGACCTGCCTTAAATTTAAAAAAAATCAAAAATGCGTTTTTAAGACCCTAAGAAAATCCCCAAAAATGTACATAAAAAAAAATATTTGCTCTTATTTCAACCACACCCGTACGCAGCATATATTCTTTTAAAAAAAAATTACAAAAAAAAGTACTTTTCGATTTGTTTAGAGCTTGTTTGCACTCGCGCTTTTTTGCAAAATATACTTATAAATAAAGGAAAAAAAAAATTGTCTAAATAAATGGTGTTGCTTTCAGAAAGAAATGAAAAAAAAAATAATCCATATCTGTATGTCACTCACTAAAAAAAAAAATGTGTTAATTCTTGTTTTGTCCAAAAAACGCGCTCGTTTTTTTTCAAAAAAAACTCTCTCTCTCTCTCTCTCTGTATTTTTCTCTCTCTCTCTGTTTTCACAAAATACATGCGTTTTAATTTATTTTCTCTTTTTTTTCTTATTTTCCCCCTCAATGTTTTCTTTCTTTTCGATTTTTTTTTTGGGAACACTCTTGTGTACGAAAAAAAAAATGAAATTAAAGACGATGGTACAACGCCAATTAGCAATAGTCACATGGGCTCAACAATGCCAGTCGATGTTGTTAAGTCCGAATCCGATGGCAATCATGTACAACAGACAACATCAAGTTCAGAATCATCCGGTCATAAGAAGGAGAAGTCCGTACTTCAGGCAAAATTAACAAAACTTGCCATACAAATTGGTTATGCTGGTTCAACAATAGCCGTCTTAACAGTCATTATATTGATCATACAATTCTGTATAAAGACATTTGTCATTGAGGAAAGACCATGGAAGAATACTTATGCAAATAATTTAGTTAAACACTTGATTATCGGTGTGACGGTATTGGTTGTTGCTGTACCTGAAGGTTTACCCTTAGCTGTTACATTATCATTGGCTTATTCGGTTAAGGTATGGTTTTTTTGTACAGATTTATTGATGAGATCTGTTGTTCATTTGGAGGGTTTTTTTTTTTTTGTTTTTTCTTTGGGGGAGTTTAGAAAATGATGAAGGATAACAATTTGGTACGACATTTGGATGCATGCGAGACAATGGGCAATGCCACTGCCATTTGTTCTGATAAGACTGGAACATTGACTACAAATCGTATGACCGTCGTTCAGTCATACATATGCGAGAAACTTTGTAAAGTTTTGCCCAAATTCTCTGATCTACCATCAAATGTAGGCAATTTAATTGTTCAAGGTATTTCAGTTAATTCAGCATACACTTCAAATATTCTGGTAAGTCAAACAGTTTTTCATGTCTCCAGAGTTTTCCTTGAATTTTTGGTGTTTTTTTTTTTTTTCATTAGAATGGACCAAATCCTGGTGATTTACCATCACAAGTTGGTAATAAAACTGAATGTGCACTTTTGGGCTTCGTTCAAGCCCTTGGATGTAAATATCAAACAGTTCGTGATGAGATAACAGAAGATAAATTCACTCGTGTATATACATTTAATTCGGTGCGAAAATCCATGAGTACGGTCATTCCAAGACCGAATGGTGGTTTCAGACTATACACAAAGGGCGCCTCAGAAATTGTACTTAAAAAGTGAGCTTTTCTTTTTTTTTGTTTTTGAAAAATCCCCCAAATCAATCAAACAAAAATCTATTCATTCCTTGACTAGATGTGCATTTATTTATGGTCACGATGGAGCATTAGAAAAATTCACCAGAGACATGCAAGATCGTCTCATTCGTGAAGTAATCGAACCAATGGCATGCGATGGTTTGCGTACTATATCAATTGCCTATCGAGATTTTGTTCCTGGCAAAGCGGCAATTAATGAAGTACATATCGATAATGAGCCAAATTGGGATGATGAAGAGAATATTGTGAATAATTTGACATGCCTATGCGTTGTTGGTATCGAAGATCCAGTCCGTCCTGAAGTACCAGATGCAATTCGTAAATGTCAACGTGCTGGCATTACAGTTCGTATGGTGACTGGTGATAATATCAATACGGCACGTTCGATTGCAAGCAAATGTGGTATACTTCGACCAAATGAAGAGTTTCTCATTCTTGAGGGTAAAGAATTTAATCGACGCATTCGTGATTCAAATGGAGATGTAAATATGAATACAATCCTCTTAGTCACTCTCTCATTTTCTGTATTTGCCAGATTCAACAACATCTTATTGACAAAGTTTGGCCAAAACTACGAGTGCTTGCTAGATCTTCACCAACGGACAAGTATACATTAGTTAAAGGTTTGTATTCCCTTTCTTCATCTCTCTCTCGTTTGACTTTCTAAATGACTGTTTCTTTTCGTCTCTTTCTGATTCTTTCTGTTTTTTTTTGTATCTAAAGGTATTATTGATAGTTCGGTGAGTGAAAATCGTGAAGTTGTTGCCGTAACTGGTGACGGTACAAATGATGGACCAGCGTTAAAGAAGGCCGATGTTGGTTTTGCAATGGGTATCGCTGGTACTGATGTTGCTAAAGAAGCTTCCGATATCATACTTACCGATGACAACTTTAGCAGTATTGTCAAGGCTGTTATGTGGGGACGTAATGTTTATGATTCAATAGCGAAATTCTTACAATTTCAATTGACAGTCAATGTTGTTGCTGTAATTGTTGCATTTATTGGTGCATGTGCTGTACAAGATTCACCACTTAAGGTAAGGTCATCAACCATCCCCCCATCCTCCCATCCCCCCACAGACACACATACACTTGAATGAATGATAATTTGTTGTTCCTTTGTTCCATTTAGGCCGTACAAATGCTTTGGGTTAATCTCATTATGGATACACTTGCATCATTAGCTTTAGCTACTGAACTTCCAACGCCTGATTTATTACTTCGTAAACCATATGGTCGTACGAAACCACTGATTTCACGCACAATGATGAAAAATATTTTGGGACAAGCTATTTATCAACTAACAGTTATCTTCAGTCTATTGTTTGTCGGTAAGTTTCACAAGACGAAATTTCAAAAATGATTTTCTGACTTCATTTTGTTGGCTATTCTTCTGTGCCTTTTTCCTGTTTAGGTGACTGGCTCCTTGATATCGAATCTGGACGCGGTCAAGAGCTTGGAGCTGGACCAACTCAACATTTTACAATTATTTTCAACACATTTGTCATGATGACATTATTCAATGAGATTAACGCTAGGAAAATCCATGGCCAACGTAATGTTATCGAAGGCCTCTTCACAAATCCTATTTTTTATACAATATGGATCTTCACAGCCGTCTCACAGGTATGATCAAAAATCATCCTCCTTTCACCACTGAGTCCTTAACTCTTTTTTCTTGTTCTCTTTCTTTTCTTTTTTTTAGGTTGTCATTATCCAATACGGTAAAATGGCTTTCTCAACAAAAGCCCTCTCAACAGACCAATGGCTATGGTGTATATTCTTTGGTATTGGGACATTAGTCTGGGGACAATTAATCACTACAGTGCCTACAAGAAAACTACCTAAAATCTTATCGTAAGTAAACAAAATCCACAGAGAGAACAAGTCAACAAACCGATATCTTAGTTTCCGTTTATTTATTACAATTATTCTTGTTTTTTTTTTTGTCGATTTTTAAAACTTTTTTATATCGATTCATATGGTTTTTTTTGTTAACACACACACCCACACAATCCACACATCACACACACATACCCTTAAATACACCCACGAGTATAACTATTGTGCACAGAAACACAAAAACACACACAATCATTCAAAAAATGCGCACAGTACAAGAAAAAGAAAACACACACACACATAAAAAATTGCACAAAAAAGTAGTTGCAACTATCTGATGGAACAAAAACAGAAAACTCAACAATTGTTTGCTTTCGAAAAAAATATGAAATACTGAACTATTTGTTTTCTAATTAAATAAGCACTTGAACTTAATAAGAATTTAAGAAAAAAAAAGAAGAAACGAAAACAAAACAAAAACTGGCGCTTTTAGGAGAAAAAAATAATATATTTATTTTTTTTTTGTAAATATCATAGATCAAGATTTCATTTTGTTTGTCTGGATATTTTTTTTTTTTTGTTTTTTTCTGTTTTTTTTAGTTTTTCTTTTTTTTTTTTGATTTTGTGTTTTGAAGGTTGTTTTTTTGAGTTTGAAACACGCTTTTAGTTTTTAGGTATTTTATTTTGATATATTTATGTCTGCTTTTTGAATAATCGAATTAATCGGAAGGTTTGTACGAGATTTTTTATTTAATTAAAAAAAAAAAGCTTAACCTCATAGGCGAGCGTGTAGCGCAAATTGTCGCTTGTAGCTTCTCTGGTCTGGTCACATGAAGTTGGCCGCGATCTAGAGTATTTTGTGCTAGAAACTCAGCAGAAAATCGAAATTTGTTGATTGGTGCCTTTGAGTCATAAAAAAAACCAATCGCTACAAAACTACAAATGTGCTTCCTACAAAGATTCGTGAAGTTTGACACTCAAAACGGCCGCGATCTAAAATATTTTGTGCTAGAAACTGAGCAAGGAATCGAAATTTGTTGATTGGTGCCTTTAAATCACGAAAAACATTAGTCGCTACAAAACTACAAATGCGCTTTCTACAAAGATTCATGAAGTTTGACTCCCAAAACGGCCGCGATCTTGAATGTTTTGTGCTAGAAACTCAGCAGAAAATCGAAATTTGTAGATTGGTGCTTTAAGTCACAAAAACCATCGTTCGCTACAAAACTACAAATGTGCTTCCTACAAAGATTCACGAAGTGCTTCACAAGTTATCTAAAGTTACTTAAAAAAAAAAAAAAAAAACTTGTACAAGCTATCCGATTGAATCACCCCCCACAATCAGTATTATGTTCAATCCATCCTTGAGTGTTCGAAAAGTTATCTTTATTTTTGAACACTGATTTTTTATTATTTTTTTGTTGTGAAACTTTTTTTGTTTTGTTTTGGTTTTGGTTTTGAAAAAAAAAATATATATATACAAATACCCTACGTAACTCATTTTAGAATCTAGTTAAATGCAATTTATGCGGTATTTAAAAAGCTAAAAAGGAACAAAAAGAATTTAAATAAAACCCTTAAAAATAAAAAATAAATATTCCTATCTTAACGCAATTAGAAAAATTTATAGAAAAAAAAAATATATAAAAAAAAACCAAATGATGTACTGGTGCTCTGGCAAGAAAAACAGGCTTAATCTTAAATACTCATGCAAAATTGAAAACTCATCTATTTCTACTCTGCACTATTTGGTGTTGGTAAGCCTGTTTAAAATTTTGTTTGATTTTTTTTACTTACCTTCTTTAGTTTTTTTTCGGTTCTGTTATCAAAAAAAAATTCAGAGCGAGTGATAGAAAAGATAGAAAAAAAAACCTAACAAATGCCAGATGCAAATCCAAAAAAAAAAAATATATATATGATAAATTTTAAAAAAAAACTTAAAAATAATTTTAAAGTTAAAAAAAAAAATATTGTGATTAGCAAAATTGTAGTTAAGTTAAAACTTAAAAAAATCTAAAGCACAAATTAATAAAATAAACTATCAGTATTACTATTTAAATAGTTGTGTTGAGATGCCAAAAAAACAAAAATATATATATATCTATCTCTGATGAAAGTGAAAAACAAAAAAAGAAAAAACTGAAACGTTTGTTTTCGAAATTGTAAGTTATTTATTGATAAAATTGGTTGTTAATTAATTTCAAATAGAAAAGAAATGAAAGAAAATATGAGAATTTATTTTGAAAAAGAAAAAAACAAACCAAATTTTATTTTACACACAAAAATACAGAAATACCAAAAAAAATGCAGTGAGTAGTGAAGGATCGTTGGACTTGTGCTTAGTTTTTAAAAAAAACCGTTGGTGGTGGTTTCGAAATATAAGTTGAATTTATTTTTTGGAACAAATAGAAATATTTTAGAAATTAACTTTTTTTTCATCGATTAATTCGGCGTTTTGAATATTTTTTTTTTCGAATATGTCGTTTTGAATATTTTTTTTTTCGAATATGTCGTTTTTGACTTTCCCTTTGGCTTTGCTGCTTAATTAAGCTCTCAAAAAATCCGTACTAACATATGCTTACATGCAAAGGTTTTTCAAACTGTTCTAGTCTTGGAATACATCATCTTCTGGCCCGTTTCAAATCGTAGGAATTGGTTTTTTCAAGTTTTCGGAAGACAGAGCTTCAAAAACGGTCTCGAAAACGGAAAAATCGTCGAAATCTAACACAGACGCTTCTTCATTTACAACCGTATATAACTTCCCCTTCTCCATTCTGTCCAGTCTTTGTGTTGTTTATTTGTTTTTGCAGCCTGTCAGCCCCCCCCCCCCACCCCAAACTCAGATGCTTGAAAAAAACAACCACTTGTGGGAGATGTTCATCAATTTTTCTCATGGTCTTGCTGTTTTATTGTTTCGCTTGGTTTTTTGAGTTTTGGGTTTTTGGTTATCGGCAGTTGTGTCTGAATTAATTTTTTGCTGGCCATGCATGTTTTCCAAAAAAAAAAATGGAGTTCCATACCAAAAAAAAAAACAACAAAAACTCCCCCTCTATGGATGCCAAAAAAAAAAAAGACTGAAAAATAAAATCTGAAAAAAACGTTTCAATTTTGAGAGAAGGCTTAAACATTATTTCGAACTGGGTATGTACCACTACATTGAATGTTTTGTGATGTTAAAAAAAATTAAAAAAAAAAATTATCGTTCAAACGAAACACCAAAATTCAAATTTTTTTTTGTTCGTATAAAATTACAACTGTAAGACTACTTTATTGTTACAAGTAATATTCTTTTTTCAAAGTCTCTGTTTTATTTTGTTTTTTTTTTTATTCTTTCTTCATACATATATATATATTTATATATATCCTTATATATACATATATATCTATTTTTTTATTTTTTTCTTTCATTGATGTACAAATACATACTTTGTTCGATAAAAAAAGAAAACATTAAAAAAAAAATCTTATGACTGCCGAGCTATCATAGGCTCACTTAATCAGACTAATACATTTGTAAATCATTTTAAGTATGTCTTTTTTTTATTATCTATACATTCTACATTACTACTGTATTTTTAATTGGATTGTCTAATTCTTTAAAAAAAAAAAAAATTGTCACACATTTGTTTCGAAACAAACGCAAAAAAAAAAATAAAATATATATATTCAAACTATATATAGAATTCGTTTTGTACAAAGTAATTACACTACTATTTTATATGTCTGCATGTTCTGTTCAGCACACACGCATACCTACATTTTTATATATATTAACCTTCGTATTAAAAAAAACACACCCAAGATTTTATATATATATAGAAAATATATTTAATTTATTTAAAATTAAAATTAAAAATAATTAAATATATTTTAAAATTTATTTATTTAAAATTAAAATTAAAAATAATTTTTTATTTAAAAAAAATTAACTCTGTATATATTTTTATATATATATATATCATTCTCCAATCTTGATACTGATCTTGACACATAAAAAAAAAACTAAAAAAAAAATAAAAAAAATCCCTAAACAATTTCATTAAAAAAAAAAATTCTGATTTTTTTTTCCAGATGGGGTCGTGGTCATCCTGAAGAATATACAGAAGCAATGAATTTAGGTGAAGAACGTTTTGATTCAATTGACTCTGATAAGAAGCCACGAGCGGGTCAAATTCTATGGATTCGTGGTCTCACACGTTTGCAGACACAAGTAAGTCCTTTATGTGTTTCAGTTAATTCAGTATTTTTATCTTTCTTTACTTTCTGAAAAAAAAAACAATACAAATTTATTTAACATTTCTTACATAGAATGAATATATTTATATACATTTTCTTTAATTTAAATTTAATAAAGAAAAAAAAAACAAACAATATTTAAAAATACCTGGGTACTGAAACCAATCGAACGTTTAACAGAGAATATAATTACTTAGGGAAAACAGTGAAGAGAGTGAATATTCTTTTCCCATCTTTTTACCATACAAATCTGACAACTTTTTTGGAAAAAAAAAAACTTTATAAAACAAGAATATCTTTTTATACTTACACAATAGTTCTTAGCTTTTTTTTTCTTCCTCTCCCCTCACCCCCGGCCAGAGTTTGTCTGAAGAGATGGACATATAGGCTTTCTTTTGAAGAAGAAATGTCTTCTCCTGTCTCAAATCAAAAGCTAGGTCTTTAAAATTAAGAAGAAGACAGATTTTTTGCTTATTGTTTGAGTTTACTTCTCTTGCGTTGGATTATTTTGAATTTTTTTTTTGATTAAACACTGAACACGTTATTTTTTAGGGAACGATTTCTTATAATCAGAAGTGAGGAGATCCTTACCATTAACTGGTGTTATTTTTAAATCGTTTTTTAAATAACTAACATAAATGTTAAAAAACTACAAAATTTATGTTTGAAACCCCTTGGGTAGGCCTTTCATTTGATTTAAGACATTTCGTGAATTTTGGCTGTCGCGTCACATTTTAGCTGTTGCGTCACATTTTAGTACAAGCCCAAATTGTGTTCAACAATTGTTTTCCCATGAGTTATCGAAACAATTGAAAAAACACCGTTAATTTCACTTCAAATTTTCCCTCTGTGTCCAAAAATTCGTCCTGTATAAGGAGCCTTTCCAAAAGACACCGTTAATGTCTGCTCATCACTCAAAAAGAGGGCAAATGATCAGAAATCTCTTGAATTTTGGCTCCATCTAAAAAATATCCGAGTGCATCAATCAGTATCTCGATCATCATCTGATCTTTCAGTCCTCCTCTTTTTTTCCCACCATGATCTCTTAGATCCTAGTGTTAGTGCGGATAGCATAGTTGTGAATTATTTATTTTTTTTTTCATTTTTTTCTTTATAAATATAAATTTTTAATTTGTCAATGTTAGAGCCAAAAAAATAAACAGCCAGCACATAGAATCGCACAACTTTTAGATGACCAAAACCATAGACAAACTCAAGAACCGACCTCTTCTCGACGCACAGAAAAAAAAAAAACAAGAAACCCTCTGATACTTTTTATAGCATTTAGATTCAGCTTATCAGCGTCTCCTCTGTATACAAAAATATAGGATCTAAAACCCTGTTTATATAAAAAAAACACACCTACAGTCACACCTGATATATATCCCTTGCGGATTACCATCTTTCTTTTTTTATCATTTCTTTTTTTATGTATTTTCATTTTTTGTTTATTAATTTTCTGTTTTTTAGTTTTTTTGTTTGTATATTTTTTTGTTTACTTATTATTTTTCAATCATCAAAAAAAACTGCTTCAGTGACTTTCTATCACAGCCATACGTCTAGTACAAGAACATTAAATTAACAAAAAAAAAAAAAAACACTGCCGCGATTCTTTTTTTCAAAATTAAAAAAAAAACTTGCAAATAAAAAATAATAATTTACCAGAAAGGGAGCTATAAGTTGATTTTTTTTCAGTTTTTAAATTTAATTTCTTTTCTTTGATTTTTATTATTTTTTCACCACTTTTATAAATATCTTAAAATTTTATTTTTATGTTCGTATGAACAAAAAAACAATATATTTTTTTTTAAATCTTTTTTCCTAATTCTGCAACTCTTACTTCATATATACTTGCTACAATCTCTACCTACTCTATATTTATTGGTTTGTTATCATTTTGAGTATACTATAAATATATTAAAATATTTTTTTTCTTCTTCTTATTTTCCTGTTTTGGTTTTACAAAAAAAAAAACCAAATTTTTTGTCAACTTTTTTGAAAAAAAAAAAATTAAGAAAAAAGTAAATTTTTCTCAGCATTTTCTTCTTTTTTTTTCTTACTTTCATCTCAACTTTCTATCTGTAAAAAAATAACAGAAGCTAAAATATAATTTAGGGTCAAATGTAAAGACGAATTAAAAAAAAAAAATATGAGATTGAGCAGAGAGTAAAATTATTTATTTAAAAAAAAAATTAAGGAGCCAACACAAATCTTTAATTTTTAGTTTTCGTTCTTTTCCTAATCTCTTTGATAGACTTATTGACAAAAACCCCTTATTTAACTGTCAAAAATCTTTTTTTCTTAAATCTTGTTTTCTTCTACTTTTCGTTTAATTTTTTTTCTAAAAACCTAATCTATTGACACAAGCATTGTATGGTACTTATATCTTGTGACGAAGCTGAAAAAAAAAAAAAAAACGTAAACATCAGGTGGAGGTGCATGTAATAATTTAAATTAAAAATAAAACTAACGTTTTTTTTTATTTTAATTTTGTTTATCTCCTCTTATATATATATATATACTGTATACTTTTTTCAAAGGTAATATGAAACTAAAAAAAATAAAAAAAATCTTATAAGTGTGTATCTTTAAGTTTAGAGTGATTCACAAATTGTGTCGCATCTGTAATTCAATTTGTTTCTCTTCTTCTGTAGTTTAAACATTTTTTTAACGTAGTTAAAGTATATATTCAGTAGATACATTCATCAGTAACCATAGGAAGTAATAAATAAGTTTTTTTCTTATATTTACTACTTAAATATAAATATTTTTTTATTTCTGTATTTTATTGTATATTTTATTATTGAAATTTATAAGGTATGGATCGGTGTGTAAGTGACGTAAGATAATATTTATATATTTTCGGTTTTAAGATTTTATTTTTTAAACTGAAGCTGAAGCCAAGGATATGAGTGATTTTCTTTTTTAAATAATAAAAATACTGGTACTGTCCGAGACGGACCTGGGCATCTCAGCATGATTTTTGTATACCCTGACATTTATTCAGAAAATATGTTTTTGAAAACCCGGTTTTCGAGACATTTTAACCCATTTTAGCGGTTCGGAGTTCATTTGACAAAGTTGTCTGAAACGATAGTTTTCGAAAGGCTATAATCTGTTTCCTCCGAAGCCCAAAAACGCGATACTCGGTTAACCCTTCTCGTTAAGAATCGCCATGCTTTCATCGCCTTTAAGTGACTCATCAAATTTCCAGTCGGCGTAAAACTAAACGGATGCCGCAATCAGCCGCTGAAAGATGGCCTAAATAAGTTCCTTAATCCGTGAACTAAAGCCGCAAATCTCCAGAATCGAATTTTTTGATTTTTTTTTTTTGCATTCGTTACCGGATCTATCGATGTCCTAGGTTATCAATAGTGTTTAAGTCTGACGAACAAACTCCCTTCGCGATGGACCCGTTTATTCTCAACCTCAACCACAAACTGATGGCACAAAATCTAGGTAAATAGTTATCAAATTATTTCTGACGTTAGATTGTATTTATTTGAATTCAAAATGATATCACAAATAAATTATTCGTAAGATCCTAGTGCTTGAGTAACTAAAGATGTCTTATAGAGGTGGTGGATATTGTAACCAACTAAAGAATCTATATTTTGTCCAATGTGTACAATTTTTTATTTTTTTTTTAATTTATTATGTTTTATTTTTTAAATTAATTTTTAATTCAAACAGAAACGGAGAAAAAAAAAATAGAAACAAGAAAAAATTGACCGAAAACAAAGCACAAATTTATACTTAAAGATTCATTCGTAATTAAGGGCATTTTTTTTATTTCGTTCGAAAAAGATAGAAAAAAAAATGATAAACCCCTAGGAAGAAATCACATTCAGTAGAGCTATTTTTTTTTTTTCTTTTTTTCATTTATTTTTGATTTATTTCATTTGATTTTTTTTTAATTTTTTTATTTTTGTTATACACTTTGTTTCGTTATACACTTCATTTTCCAAAAAAAAAACATTTTTCCTTAAACAAAAAAAAATCCACTTAATTTTAAAACAAAAAAAAATTATTGATCAAGCTGTCAAGTGTTGAAACGACAACAAACAACAAAACCAAAAAAATTATATATGATGATGGTTCTTTTAAACATAAATAATTTTTAAGTTTTTTTTCAAGTTACTTTTTTATATTTATATTCAATATTTGTTGTTAATTTCTTAAATCAGCCGGCGGAACCAATGCGAGAGACTGAAGTGTAATATGGGGCAACTATACATTAAAAAAAAAAATTTACATAAATAAAAAATGCAAAAAAAAAATATTTACTTGAAAAAAAGAAAGAAAAACCAGACAAAAAAAATATAGATCACTACAAAAATAGATTAATTCAAGAAAAAAGAAGAAGAATATAATTACAAGAAGGAAATTATTAAAAATTAAGACAACCTGTAGAAACAAACAAAAAAATCAACTATAAGGCAATTTATTTATTTTTTTGTTTTTAATTAAAAAAATAAATTAGAAGAATTTAAAAAAAAAGAACAAAATTTAGACTAGCGAAACGGGTGTTTTGAAAACAATTTAAAAGAATTTTACTCATGAAAATATACATATATATACATATACTGTACTGTAAAATTTGGTTATTTTCTAATTTTTTTTTTAATTTTTCAGTTACATTAATTTTTTTTTTAATTTTTTGTTGGTTTGTATTTTTGTATATGTATATATTGATTATGTTATATAGAGATAGTTTTAATTATAATGAAAATGAATAGTATTTTTGAAATTAAATAGTTAACTTTAAATTTAAAGTGAGGAAAAAAAAACAAAATAGTGAAAAAAATTATATATAAATTAATTATACAAACAAAAGCGATATTTATCTTTTAACGTTCTAAATTAACGTAAATAAGTAAGATAACAAAAAAAAAACAAATCGAAAAAAAATACAAAAAAAAATTACAAGTAAAAGAGAAGCAATAGATTCTAAAATTTTAAGAGCGAGCCTATTTAAGAAGTTTTACAAAATTATCGGTAGACATATTTCCTTCCTTTTTTTCTGTTTATTTTTATTTTTTGATTTTTTCTTTTGACTAACAACTCTTGACTAAAACTTCAAATCGGCGAAGAGTTTGCAACGTGCTGCTCTGGGATAAGAATCTTCAAAAAAAAAAACAAAATCTTGTATCACATCATAGATCTTCACACCACTTCTTCTTCAGCACTTTAAAAGAAATGCATTATTTAAGTTTTAAATTTAAATAATTTTAAAAATCAAAATGAACAACAAAAAAATCGAGAGACTTCAACCAAAGATAACTACAAAAACTACAAAAAAAAAATTCGTAATCCAAAGTATTTAGGCCTAGTCATTTTTTTTTGTCTTCTTCTTCTTCATTTCCTTCATTTTTGTTCAAATATTTTATTTTTTTTTGATAAGAAATCGAATTAGAATGTATTTCTCAGTCCCATTCACCTTTTTTATATTTTACATTCTTCCTTTTTTAAGAAAAAAAACAAAATTATTCAAGATCTGATGTTAAATTATTTTCTTTATTTATTTTTATGTTTTTTCCTTAATCAATTTATGTAATAGATTGTGATTTCGATTTTTCACGCAAAAAAAAAATTAAATAAAATAAAAAAATATTATAGATCTAGCCATAAGTGTAAAAAATCAAAAATCAAAAAAAAAAAAAAACATTTTGTATGTTTGTTCTAGCGAGAGAAATAGTAAGCAAAAATATATATATACTATATATTGATAGTTTTCTAGAGTTTTAATTTTAGTGTATTCCTAATTTTTGTTTGTTTTTTTTTTTTGTTAGCATATTGGAGTATTTTTGAATAACCTAAGATGAGCTTCTGTCCTCATGTCGTCTAATCCTAGTTCCGACCGTATGGTATTTCCTTATCTCTTTAGAATACGATTGTCTTCATTAGATTATAGTTTTTATGTTTTAATTTTTAAATGTAATTTTTTTTGTCTCTCTCTCTCTCCACCCGAGTATATTTATGTGCTTTGTACAAAACCGATATAATATTTAAATATATAGTAGAGTTAATTTCAGTTCTCAGTTGATAGTTATTTTATTTTTTTTTTAAATCTTGTTTCGTACCTTGTAACCTCGTGTTGAAACACCCTCCACGCCACCAAACAAGAACAACAAAAAAAAAAAATAAAAAATAAATACCAAACAAAACAGATATAGATCTCACCATGTTTGATTTATGTAATTCAGTAACAATGACAAGTTATCTTTACTAATCTTCTATATATATATAGTTTTCCTTCTTTGTTCTTAGTCATGGTTTCTGTTTTTTTTCCTATTTTTTATGTTTTTTCTTTTCTTTTGTAAGTCGTTTGTGATCGCCCTGCCAAAAAAAAAATGTAATTAATAAGTAAAAAATTAAAAAAAAAAACTAAACCTAGTTTTTAACACTTCTACACACACCTCCATTGGATTAAAAAAAAATTAAATTGATTCTGTTGACCAATCAGTTGATAATTCAATTTTCAAAACAGACAATGTGTTGCATTTTATATATTTTAATTTTTAATCATAAATCTAATACTAAATCATTTAAAAAAAAAAAATATCTAAAAAATACTATAAACTATCTGGAAAAAAAAAAAAACAAAAAAGCATATAAACTTTCACTCATTCTCATATTTTCGTTCGACAAGAAAAACATCGATTTTTTTTTTGATTTTTTCAATCTCAATCTATCTCTCTATCTATCTGTTCTCTTTAGTTTTTTTTTCTCTCACTGTTGTTAATTTTATTTTAAATCAGTTTTTTTTTTTAATTTTTTAATTTTTTTTTTTTTGGATATGTTGTAAGAAGATCGTTCTTGCTTATATTTCATCTAAATAGTGTTACCTCATTGGTGTAAAGAAATTTTGTATTTATTTCAAACATTTCTTCATATAGTTTCTTTTCTTGAGAGTTGGTAGAGTTTCATCGTCTTTTTGGATTTTTTTTTTCTTCATTTTTTTTATGTTTTTTTCTTAAGAATTGCTTTCAATCTGTATCCCTCTTTGAAATATTTTTGCTTTTCCCTTTATTTATTTTCTTTTTTTTATTTTATTTTTTATTTTTTATTTTTTATTTTTTAATTTTTCTTCGTATACAATTTATTTTTTTTTTTTGTAGAATAGTTTAAGAAAAAAAAATTCTTTCCTCTTGAGTGAAAATAAAAAATGTCCACACAAGTATTTTAGAAACATGAATGAAATACTATTGCCTTTGGTTATACCTCTTGTCTTTCTCCTCTTCTCTTTTTCCTTTTTCACTCTTCGTCGCATTCTTGACGGGTGTGGCAAGAATTTAGTTAAAAAGCCCTTCTAATCTTCCTTAATACGTTCCAGTTTGTTGTAGTTAAAAAAATCTCAAGCTTACATCTACTAGATACCACACATTACCTAGAGAGTCGATAAAAAAAAGCCCAAGCCCAAGCCAAGGCTCAAGCCCAAGCCCAAGCCAAGGCTCAAGCCCAAGCCCAAGCCCAAGCCCAAGCCCAAGCCCAAGCCCAAGCCCAAGCCCAAGCCCAAGCCCAAGCCCAAGCCCAAGCCCAAGCCCAAGCCCAAGCCCAAGCCCAAGCCCAAGCCCAAGCCCAAGCCCAAGCCCAAGCCCAAGCCCAAGCCCAAGCCCAAGCCCAAGCCCAAGCCCAAGCCCAAGCCCAAGCCCAAGCCCAAGCCCAAGCCAAAGCTCAAGCTCAAGCCAAAGCTCAAAAAATCTTTTTTTTCCGTAAATATTCTGTCTTTCATTAGCTGTGAACTCATTGTTGAAAATTCATTTGGACATTTCTCACTCATTTTTAAAAAAGCATCTTAGCTTAGTTAAGACCTTGCACTCTCCAAAAAGAATATTCTTGAGAACATGCTATTTTCTGTCAGCCATTTAAGAAAATCCAGTGAATTTCGCCTAAAGAATGTCTCTCTTACTTCCACGTACGCTGATCATTTTATCTGTCGACTCTTTCATGTTCCACTAGCGTGTTTGGCCGTTTTTTTTTTTTTTTGTTTTCAAAGTCATGTCCAAAATGTTTTTTTTTTTTAGTCGCTCGTTGAGAGGGCTCTTTCAAGATCCTTTTTTTCGAACCCGTCTTTTTTTTAACCAGCTTTCCTCGACATCCTCGTTTATCATAATTGAATACCATACGAATATCCTCGCTCGTTGAGAGCTCAATATTTTTTTTTCGAACGCGTTTTTTTTTTATCCAGCGTCCTCGTTCATCACCATTGTCAATTGAAAACCATACGAATACCCTGCTATAGATTTTCGAAATCTCCTTGGGGGTTAAAAACGGACTGCATGTAAATAGAAGACATATTTACAGTTCAATGGGATCCATAGTAGACCATAAATTCACCTCATTTACATGTTTTTTTTGTAAACCTTACGACGAAAAAAAAAGCACATCATTTTGTATCATTTATCTCGTTCTTTGGGTATTGGCTTTCAATTGAAAAAAAAAGTACAAAATCATTGAATCTACACTAACTAAGCATAGCTAAAAAATGAGAAAAAAAAACATGCTTTGGTAAGTCACAAAAAAATGCAACAAATTTCGATTCAAAAAAAAAAAATGTACAAGATCAAAATAAAAAATTAATTTTAAGATTTCCTGTAAGCTCATAAAAGTTATTGTATACTCAGCTACTATAATATATTCAAAAACTTATATAAGAATCCTAAAAAACAAAAAAAATCTAGAAACAATTTAAAAAACAAACTTTTCAAAAAACGGATCTTCGGGTATGTTTTTCAAAAAAAAAAATTCTGTATAATATTTCTCTAAACTGAAATTTTTGGTAACAAAACAGAAATTCTCTTGTTTTTTGATTTTTTTTCCTGCATTTTTGAACTTTAATTTTTTTTGTTTTTTAACATTTTTGCATTTTGATTTCGATTTTGAATTGAATTTTTGTTTTGCTTTCTGTGTGTGCCGATTGTTAATACTGATTTTGAACTTGTAAATATATACATATAAACATCCTAACATTTTATGTGTACTCTCTTTTGTATATAAATTCCTTGTTTTTTTTTTTTTTTTTTTTGTCTCATATGTGACATGAAATTGGTATCTCTGGTATCTTCAAAGGATCTAAATCTCATTTTCCTTTTTTTTCTCTTGCTTTTAAAATCTTTCTCTTTATCTCAATGGAAAAATTTACAAAAAAAAAATTAAACCTTTATCTGTACAAAAACCTCTTCTATCTCTCAAGGCTATCTTTGTATCTATCATATATTCTGTCCTTTTTGAAAATTCTATGGAATTTTCATTTCATTTTGAACAGACTTAAGTTTTGTGTATGATTTAAGTATTTTCCTTTTTTTTGTTCTTGATTTTACACAAAAAAAAATGTTGTGTCCCAGTGACGCATTTTGAAAAAATATACAAAAAAAAAGCTCTCGTTTCTGTACAGATCAAAAAAAGAAAAAGAAAAAAACAGTCGTAAATAAAATATATTTGTCTCAGTCAGGCGAAGAATTTGAAAATACAAAAGATGTAAATCGTTAATTTTTTCCCTCTCCCCAACAACGAAGACGTTCTTTCGTTAAGTTCGTTAAGTTTTTTTTTTAAATTTTATTTAATTTCATTTTTTTTTTTGATTTTTTTTTACAATGGGTGTGATCTATCATCTGCATCCGTTTAAGAGATGAAATGTCTTTGAGTTCAGACGTTGACATACTTTATAAATCACACTCTTCATGTTGTTTTTCTGTTTTTCTCCAGCATCAATTAAAATATGAAAAAAAACCTCCCGCAAGAACAAAAAAAGTCCAACTGCATGAAGCAGTTGAATCCCAAGAAAAATTCGCCATAACTCCCCCGTTTATCTATACACTTGCGTTTTAAGTTCCTGTTCCTTAGAAACTCCTTGTATATATATAAAGCTGTTTATCGCCAAAATGCATCCGAAAAACATTTTTTATAATTTTCTTTTTGAAACGAAAAGGAGGAACATGCTCTCCCTTAAAAAAAAAGCAAGACGCAGCTTAAATATATTTTTTTTTCGTAACAACTAGCTTATAAGCCGATTTTTTTTTGTACCTAGTGTTTTTCTTTTCTAATTACTTTTTGTTGGTTGTTTTTTTTTTTTTGATAAACTTGTTGAATCAAACAAAAATTGATTTTGGTATATTTTTTAACTGATTTTTTTTACCCTTATTTTTTATTTTAATTTTTTGTTCCTAATTTTGTTTTTTGTTTTTTTTCTCTTTTTTTGTGTTTTTTTTTGTTTTTTTTTGTTTGTTGTCCAATTTTGTATGTTTCAGTTGCGTGTTATCCGTGCATTCCGTTCAACATTGGAAGACTTAACAGAACGTCGTTCAGTGCATAGCTTGCATAGTTTACGTAGTCCACGTACGGCCGTATCAGCTGGCGGTTATCAATTGGTACAATCCCCTGGTTCGGCAAACTTCTATAATGCTGCTCTCTTGCATACTGGTAGTGGACGCCAGCAAAATACCCTACAACCACCGCCATCATCACATCAATTTGGAGGACATAATTTATCAACAACACCAACAACATCAGCTGTTTTATCTGAAATATCATTTATCGATGAAGATCCACAACAATTAGGTAGCAATAGGAATGGCAATACAAATCATAATAATTCTCAACGAAATCGACCCGAAAGTCCTCAACAAATTGAAACCAGAATTTAAATCAATTGACTAAAAAAAAAAATTAACAAGAAAAAATGATTGCAAAAAAAAAACCATTAAATCGAGGAACAGACGTGATTTGAATTGATTTTTTTTGAATAATGCATTCCTTTCTAGTGAGTTTTTAGTCCGTGGTTGAAATTTAATGGAATTGTACATCGAAAATGTATTAATTTTTTTTTAATTTAAATTCTTATATTTTTTTTTTTAATTTTTAAATTTTTATTTATTTTTAACAAATTTTTAAGACAAAATTACAACTCATCCTTGCCCTTCATTTTTAAGTCAATTCGAAAAAAGGTTCTAATAAATTTTTTTTTTTAATTTTGGTTGCCATTTTGACGAACTTTTGAGCAGTTTTTTGTAGATTTGAAAAATTTGGTGAGAGCAATTTAATTCCATAGAGCAATAAATGTAGGTTTCAAAAATCATATTAAAACTACACACCAAAATTCACTGCCAGTGTTCTACTTAGGATAGATATTCTAGTGGCACTGCCTTTTCGAAAAATTCAAAAGTAGATTAAAATAAAAATTAAATGGCAACTAAATTCACTAACTCTCATCCCGGAATGAAAAAAAAAATATAAAACATATTTTTTTTAGATTTTCAAAATAAAAAAAAATAAATATAGAAAAAAAAATTAATTAGTGGACAGTAGAAAAAAAAGAAAACATTAAGGCCCAATATTCAGCCTTCAGTTACTTTCCAGTCCGAAACTAAATTAGATTGTCTTAAAACTCAAATAAATATAAGAAAAATTCAATAAAAAATAAATCTAAACAAAAACAAAAACAGTTCCATTAGTGTTTCAAAAAAAAATGATCGATAATAAAAAAGAATGCTTAGTTAATTGGCTCTAAGTATAAAATGAAGCTTCCCTCGTTCGTTTTTTTTTTCCTTAAATTAATTTTTTTTTTTTAAATCTAGAACAATTATTGCCTCTAAAACTTAATGAAAAAAAAATTAAAAAACAAAAGTCAACTAATACCAGTACAAGTATTATATTTACGTGAGTTTGTTTCATTTGTACTTATAGAGAAAGAAAACTTAAATTAACAAAAAAAAATCACACAAATACGAAACAAAAAAAAATAACAAATTATTACATTTCGTTACTTACATTTTGTTTACACAATTTATTTTTTTTTTTTTAATTTTATTTTTTATTATTTTTCGTTTGTTTATATATTTGTTTTGCTTCTTTTTTGTGAATACATGCGTATATCATTGTATATAAATTAAAGTCTGTTTAAGCAAATAAGACATCATTGATATTCGAATTTATAGATAAACTTAAAAAAAAAATTCAATGTGTACCCCCCCGTTTCTTTGAAATATAGAAAAACATTTAAATTAAATTTAAAAAAAAAAACAATTTCATAACCATTGTTGACTTTTATTAATTTGTTTAAGTAGAATTGTTTTTTTTTCTTTTTTCTTCCATGATGTAAAAAAAATTAAAAAAAAAAACCATAAAGAGAAAATATCTATCGTTAACATTGCAGTTGTTGTGAATCTTCAAATTTACTTAATTAATTACCAAATATTTTTATTTTAACAGTTTTAAAACAAAATAATAATAATATATATACATAACGTGTATTAAAGTAAGAGTATTTAACAAATGTATTTATAATTAAACATTTGCTTAGATACATTTTTCTAATCAAATTAATAAAGCAAAAAAAAAAACAAAAAATCCTACATAGTCTTCGCTTTATGAACTTACAATTCACAAAACTAATTACTGAATAGCAATTATTGTTGAATGCAAAAAAAAATAATAAAACAAAAACATATTATTGAAGCTTACTTAAGATAGCATTTTACATGCGTTATATTGTATCTATTAGTTTCCGTTCAGTCTGAGGATTTAATTTTTTTTTGATTTCGAAAGGCAATGTCGTGAAGTTAACTCTAATTTTTATTTCTCTTTTTTTTGAGTCAAATATTTGTATATATTTTAAGGACAAACAAAATCAAAAGCACTGTTTTAAATAATACACTTTCATTTTATTTTGTTTATAGATAACAACCATTTTTCTTTTGTTTATGTTGTATTTCTTCTTTGTGAATCGAAATTGTTGCATTTAATGAAAAAAAAAAAAGAAACAAAAAAAAAAATACCGGGCTATAGATGGCCTTCGTTTTTTTAAATCGTAAGGTGTTCCAGAAAAAAAAAACAGAACTCCCTCGTGAAATCTGAAGGTCTACATGTAGAATTGGTAACTCGAAAACGCAAGGATTAACAGTGAGTTCTCAGTCCCAGCTTTTTCTCGATCTTGGCAACATACTAATATCTTTATTCGCGTTCCTAAGATCAGAGTGAGTCTCGAAATACATTAACTCCAAAAGGCAAGGATTTGCAGTGAGTTTTTCAGTCCCAATTTTTTTTTTCTTCTCGCTCTCTGAAGCATACTAAAATTTGTATTCCCTTCGCGAATTGTTCCTAAGCTTTGGTCGGTATTGATCGGTATATCGGAAAACGTGGACCATGATTTGTACTAAATTTTGTTTGGATTTAGTACTAAATTTTGTTTGGATTTAGTACAGAATTAGTACAGTTTAGTACAAATACTAAATCTGGTTTGGATTTAATACAAATCATGGTGTTCTAAAGCGGACCATTTTGTATCACATCGGAGGGGAAGTTTGGACCATGTACTAAATCAAATCTGGATTTATTACCAATCCAGACTAATTTTGGAGGATTTAGTACTAATTTGGAATAGGTACAGTGGATTCAGTGCTAATCTGTACTAGATTCACTGGATTTAGTACTAATCCGGACTAGATTTAGTGGATTTAGTACTGAACTGGACCAGATATAGGGGATGTTGTACTGATCCAGACTAGAATTAGTGAATTTAGTACTGATTCGGACTCGATTTAATGGATTTAGTACTAATTTAGAATAGATTTAGTGGATTTAGTACTAATCCAGACTAGAATTAGTCGATTTAGTACAAGTCCAGACTAAATTTAGTACAAACCATGGTTCAAATTTCCCCTTCGGGATGGTACGAAATGACCTATTTTAGAACACTCCAATACTCCTTCCTCTGAGTCTGAATTCCAGCACTGCTAGATGGAATGTTTTCTTTTTTGTTTTGAAGTGCGACGATTATCAGGTTTTTTTTTTGTTTTCCCGAGTCGACCTTTCCAACCAAAGGCAGAGATTTTTTTTAGTACATTCAGAATGTTTCCACCGACAAAAGACACTTAAAAAAATCATACAAGACAACAACATTAAAATTGGTTATTTAACTGCTGCAGCATTTCTGAATTCGATTCGATACACGCATCGGCTTAAGTATGTGGAAAAGAAAAGGTACAAAATTTCCAAAAAAAAAACAACACAAAATGCGCATTCAAACAAATCCCTTTTTGGTCCTAGGTAATTGAGAAGTAGAGTCTTAAAAAATATTGATTAATCCCTATACAATGCTTGATGCTTGATGCAGATAGTAGATTTGGATTGATGTATCACACAATAAATCGATTTGATTGGCAACCTTGTGAAGGTGTACCCAAAAATCTATGAAAAATTATACAAAAAAAAACAAACAAAAAAACATGTTTTTTTTTTGAAAAAAAATATTTATATGAACATTTTTTCCGTATTAACAAATTTGCTCATACATTTATCCGTATCGTATTATCATATATTCATTGATTTTTATAAAATGAAATGTTTGGGTATGTTACTTCCATTCATATCGTTTTTTGATTTTCCCATGTTCCCATTCTGTCCCCGATTTAATTATTTCATTTGTTTTTTTATTTTTTTATTTCCATTTTTTAGTGTTTAACACACCCCGTACTTTATTCTCCCAGAGTAAGTTACGCTTTAACTATTAGACTATCATACCTGCTCTAAAAAAAAAAAAACAAATTAAGAAAATTTTTGGTATATAAACAAAGATAAGAATCTTAGTCTCATAAAAAAAATAATAAAAAAAACATGTTTGCAGACACATATATGACAAAGTCTTCGACTTGCCATATATGAGTCTCGTTCAACTTGTAAAAACAAAAATGAGAAAAAAAAATAATAAGTTTCTGTTCTTTTTCTTTTTTTGGTTTACACTTTATCTCTCTCTTTACGTTATGATTTTTTTTTCTGTTTTGTTTTTTTGTTGGTTTCTTGTCTTTTTTTTAATTTAGTTTTACTTAACAATTTTTTCCTTTTGTTTTTTGTACTGCATTTTGCATATATAGAAACTATTTTTAGTAAAAAAAGGTACAAAAAAGTATTACGCATTTAAGATTTAAAAAAAAAAAACAAAAAAAAACGGAAAATTCATTGAAATCAGACACAAAAAGAAAATCCATTTTCTCCAATATTTCTTTTACTTCTTTCCATTGAAGGTAATAGGTGGTGAATTGCAAGAGCGTTTGATTCCGGTACCCTACAGCAAGAGCTCAACTGATCAAGCTGTAAGCTTTCCTTCTTTCTTTCGTTTTTACGTTGATGGTTTTTTTTTTTTTTTTTTCTTTCTTTTCGTTAAAATTCTTTTATCTTTCATGATTTGTTCATGAGATTTACCCCTTTTTTTTTTTTTTTTTATTTTTTCCTTATAAGAAATAGTTACTAATTTAAAAGAAAATAAAAATCAAAAAAAAAGAAAAATAATAAATTTACTTATAAAAAAAACAAAGTTAGTGAAAAAAATAAACAAAACATTTTTTTTATACATATATATGAGTTTGAATTTTTTTTTTTGTTTTGTGCTAACATTTTAAAATCGTTTTAACAACTTCTACATTTTTCTTTTGTAATTTGCTCTGTATTCTTTTCGAAAAAAATCTTACTTAACTTTCCACTACTATTCTTTAAAATCTACTCTCTCCTACTTCTTTTTAAAAAAAACTTTAGATATACATACATATGTGCTATCGCTTTTTAATTTCCTTATGCTAAATCTTCCGCTGAGTTGTTTTTCGCTGTCATAAAATTTGAAAGACTTTGATTTAGTGAAACCACCCCCCCCCCCCCCCCCGCCCGCCCCGTGTTGATCGATCGTTGAAACCCCCCACTACCCATCAGAACACTTGATATTTTGGTTTTGATATCCTTTGGTTAACCTTTGCTGTTAAGTTTAAAGAGTTTTATGTCTAGTGTTTGAATATGCATATGTTAAATGTTGAGAGACAACAGAACCTTCAACACGTTTTTTTTTCGAATTTTTTTTGTTTCAATATGTTTGTGAAAAGGAAATTTGAAAAATGTTGTCTTCTTTTTGTTTTTGATTAGTCTTTGTATACCGTTTGTGTATTAGATGGACATGAAATAGGGCCAATTCTAGATTGTGCTAGTAAAACAGATTCGAATATGACTGTTTTCGACATTTAAAAAAAAATACGAGATCATCTTAACTGAAACTGAAACTGAAAACTGAAATCTAAGAATCCCTAACCAACTATGCAATTTCCTTTTTTTGATTTTTGAAGTCCCCTGGGCACCTTTTGCTCTGTCTGTCTTGAGAGGATTGACGTGTGTAGAGATATAGCGTGTTATTTAAGTGCTGCAACAGTTAAGCTCCCAACAAAAATATTCCCTTCTTTTTTTCTAAAAAAAAATCTCCAGGAAAACTATTCAAAATTTGTTAGCAAAAAAATGGGAGTTCAGCGTTCAAAATCATCAAAATCAAAGGTTATCTTTTTTTCTTTCTTTTGCTGTGTCTTTCAAAAATTCTCAACCAGAGTTTCAAAATGCCTTTTGGCACTATCCCCCCATGTCTGGGAATTCAGTGCATTCTCCTCATCTTTAGGGACCTAAAGTTCTCTTCCTTTGTGAGCCCGTACCTTTTTTTTTTTTTTTTTTTTTTGGAAATTTCAACTTTTTTTGAGGCGAACAACAAAATTGAATTTATTTTCATTTCGATTTTTCTAATTTTGATTATCCTCTCTCTCTCTCTGTCTCTCTCTGTCTTCATTTATTTTCAGTTTTTTGAAAGGAAAACATTTTTTTGTTGACTTCATCTTTCATCTTCCATTCTCTTTAAAAAATAAACAAAAAATTATGGTTTTTTTTCGTTATAATTTTCTTGATTAGTTCTTTCGTTATTTTCAAATCTATCGGATATGCTTAGGAGCGAAAAATTAAATTAAAAAAAAAAAAAAACAAAGTTTGTGTATTCCTCGGGTTAAATTCTGTCTCTCTGTCTATTGTTTTTTTATTAAAACTTTAAAAAAAAAATCAAAACAAAACAAGAAAAAACAAAGCTTACAAAAAAAAATATCTATACTCGTATATGTATATGCTTCTAATATTCTACCTTTTTGCAAAAGAGTTGCTAATGATATAATACTTATAAGGAAACCGTACGCTCAGTAGAAAACGAATCAAATGGCAAAATATTGTTTCCTATTACATCCAATGGAATCTCTTAAATCATCGATCGTAAAATTCTTGTCGCACCACGCACTCACTCCAAAAAAAAATAAATACAAGAATTTTGATATCGATGCTTACGTAAATATGGATCGAGTCCAATATTCAAATGAAATGCAATTACTTTCCTCTGCATTCAAAAAAAAAACAAAAAATACTTATTCTTTTGATTTTTCTTTTATTGCCTCTCACTTTTGTCTGAATTCGAATTTTTTTTTTATTTTTATTTATTTTTTATTATTATATATATTATATATTTTTTTTTTGTTCATTGTAACCTCATTTTTCCAGCACAGTCTGTGTTGTTTCAGATGTCGATAATTTTAAGATTCAACAAAATATATATTTTTTTTTTAAACTAAATAGTTGTAGATACAAAATATCGAAAAAAAAATGTGCAGATACATAGATGAGTACTCTCTCCTAGAAGTTGCGTGCACTTTTACAGCAAATTTATACGTAATTCAATTTTTTTTTTTTGATTCTGTGTACAAAAAATTTGTTGCTACACGTTTTCAAAAATACATATTGTTCGTGTAAGTTTGTGAGAAGCTGTTGGACAGTGATGGCGAACTCTGAGTGAATCTTGAGCAGAACCTCCTCCAAATGATGAAGATGAATTTCTTTTTTTTTTTTTTTCAAATCGTTTCCACATCAGAGAGACCAAAATACGAAAGATACTGGAGAAATCTTTCTATTAAGCTTATTTCGCAATTTAATTCTCTCCTTTAAGTTTTTGCATAGATCACCATCCTCGTATAAAATATTTGCGCAAAAAAAAAGAATAGAAAAAAGTGCGAAGGACCACATAGCTCATGCTTTGCTTTTTCGCTAAATCATTTTTTTTTTCGTTCATTCTTCGTCACAATCGTTTCCGTCAATCTGAGAGATAAAAAAAATAGACTATCGTTTCAGGTAAGGTCAGAATGACGGAACCCAAACAAAAAAGCTCTCGTATTACCTTCCCAAAAAATAAAAAAAAAATGTGTATTCTTACAGTCTCAACAGCGAGAAGAAATGTTTTCAAATTTTATTTCCTTCAGTTACAAAATAGACTTTCGAAAGCACATGCTTTTTGTTTACATGTTATCTTTTTCGTTGTGATTTGACGCTAATATGTTTTGCATTAAAAAAATTTTTTCAGTTGAAACAAGAAAAAAAAAAAGCTTTCTTACATAAAAAATACACAAAAAATAAATAAATAAATAAAAAAATAAATTAAATTAAACAAAAAAAAATGATTTTAAAGTGTTGCTTGCTCAGTGTGTGTGGCTTCTTTTGATCGAATAGTTTCTGTTGCTAATGTTAACAATTTTTATTTTCTTTTTCTTAAAAAAAAGTATATAAAATATATATTTTTTGTTATTAACAATTTTTTTTTAAATTTTTGTTTTAATTGTGTTTGTGGCTTAGTTGATGATACAAAAAAAAATGGATAACAATTTTTTTTTTGTTTGATTTTCACGTTGAATGACAAATGACATGTAAATGTTTTTCCGAGTTGTGAGTTACGTTTTGGTTTTTATGAGTTTTTTTATTTAATCAATCAAATTTATTTTTTTATTGGAATTCTTAATACATATCGAATGCGATATGTATACAGAATTTTACTAACTTAATTTGTTTACTTAAATATATATATATATATTTTTTAAATTAGTCCTAAGGAATTAATTAAAAAGAAATAAAAACAACATCAATTAAATTTACATATTTATTAATACCTTTTCCTTTTTTATTTTTTTCCTCCATACTCCACAAAAAAAACCAAAAAAAAACAACAAAATATATATGAAATATAATATTTTTTTTGAAACAAAAAAAAATCTCGTTTAAACAAAAAAAAATTGTATAATTTTGTAATTTAACGAAAAAAAAAAACGTATTCCTTCTCTTAAATCACTTTGGATACGAACAAAAAAAATCGAAACGAAAAAAACAAAAAAAAAAAAATATTGTATACTAATCGAAACAGATACGAGTTGTAAATGCATTTCGACAAGGACTTGATGCACGCTATGGCGAACACACGAATACATCTTTAGCTGAAGTTCTACGCAAACAGACTTCGCTTAGTAAACGTCTCTCACAGACATCGTCTATTGAGTATGCGGACAATATTCCAGACGAACTGACGATACCAGAAATTGACGTCGAAAGATTGTCATCACATAGTCATACTGAAACAGCTGTTTAGATCTATTTAAATGATTATTTTCTTTAAATTTATTTATTTTTTTTTTAATTTTTTATTTTTTTTTTTAAATTTAGAAATTCAAATTTTTTCTAAACTTATTATATTTTTTCATGTTCTATCTATCTTCTGCCCTTTATATTGTATATGCATATATTACATATATTTATACATTTCATACAAGTTGTCAGAGAGAAAAAAAATAAAAGAAAACAAAAATATAAAAAAAGAAAAGAAAGAAAACAAAATAAACATCTTGAGCAAAAGAAATATTTACTTCAAAGTGTACAAATCGGAGGAGAGAAGTCTTGGTTGTTCTTTGTTTTTGATCTTCTTATTTTTTGCTATTTCTTATTAATTAAAAAAAAAGAAAAGAAAAAAAACGCGAGAAATGGGATGACCGACTTTGAAGGTTTTTTTTTTTTTTTTGTAAATTTTGAGGTGAATATTTTTAAGATAGTCATTTGTAACAATTGATCACAACTCAGACAAGTAAGAATAGAGAAAGAAACAACAACTAGACTTAACTTAACTTCGTGAATTACTAAAATAAAAAAATTTAAAAAAAAAGAAAGAAATTTATATATATCCACACACACCCCATGTATATGATGTATATATACGTGAATTGTGTGTGTGGATATATATGTATACATAAGTTATCACTGCGTATGTGTAAAACTATTGTAGTTAAAAAAAACAAACATATTTTTAAATAAATTCTTGAAAAGCCAACAATAAAACTAGAGAAAACCAAAAAAAAACAAAAAAAACATGTTAATCTTCTTACTACAATTTAAAAGAAACAAAATAAACTAACATACACACGATTGATTGAAGATTATTATTTTTTTTTTCCTGAAGAACATTTAAGAAAACAATGGACTTATATAAAAATATGTTGAACGATACAGTGTGTGTGGTAGATTACAACAGAATACAACACATGAAACATAAATTATATAAATAAATCATATATAAACATATATATATATATATATATATAAATATATGTATATATATATATAAACGTGTATATACATATATACATTAAATTGTTATAAATAACTTTGTTAAATATATATATATACATAAAAGCCCAAGCAACTACATTAAGAAAGCGTTCAGAAAACTAAATAAAAAATTGAATTAAACACTAAAGAAAAAAACGAGAATATTTTACCAAAAAAAAAGAAATGTGTAAAAGCAAAAATATATGTTAAAAAAAATATAAGAAGAAGAAATGCTTTAAAAAGCCGTTATACGATAACACAAAGAATATTAAAAAAATTTAAATTATTAACGCAAAACATTAAAAAAAAAACATACGGACCTACTTACGAGGAAAACTATTTAAAAAAAAAACAAAAATGTACTTAGTTATCCACCCCGCCATATTCGCTCCCATCTACTCTTACCTTACAAATTAACAAAACATCTCCTTACTCATCACCCAGTCTCTCTTTCCTCTCTATCTCTCTCACTTATCCTGTCCTCAAAAAAATCACACGCGCACACATCCACTTAAGTGAAACAAAAATGTTAAACCAAAGGAAAAAAAAATATATAAATCATTTTTAATAAAAACAAAACAAAAATTTGTAATGAAGACTACAGCAGTTGGTAGAATTTAAAAAAAAAACATACATTTAAGCTTTAAATAAATGTTTTTTAAATTCATTTCAATTTATTTATTTATTTTTACTTTTTTTTATTCCGTGGTTATATATAATTTGTTTTTAAATTTAGTTTAAAATTAGCGCTAATCTATTTAAAATTGAAACACAAAAAAATGCTTATGTTGAAGAATTATTTTTTTTTATTTTATAATTTTATTTTAACTTTAACTGTTTATTGTTTTTTTTTCTGGTTTCTTAGAGATGCATAATGATTTGTGAAAGAAAAAAAAATGTGTATTCTTTTGAAGGAAAAAAAACTATTTAATAAAAAAAATTATAAAATTCTGTTTTCTTATATAGCTCTTCCGAAATAAATATAGAGATTACCAGGAATATTATTTTCTTTAAATTGTTTTTTTATTTTCATTTTTTGGTTTGAAAATGTTTCTGTTTTCGGTTTTCCTCCTTTTTTTTCATTTGTTTATTTTTTGTTCTTATCGTGGTCAAAAAAAAAAAACAAATATATGAAAGGCTAGATATTCTCATACCTGTTTAAACCCCCATATGAAATAAAAGGTTATTGCTGAGTATTTGCAGATCGAAAGGTAAGTCACTTTTTGAATGACTCGAGTTTTTTTTCTTCTTCCTCTTTTCTCTCTCTATCTCTCTCTACTACTGCCATCTACAGCCTTCTGTTTCGAATCTAATTTGAGATTTGCATTCTAAGTAAGTGCTGTAAGTTAGAAAAAAAACTTTAACCAAAAAAAAAAAAAACAATTCTAAATAATGTGCCTTTAAAAATCAAGAAAAATTTAAGAAAAACAAAAAAATACATGTTGTCCATAGTGATGCTTAATTTTCTTTTCGGAAGAGCTTAATCTTAAGTTTTTTTATCTCCTTAAGGGTAGGTAACTTTCTTGCGTTTATTCTTTTTTTTCTTTATTTATTTTTATTTATTTATTTAAAAAGCCTAACTTATAGTTAAAAATTATAAATTAGGCTTTTCTTCCGTTTTTAATTTGCTTCAAATCTTCTGTTGTTTTTTTCTTAAGTTACTTTTGTTGAAGTTGAATGTATATATAAAAAAAACTACACTTCCAAGGATAAAAAAAAACTGAATAAATCAACATTTGCGTGTATTTTTTTTGAAATTATAAAAAAAAAATTAACATAGAGCACCATTCATATATATATATATAAAACATAAACTATGTAAATATAAATATCTGCCAACCATAAGTTTTAAATTTAATATTTTGCAAAAATGGGACTAAACAAAAAAAAAATACTAGGAACCAAAAAAAACAGTTTAAATAAATCATACAAACAAAATGGTTTAAATAGTTCAAGAAATTCGAAAAAAATAAGTTTGCTTTGTGTGTGCGTGGATTTAATTTTTTTTCTAGCAACTAATTGGGGGAATAGGTTAATTTATTTGTGTTTTCTTTTCAATTATTTTATTTGTAAATTGTTAATGGTTGGTTTTTATTTTGTTTGTTTGGAAATTGAAAAAAAAAAACTGAAGAACAGCAAAAGAAAACGAAATAAAAAAAAACAAAATTATTTATGAAAGAATTTAAAAAAAAAATAAAATTTAAATATTATATAGTCTCAATATTTATTGTTGTCCACATTAAATAATGAATAAAATTATAATTATTAATTTATGTATACATATATATATATATACATATGTATATATACATACATATATATAATTATATTAATAGGCTATTTAAAAAAAAATGATAATGAAATTAATTAAATAAAAAAACAAAAAAAAAAAAAAAAAACACCAACATGTAAGAATATTATATGCAACCATAACATCAAATAAATTCCAGGTAATAAAACATAAAACAAAAGCAATCATCAGATGATACAAAATTTAAAAAAAGGACTAGATTCTAAATGTTATAACAATTTTAAGCTTATAGAGTTTTTGATTTTTTGTTGTTATTTTTTTTTTCGATTTGTTGTTATTTTATTTAAACTTATGTTAAATTTTTTCTTGTCGATAAAATCAAAGACCAACAAAAAACAAAATGAAAGAATAAAATACATTTTTACATAAAAATAAAAAGGAATGTGTACGTAAGCGCTATACATACATTTTAATTATGAGGAAAAAATAAAATTACAAAAAAATGGTTATAATACACTCTGCGCTATCGCATTTTTTTATATATATTATAGTTGTAAGAGAATATAACACCACAACCACCCGAAAATCAAAATGAAAAAAAAAAAAACAAAAAAAGCAACAACAACAACAACAAAATTAACGAAAAATATAAGCAATGCAAAAAAAAAAAATATTATCTTCTCCTTTTTTCCTGTCATTTCTGATCTGTCTTGAAATCTGATGCGACACTGCTTTGTTGATATTTTTTTTTTCTCAGTTCTTTTTTTGTAAAATTTAATTCTTTTTTTTCAAAAAAAAAAAAAAAAACAACAATTTTTCTTTGGATATGATGGTGAAATGCGTTGTTAAATTTTATGTTTGACAGTTCAATGATTTTTTGAACTAAAGCATGCAAGTGCCTTTATTTACTTACGTAACTCTGGGCGATCAAATTAATATTATTCACACATGTTTTTTGTAAATCTTTATGTTCTGAAAAAAAAAACAAAAAAAAATGCATGTGTGATAATATTGTCAGCCCAGATTTCTTGAAACTGGTGATTGGATACCCAGTTTTTGAAAAAAAAAAAAAAATTAATAAACATTTTCAAATCATATCCAACAATCTCTGTTTTCACATCTCCTCGCACAGTTAAGCAATTCTGCCTTCACTTAAGATCTGAATTTTAAAATAAATAAATTCCCCAAATCTCCAATGGGTGGATACAAAAAAATACAAAAGCGAGCAAACTGATTATTTACATACATTATATACATATATATGTGTTTAAAGAACAAATGAATATTAATCAAATAAATCATGAAAATGAGAATAAAAAAATTTAAGATATATATATATATACACACGAGTATATATAAAAAAATTCTGGGAGTCATTACTGATCATAGTACCTGACACTTGATGTTGTCTTCCTTAACGTAAAATGAGAAAAAATGAAAAAAAAAAATAACAATTAAACATAATAGCCGTTAAAATTAATGATTATGAATTTCAAACGAATGTTCCTTTTTTGTGTTGGGTTTTCCTTTTTTTTTTTTTCATTTATGAATGGAAATCAAATATTTTTGCCCATTTTTGTTCGTGTTTGGAATCCTTTCCCATGGGTCTACATTTCATTCAGAAAAAAAAAAAAGAAAAAAGAAAGCTTTCAAAAGAAGAAATACAAGATAGTTCATACACCAAATTTTAGCGGCTTATTGTATGTAAATAATAATGAAAAAAAAAACAAAAAACAAATTTAATATGATCGTTATATATAAATCCTGTGTCTTTAATATTTCCTCTTCATCCGAAAAAAACAAAAAAAAATAAATTGACTGTCTTTTAATTTTTTCTGCGTGTTGTATGTTCTCTCCGTTCACTCTCTGTTTAACTTTCTCCCAAAGGAAAACAAAAAACAAAAAGACAAGAACATAAGATCTGAAGAAAAAAAAATTTTCATCACTTTTTGTATATAACGATAAATTTAATGTTCTTGAAGTTATATATATATATATATTTCTTGTTTTCTACTTAAGTTTAAATTAGTTTTTGTGTCTTTAAAATATATGTGTGTATCCTTGCCTACAAAAAAAAACAAAAAAAATCCTGGAAAAAATAAACTAAAAGATTGCAAAAAAAAAAATACCAATAGTAAAAAATTTTAGAAATACAAATATAACTTAAATAAAAAATATTTCAATAATTATATGTAATCTTTATGAATTGTGGTGATCTGAAGTGTATTGTGTAAGCAGATTTCTAAGTTAAGTGTATCTTTCGTTGGTTCTTTCTTTCATCTGTTTGTTTTTTTTTTTTTTTTTTTTTTTCAAAAAGAAAAATTCCAAAAAATTTACTGCCAAGGCTATGCTTATACTCCTAACATTTTTTTTTCTCTAGAAAAAAAATTCCTTAACATTTGCTTAACATTTTCAATATCTTTAAACAATCATCAACTATCAAGAACATGTGTACCGATTATGCACATATGCTCGCATACGATTCCTCTCACATTTTTTTTCCTCTTCAAATCTATATTATGAACAAAGTATTTATATACTGTACGTATATATGTGTATACATATATCTGTGTATGTATATTTGAGGAATAAATAAAAAATTTAATAGTTTTTGTACAAAAAAAAAATAAATAAAAAATTGTTAGTTAAAAAAATAAAAAAAAATAAAAATTTTACTTAAAATATATATAAATTTATTTATATCCTTAAAAATATAAATAAATATATATATATTTGTGTATATAACACGGCCATTCAACACAATACACTACATCGAAACAAAAAAAAAGAAAAAAATGAAAACAAATTAAATTTCCACCAGAAAAAAAATGAAGAGAAATCCAAATACTAAATGATATAAAAAAAAACATAAATTATTTAAACAATATTAAAAAAAAATATTCATTAATTAAATTAACTTCATGCATACATATACTAAATACTTGTGTTTGAGGTATTGTTATTTATCATGAAAGTTGCAAACAAAAAATAAAAAATCAGACAAACTATTTAAATAAATTTAGAACAACAAGACAAGAATAAACTTAAATATAAATAAAAAAATAAATAAATAAATATTTATAATCCATTCATTCGAATAGAATGTTAAAAAAGAAAACATTTATAGGAAGTAACAGAAATATGTAAATAATTTCTAACTGCAAATTCAACTTGGCAGTCCTATCTGTCGCTGTTATTTTATTCTTTTAGGTGCTATATAGGATGTATTTGTTTTTTTTTTAAGATTAAATATAATTATTTTTTTTTTCATTTTTAAGAAATATGTATATTGTTTTGCTGGTTGAAGAAAAAATATCTTTTGGCGTTGGCCATCTTCACAGACTTTGTTATCGATTTATTCTCTCTCTCGTATCTCCCTCTCTCTCTCTCTCTCAACTGTTGGCAGAGCATTACAATATGGCCTACATCGAGTAGGCATTTTTCTTTGGTGATCTCTATATCCCAACTAGGAGGTCAAAGTTTCAACTACGTGGATGGAGGTCCCAGGTTCGAATCCCAGTGAAATCGAATCTGGTCCACAATTTGAAACACCTTAAAAGTCGTTAAGAGAATTTTTTTTTTCAAAAATTACCTGCTTTCTTTGTCTTTTTTTGCTATATCTCGGAAACTATTGGACGTAGATTCACAAATAAGGGCTGAAAATGTTCGTCTTGAACCCCTGCATCAAGTAAGATCCGACGCCAGCTGCACCGTTTTCGAGATATGGTGCATTTTTCTGAATTAATTGCTTTTTTCGACCTTTCTGAAGCCATTTTTTGGCTATATCTCGGAAACTGTTTGACCTACGTCCATAAAAAAGGTATCAAAATGTTCGTATTGAACGTCGGCATAAAAAATATAGACAAGAAAATTTAAGCCAGACGCACCGTTTTCGAGATATGGCGACCTGTTTTCAAAAATTACCTGATATTTTCGTCCTTTTTGATCCTGGTTTTTTGGCTATATCTCGGAAATTACTGGACGTAGAATCACAAAAGTTGCTTCAAAATGTTTGTATTGAACGCTGCTAGGATGGCTGAAAGTCGTACCAGCGAGACATTTTTCTATGAAAAATTATGTCCTTTTTTTGATCCTGTGTGATCCTGCGACAATGAATCCTTGCAAATTTATGATTTTTGCTTCGAGTACTATCCACCCTACGATCCCTGTCCATTTTCGAAACGGAATTCGTCGAATTTTTGAAAATCGAAAAAAATGTCATGTTTTCACCGAAAAATGCAGTCAATTGCGACACTTCGGGGTCGACTTTTTCTCTGAGTTTGTGTCGATTTTTTAAAAATCCAAATTTGGATAAAATTCTTTGGATATATCGGTAGAGAGTCCGTATTTGATGATAAATCTGAAATTTGAACGAATTTGGACAAAGGATATGGTCAAAAAGTTGAAAAAGGACTAAGACAAAACGGAAATAACCTCATTTTGGTGACGTTTTTTGGCTATAACTTGAAAACTATGGGGCGTAGGGCCATAAATGATACATCAAAATGTTTGTAGTGAACTCCTGCATAAATGTTGTTATGGTGCGAATTCATGCTAGATTCACCGTTTTCGAGATGTGGTGCATTTTTTTCGAATTAATTGCTTTTTTCGTCCTTTCTGATGTCATTTTTTGGCTATAACTCGAAAACAGTTGGACCTACGGCAACAAATGAGGCATCAAAGTGTTCGTAGTGAACCCCTGCATACCCGTCGCCATCCTATTTCCCCCTCAAGATAAGTCCAATAAACTAAGCAAATCTTCGAACCTCCTGAAGCAAAAGTGCCTGAGAACTTCCTCGAACACATGATTTCTGTTTTGCCCGTGCAGAACCAAAATATGCCCTCGAACAGTTCAAAGACATGACCTTAACATTATTTCCATCGCTTGCACGACAATCCTTGTAGCAAGTGTAGCTCTAATCAAAGGCAAAGAATTTGCAATTTTCATGTTTTTTTGGTCTCCCCCAAAAACTTGAACCTCGGTCTCTTATAATTATCCCTTTTTTTCTTTCATTGGTACCCTCCATAGACAAGCCAAAAAAAAAATTCTTCGGTGCTCTGTAAAAATTAAAATTGATTGCGAAATGAAACATGAGTTAGATACCAAAGACCATGACCTACCATGTTACAAGACCTTCAACTTGATGCAAACAAAAGGAAACACAAATCAAATTACTTCTCCTCTATGACATTCTATTAGTATGTAATCTTAAGCTGGTATCATACTAAAAACTAACAAAAAAACTCCACGGAATATGTACACATACACTTATGCATTCCGTTCAGATTTAAAATGCATCAGTGTATGTCTACACCACCAATTCCGAAACCTAAACCAAAGAAAAACAAAAAACAAAAAAACAAGCACTGTATTGTAACAAAAACAAAAAAAAAGAACAAAAAATAACGAGCATCCAAGATTATTACTAAACTAAATGAAAAAAATGAATAAGAAAAAAAAAACAAAAAAAAAAAAGATCAAGTAATCATTATGTAGTCAAATAGTTAATAAGTTTCTTCATCTGCCTTTTAAATAACGCTCTATGCACTTTTGTATTAATACAACCTATTATAAAATAAATAAAAGAAAAAAAAATAAACAATAATAAAATTATGTAAGACAGACAAACCAAAAACAGAAAACAAGAAAAAAACGAAGAAAAACTTACTAAATGAAAAAAAACAAAAAAAAACATGAATTTAGAGAACTAATATGAAAGAGATAAGTAAACCATTAAACAGTTTAACAATTAAATGAAAATAAGTAAATAAAATAAATGAAAAGATAAACAACAAAAAGTAAAAATAAAATAATTCAATTGACTATAGAAGAAGATACAAATTCGAGATTAGATATACTAATTTGTTAAATGAAAAACATAAAAAATAAATGAAAAAAAAAAAATAAGTGGCCGTCTTTTATTGATACATTCCTTTCAGCAGTTCATCGGGAAGCATCTCCTGGGCCGCATAGGCCAACTTTTCGACGTACTCCTGCGATATAGGCATTTTTGCCAATGTGCCTACTTTGACTTTGAATATCTCGGGAACGGGGGGACGCAGGAAAAAAGTAATGATAGGGGGTTGTAGGTAATGACTTCGTCTTCAAAGCATGCAAAGTTAGAAACCGAAAATCGACCGATTTGTGTAGAATTTCTGGGAAAATAAGTTTCGTTTTTGGAAAAAACGCCATATCTCGGAAACGGTGCGTCCAATCGCAATTTGGCTTTTGATTAAATCTTTTTTTCAAACATACACCACCGGATGACGCAACTTTTAAGCCAAAATTCATGGCGCTAGGTGCAATAGAACCCCACTTTTGGGCAAACATAAGGTGGTGTTCGACCAAAAAACCAGTATGCTCTGGAGGTGCATAATTTGACTTTGAATATCTCGGGAACGGGGGGACGCAGGAAAAAAGTAATGATAGGGGGTTGTAGGTAATGACTTCGTCTTCAAGGCATGCAAAGTTAGAAATCGGAAATCGACTGATTTGTGTAGAATTTCTGGGAAAATAAGTTTCGTTTTTGGAAAAAACGCCATATCTCGGAAACGGTGCGTCCAATCGCAATTTGGCTTTTGATTAAATCTTTTTTTCAAACATACACCACCGGATGACGCAACTTTTAAGCCAAAATTCACGGCTCTAGCTCCAATAGAACCCCACTTTTGGCCAAGAATAAGGTGGTGTTCGACCGAAAAACCATCATGCTCTGGAGGTGCATAATTTGACTTTGAATATCTCGGGAACGGGGGGACGCAGGAAAAAAGTAATGATAGGGGGTTGTAGGTAATGACTTCGTCTTCAAAGCATGCAAAGTTAGAAATCGAAAATCGACCGATTTATGTAGAATTTCTGGGAAAATAAGTTTCGTTTTTGGAAAAAACGCCATATCTCGGAAACGGTGCGTCCAATCGCAATTTGCCTTTTGGTTAAGCTTTTTTTCAAACATACACCACCGGATGACGCAACTTTTAAGCCAAAATTCACGGCTCTAGCTCCAATAGAACCCCACTTTTGGCCAAAAATAAGGTGGTGTTCGACCAAAAACCAGAATGCTCTGGAGGTGCATACTTTGACTTTGAATATCTCGGGAACGGGCGGACGCAGGAAAAAAGTAATGATAGGGGGTTGTAGGTAATGACTTCGTCTTCAAGGCATGCAGAGTTAGAAATCGGAAATCGACCGATTTGTGTAGAATTTCTGGGAAAATAAGTTTCGTTTTTGGAAAAAACGCCATATCTCGGAAACGGTGCGTCCAATCGCAATTTGGCTTTTGGTTAAATCTTTTTTTCAAACATACATCACCGCATGACGCAACTTTTAAGCCAAAAATCATGGCGCTAGGTGCAATAGAACCCCACTTTTGGGCAAACATAAGGTGGTGTTCGACCAAAAAACCAGTATGCTCTGGAGGTGCATAATTTGACTTTGAATATCTCGGGAACGGAGGGACGCACAAAAAAAGTAATGATAGGGGGTTGTAGGTAATGACTTCGTCTTCAAGGCATGCAAAGTTAGAAATCGGAAATCGCCTGATTTGTGTCGAATTTCTGGGAAAATAACTTTCGTTTTTGGAAAAAACGCCATATCTCGGAAACGGTGCGTCCAATCGCAATTTGCCTTTTGGTTAAGCTTTTTTTCAAACATACCCGACCGGATGACGCAACTTTTAAGCCAAAAATCATGGCGCTAGGTGCAATAGAACCCCACTTTTGGGCAAACATAAGGTGGTGGTCGACCAAAAAACCAGTATGCTCTGGAGGTGCATACTTTGACTTTGAATATCTCGGGAACGGAGGGACGCACAAAAAAAGTAATGATAGGGGGTTGTAGGTAATGACTTCGTCTTCAAGGCATGCAAAGTTAGAAATCGGAAATCGCCTGATTTGTGTCGAATTTCTGGGAAAATAACTTTCGTTTTTGGAAAAAACGCCATATCTCGGAAACGGTGCGTCCAATCGCAATTTGCCTTTTGGTTAAGCTTTTTTCAAACATACCCGACCGGATGACGCAACTTTTAAGCCAAAAATCATGGCGCTAGGTGCAATAGAACCCCACTTTTGGGCAAACATAAGGTGGTGTTCGACCAAAAAACCAGTATGCTCTGGAGGTGCATACTTTGACTTTGAATATCTCGTAAACGGAGGGACGCACAAAAAAAGTAATGATAGGGGGTTGTAGGTAATGACTTCGTCTTCAAGGCATGCAAAGTTCGAAATCGGAAATCGCCTGATTTGTGTCGAATTTCTGGGAAAATAACTTTCGTTTTTGGAAAAAACGCCATATCTCGGAAACGGTGCGTCCAATCGCAATTTGCCTTTTGGTTAAGCTTTTTTTCAAACATACCCGACCGGATGACGCAACTTTTAAGCCAAAAATCATGGCGCTAGGTGCAATAGAACCCCACTTTTGGGCAAACATAAGGTGGTGTTCGACCAAAAAACCAGTATGCTCTGGAGGTGCATACTTTGACTTTGAATATCTCGGGAACGGAGGGACGCACAAAAAAAGTAATGATAGGGGGTTGTAGGTAATGACTTCGTCTTCAAGGCATGCAAAGTTAGAAATCGGAAATCGCCTGATTTGTGTCGAATTTCTGGGAAAATAACTTTCGTTTTTGGAAAAAACGCCATATCTCGGAAACGGTGCGTCCAATCGCAATTTGCCTTTTAGTTAAGCTTTTTTTCAAACATACCCGACCGGATGACGCAACTTTTAAGCCAAAAATCATGGCGCTAGGTGCAATAGAACCCCACTTTTGGGCAAACATAAGGTGGTGTTCGACCAAAAAACCAGTATGCTCTGGAGGTGCATACTTTGACTTTGAATATCTCGGGAACGGAGGGACGCACAAAAAAAGTAATGATAGGGGGTTGTAGGTAATGACTTCGTCTTCAAGGCATGCAAAGTTCGAAATCGGAAATCGCCTGATTTGTGTCGAATTTCTGGGAAAATAACTTTCGTTTTTGGAAAAAACGCCATATCTCGGAAACGGTGCGTCCAATCGCAATTTGCCTTTTAGTTAAGCTTTTTTTCAAACATACCCGACCGGATGACGCAACTTTTAAGCCAAAAATCATGGCGCTAGGTGCAATAGAACCCCACTTTTGGGCAAACATAAGGTGGTGTTCGACCAAAAAACCAGTATGCTCTGGAGGTGCATACTTTGACTTTGAATATCTCGGGAACGGAGGGACGCACAAAAAAAGTAATGATAGGGGGTTGTAGGTAATGACTTCGTCTTCAAAGCATGCAAAGTTAGAAACCGAAAATCGACCGATTTGTGTAGAATTTCTGGGAAAATAAGTTTCGTTTTTGGAAAAAACGCCATATCTCGGAAACGGTGCGTCCAATCGCAATTTGGCTTTTGATTAAATCTTTTTTTCAAACATACACCACCGGATGACGCAACTTTTAAGCCAAAATTCATGGCGCTAGGTGCAATAGAACCCCACTTTTGGGCAAACATAAGGTGGTGTTCGACCAAAAAACCAGTATGCTCTGGAGGTGCATAATTTGACTTTGAATATCTCGGGAACGGAGGGACGCACAAAAAAAGTAATGATAGGGGGTTGTAGGTAATGACTTCGTCTTCAAGGCATGCAAAGTTAGAAATCGGAAATCGCCTGATTTGTGTCGAATTTCTGGGAAAATAACATTCGTTTTTGGAAAAAACGCCATATCTCGGAAACGGTGCGTCCAATCGCAATTTGCCTTTTTGTTAAGCTTTTTTTCAAACATACCCGACCGGATGACGCAACTTTTAAGCCAAAAATCATGGCGCTAGGTGCAATAGAACCCCACTTTTGGGCAAGCATAAGGTGGTGTTCGACCAAAAAACCAGTATGCTCTGGAGGTGCATACTTTGACTTTGAATATCTCGGGAACGGAGGGACGCACAAAAAAAGTAATGATAGGGGGTTGTAGGTAATGACTTCGTCTTCAAGGCATGCAAAGTTCGAAATCGGAAATCGCCTGATTTGTGTCGAATTTCTGGGAAAATAACTTTCGTTTTTGGAAAAAACGCCATATCTCGGAAACGGTGCGTCCAATCGCAATTTGCCTTTTAGTTAAGCTTTTTTTCAAACATACCCGACCGGATGACGCAACTTTTAAGCCAAAAATCATGGCGCTAGGTGCAATAGAACCCCACTTTTGGGCAAACATAAGGTGGTGTTCGACCAAAAAACCAGTATGCTCTGGAGGTGCATACTTTGACTTTGAATATCTCGGGAACGGAGGGACGCACAAAAAAAGTAATGATAGGGGGTTGTAGGTAATGACTTCGTCTTCAAGGCATGCAAAGTTAGAAATCGGAAATCGCCTGATTTGTGTCGAATTTCTGGGAAAATAACTTTCGTTTTTGGAAAAAACGCCATATCTCGGAAACGGTGCGTCCAATCGCAATTTGCCTTTTGGTTAAGCTTTTTTTCAAACATACCCGACCGGATGACGCAACTTTTAAGCCAAAAATCATGGCGCTAGGTGCAATAGAACCCCACTTTTGGGCAAACATAAGGTGGTGTTCGACCAAAAAACCAGTATGCTCTGGAGGTGCATACTTTGACTTTGAATATCTCGGGAACGGAGGGACGCACAAAAAAAGTAATGATAGGGGGTTGTAGGTAATGACTTCGTCTTCAAGGCATGCAAAGTTAGAAATCGGAAATCGCCTGATTTGTGTCGAATTTCTGGGAAAATAACTTTCGTTTTTGGAAAAAACGCCATATCTCGGAAACGGTGCGTCCAATCGCAATTTGCCTTTTAGTTAAGCTTTTTTTCAAACATACCCGACCGGATGACGCAACTTTTAAGCCAAAAATCATGGCGCTAGGTGCAATAGAACCCCACTTTTGGGCAAACATAAGGTGGTGTTCGACCAAAAAACCAGTATGCTCTGGAGGTGCATACTTTGACTTTGAATATCTCGGGAACGGAGGGACGCACAAAAAAAGTAATGATAGGGGGTTGTAGGTAATGACTTTGTCTTCAAGGCATGCAAAGTTCGAAATCGGAAATCGCCTGATTTGTGTCGAATTTCTGGGAAAATAACTTTCGTTTTTGGAAAAAACGCCATATCTCGGAAACGGTGCGTCCAATCGCAATTTGCCTTTTGGTTAAGCTTTTTTTCAAACATACCCGACCGGATGACGCAACTTTTAAGCCAAAAATCATGGCGCTAGGTGCAATAGAACCCCACTTTTGGGCAAACATAAGGTGGTGTTCGACCAAAAAACCAGTATGCTCTGGAGGTGCATACTTTGACTTTGAATATCTCGGGAACGGAGGGACGCACAAAAAAAGTAATGATAGGGGGTTGTAGGTAATGACTTCGTCTTCAAGGCATGCAAAGTTAGAAATCGGAAATCGCCTGATTTGTGTCGAATTTCTGGGAAAATAACTTTCGTTTTTGGAAAAAACGCCATATCTCGGAAACGGTGCGTCCAATCGCAATTTGCCTTTTAGTTAAGCTTTTTTTCAAACATACCCGACCGGATGACGCAACTTTTAAGCCAAAAATCATGGCGCTAGGTGCAATAGAACCCCACTTTTGGGCAAACATAAGGTGGTGTTCGACCAAAAAACCAGTATGCTCTGGAGGTGCATACTTTGACTTTGAATATCTCGGGAACGGAGGGACGCACAAAAAAAGTAATGATAGGGGGTTGTAGGTAATGACTTCGTCTTCAAGGCATGCAAAGTTAGAAATCGGAAATCGCCTGATTTGTGTCGAATTTCTGGGAAAATAACTTTCGTTTTTGGAAAAAACGCCATATCTCGGAAACGGTGCGTCCAATCGCAATTTGCCTTTTGGTTAAGCTTTTTTTCAAACATACCCGACCGGATGACGCAACTTTTAAGCCAAAAATCATGGCGCTAGGTGCAATAGAACCCCACTTTTGGGCAAACATAAGGTGGTGTTCGACCAAAAAACCAGTATGCTCTGGAGGTGCATACTTTGACTTTGAATATCTCGGGAACGGAGGGACGCACAAAAAAAGTAATGATAGGGGGTTGTAGGTAATGACTTCGTCTTCAAGGCATGCAAAGTTCGAAATCGGAAATCGCCTGATTTGTGTCGAATTTCTGGGAAAATAACTTTCGTTTTTGGAAAAAACGCCATATCTCGGAAACGGTGCGTCCAATCGCAATTTGCCTTTTAGTTAAGCTTTTTTTCAAACATACCCGACCGGATGACGCAACTTTTAAGCCAAAAATCATGGCGCTAGGTGCAATAGAACCCCACTTTTGGGCAAACATAAGGTGGTGTTCGACCAAAAAACCAGTATGCTCTGGAGGTGCATACTTTGACTTTGAATATCTCGGGAACGGAGGGACGCACAAAAAAAGTAATGATAGGAGGTTGTAGGTAATGACTTTGTCTTCAAGGCATGCAAAGTTCGAAATCGGAAATCGCCTGATTTGTGTCGAATTTCTGGGAAAATATCTTTCGTTTTTGGAAAAAACGCCATATCTCGGAAACGGTGCGTCCAATCGCAATTTGCCTTTCAGTTAAGCTTTTTTTCAAACATACCCGACCGGATGACGCAACTTTTAAGCCAAAAATCATGGCGCTAGGTGCAATAGAACCCCACTTTTGGGCAAACATAAGGTGGTGTTCGACCAAAAAACCAGTATGCTCTGGAGGTGCATACTTTGACTTTGAATATCTCGGGAACGGAGGGACGCACAAAAAAAGTAATGATAGGGGGTTGTAGGTAATGACTTCGTCTTCAAGGCATGCAAAGTTCGAAATCGGAAATCGCCTGATTTGTGTCGAATTTCTGGGAAAATAACTTTCGTTTTTGGAAAAAACGCCATATCTCGGAAACGGTGCGTCCAATCGCAATTTGCCTTTTGGTTAAGCTTTTTTTCAAACATACCCGACCGGATGACGCAACTTTTAAGCCAAAAATCATGGCGCTAGGTGCAATAGAACCCCACTTTTGGGCAAACATAAGGTGGTGTTCGACCAAAAAACCAGTATGCTCTGGAGGTGCATACTTTGACTTTGAATATCTCGGGAACGGAGGGACGCACAAAAAAAGTAATGATAGGGGGTTGTAGGTAATGACTTCGTCTTCAAGGCATGCAAAGTTCGAAATCGGAAATCGCCTGATTTGTGTCGAATTTCTGGGAAAATAACTTTCGTTTTTGGAAAAAACGCCATATCTCGGAAACGGTGCGTCCAATCGCAATTTGCCTTTTGGTTAAGCTTTTTTTCAAACATACCCGACCGGATGACGCAACTTTTAAGCCAAAAATCATGGCGCTAGGTGCAATAGAACCCCACTTTTGGGCAAACATAAGGTGGTGGTCGACCAAAAAACCAGTATGCTCTGGAGGTGCATACTTTGACTTTGAATATCTCGGGAACGGAGGGACGCACAAAAAAAGTAATGATAGGGGGTTGTAGGTAATGACTTCGTCTTCAAGGCATGCAAAGTTCGAAATCGGAAATCGCCTGATTTGTGTCGAATTTCTTTGAAAATAACTTTCGTTTTTGGAAAAAACGCCATATCTCGGAAACGGTGCGTCCAATCGCAATTTGCCCTTTAGTTAAGCTTTTTTTCAAACATACCCGACCGGATGACGCAACTTTTAAGCCAAAAATCATGGCGCTAGGTGCAATAGAACCCCACTTTTGGGCAAACATAAGGTGGTGTTCGACCAAAAAACCAGTATGCTCTGGAGGTGCATACTTTGACTTTGAATATCTCGGGAACGGAGGGACGCACAAAAAAAGTAATGATAGGGGGTTGTAGGTAATGACTTCGTCTTCAAGGCATGCAAAGTTCGAAATCGGAAATCGCCTGATTTGTGTCGAATTTCTGGGAAAATAACTTTCGTTTTTGGAAAAAACGCCATATCTCGGAAACGGTGCGTCCAATCGCAATTTGCCTTTTGGTTAAGCTTTTTTTCAAACATACCCGACCGGATGACGCAACTTTTAAGCCAAAAATCATGGCGCTAGGTGCAATAGAACCCCACTTTTGGGCAAACATAAGGTGGTGTTCGACCAAAAAACCAGTATGCTCTGGAGGTGCATACTTTGACTTTGAATATCTCGGGAACGGAGGGACGCACAAAAAAAGTAATGATAGGGGGTTGTAGGTAATGACTTCGTCTTCAAGGCATGCAAAGTTAGAAATCGGAAATCGCCTGATTTGTGTCGAATTTCTGGGAAAATAACTTTCGTTTTTGGAAAAAACGCCATATCTCGGAAACGGTGCGTCCAATCGCAATTTGCCTTTTGGTTAAGCTTTTTTTCAAACATACCCGACCGGATGACGCAACTTTTAAGCCAAAAATCATGGCGCTAGGTGCAATAGAACCCCACTTTTGGGCAAACATAAGGTGGTGTTCGACCAAAAAACCAGTATGCTCTGGAGGTGCATACTTTGACTTTGAATATCTCGGGAACGGGGGGACGCACAAAAAAAGTAATGATAGGGGGTTGTAGGTAATGACTTCGTCTTCAAGGCATGCAAAGTTCGAAATCGGAAATCGACCGATTTGTGTAGAATTTCTGGGAAAATAACTTTCGTTTTTGGAAAAAACGCCATATCTCGGAAACGGTGCGTCCAATCGCAATTTGCCTTTTCGTTAAGCTTTTTTTCCAACATACCCGACCGGATGACGCAACTTTTAAGCCAAAAATCATGGCGCTAGGTGCAATAGAACCCCACTTTTGGGCAAACATAAGGTGGTGTTCGACCAAAAAACCAGTATGCTCTGGAGGTGCATACTTTGACTTTGAATATCTCCGGAACGAAGGGACGCAGGAAAAAAGTAATGATAGGGGGTTGTAGGTAATGACTTCGTCTTCAAGGCATGCAAAGTTCGAAATCGGAAATCGCCTGATTTGTGTCGAATTTCTGGGAAAATAACTTTCGTTTTTGGAAAAAACGCCATATCTCGGAAACGGTGCGTCCAATCGCAATTTGCCTTTTAGTTAAGCTTTTTTTCAAACATACCCGACCGGATGACGCAACTTTTAAGCCAAAAATCATGGCGCTAGGTGCAATAGAACCCCACTTTTGGGCAAACATAAGGTGGTGTTCGACCAAAAAACCAGTATGCTCTGGAGGTGCATACTTTGACTTTGAATATCTCGGGAACGGAGGGACGCACAAAAAAAGTAATGATAGGGGGTTGTAGGTAATGACTTCGTCTTCAAGGCATGCAAAGTTCGAAATCGGAAATCGCCTGATTTGTGTCGAATTTCTGGGAAAATAACTTTCGTTTTTGGAAAAAACGCCATATCTCGGAAACGGTGCGTCCAATCGCAATTTGCCTTTTGGTTAAGCTTTTTTTCAAACATACCCGACCGGATGACGCAACTTTTAAGCCAAAAATCATGGCGCTAGGTGCAATAGAACCCCACTTTTGGGCAAACATAAGGTGGTGTTCGACCAAAAAACCAGTATGCTCTGGAGGTGCATACTTTGACTTTGAATATCTCGGGAACGGAGGGACGCACAAAAAAAGTAATGATAGGAGGTTGTAGGTAATGACTTTGTCTTCAAGGCATGCAAAGTTCGAAATCGGAAATCGCCTGATTTGTGTCGAATTTCTGGGAAAATATCTTTCGTTTTTGGAAAAAACGCCATATCTCGGAAACGGTGCGTCCAATCGCAATTTGCCTTTCAGTTAAGTTTTTTTTCAAACATACCCGACCGGATGACGCAACTTTTAAGCCAAAAATCATGGCGCTAGGTGCAATAGAACCCCACTTTTGGGCAAACATAAGGTGGTGTTCGACCAAAAAACCAGTATGCTCTGGAGGTGCATACTTTGACTTTGAATATCTCGGGAACGGAGGGACGCACAAAAAAAGTAATGATAGGGGGTTGTAGGTAATGACTTCGTCTTCAAGGCATGCAAAGTTCGAAATCGGAAATCGCCTGATTTGTGTCGAATTTCTGGGAAAATAACTTTCGTTTTTGGAAAAAACGCCATATCTCGGAAACGGTGCGTCCAATCGCAATTTGCCTTTTCGTTAAGCTTTTTTTCAAACATACCCGACCGGATGACGCAACTTTTAAGCCAAAAATCATGGCGCTAGGTGCAATAGAACCCCACTTTTGGGCAAACATAAGGTGGTGTTCGACCAAAAAACCAGTATGCTCTGGAGGTGCATACTTTGACTTTGAATATCTCGGGAACGGAGGGACGCACAAAAAAAGTAATGATAGGGGGTTGTAGGTAATGACTTCGTCTTCAAGGCATGCAAAGTTCGAAATCGGAAATCGCCTGATTTGTGTCGAATTTCTGGGAAAATAACTTTCGTTTTTGGAAAAAACGCCATATCTCGGAAACGGTGCGTCCAATCGCAATTTGCCTTTTGGTTAAGCTTTTTTTCAAACATACCCGACCGGATGACGCAACTTTTAAGCCAAAAATCATGGCGCTAGGTGCAATAGAACCCCACTTTTGGGCAAACATAAGGTGGTGTTCGACCAAAAAACCAGTATGCTCTGGAGGTGCATACTTTGACTTTGAATATCTCGGGAACGGAGGGACGCACAAAAAAAGTAATGATAGGGGGTTGTAGGTAATGACTTCGTCTTCAAGGCATGCAAAGTTCGAAATCGGAAATCGCCTGATTTGTGTCGAATTTCTTTGAAAATAACTTTCGTTTTTGGAAAAAACGCCATATCTCGGAAACGGTGCGTCCAATCGCAATTTGCCCTTTGGTTAAGCTTTTTTTCAAACATACCCGACCGGATGACGCAACTTTTAAGCCAAAAATCATGGCGCTAGGTGCAATAGAACCCCACTTTTGGGCAAACATAAGGTGGTGTTCGACCAAAAAACCAGTATGCTCTGGAGGTGCATACTTTGACTTTGAATATCTCGGGAACGGAGGGACGCACAAAAAAAGTAATGATAGGGGGTTGTAGGTAATGACTTCGTCTTCAAGGCATGCAAAGTTCGAAATCGGAAATCGCCTGATTTGTGTCGAATTTCTGGGAAAATAACTTTCGTTTTTGGAAAAAACGCCATATCTCGGAAACGGTGCGTCCAATCGCAATTTGCCTTTTTGTTAAGCTTTTTTTCAAACATACCCGACCGGATGACGCAACTTTTAAGCCAAAAATCATGGCGCTAGGTGCAATAGAACCCCACTTTTGGGCAAACATAAGGTGGTGTTCGACCAAAAAACCAGTATGCTCTGGAGGTGCATACTTTGACTTTGAATATCTCGGGAACGGAGGGACGCACAAAAAAAGTAATGATAGGGGGTTGTAGGTAATGACTTCGTCTTCAAGGCATGCAAAGTTCGAAATCGGAAATCGCCTGATTTGTGTCGAATTTCTGGGAAAATAACTTTCGTTTTTGGAAAAAACGCCATATCTCGGAAACGGTGCGTCCAATCGCAATTTGCCTTTTAGTTAAGCTTTTTTTCAAACATACCCGACCGGATGACGCAACTTTTAAGCCAAAAATCATGGCGCTAGGTGCAATAGAACCCCACTTTTGGGCAAACATAAGGTGGTGTTCGACCAAAAAACCAGTATGCTCTGGAGGTGCATACTTTGACTTTGAATATCTCGGGAACGGAGGGACGCAGGAAAAAAGTAATGATAGGGGGTTGTAGGTAATGACTTCGTCTTCAAGGCATGCAAAGTTCGAAATCGGAAATCGCCTGATTTGTGTCGAATTTCTGGGAAAATAACTTTCGTTTTTGGAAAAAACGCCATATCTCGGAAACGGTGCGTCCAATCGCAATTTGCCTTTTGGTTAAGCTTTTTTTCAAACATACCCGACCGGATGACGCAACTTTTAAGCCAAAAATCATGGCGCTAGGTGCAATAGAACATCGTCGGGATATCGCGTCGAAATCGCGACGAAAACGCGTCGGAACATCGTCGGGATATCGCGTCGAAATCGCGACGAAAACGCGTCGGAACATCGCCGGGGTATCGCGTCGAAATCGCGACGAAAACGCGTCGGAAACGCGTCGGAATATCTTCGGGATATCGCGTCGAAATCGCGACGAAAACGCGTCGAAAACCCGTCGGAAACGCGTCGGAACATCGTCGGGATATCGCGTCGGAAACGCGACGAAAACGCGTCGGAACATCGTCGGGATATCGCGACGAAAACGCGTTGGAAACGCGTCGGAACATCGTCGGGATATCGCGTCGGAAACGCGACGAAAACGCGTCGGAACATCGTCGGGATATCGCGTCGAAATCGCGACGAAAACGCGTCGAAAACCCGTCGGAAACGCGTCGGAACATCGTCGGGATATCGCGTCGGAAACGCGACGAAAACGCGTCGGAACATCGTCGATATATCGCGTCGAAATCGCGACGAAAACGCGTCGGAACATCGTCGGGATATCGCGTCGAAATCGCGACGAAAACGCGTCGAAAACCCGTCGGAAACACGTCGGAACATCTTCGGGATATCGCGACAAAAACGCGTCGAAAACCCGTCGGAAACGCGTCGGAACATCGTCGGGATATCGCGTCGAAATCGCGACGAAAACGCGTTGGAAACGCGTCGGAACATCGCCGGGATATCGCGTCGAAATCGCGACGAAAACGCGTCGAAAACCCGTCGGAAACGCGTCGGAACATCTTCGGGATATCGCGTCGAAAACGCGTCGAAAACCCGTCGGAAACGCGTCGGAACATCGTCGGGATATCGCGTCGAAATCGCGACGAAAACGCGTCGAAAACGCGTCGGAACATCGTCGGGATATCGCGTCGGAAACGCGACGAAAACGCGTCGGAACATCGTCGGGATATCGCGTCGAAATCGCGACGAAAACGCGTCGAAAACCCGTCGGAAACGCGTCGATATATCGCGTCGGAAACGCGTCAGAACATCGTCGGGATATCGCGTCGAAATCGCGACGAAAACGCGTCGGAACATCGCCGGGATATCGCGTCGAAATCGCGACGAAAACGCGTCGAAAACGCGTCGGAAACGCGTCGGAACATCTTCGGGATATCGCGTCGAAATCGCGACGAAAACGCGTCGGAACATCGTCGGGATATCGCGTCGAAATCGCGACGAAAACGCGTCGAAAACCCGTCGGAAACACGTCGGAACATCTTCGGAATATCGCGACGAAAACGCGTCGAAAACCCGTCGGAAACGCGTCGGAACATCGTCGGGATATCGCGTCGGAAACGCGACGAAAACGCGTCGGAACAACGTCGGGATATCGCGTCGAAATCGCGACGAAATCGCGTCGGAACATCGCCAGGATATCGCGTCGAAATCGCGACGAAAACGCGTCGAAAACCCGTCGGAAACACGTCGGAACATCTTCGGGATATCGCGACAAAAACGCGTCGAAAACCCGTCGGAAACGCGTCGGAACATCGTCGGGATATCGCGTCGAAATCGCGACGAAAACCCGTCGGAAACGCGTCGGAACATCTTCGGGATATCGCGTCGAAAACGCGTCGAAAACCCGTCGGAAACGCGTCGGAACATCGTCGGGATATCGCGTCGAAATCGCGACGAAAACGCGTCGAAAACGCGTCGGAACATCGTCGGGATATCGCGTCGGAAACGCGACGAAAACGCGTCGGAACATCGTCGGGATATCGCGTCGAAATCGCGACGAAAACGCGTCGAAAACCCGTCGGAAACGCGTCGATATATCGCGTCGGAAACGCGTCAGAACATCGTCGGGATATCGCGTCGAAATCGCGACGAAAACGCGTCGGAACATCGTCGGGACATCGCGTCGAAATCGCGACGAAAACGCGTCGAAAACCCGTCGGAAACGCGTCGATATATCGCGTCGGAAACGCGTCAGAACATCGTCGGGATATCGCGTCGAAATCGCGACGAAAACGCGTCGGAACATCGTCGGGATATCGCGTCGAAATCGCGACGAAAACGCGTCGAAAACGCGTCGGCAACGCGTCGGAACATCTTCGGGATATCGCGTCGAAATCGCGACGAAAACGCGTAGGAACATCGTCGGGATATCGCGTCGGAAACGCGACGAAAACGCGTCGGAACATCGTCGGGATATCGCGTCGTAATCGCGACGAAAACGCATCGGAACATCGTCGGGATATCGCGTCGAAATCGCGACGAAAACGCGTCGAAAACGCGTCGGAACATCTTCGGGATATCGCGTCGAAATCGCGACGAAAGCGCGTTTTAAACGCGTCGGAACATCTTCGGGATATCGCGTCGAAATCGCGACGAAAACGCGTCGAAAACGCGTCGGAACATCGTCGGGATATCGCGTCGAAATCGCGACGAAAACGCGTCGGAACATCGTCGGGATATCGCGTCGAAATCGCGACGAAAACGCGTTGGAAACGCGTCGGAACATCGTCGGGATATCGCGTCGGAAACGCGACGACAACGCGTCGGAACAACGTCGAGATATCGCGTCGAAATCGCGACGAAAACGCGTCGAAACCCGTCGGAAACGCGTCGGAACATCTTCGGGATATCGCGTAGAAATCGCGACGAAAACGCGTCGAAAACCCGTCGAAAACGCGTCGGAACATCGTCGGGATATCGCGTCGAAATCGCGACGAAAACGCGTCGAAAACCCGTCGGAATCGCGTCGGAACATCTTCGGGATATCGCGTCGAAATCGCGACGAAAACGCGTCGAAAACGCGTCGGAACATCTTCGGGATATCGCGTCGAAATCGCGACGCAAACGCGTCGAAAACCCGTCGGAACATCGTCGGGATATCGCGTCGAAATCGCGACGAAAACGCGTCGAAAACCCGTCGGGATATCGCGTCGAAATCGCGACGAAAACGCGTCGAAAACCCGTCGGAACATCGTCGGGATATCGCGTCGAAATCGCGACGCAAACGCGTCGAAAACGCGACGAAAATGCGTCGGAACATCGTCGGGATATCGCGTCGAAATCGCGACGAAAACGCGTCGAAAACCCGTCGGAATCGCGTCGGAACATCTTCGGGATATCGCGTCGAAATCGCGACGAAAACGCGTCTAAAACGCGTCGGAACATCTTCGGGATATCGCGTCGAAATCGCGACGCAAACGCGTCGAAAACGCGTCGGAACATCGTCGGGATATCGCGTCGGAAACGCGACGAAAACGCGTCGGAACATCGTAGGGATATCGCGTCGAAATCGCGACGAAAACGCGTCGGAACATCGTCGGGATATCGCGTCGAAATCGCGACGAAAACGCGTTTTAAACGCGTCGGAACATCGCCGGGATATCACGTCGAAATCGCGACGAAAACGCGTTTTAAACGCGTCGGAACATCGCCGGGATATCGCGTCGAAATCGCGACGAAAACGCGTCGAAAACCCGTCGGAAACGCGTCGGAACATCGTCGGGATATCGCGTCGAAATCGCGACGAAAACGCGTTGGAAAGGCGTCGGAACATCGTCGGGATATCGCGTCGAAATCGCGACGAAAACGCGTCGGAAACCCCGTCGGAAACGCGTCGGGATATCGCGTCGGAAACGCGTCGGAATATCGTCGGGATATCGCGTCGAAATCGCGACGAAAACGCGTCGGAACATCGTCGGGATATCGCGTCGAAATCGCGACGAAAACGCGTCGGAAACCCCGTCGGAAAGGCGTCGGGATATCGCGTCGGAAACGCGTCGGAATATCGTCGGGATATCGCGTCGAAATCGCGACGAAAACGCGTCGGAACAACGTCGGGATATCGCGTCGAAATCGCGACGAAAACGCGTCGGAACATCGTCGGGATATCGCGTCGAAATCGCGACGCAAACGCGTCGAAAACGCGTCGGAACATCGTCGGGATATCGCGTCGGAAACGCGACGAAAACGCGTCGGAACATCGTCGGGATATCGCGTCGAAATCGCGACGAAAACGCGTCGAAAACCCGTCGGAATCGCGTCGGAACATCTTCGGGATATCGCGTCGAAATCGCGACGAAAACGCGTCGAAAACGCTGTCGGAACCATCTTCGGGATATCGCGTCGAAATCGCGACGCAAACGCGTCGAAAACGCGTCGGAACATCGTCGGGATATCGCGTCGGAAACGCGACGAAAACGCGTCGGAACATCGTCGGGATATCGCGTCGGAAACGCGACGAAAACGCGTCGGAACACCGTCGGGATATCGCGTCGAAATCGCGACGAAAACGCGTTGGAAACGCGTCGGAACATCGCCGGGATATCGCGTCGAAATCGCGACGCAAACGCGTCGAAAACGCGTCGGAACATCGCCGGGATATCGCGTCGAAATCGCGACGAAAACGCGTCGGAACATCGTCGGGATATCGCGTCGAAATCGCGACGAAAACGCGTTGGAAACGCGTCGGAACATCGCCGGGATATCGCGTCGAAATCGCGACGAAAACGCGTCGAAAACCCGTCGGAAACGCGTCGGAACATCGTCGGGATATCGCGTCGAAATCGCGACGAAAACGCGTCGAAAACCCGTCGGCAACGCGTCGGGATATCGCGTCGAAATCGCGACGAAAACGCGTCGGAACATCTTCGGGATATCGCGTCGAAATCGCAACGAAAACGCGTCGAAAACCCGTCGGAAACACGTCGGAACATCTTCGCGACGAAAACGCGTCGAAAACGCGTCGGAACATCTTCGGGATATCGCGTCGAAATCGTGACGAAACGCGTCGAAAACGCGTCGGAACATCTTCGGGATATCGCGTCGAAATCGCGACAAAAACGCGTCGAAAACGCGTCGGAACATTGTCGGGATATCGCGTCGGAAACGCGACGAAAACGCGTCGGAACATCGTCGATATATCGCGTCGAAATCGCGACGAAAACGCGTCGAAAACCCGTCGGAATCGCGTCGGAACATCGTCGGGATATCGCGTCGAAATCGCGACGCAAACGCGTCGAAAACGCGTCGGAACATCGTCGGGATATCGCGTCGAAATCGCGACGAAATCGCGTCGGAACATCGCCAGGATATCGCGTCGAAATCGCGACGAAAACGCGTCGAAAACCCGTCGGAAACACGTCGGAACATCTTCGGGGCATCGCGACGAAAACGCGTCGAAAACCCGTCGGAACATCGTCGGGATATCGCGTCGAAATCGCGACGCAAACGCGTCGAAAACGCGTCGGAACATCGCCGGGATATCGCGTCGAAATCGCGACGAAAACGCGTCGAAAACCCGTCGGAAACGCGTAGGAACATCTTCGGAACATCGTCGGGATATCGCGTCGAAATCGCGACGAAAACGCGTCGAAAACCCGTCGGAATCGCGTCGGAACATCTTCGGGATATCGCGTCGAAATCGCGACGAAAACGCGTCGAAAACGCGTCGGAACATCTTCGGGATATCGCGTCGAAATCGCGACGCAAACGCGTCGAAAACGCGTCGGAACATCGTCGGGATATCGCGTCGGAAACGCGACGAAAACGCGTCGGAACATCGTCGGGATATCGCGTCGAAATCGCGACGCAAGCGCGACGAAATCGCGTCGAAAACTCGTCTTAAACGCGTCGGAAAAGCGTCGGGATATCGCGTCGAAATCGCGACGAAAACGCGTCGGAAACCCCGTCGGAAACGCGTCGGGATATCGCGTCGGAAACGCGTCGGAATATCGTCGGGATATCGCGTCGAAATCGCGACGAAAACGCGTCGGAACATCGTCGGGATATCGCGTCGAAATCGCGACGAAAACGCGTTGGAGACGCGTCGGAACATCGCCGGGATATCGCGTCGAAATCGCGTCGGAAACGCGTCGGAACATCGTCGGGATATCGCGTCGAAATCGCGTCGAAAACGCGTCGGAACATCGTCGGGATATCGCGTCGAAATCGCGACGCAAACGCGTCGAAAACCCGTTGGAATCGCGTCGAAAACGCGTCCAATACGCGTCGGAATCGCTTCGAAAACGCGTCGAAATCGCGACGAAAACCGGGTTGAAAACGCGTCGGAAATGCGTCGAAAACGTGTCGGGATATCGTGTCGCAAACGCGTCAAAAACGCATCGAAAACGCGTCCGAAACGCGTCGAAAACGCGTCGGGATACCGTGTTGGAAACGCGTCGAAAACGCGTCATGATATCGCGTCGAAAATGCGCCGGAGAAGCGTCCGAAACGCGTCCAAAACGCGTCGGGATATCGTGTTGGAAACGCGCCAGGATATCTCGTCGAAAACGCGTTTTAGTTATCGGGTCGGAATCGAATCGAAAACGCGTCGGTATATCGCTTCGGAAACGCGTCCAAAACGCGTCGGGATATCATGTTGGAAACGCGTCGAAAACGCGCCGGAGAAGCGTCCGAAACGCGTCGAAAACGCGTCGGGATATCGCGTCGAAAACGCGTCGGGATATCGCATCGGTAACGCATCGAAAACGAGTCGGGATATCGCGTCGAAAACGCGTGGAGATATCGCGTCAAAAACGTGTCGAGATATCGTGTCGGAAACGCGTCGAAAGCGGGATATCGCGTCGGGATATCGCGTCGAAAACGCGCCGGAAAAGCATCGGAAATGCGTCGAAAACGTGTCGGGATATAGCGTCGAAAACGCGATGAATATCTTGGGAACGGGGGAACGCAGGAAAAAAGTAATGATGGGGGATTGTAGGTAATGACTTCGCCTTCGTGCCACGCCCAATCGCGAATCGCCTGATGTGTATGGAATTTCTGGGAAAATAACTTTCATTTTTAGAATCTCGAAAACGGTGCGTCTGACGGTGATTTTGCTTTTGGTCAAGCTTTTTTCCCAAACACGCACGACCGGATGACGCAACTTTTAAGCCAAAATTCACGGCTCTAGCTGCCATAGAACCCCACTTTTGGCCAAAAATAGGGTGGTGTTCGACCAAAAAACCAAATTTTTTTTCAAGGCTCTTAGCACTCCGATGCGAGGTGGGACACAACTCCACTTTTTGCGAGGTGGACTTGGTTCCCATGCAAGGTGGGAACTAAGTCCACTTTTTGACTTTGAATGCATTGTTTGCATCAAAACTGTCCTTTTAAGGACAACAAAAAAAATCATTAAGAGTTATTACACTATTTCAATGAACAAAGTGCACCATATCTCGAAAACGGTGCGTCTGGCGTTGATTTTCTTCTTAATAACTTTTATGCAGGTGTTCAATACGAATATTTTGACACAACATTGGTGGCCCTACGTACCATAGTTTCCGAGATATAGCCAAAAAACGGGGTCAGGACGAGGTTATGCACCTTTTCCGATCATGGATTTTTTCAACTTTTTGGCCATATCCTGTGGCCAATTTCGTTCAAATTTCAGACATATCATCAACTTCCGAATCTCTACCGAACTACTCAAAGAATTTCATTCAAATTTGGATTTTCCAAAAATCGACACAAATTCAGCGGAAAAGTCGACCACGAAGTTTCACAATTCACTGCATTTTTCGGTGAAAACATGCATTTTTTTTCGATTTTCAAAATTTCGTCGAAATTTGATGCAAAAATGGATGAGG